>CM057468.1:20421899-21046899 GCA_030035585.1 Dugong dugon
TGGTTTTTCGGTTTTTATCCTTTTACCAATACTAAGCTCTTTTGATTACTGTAGCTTTATACTAAGTCTTACTATCAGGTAGTGTGAATCCTCCAGCTTTGTTCTTTATGAAACCATTTTGACTCTTCTAATTCATTTGTATTTCCAAATAAATTGTAGAATCACTTTGTCAATTTCTCCAAAAAAAATTCTTCCGTGACTTGGATTGGAATGCTGTTGAATCTATTGATCAGTTAGGGGATAGTTAACATCTTAAAAACAATGATTCATCCAATCTATTACCGTGGTATATTTCTTCATGTACTTAGGCCTTTAATTTCCTACATCTGTGTTGTGTAGTTTTCAGTATATAGATCTTGCACATATTTTGATAGATTCATACCTAAGTATAAATATTTTGGGGGTTATCTAAATTGTACTTATAAAATAATTTAGTTTCCCGTTGTTCATTTCTAGTTTATAGAAATATGATTTACTTTTGAATATTGACCTTGTAACTTACAAAATTACTAAACTCACTTATTAGTTTTAGTAGTAATTTCATAGGATCTGTTAGATTTTGTATAAAAAATAATGAAGTCTGCTACAGAGATAGTTTTATTTCTTCCATTCCAAAAATGTATACTTTTTTATTGTTATTCTTGCCTATTACACTGGCTATGACCTCCAGTTCATTGGTGAATAGGATTAATAAGAATGGATATTATTACCTTGTTCTTACTCTTAGAGAATAACATTTAGTTTTTCACCTTTAAGTATGATGCTAGCTTTAGGTTTTTTGTAGATGACTTTTATCAGATTGAGAAAGTTTGCTTCTACTTCCTGTTTGCTAATATATTTTTTTCATTGATGAGGGTTAAATTTTATTTTCCACGTTTATTGAAATGATCATATGTTTTTATTTTCTTTATTCTGCTAATATAGTGAATTCCATTGCTTGATTTTTGATTGCTGAACCACCCTTGCATTCTTGGAACAAACCGAAGAATGTTCATGATGTATTATCTATATTGCTGTGAAAAAGTATTGTAGTGCACTTACAAAAATGCCTCACAGGGGGAGGGCGAGATTGGCAGAGAGGCGCACGTTATCTGTGTAAAAATACTGTAGTCTCAATACAATTTTTATTGATTTGAAATCATTACCAAACCACAGTTTATTTACAATATTCAGTTATTTGCAAAATACGTTTCCAAAAATTGAAGAGTTAAATTTAATTTTGTATGAATATTCTCAGAAGAACATCCCTCAAGTAAATTCCCACTACATCCTCATCTTTATGCTGCTTTTAAATAATGAAGTAATGAAAATCATTTTTCATGCATATGGATTAGAACATTCAATTAGTTTTCAATTATGTACCCAACTTCTTTTAGAGACTCCCAATTTGTACTGTGCTAACACCAGCTCCTTCTTCTTTTTCAACTTTAAGCAATTTCAAGAAATCATCCAGTAGTATTACGATATCTCACGAACTGAGGAAGGAAGAGTTCCCTATTTTCACAAACTAAAGGAAGTATGTTGTCGTGTGCCCTTGAGTCGATTCTGACTCATAGTGACACTATATGATAGAGTAGAACTGCCACACAGGGTTTTCTAGGCTGTAATCTTTATAGGAACAGATCGCCTGGTCTTTTCTCCCATGGAGTGGCTGGTGGGTTTGAACAACTGAGCTTTTGAACTGAGCATTTAACAATTATGCCACCAGGGCTCCTAAGAGAATTATAGAAGAACTCAGCTGTTATAGCTAGTGTTATTTGTCTTGTCTACTGGAATAAATTCAATTAAAGACACTATTTTCAGGGGAGTATAAAGACAACCTGGCAGATAAGAAAGACAACACAACAGAGTTGTAAGTGAAGCTGCTAAAAACGTATAGAGACAGGACTCATAATCAGACCGGAGGCCCGGGAGATTCATTCATTCATTCATTCAATTTCTATTCATTCAATACTTTAAAAAATATTTGTACAGTGCCTATGTGTACCAGGTAAAGAGCTGGGGACTGTAGAGTGTGAGAGTATAGATATAAATCAGACATGAATCTGACTTATAAGGAGTCTACTGAGGGAGTTAAAACTGATCACAAATAACCAGTCATAATAAAGGTCTCTTTTGTTAAGTGCTTGCTCTGTGGCTGGCACTTTTATATGCCTTACCTCATTTAGTCTTCCCAACAACATTGTACAGGAAGTGTCATTATGTCCAGTTTACAGAGGAGATAGTCATTCCAGTTTTAGAGTTTTAGTTCAAACCCAGGTATATTTAACTCTAAAATGACTATTTCCACTGTCTTAGGCTGGATTCTCTAGAGAAACAAAACTAGTAAAGCATATAAATACATATATATACACACACACATATATATATATATATATATATATATATAAGAGAGAGAGAGAGAGAAATTTATATTAAGGAAATGGCTCACACAGTTGTAGAGGCTGGAATGTCCCAAGTCCATGGGTCAGGCTGGAGGCTTCTTCTGGTTCACATAGCCTCAATGGCTGGCAAACCCAAGATCAGCAAGTCAGACAGCAGGGCTCTGGTTCACAAAATGTGAAGACCGACGAATCCCAAGATTGGCAGACAAGACAGTAGGTAAGCTGCTAGCTCAAGTCCAAAGAATGAGAGGTCAGATGAACAGGCGCCAACTGCAGGATCCAGTGAGAGCAAAAGTCCATGAGCCTTGCCAGAAAGTCAACCTATATTGGATGCAGGCCACATGCCCAAGGAAACTCCCTTTCAACTGATTGGCTACTCACAGCAGACCTCATCATGGAGATGATTACATCATTATATGATTGCCAAACTACATCATACTGCTAAACCACCAAGAATCATGACCCAGCCAAGGTGACACATAAACTTAACAATCACATCCACCATGAAGTGTTATTCCCTTTTCTCAGTATTGCTCCCCTAAATTAATATCTTAGATATGTTCGAAAAGAAAGCAAGGGACAAACATGGAAAAGGGTAACATTTATCCTATCTGGTGTCCTCATACTTTGTCTGTATAGAGTGCACCCTGCAACACCCCATTTCAAGAGTACCTGTTCCAGACATAGTGCTGCCATCACCCTCAACTCCCCACAAATCAAGATTACCCTTGCTCATCTGTTCACCTGCTCAAGTCACACTGACTTCCTTAATTACTCCAGGCACAGTCTCATCTTAGACTTTTGAATTTGTTGTCCTCTCTGCCTGGGTGGCTATTTCCCCAGATAGCCATATAGCTTTCACCTCTACCTGCTACAAGTCTTTATTTAAAGCCACCTTCTCAAGGTATCCTTCCTAAACTACACTATTCAAAATTGTAACCCGCATCTTAGTTCAGCATTCCTCATCATCCTTCCCTGCTTTATTTTTCCATTGCACTTATCACCTTTTAATATACTGCATATAAGTGACTTTCTTATTTTGTTTATCTTATCCAACTAGAAAATAAATTCTATGAGGGAAAGTATTTTGTTCAATGATATAATCTCAGCTCTTAAAATAGTTCATGGTGCTTAGTAGGTGTATTAGTTTCTTAGGGCTGCCATAACAAATTACTACAACCTGGATGGATGAAAACAGCAGAAATGTATTCTCTCACAGTTCTGGAGGCTGGAAATCTGAAATTAAAGTGTTGGCAGTTTCTGAAGTTTCTAGAGGAGGCTCTTTCCTTGCCTCTTCCAGCTTCTGGAAACCCTTGGCGTAACTTGACTTGTAATGGCATTACTCCAATCTCTGTTTCCATCTTCAGATGGTCTTTTTCCTTCGTGCGTCTCTCTGTACCTCTTCTCTTTTCATAAGTACACTAGCCAGGGGTGGATTATCCAGTAAGTAAGGTAAGCACAGGCTTTCTTGTGCTTACTTACTAGTGATTACTTACTAATGCTTACTTACTAATCTGTAGTGAACAATCAAAGAAGTGGTGAAAACCATGTGAAATTGTTCAGTACAGATTAGTCAGTAAGCACAAGTAAACCCTTGCTTACTGGATCATCGGCCCCTGTCAAGGACTGTAAATTTGAAAAGAGGCTTTGATTCTGTATGAAGGTGCTGTGGGGTTGGGAGAAAGATAGATGTAAGCCATACCTAGAAGCAGAATCTTTGATGTAGTGAAAAAATGTTAAATAGTTCACAATAGATGATCTGGTAAACAAGGTAAACACCATGCTTAACTTGCTTGTTGGATAATCTGCCTTGACACAGGCATTGGATTTAGAGCTCACTCTAATCAAGTGTGCCCTCATCTTAACAAATTACATCTGCAAGGACCCTATTTCCAAAGAAGTTCACATTCTTACATTCCATGTGGACTTGGATTTTTGAGGGAGTTTTATTCATCTTACTACAGCTGGTATGTGATAAAAACTTACTAACGGATGGGCCAAATAAATGCCCTGTAATCTGCATATCCTGGGGTTTTCATGGAATTTTTTTGACTATGGTAATCTGATTAAGGGAACCAGCTTAATATGTTCACTCCTTGCTCTGTTCACACCCTTTGATCTCTCCTTGGACATTTAACTTACTTTGGCCAATGGAACAGTTGCAAACATGACAAGAGACTTGAAGGGGCTTGTGTATTGGTCTTGTTTGCTGTCCTAAGAACCCTGTCTTTCATATAACCACGTCTTCTGAAGAATAAGTGACCATTTGGGAAGACTCCCATCATCCCAGCTGGCTCAGCTGAGGCCATCAAAAACCAGCCAGCTCTAGGCCACCTACCAGCTGACAAGAGATGCACGAGCAAGACCAACTGAGAGCAGCCAAGCCTGGTCCAGAGTAGACGGACTGTCTAGCTGAGTCCTGCTCAAATTGCTAAGCTTTGGCTGTGAACTAAATATGCAATTGATGTTTAATCCACTGAGTTTAGGGGTGTTGTTATTCAGTAATTGCTAATTGCTAGAAAGAAAATTATTTCTATTCTTATGAATAGATAGATAGATATGTGTGTATGTGCGTATAAGTATATATACACATATAAATATGTGAATGTATATACATGCGTGTATATATATATATATACACAAACACATATATATAACTTATTTAGATACTAACCTTGTTTTAATTTTACTGAAGTCTTCCAAGTATTGCTATCTAATGAAAGGTATATGACCTATCTAAATTTGATTTATCCTTATTTCCTTATTCTTAGATGAAATGCACTTGATTTGTGAGATGAGAAATTATCACAGAATTACTATCTTGAGATTCATTCCCTTTGAATAATTTTGGAGTTCGTTCACTTTCTTGCCAAACAGATCGTCATACTGTTGCCCAGTTAGGGTCGGTGCCCTGGAGCAGTTGAGCCAAAGAAACATACTCCGAGTCAGAAAGACAGAGAAAGTTTATTAGGAGGTGACACCAATGGGGAGTCCAAAGCAACAACGGCTGTCTTCATGGAGTCCTGACAGGCGATTTCTACATTAGAGCTTATATATCATTTTTGCAAGGGTTATATCATGTCTTCAGACATGTAGCCCACAGATGGTCTGATGAGTATACACCACAAGACAATTACAAAAAACTCTTTATTAGACTGAAGAGATATGGACTCTAATCTTCATGTTTGTAACAGGCAAAAAAACTTATATAAAAATCTCTCAGCTAGCGGAACTGGCCTGCCAAGTTTACTCTGGCTGAGATAAGGAGCAAAAAAGAAAGAAAGCTGCAGACCACAAGTGCCAGGTAGCCTTCCTACGTGCCTCCCTGCAGGCTGAAGGCCACCCGCTAAGAGAACAAAGAAAAGGAGGAAGACAAAGTCGGCAAGAGCGGAGAAGGCCCCACACCCCTTTGGAAAGAGACCAGTGTAGCTGGTATAATAAAAAAGGACATTGAAAGTGAGAGTGTACAAAATTCCAAGCAAAAAAAAAAAACAAAACAACTTATAGGTTACTTAGAGTATCATTATGGCGTTAGTTATGTCAAGCTCTCAATGGCCCATTTTGAAAACAAGAAAACATGTTGCGAGGTATTAGGGTCACAATACACAAAAGAGAGTGTTCTCATCAGAACATATGAAAATTTTGTATTGTGTATGCGTTCACTCAGTTATGGAAGGGAGGATCCTGTGATTCCTCTTCTAAAAAATCTCAAGTATGATTACTTTTTGAAAAAATAACATTATACAATGAATAGAATGAATATTATTTCAAATTTCCTGACATAAAACTTTCACTATTGCTTTGATGTAGTAAACATTTCCCTAAGGGACAATAAAATCCTAGCACATAAAAATTGTGTCTGCAAAAATCTAAGGTAAATGATAAAGCTAGCAAAATGCATCAAACTATCCAGGTGTTTGTAACTACAAGAATTTTCAGAGAAATGAGTTTTCAGATTTTAGTCCTTTTTCTGGGATTTTTAGAGAAAAACGAAAATGCCCCATTGGAACTTGTATACTGCCAACTTTTCGATGGATGCTTTCTTTTTTAATGGAACCATAGATCGACTTTATCAAATTGCTAGAGTGAAAAATGTCAGAGAAAATACACATTACTTCACATGAAATTTTTCTCAGGGACAAAAGTTAACGCATGAAATCAAGATTGAAGGCCAGATTTTAAGAGAAGATTAGCATTGGAAAAAGTTACATTCCCAGCCATGGGGCACCTGCCCTCTTCCCCCTGACTGTTCTTGGTGAGATGTTAGGGAGGAGAAAGCACTGCAAAGGATCAGCTTAAGCTGAACCTCTTTACTTCAGCTGCTTTTGAACAGAGGGCCTTGAAAGTCAGCTCTTATTTTCTCATTTGCATAAGAAATGTTTGGAGCAGGCCTTTAATACATTTGGCCTCTTATTGAAATGAACAGTTTCACTATGTTTACATATGTTGGAGTTTGTCTAAGAAAGATTTTTTCATAGTTTTACCAGAAAAATAATGATTTCTCCACAATAAAATCCACTGAACGTTATTTTTCTTTCCATCAATCTTGTTCACTGTTTTATGTGAAGGTGGCAGAAAAGAATATATATATACTGTGTTTGATCAGCTTAGTTCTGCCTGAATGTTTGATGTTTGAAATTCTGTGCCCTCCTACAGCTGGTATTATTGTCAGGTAGTTAGGGGAATATTTAGTGATTTAAAGAATCCCACCTGTTTAGAAAGATAAATGTATTTTTTCTGAATGCTTTTGACTGGGGAAGGGTTGAGGTCAAACTTCAGAAAATGATCACGTTGACCCTCCTCCTGAACTCTGAATGGACTCTCTCTGGTGTGGGACTCTGCACATCTTGTCTCTGACTCCATGGCCTTAGTGTTCTGGAGGCAGGTAGAGCTGTGTGTGAGAGGAGGAGATGGAGGCTGTGAATGAGCTGTGACTGGTCTGACATGACCAGTAAGGTGAGAGAAAGTATCCAAACAATGCTTGACGTGTAGCATCAAAGGCGGTGTGCGTATCAATCACAGAGGAATGCCATTTGTTTGGGACGAGGGCGCTGCCCTTACTACTGAGCCCCTGACTCTTGTATGGAATGTACTTATGAAGACATATATAAAAGTCCCACCACCTGTCTATCAGTTTGTTGGTAGCTTGCATGCTGCTGTGATACTGGAAGCTATTCCATGGTATTTCAAATACCAGCAGGGTCACCCGTAGTGGACAGGTTTCAGAGGAGCTTCCAGACTAAGACAGGCTAGGAAGAAAGAGCTGGTGATCTACTCCTGAAAATTAGCCACTGAAAACCTTATAGATCAAGACAGAACATTGTTTGACTAACTTGCTTTGAACACGTTATCAGGAGAGGTCTGTCTCTGGAGGAGGACCTCATGTTTGGAGAAGTATTGGGCCATCAAGGACATGGGAGACCCTCGGTGAGATGGATTGGCACAATAGCCACCATGATGGGCTTGAACTTGCCGTCAGTCTCGAGGATGACTCAGGACTGGGTGATGTTGTACAATAAATGTGTCATGAGACAGGGTCGACTTGATGGCAGCTACCTATAGGGTCGCTATGAGTCTGAATAGACTCTACGACAATGGGTTTGGCTTGGTTTACCTATCTATATAAAAGCCAACGTTAAGAAAACATTTTAATTCTCCTGAAATCCAGATCTTTAGTGTCTACAGATTTAGGGTGACCCACTCAGGCCATTGGCCCTGAGATGTCATTTTGAACTTTAAGGCTTAAAGAAACTGGTTTCTAAAAGTCACTTTTGAGTCAAACAATGGTCTAGATAAAATGCCTCTGGCATTTTGATTTTTCAAAGAATTTAAGAATTTTAAGAATTTGTTCAGCTTCAGGGAAACTACAGTCTGAAGGTCAGACTAGAGCTATATTTTAGGATAAGTCAGTAATTAATTGTTTTTCAAGACAATGCTGTATGCAATCCTTCCTGACCACAAATTATCAGTTCTGTTCTGGCCCTTTTCCATGGCAATATCAGTAAGATTGAGCATAAGAGTCTTAAGAGGTTCTCTCATCTTCAGAAAGCCTTTGACTCCCTAATCAAAATATTACTCCAATTTCTAATTGTATATTCAATAAACTTCTATCAATTTCTATTATTGGCTTAATATGATTTTTGTTTTAACAGTGTGCAAAAGTTGAAATGTGGACATATACATTAGAAAGAGATTCCATTCTTTGGAAACTGAAATTATTACAAAATAATTACAAAATATTACTACAAGGTATTATAAAAGCCACATAATTAGAATCATTTAGTGAATGCTTGCTGTTCACATCATATATATTACTTCGTTTCCTCTTTACAACAGCTCTGCTATAAAGACACAGATGCCCCCATTTTATTGTTAGAAAACTGAGTCTCAGAGAGGAAGAGCTGCCACAGCTGAGAGTCACACTGTCTAAATTTGCACATGTCTCCGTGTCTCCCTGGGAGGTGCAAACAGTTAATGCTATTGGCTACCAACCAAAATATTGGAGTTTCTAGTCCACCTAGAGGTACCTCAGAAGACAGTCCTGGCAATCTACTTCTGAAAAATCAGCCATTGAAAGCCATATGTAGCACAGTTCTATTCTGACACACATGGGGTCACCAAGAGCTGGAGTTGACTTGAAGGCAAATGGTTATGTGTCTCTCAATTTCGTTTTCTTAACCACTGTGCTATTTGGCTTTACATTTTAGATACACATTCTTATGTCCTATTTAACTTCATAGTCATTCTTAAATTATGCTTTTTTTCTTTAATGATTGAACATAATAATAGAAACCAGTAAACCACAGCAAGAGAACCTAGCTTCAGAGACCTTAGTAAATTCCTGAAGGCCACTCAACTACTTAGTCAACACAGAGTTTCATCTGAATTGTGCCGGATCACAAACCCTTGTCTGGTATTTCATGATGTCTCCAAGTCAGCCTGGACAAGAAATAAATTATGTTGCCCATATTTTAGGAATATTATATCCTCTAGGAAAATTATCAGTGGCACTGCCTGGTTTTTGTTTGGACTTGTTATTTTTAACTTCATATCCTTGAATAACGGTGGCATACGGAAGAGGGAGGGACAGAAGGAATTGAATGTAATGAAGACATTTTAGAACAGAAACTTCCTCTTACTTGGGATCCTAAGTAAATTTAATTCTTAAATAAATTAATTAAGCTCTCTGATCGTGGGTTCTCCTTCTACCCTTCACCCACACTGCTTGTTTTAGAACAAGAAAAATCATGAGACTTATCTGCTAAATGACCTTTAAGGAAGCTTAACATTCAATGAAAATCATTTTGTCTGAGGAAATTTAGCTTATATGTTACACAAATCAAAGAAACTATCATTGTGGATGATTCTCAAACTTTATACAATATTGGAGACAATAGCAAAAAAAAAAAAAAAATCCCAGATTAAAATATATTGTCATGATAAAGGAAATCTATCTCACATGCATAATTCAGTTTATCAGTTTATTTTGTTGTTTTGCCTGTTGCTTACTTACATTTCTATTCTAGTAACTGAAAAAAGAATTTGAAAAGGCATATAAATCTGTAAAAAAAAATTCAGAGCAAACACAAAAACATTAAGGATAATAGATCACATTATTTTACTGAAAATGCATAATGCATTAGTTCATATTTTGATAATACAATAACATTTGATAAATGTCAACATGTGTCATGAGAACCAATTATGCCTTGCATAGCAGATTGACTCCTTTTGCACTTTGTGCTGTCTTGGAAATCACAACTGCAGCCATATATTTGGAAGCAAACATCACCATCCATTACTATCTCTGAGTCCTTGTGCATTCTAGGTGTCATACAGCACTACAAAAGATTCTTATTCTGACTTCTGTTTTCTAAAAGTTACCAATTAAATGTAATGGGCAGATGTTGTACGATGAGCAGATTTTGTTGAGGTCTACAAAATATCACTACACAGATGTTACAACAATGGTGCTTTAATCGCTTATTCAATTATCTACCCAGAATATATTCAGCTCATAGAAAAGAACACTGATTTGCACAGGAGCAAAACGCTATCCAAAGCACCTAACTTAGACCTTAAAAAAAAAAAAAAAAAGTATATATACTTAAGGATGGTATGATATAAATGGTTGCATTTAACACATTTCTAGTCTATTTTTGAACAGGCCTATATCTTTTAAGATCTATTGAGCATCTGTGTTTTAGGCAGAGTCAAAATATTTCCTAGGTCAAAAGTGTTCTCACAAAGTGTCATCTGTTCTCTCAGTAAATAATACACAGAGCTCCTACTCTAGTCTCCAGTAAGGGTGAGGTTTAAGGCAGTTTGGGGTCCTGCATTAAGAACACTTTAATTCTCAGAGGAAGCACAGGCATTAAGGAATTAATTTCATAACAGGGAGGCCCAAGTTGACTGAGAAGGTGCATCCGGGACTTGACCTTGTCTGCTGATATAACCATTCCCATAGTGCCCTGTGTCTACCTAAACACAGCACAAATAGCTTTACATTCTAGTTATCTGTTTATACCTCTGTTATGAGTGACAAGAAATTTAGGAGTTTCATTCATCTAGTGTCTAGTGGAATTAGAATAGGAGTTAGCAACAACAGAATACACAATGGACCTAAAAATCAAGTATTCCATGATTTAGGCTCTTTCACCTTTCTCCAGAATGCCTTAAATCTCAACAGCAATGGTTTCTTTGTTTATAGAAAGCTATCACCTAGACTACTTCATGTCAGTGGCCATAGATTAGAAAATCCCTTCCCAGATAAAACTCAAGAAATCAGTTATGGGAGCCTGCCTCAAACTCACTAGGACAGTTGAGACATGGCCGTATTTGGACAAGTACAAATGACAAAAATCATTTATAAAGTCACTGAAGGATTCTTTGTTTATTTTTTAGCAAATGTTTGGTAGAAGAGTCATAAAATTCACAGAGGTGGCGATGTGTAAATTTATTTAAAGAAACTTAGGAATTTCCCTGAACCACATGCTAGTTAGAGAGGACGAGATGCAACAAAATGTCCTTCACAGACTGTCTTTGGTTAGTGTTCTCCCATGGGCAGACCCAAAGACAAGGATTTGGATGATAGCAGGAGTCCCCATGTAGTGCTCCGGTGGTTAATGTGCTTGACTGCTAACAGAAAAGTTGGTGGTCTGAGTCCACCTAGAGGCACCTTGAAAGAAAAGCCTGGTGACCTACTGAAAAATCAGTCATCGAGAACCCTATTGAGTACAGTTCTACTCTGACCAACTTTGGGTTGCCATGAATTGGAATTGACTTGACAGTTACTGGTACTATTACTGTTTTGGGCAGACAACCCTAGAAAGCGTCCAGGGAGGGAGAAAGTCAACAAGGAGCATAGTAAGGAGTAGGTTTCCTCTGTGGGAAATTGGGGCTCGATCCCACTGGGGGTCCTCTCAGAGGCTGTGAGGAACATACTCAGAACCCTCTCACTGAAATCAGAGCAAGCTGGGGTCTTTTGCACCATTTCTCATCCTTATTGGTTGAGATGGATCCTGGGTGTTATCCCAGCATCTCCAGTCAGCCCTTTGTGGACCGAGCACTCTGCCAGAGCCAGACAGCACCCTCAGGTAGAAAGATGCTGAAAGCCATTGGCAGGACTGAGAACTGTCAGATGTAACCTAGGTTGAGAAGACATGGACAGCTGCCAACAGCATCAGACTTACCTCAGTTAACTCTGATAATGATCTAGTGAGGTAAGTAAAAAAAAAAAAAAAATCCTCATGGCGATCCCATGTGTTTCAGAGTAGAACTGCATTCCATAGGGTTTTCAATAGCTGTGATTTTTTAGAAGTAGATTACCGGGACTTTCTTCCAAGGTGCCTCTGGGTGGATTCAAACAAACAACCTTTCAGTTAGTAGCCCAGTGCTCAATTGGTAGGACCACCAGGGACTCCATTCTTATAACTGAGAAAAACTGAGAAAGATTCAGTAACTTGTCCAGGTGTATCATTATAATGAGTTATCGAGCAAGGATTTCAGCTCATCTACTCATAAATCCAGGACTTTTTGCCATCCCCTGGCTGTATATTTGATACATAGGGATTAAACAGAGAGAATGTTATGTTTCTTCATCATAACACAACTGCGTCTAAAACGCTCAACACAAAGCCTGAAACCTAGAAGGTTCTTATTGATGCCAACTATTAATAATTTCACTTATAATATTTATCAGAGGAGGAATTTGATTTAGATATGAGCAGACCATTTAAAAAGGAAAACAGATGAGACAACATTAACAAGAGGCATTTGCATTTATACCAAAAAAATAGAAAGGTTTTTTAAAGATATATATGTTTATCCATCATATGTATGGATTTTTTTTGTCATTATTGTTTGTTTATTTTCCAAGAAATTCAGCGTTCCTTAGAAGGGTCATACTCTGATTCTTCCTGAATAATTATTTGAAATGCAATGGCAGCAATGAAGAGATCTTTATCTTTCTTGTGAACCCCTGTTACATCTCCTTATCACTATGATAGTTCATCCAAAGAGTTGCCTTCTTAAGCAATTTATTTATTTTTTTCCAAATTAAATGATTTTGTTTCCTTCAAAATCAACTTGGAGATGTTACAAGTGGCTGAAGAGTATCTAGTGAGTAATACTGATGCCCTGCCCAGAAGCAGCCTGCCGTGCAGATGTGATGGAGTGAAAGGCTTTATTTTGATAAAAGTCTACTTTGCCATCTCCCAGCAGATGCCATAAAAATATACCTTAGAGGGGGTAATTCTTCTTCCCACCAGATCTTTTTATTGCTTGTAATTTTTATTTATTTTTTTCCAAATTAAATGATTTTGTTTCCTTCAAAATCAACTTGGAGATGTTACAAGTGGCTGAAGAGTATCTAGTGAGTAATATTGATGCCCTGCCCAGAAGCAGCCTGCCGTGCAGATGTGATGGAGTGAAAGGCTTTATTTTGATAAAAGTCTACTTTGCCATCTCCCAGCAGATGCCATAAAAATATACCTTAGAGGGGGTAATTCTTCTTCCCACCAGATCTTTTTATTGCTTGTAATTTAAAGTTACAGTAATTGAGATGTTGATCTGGGGAAATGGTGACAGAACGGTGAGAACTTGGGAAAAGGAAGTTCTGATCCCAGATGCTAATCACAATTTGAGAGGCTAGGGTATCCTTTAGAGAGTAAAATAGCAGGTCTGTATACTCAAGGGGCAAGAGTGGAAAAATTAAAATGAAGACACTAGGACTGTATTTTTGGGAAAACTGTACTGGACATTGTTAACAACAAAACCTATGCACTTAGTTTGCCTTAGCACAGGGTCTTTATGAATGTTGTTTGAGAACATCTTCCCTCCTTTCTCTGGCTGCTAATAAGCCCAGACTCATATCTGTGTTCCATATTTAGCAAATGTATAAGATCTTATGGTATGTGCTTTATGACTCATCTTTCTCTTGAATAAAACTTAATTTCCTACTTTTGTTCTTTTATATCTTTAATTTTATTTGTCTTTGTGTGTATTTCTTGTCTCAAATCCTTCAAGGACAGATGCAGGATATAAATCAATCTGTCAATTACATTTGAAGAAAAATAGCAAGTTGATAAGTAAATTAGACCATGAAACATATCATTAAAAATGTTGCTGTTTAGTTTGTTGCACAGTGCCTGGGGTCTTAAAAGCTTTCAAGTGGCCACCCAAGGCACAATAATTGGCCTCTATTCACCTGGAACAACAGAGGAAGAAAGAGAGTCAGGAATAGGAGGAGTAAATGGAATAGGTGGCTAATTGCCTACATGAACAACTGCTTCCTTTGCCATAAGACCAGAAGAATTGAATGGTGCCCAGCTACCATTACTGAACATTTTGATCAAAGATTCCATAGAAGACTCCTGATCAAAACGGGGAAAATGCAGAACAGAATTTCAAATCTCATAAACTCTAGACTTTCTGGAGCCACGAACAATGGACAAACCCCTGAAACTATTGCTCTGAGATAATCTTTAAACCTTAAACCAAAAATATCTCCTGCCATCTTCTTAAAATTTAAACAGTCATTTAGCTTAGTCAGTAAAAATTGTCTGTCTTGAGCATTATGCTCTTTTAAGAACTATCTATATGGGATCAAATCGACTCGATGGCAACGGGTTTGATTTTTTATTTTAATATGGGATCAAATTGACAACTGCAACTCAAAAGATTAAATAGGAAACTTAGGGAGCAGTGTGTTTATGTTAATGGGGGAGGAGGAACAACTCAGAAAAGAAGGATGTGAATGGTTGCAAAACTTGAAGAATGTAATCAATGTCACTGAATTGTACATGCAGAAACTGTTGAATTTGTGTATGTTTTGCTGTGTATATTCTCAACAATAAAATAAATAAAATTTAAAGAAAAAATATTTCTACTTTCAGCTCTTAAAAAAACAAGCATAAGATATCAAAACATAGGGTTTTTTCAATATCTAGCTTTATTTATCACGTTATATTAGTAACCCCTTTGTTACATTTATGGATAAAGAGAGGTTGCATGTAGTTCAGAAAATATCTAGCTTCAGGTGAACAACCAACGTTTTTCCCCCTATGAACTCTCAAAAAGGGCTTGAATAAATATTATACTTCACAGTCATTGATTTTGAAATTGTAAAGATATAGCTCCAAGTTTCATCACAGATAAAGCTCTCAGATGCAGATATACTCATGACCCATTTAAGACATGTGTGAGAGAACACCTGTCGTATGCCTGTTCTGAAGACTTGGTGCATGTCTGCTTCTAGACCGGGCCCTATGACACTCAGCTCCTTCAAACCCTTGCCACAGGTATGGTGGTGGCCTTTTGGCATTTCAATTCTCTCTGACTCAGAGGGCAGTGATTATGTTTTATTAGGGTCTGCATTCCCAGACCTTGTGTGCCTGGCCCCTCCACAACCGGGGTGGGAGGAGGGAGGATGTGTGGAGAGAAAACAATTAAAGTCCATGGATATTTTTCCCCAGAAATGTGTTTCACAGCAAATCTTTTCAGAGTCTATTCCATTTAATATCATCTTAATCTGTTGTTGTTGTTGGTTGCTGTGCGTCGTCTCTAACTCACAGCGACCTTATGTATACCAGAACAAAACATTGCCTGGTCCTGAGCCATTCTTCATGATCTTTGGTATGTTTGAGTTCATTTTTTGTGGCTATTGTGTCAAACCATCTCATTGAAGGTTTTCCTTGTTTTTGCTGACCTTCTGCTTTGCCAAATATGATGTTCTTTTCTAGCAATTGGTATTTCCCAATGGACTGTCCAAAGTAAGCAAGCCCAAATCTCACCATCCTGGCTTCTAATGAACATTCTGGTTTTATTTCTTCTAAGAATGATTTGTTTGTTCTTCTGACAATCCATGGTATTTTCAATATTCATTGTCCAAACCACAATTTGAATGCATTGATTCTTCCATTTAACTTTTGTAATGTCCAGGTTTTACATTTGCACGAAGTTATGGAAAAGTAGCTTTATCATATTTTGCTCCACATTTTAGTAAGTAACTTTGTGACTTGTCTTAGCTGCCTCCAGAGTCCTTTCATGTATGCCGTTGGGATATACCTGAAATATTTCTGTAGTGCAGTCACCTCTCTGAGGAAAAATTTCTGCCACTTAATATTCAGAAATTTTGACACTCAGCATGCTCTACAATCTGGCTCCATCACCTTTCCATTATTTTTCACTAGAATCCCAAACTGTTTTCAGCCTTCAGAAAGTTTATGTTTGCCTACTGACGATTCCAGTTCCATAACTCTTTTAACATGGTTCTCATTTCCTCTTTTCAGATCCATATGGGGTTCAGTATTAAATGTCAGCTTATTCACCACCTTCTGCACAGAGTTCTTCTGTGCTTCTCAGACTTATTTCAGTTTTTCATCCACATCTGGGACTCTAAAGAAAATGAGTGGGAGGGATAGAAGGGCCTTGGCAAAATATTTTACATATAAAATAAAATAAGGACAAGGAAGATGATGTAATTTACTAAAAGTCAGTGTCTTAGGCTGGGTTCTTTGGAGAAGCAAAACCAGTGTATCACACAAATATATATAGAAAGAGATTTATGTAAAGAAAATGGCTCACATGGTTGTAGAGGCTGGAAAGTCTCACGTTTGTGGATCAGGCAGGAGGCTTCTCTTGACTCATGCAGCTACAGGTGCTGGAGAATCAAAGATTGGAAGGTCAGACAACACATAAGCTGCTAGCTCAAGTCCCAAGAACTGCAGGTCAGATGAATAGGAGCCAGCTGCAGGATCCAGAGTAAGCAACATCCAGCAAGCTTTGCCAGAAAGTCCACCTATATTGTATGCAGGCCACAGCCCTAAGGAAACTCCCTTTCAACTGATTGGCTGCTCACAACAGATTTCATCATGGAGGTTATCTCATTATATCAGATCTCATTATGAAGGTGATTACATCATTAAAAAGCTGCCAAACTACAGTATAACTGCCAAACCACTGAGGATCATGGACCAGCCAAGTTGACACACAACTTTAACCATCACAGAGAGCTTGATAATTCAAGATTAGGATGGAAACATCAGGTTCAAAATCAAGATCCCCGCTCCCCCCACCATGACACTATGTCTGATTGTCTTAGGCTAGATTTTCTAGAGAAGGAAAACTAGTGAAGCATGTATATATATATATACAGAAAGAGAGAGAGATTTATTTCAAGGAAATGGCTGATACTATTGTTGAGGCTGGAAAGTCTCAAAATCTATGGATCAAGTGTCAGCTGGAGGCTTCTCCTGACTCACGCGGCTGCGGTGGCTGATGAACCCAGAATCAGCAGGTCAGTTGGTAGGCTGCTGGCTCTTACAGGGCTGTGGAAGCTGGCGAATCCCAAAGTTGACAGATCAGGTGACAGGCTGTTGGCTCAAGTCCCAAGAACCAGAGGTCAGATGATGAGAAGCTGGAAATAGGATCCAGAGCAAGCAAGCAAGCTTTGCAAAAATGACAATATATATATATATATATATATATATATTGGGTGCAGACCACACCCAGGGAAAGAAACTCCCCTTACAACTGATTGGCTGATCATGTCAGATCACATCATGGAGGTGATTACATTTTATCACAAAATGGAGAATAATTACTTCAGATCACAAAATGAAGATAATTACACAACTCTGAGAATCATGGCCTAGACAAGTTGACACATAACATTAACCATCACAGTCCACCTCTTGTCACCTTGCACTAGTACACTTATCATTAAACCATACATAATCTCTAAATAAAGACTACTATAAAGTCATACTTGCATCTACAATGGTATCACTAACATGCATACAACCAAAAACACACTAACCTCATTTATGTCATATGTTTGATAAATGATAGGATAAGGAAGGGAAGAAAATAAAAATAAAAAAATATTTCGTATATATATGGACAAATACTTGTATAATAAAACAAGAAGAAAATCATAAGAATTACACTCGTCACATCTACAATGGGTCACATGGTTGTAACTAGTATTTAGAACTACCTTCTTCCACCAACCATTTCATATTCCCTTTATCCGCAGCAATTACCTCAGCTGATCATGGTTCTTTGCTTGGTGGGGACCCAAACTTTCATTCCTGAAGGATTTGAGCCATTAGCAGTCATGTTGGAATTCAGATGCTGTAGTTTTCCATCAACTTTAATCAGAGGGCATGGTAATACTAAGAGACACCCGAGGGGATCACCTTCATTCCAGACATACTCTTCTTTGCCTCTATTATGTAAAGCAATCTGATTTCCCCCTGGTAATCAAGATCAATCACATCAGCCAATATGGTAACTCCTTTCTTTGCCTGTATATTCAGAGGCATCAGGAGCCCAAAATAGTTGGGTGGCATTCTTAACTTCCAGTTCAATGGAACGTGTTGTGTCTCTACGTGGAACATGCCTTCCTTTGGAACTAAGATTGCTAGAACTGCAGAGCGGGGACAGGAAACAAAACTTTTGTGAGCTGGTCACAAGGGTTAATGGGGAGTGGTGCCACTCCCATTTCCACCCCTTGATTCCTGGACCCATGAATCCTGGCTATGGGAGAAACAGCACCATACATTGGATGCTGGTTTAGAGCATATACACCTCCTGCAAAGTATTCCCACCTATCTGGCACAATAACTGTGTATTTTAAGAGGCCATTCCATCATTCTATCAAACCAGCTACTTCAGGACGGTAGGGAACATGGTTGGACTAGTGAATTCCATGAGCATGGGCTCATTTGCTGTGAAGGGAGACCCTTGATCTGAGGCAATGTTGTATGGGACACCATGACAGTGGATAAGGCATTCTGTGAGTTCATGGATGGTAGTTTTGACAGAAGCATTTCATGCAGGGAAGGCAAATCCATATCCAGTGTAAGTGTCTATCCTAGTAAGGATGAGATGCTGCTCTTTCCTTGATGGAAATGGTCCAAAGTAATCAACCTGACACCAGGTTACTGGCTGATCACCCTGAGGAATGGTGCCATATTGGAGACTCAGTGTTGGTCTCTACTGCTGGCAGATTGGGCACTCAGCAGTGGCTGTAGCCAAGTCAGCCTTTGTGAGTAGAAGTCCATGTTGCTGGACCCTTGCATAACCTCCATTCCTGCCACCATGACAACTTTGTTCATGACCCCACTGGGCAATGATGGGAGTGGCAGAGAAAGATGATGACTGGTTTCTACAGAACGAGTCACCCTATCCACTTGATTGTTAAAGTCCCCCTCTCTCAAAGTCACCTTTGGTGAGCATTCACATGACATACAAATATCTCCACTTTTTTGGCCCATGCAGACAGGTCTCCACGTATCACTTTCCCGTACTTCCTTGTCACCAATTTTCCAATCATGTTCCTTCTAAGTCCTTGACCATCCAGCCAAACCATTGGCCACAGCCCATGATTCAATATATAATCTCATATCTGTCCATTTTTCCTTCAAAGCAAAGTGAACAACTAGGTACACTGCTTGAAGTTCTGACCATTAGGAGGATTTCCCTTCACCACTGTCCTTCAGGAAGGTCCCAGAAAGGGGCTGCAGTGCTGCTGCCATCCACTTTTGAGTGATGCCTACATTTCACATAGAACCATCTGTAAACAAGGCACAGATTTTCTCTTCCTCAGTCAACTGATCACAAGGAACTCCCCATTAAGCCATATGGGCAGACTGGGAGGGGGAATATAATGTGAGATGAGTAGAGACCATGGGCACTTGAGCCACTTCCCTGTGCAACTTATTTGTGTCTTCGGGTCTGGCTCGAGCCTAATCTCATACATACCACTTCTATTTAGTGATGGAGGTTTGCTGTGCACATCAGACTTTATGACTTTGTGGGTCATACAGCACACAGTTCATGATAGGCAGCTCAGGCTACATGGTGACTTGGTGGCCCATGATTAGTCATTCAGTCTCTACAAAGGTCCAGTTATACACCAAAAGCTGTTTCTCAAAAGGAGAGTAGTTATCAGCAGAGGACAGCAAGGCTTTGCTCCAAAATCCTAAGGGTCTGCTCTGTGATTCATCAATAGGGGCCTGCCAAAGACACCAAAATTCATCTCTATCTGCCCCTGACACTTCAAGCACCATTGGATCAGCAAGATCATACATCCCAAGTGGTAGAGTGGCTAGCAAGGCAACTTGAACCTGTTTCAGAGCCTTCTCTTGTTCTGGGCCCCACTCAAAACTAGCAGTTTTTTGAGTTACTTGACAAATCGGCCAGAGTAGCACACCCAAATGAGGAATATTTTGCCTCCAAAATCCAAAGAAGCACATCGGGCATTGAGCCTCCCTTTTTGTTGTAGCGGGGCCAGATGTAACAATTTATCCTTCACTTTAGAAGGAATATCTTGACATGCTGTACACCACTGGACTCCTAGAAATTTCCCTGAGGTGAAAGGCATCTGAATTTTTGTCAGATTAATTTCCTGTACTCTAGCAGGCAAATGTTTTACTAGTTAGTCCAGAGTTATTGATACTTCTTCATTATTAGCCCCAATCAGCATAATGTCATCAATGTAATGGACTAGTGTGACGTCTTGTGGAAAACGAAAGGCAATCAAGTTCCCTGCAGACTAAACTATGACATATGGCTGGAGAGCTGGTATACCTGGAACTGGACAGTGAAGGTATAATTCTGGCCTTGCCAACTGAAGGCAAACCACTTCTGGTGATCCTTAGAAACCAGAATCAAGAAAAAAGCATTGGCCGGATCAATAGCTGCATACCAAGTACTAGGAGGTGTATTAATTTGCTCAGGCAATGAAACCATATCTGGAACAGTAGCTGCAATTAGAGTTGCCACCTGGTTAAGTTTATGGTTATCCACTGTTGTTCCCCAAGATACAACTGTTTTTTGTCCAGGCCAAATAGGTGAGTCGAACGGGGCTGTGGTGGGAATCACCACCCCTGCATCCTTCAAGTCCTTATGGTGATCTAATCTCTGCAATCCCTCCAGGAATACAGTATTGTTTTTGGTTTACTATTTTCATAGGTAAAGAAAGTTCTAATGGTTTCCACTTGGCTTTTGCTACCATCATAGCCCTTACTCCTCATGTCAGGGACCCAATGTGGGGGTTCTGCCAATTGCTGAGTATGTCTATTGCAATTATGCATTCTAGAACTGGGGAAGTTACTACAGGATGGGTTTGGGGACCCACTGGAACCACTGTGAGATAGATCTGAGCTAAGACTCCATTAATAATCTGACCTTTATATGCCCCCACTCTGATCCGTGGGCCAGTGATGCTTTGTGTCTCTTGGAATTTGTGACAGTTCAGAGCCAGCATCCAGTAATCTCCAAAAAAGTCTAATTATTTCCTTTTCCTCAGTGAAGATTCTTTCTAGTAAAAGGCCATAGATTCCTTTGGGGAAGGCTGGTAGAAAGATTCACAGTATAAATTTTTGGTAGTGCAGAGGGGTCCTCCTCAAAGGAATCTGGCCTCCCATTCATTTAAGGGGTTTTGGGTCTGTAAACTGGCTCAAGCCTGGGAATTGATTGAGGGGCTGTGACTCTCTATTCTGGTCATTTAAGTCAGACTGCCATTTAGTTGACCTATAATTCTTCTGCTTGTACAGATCAACTGAATAATTAGCAGGTTTCTCATCTATTTCACTCCTAGGGACACCGTAACTAAGTAGCCAACACAAAAGTCCATACAAGTCAGAATATTCCGATTACTGATTTGACTCTTCTGTCCATTATGGTAACAACAGCCACCTTGTATTTGTCGATTGAGTGCTGCCACTTAGCCCCTAACCACCACGAGGTCCAATCAGCCCCATTGTAGTTAGGTGTCCTAAATCTGTTAGGGCAGTTCCCATTGTCAAATCTGACTTGCATAAAATAGCAACCACAGCAGTCTTCAAGGATATTGGAGGGTTCCCTTCACAAATTTATTCCTCAACATTGTGGTAAAATGTGTGTCCTCTGGGCACTCCATGTGTTGGTATGTGTGTCTAACCTGATAAATCCACTTTAACATGTGAATTTGCCTAACCTTTGGATATCTTCTTCTACTTCCAGGTAATTGTGTGATAGGGTAATTGTGGCCTACCAAGGGGATTGGTCAGTTTTGCCTTAAAAGAGGGCCAATTCCAGAGCAGAGGGGAAGAGTCCACTACCACCAAGGAAGGAGAGAACAGCAGGCGAGACCCAGCTGCAGGAGACGGCGCTGTGGGCTTTCCGGTACACAGAGAGAGAAGGCTGAGTACCTCTGAGCAGAGACTGAGGGCCAGGGAGAGGCGTGCCTGTGAACCCAGCTGGGGAGAGGTTATTCTGATGGAAGAACTGTATCCTGAGTGTTCTTGAGCCTGCATTGTACCCTTTACTTCCCTAATAAACCCCATAATTGTAAGTATGGTCTGTGAGTTCTGGGTGGCCATTGCAATGAATTATCGAACCCAGGAGAGAGTGCTGTGGGAGGGATGGTTGGGAGGGATGTGTCAGAATTAGTGAAGACGGCAAGAGAGGAGGCATGGCTGACCTCTGCCGCATAGGAATCAGCCTTGAGCTGTTGATCTTGATTTTCCTTCCCCCAGGTGAAGTTAGAGGAGGTCAGACACTGCTCCCATGCAGTTTTTACAACAAGCCAAGTCTGGCACTTCAGCTTGATTTAGTGTAGGCCACTGCTTAATCTATGCTTCAGGGAACTAGCTAAATAAACTATCAGACCCTTTCCTAACCTCTCGAACCGAAACACTGAATGAAGAATTTGTACTTAGCAGGCCAATATCAATAAACTCAGCCAGTTCCATCTTTATGTTCCTTGCAGCAGTATCCCATACTCTTAATAGCCATGCCCACACATATTCCCCAAGTTTCTGTTTGTACATATTAGAAAAGTCAAGCAGTTTTTGGAGTGCAGCATACCTTCTCCAGGGTCACACTTTGCACTCCACTTTTGGGAGCTACTAGAGCTTAAGCCTAGTTATAGGTCTAGAAGCAAAAATGGGTGGTAGGGGTAGATACTGGGGACATTCAGCAATGTCTTGTAAAGCATTTGCCTCAGGCAATCACTCAAATGCCACGCCAGGTGATATCTCAGACAAGGCTCTTCAGACACAGCTGGGTTAATGTCATCAGATGGGAGAGGAAGGGATAATGGTTTTGCTGGGAAGTGTGGTGTCTTAGTTATGTAGTGCTGCTATAACAGAAATACCACAAGTGGATGGCTTTAACAGAGAGAAATTTATTCTCTCACAGTCTCTGCTCATTTCTCTCTTTTATGCCTCAAAAGAGATTGACTCAAGACACAATCCAATCTTTTAGATTGAGTCCTGCCTCATTAACATAACTGCTGATAATCCCATCTCATCAAATTCATAGAGATAGGATTTGCAACACAGGAAAACCACAACAAATGACAAAATGGTGGACAATCACACAATACTGAGAATCGTGGCCTAGCCATATTGATGTACGTATTTTTGGGGGACACAATTCAATCCATGACATTCTACCCATTGGCCCCCCAAAATTCATGTCCTTGCCACATGTAAAACGTATTCACCCCATCGTATCAGAGCAAAAATCTTAAATAAATTCCAAGTCCAAAATCCAAAAATTCTTCCTTATCTGTGAAGTCTAGAATACTAGTTATCTGCTTCCAAAATACAATGGTGGAACAGACACAAACGAGATATTTCCATTACAAATGGAAGAAATTGGAGGGAAAGAGGAGATATCAGGCACCAAGCAAGTCAGCAGAACACATTACATTAGCCCTCATGGCTTTGAAAATAATCCTCTGTTCTCTGAGACCATTTCCACAATGTCCCTACCCTCCGGACTCTAAGTACACACTTCCGGATTCTGAGTGGAGGCCCCTTGGCCCTGGGCTTCAGCTCTGCCTTCCAGGCCCACTGGAATGGCAACTCTGCTCCCTCGGCTTTAGGTGTACCATTCTCCTACTCCATGTGAGTGGCAACTCTACCTGTAGAAACACCAGAGGCCATGGCTCCATCCTTTGAGAGTCAGAGGTCGTGGTCATACCATTTGAGACCAAGGCACCTCTGCTTCCTGTGTTCCATATCTCTTCAGCTTCTGCTTCCTGGTTTCTTGGCCTCTTGGTCCTTCTGGCCTCTCCACCTGAGTCTGCCCTGCTGGAGCAAGTGTTCCAAAGCTCTGTAGCTCCACCAATAAGTGCCTGAAGATACCCCATTCCTCCAGCAAACTTCAGCTGGAAGGCACTCAGTTCTCTTGCTCAGTGGGTCGCCTCCACTGCTGTCTCACACTGGTCTCCTGGTTCTGCTGTTGCTGGTCCTCTGTTGCTGCTTCTTGCCATTTTCACCATCTCCAGTGTAACAGCTCTCCCTACTTCTTTCTGAGTCCTCACCAGAATTGTCTTTGATATCCATAATTTCACTAACAGTCTCTTCAAGGCAATCTAGGCTTTTACTATTAGACACTTTAAAACTCTTCCAGCCTCAATCCATTCACAGTTTCAAAACTGCTTCCACATTTTAGGCATCTGCTAGGGCAGCATCCCACTCCCAGTACCAAATTCTGTCTTAGTTATCTAGTGCTGCTGTAACAGAAATACCACAAGTGGATGGCTTTAACAAAGAGAAATTTACTCTCTCACAGTCTAGGAGGCTAGAAGTTCAAACTCAGGGCACAAGCTCCAGGGGAAGGCTTTCTCTGTCAGCTCTGGGGGAAGGTCCTTTTCATCAGTCTGCTCCAGCAAGGAGTTTCTCACACAGGGACCCTGGGTCCAAAGTATGCATTATTATCCTGTCTCTTGTTTCTTGATAGAATGAGATCCCTGTGTCTCTGCTTGCTTCTTTCTTTTATACCTCAAAAGAGATTGACTCAAGACACAATCCAATCTTTTAGATTGAGTCCTGCCTCATTAACATAACTGATGATAATCCCATCTCATTAAATTTATAGAGATAGGATTTATAACACATAGGAAAATCACATCCGATGACAAAACGGTGGACAATCACACAATACTGGAAATCATGGCCTAGCCACATTGATACACATATTTTTGGGGGACACAATTCAATCCACAATAGGTGTCTTAGCAGACAAAGATGGAGTAATCTTTTCAGATGGGAAGGCTAGTTCTGTAGACAGGAGTGATTTCACAGAATTTAGGTGCTCGATATCCCCAGCTTCCTGATTATCTGCTTATATGCCTCCTTTACAAGTTTCAGGATTCCATTTGTTCCCAATCAATGTCTTCACTTTAACTTCACCATTCAAGGTGGGGAATTTAATTGGCATAGTAATTCAGCCACTCTTACAATAACACTCTAGGTTTATTTTTTGGCAATATCAGCTCTGTCACTACAAGACATAAGGCTTTTTCTCAGGGCACAAGTGGTAACTTTGATGTTTTTTATGCGACACTTGAACTGTGACTCTGAAGCCCTGAGCTCATCTCTTTCTTTAGCCACTTTGTCTAGCAAAAGCAGAACCAACCAGTGAGCTTCCTTATACTTCTCATTCTGACAAAATTGTCAATAAGAATCAAACATGAGATCACCCAGATCCTCACCTTTAACCAATAGGTGATCTATTTGTGGTGATATTTTGTGTATTAATATTACCAGCTCATTCCATGGATTAACAGTGCTCTCTTTACTACTAGAAGCAGAGTCATCTGTGCCTTCAATACTATTCAGACTTAAGAACCAGTTTAGAAAACTCATCCTTACGATTTTGTTTCTCTAGAACCACTCTCAATACTAAACATCTTAGGGTGGGTTCTCTAGAGATGCAAAACCAATGAAGCATATATATATATTATATACACACACAGAGAGAGATTTATCTCAAGGATATGGCTCAGGATGGCAAGTCCCAAAGTCTGTGGGTCAGGCATTGGCTGGAGGCTTCTCCTGACTCACATGGCAGCAGGGGCCGGCCAATCCAAAATCATCAGGTCAGATGGCAGGCTGCTGGCTTACAGGGCTGCAGAAGCTGGCAAATCCCGAAGTCGGCAAATCAGATGACAGGCTGCTGGGTCAAGTCCCAAGAACTGGAAGTCTAATGACAATGAGCCATTATCATTGCCAGGATTCAGAGCAAACAAGCAAGCTTTAACAGTAGTCCATATATGTATATAGGGTGCAGGCCACACTCCCAGTGAAACTCCACTTATGACTGATTGGCTGATGATATCAGATCACATCATGGAGGTGATTACATTATCCTGAGAATGCCCCTAGCCAAGTCGACACATAACATCAACTATCACAATGATTCAATTGTATTTTGGAGTTTTCCAAGATTCTATCTCCGTACTGCTTTTCTTTTCTCTCTGGGCCACACCATTTATTACTTGGCTTCTGATGTCACTGATACGTCAATGCCACCCAAAGCTATGTCTTTTGTTTTCATGGTCTCTGTTGGGATTTTGTCCTATCTTTACAATGTACTACTAGAAAAATCTTCAAGGATGCACTCATACAACCTCAACAAGTTACGTTTTTCACCAGATTGGTTTCATTTCCAAACATTCCCTTCGGATGTGTTATTTGCAGTATACCTTCCACAGACAGGCTTACAAATAAAAAAATAAGTTGATAAGAATAGAGGCAAGGACACAGTAACAGCAGAACAAGAAGAGTGGCAGAGAAAAAGGATATAGGCTCTTAAGGTGTTCAAGAAAGGGTTGGGTGTTAATTTTAGACTTTAAATAAGCATAGTAAAAACACAAAAGTAACTGTTAACAGAACAGAAGGACAATGTAGACATTCCAGAATAGTAGGGGAAAAGATGGGAAACATACACTCACATTCAGACAGTGCCTCCTCCCCAGAAAAAGGCAAGGAAGGAAAATAAAAATAAAAATAAAAAAATAAAAAGAAGTAAATGAATTTTGGTGGAAAAAAGGTGAGATATAACAATAAATATTAATGGCCTAACTCATCAATTAAGAAAGAAAATTGGCACAACTCTTGCCATCTCCCTTAGAAATTTCCACGAAAAAGTAATACACTTAGAAAAGGTTGAAAGTAAGGAGAAATACCTGGAAAAAAACAAGCCAAAAGAAAGCTGTAAGATATAACATTATTAGACATAATGGATTTAATAAAAAAGTGTTTACAGGCTTAGAGAGACTATAACATATGTTAAAAGGTTCAATTAAGGAGAAAATCAAAACAATAATAATCTTGAATAAATGTAATAAGATCAAATCATGATATATAAAGGAAAAATTGATAAAACTACAAAGAAAAACATATGTACTATTAAATATGGAGATTGAGATTTCAACTGTCTCAGAGATCAAACAGATGAAAAGTTAGTAAAGACATTTAAATAATGTAATATTTAAGTAAGGAATTTATATAACATATATTGCACTTTTAATGAATATGTGTGTGTGTATATATATATATATACATATATACACACATATATATATTTTACACCCAAAATAGAGAACACAGATGATTCTTCTCAAGAACATACGGAACATCCAATTCATTGTTACCCTACATTGCATTTCTTCTGAAACAGAATGTGAGAAAAATGTTTCAGTGTGAGTTGTTTACTTAGGAGGAGTCCATGGGTGGTGCAAATGGTTAACATGCTTAGCTGTTAACCGAAAGGTTGGAGGTTTGAGGCTACCCAGGGGTGCCTTGGAAGAAAGACCTAGTGATCTATTTTAGAAAAATCAGCCACTGAAAACCGTATGGAGTACAATTCTACTCTGACACACATGAAGTCACCATGAGTTGGCATCGGTTGGACAGTAACTGGTACTGGTAGTTTACTTATGAGGGGAAGGAAACAATGATAGGGAATTGAGGAGTGAGACCAGGAGGGGAAGAAACAAGCAGCCATTTTCAAGTTCGTTACCTGTATGGATAAATGGAGATCACACCTGCTGGGAAATGGTGTGAACCAGTATCCAGCATGAGCCTCACAGTTATCCCACACAAGGGACAAGGGTGCTGGGGTGTTGACAGACCAACTCCCATCAGACGTTGGTTGAGTGCTGTTCCTTGGGAGATGTTAATTGTTTGACATACCTAATGTGCTTTGTGAATGACAACACAGACCCTGGCCACAGGAAAAAAACCTGCAGGCAAAGAAATGCAACTTCTGATAACTAGAAATTGGGCAACTGCACACTGAAGAGGTAAAGGAGAAAGAGTGATTGAATCATCAACAGCATTTGCTACAACTACACACTACCAATAAAAAAAAAAATTGCTGCACACTGAAGGAATCTGTGCCATACTGTTACAATCTCAGATTGCAATACCACGCAATCAAATTGTATTAACAAAGATTTAAAAAAAAAATCCTTATGCATTGAAATTAAAAACAAAAAACAAGACACAGTTCTAAGTGGATTATGAATCAAAGATAAAACTACAATGAAAAGTTAAAGACTTGGAGCTGAGAGGTGATGAAAATATTATATATAGAAATTTAGAAGATGCAAGTAAAGGAAGATTTAGAGGAATATTTACAGAAAAACAAGGCTGCAAATTAATGAGTTAAGTATCCATACTAAAAAGTAGTGAAAGTACAGCAAAATAATTTCAAAGGAAATTGTAATGAAGATGATAGCGAAAATTAATGAAATAGGAAACATTACAGAAAAGATTAAGAGAGCTAAATGTTGATTGCTCAAAAAGCTAAAACTAATGAAACAGATAAATATCCAGGAAGATTGTTGAAGTATAAAAAAAAAATCACAAATAAACAATGTTAAGGACATAAAGGAACACAATTATAAACGTGGAAGTTCTTAAATACTTTCAAAACATTTTTATTTTAAATAACTGAGAATTTCCTCTCAATTGAATAATTGAATTTTTTGTAAATCAATTTACAAACTATGTGAATTTTATGACTCTTCTTATAATTTGCTAAAAAATAATCATGCCATAATCTTATAAATGCTTTTCTTGACCTTTACTGGCCAAACAGACAAGGTCTAAGTTATACCAGTGAGTTTGAAGCAGACCTCACACAGTGGCTCAACTTATTTCTTGACCTATATTGATCGGGAAGAAATTTTCTAATCTGTAGCCATGAACTAGTCTTAGATATAGCTGTTTGGACATAATTAAATAAAGCACTGCCCTGCCATTGAGATTAGAAGTCATTCTTAAGACTCTGATGACATGTTATATGACTCTAGTATTTCTAACCGGAAAATCAACATTGGTACAATATTGTTAACTAGACTATAAACTTTGATCCATTTTCATGATTTCTACATGCACTTGTGTGTACATGTGTGTTGTGTGTACACAGAATTAAATACTTTTATAAAGCTCAAAGGTAGGTAAAATTAAATTATATAAATATTTATATTTTGACCAGGCTATGGAAAGTCTGAAGAAGCCTTTGTTGCACAATGGTTAAGGGCTGGGCTACTAACTGAAAGGTCGGTGGTTGGAACCCACTAGCCACTCCGTGGGAGACAATGGCCTGGCAATCTGCTCCTGTAACATTACAGCCTAGGAAACCCTATGTAATAGTTGTACTCAGTCATATAGGGTTGCTATTGACTCGATGGGACACAGCAACAACAATGGAAAGTCTGATTGATAGGAGCAAGCGTTATGTTGGTCTGGTTAGTTGGTGGAAAGACTTTACCTCCCATGGGTATAATATGATATGGAGTGTTATACTGACACACCCCAACCCAAGGTGAATATTTCTGTCTACAAAGAAAGGAGTTCACCAAGTGAGGGATATTGAAATGCAAATGTTTAATTGCGAGAAGAGGATTCTTGAAGCAGCCATAAACCAAAAAACCAATCCTGTTGTCGTCGAACTGATTCCAACTCATAGTGACCCTATAGGACAGAGTCGAACTGCCCCATAGGGTTTCAAAGGCTGTAATATTTATGGAAGCAGACTCCCAGGTGGAGTGGCTGGTGGGTTCTAATCGCCCACCTTTCCTTTCAATTAGCAGCCTAGTGCTTAACCGCTGTGCCACCAGGACTCCTTTCCAAGCAGCAGCCATAGTTCCTACTTGTATCATCACCTTGACTGCCCCTCATGCTGGGCTTTTGTGAAGAAGAGGACACTGAGGGCTGAGAAGGGCAAAGATGGGCTTGCTGAGCTCCACTCTGCAGATATGAAGGAACCGGGGAGATGGGGTTCTCTGGACAGTGACTAGTAAGGGAGTTAAGAACCAAAGCCAAGAAACTCCAAACAGGGGAACTTTGTAGTATTTCTGGAACCTTTGATTGAATGCCTTTTTGTGGATGCTCTGTGTTTCTAAAGAGATCAGATATCATACCTGGAAAACCTTTGGTACTTACATTCAGTGGCAGGAAGGAGAGGGTGACCACATAATCCTGTGTTGCTAGATTTTGCATAGGAAGAGCTCCCCAAGGGATAGATTGGGTGGTTATAAATATATAAATGGAAAGGAGGCAGGTTGAATCTCTGCAGCCAGGGAAGAGAGGAAAGAGGTATCTGGGTCTGGAGTTGACTGGGAGCTTAGGATTGTCGTAGGTGCTTAACATGCACACTGTTCTCAGTAGTTCTCTGAATCTCTCTTCCCCAGGACTTCCTCTCCCACTCAGTGAATGCCTGGGCCACCACATTCTTCTTCCAAGTCAGTCTGTACCCAGGAAAAGCAAATCAATTTAAACATTATTTTCATTGTTTCACTGAGTGCCGTTATGCCATTGAGTCAATTCTGACTCATAGCAAACCTATGTGACAGAGTAGCTCCAGACTTCCTGGAGCCATAGAGGCTGGATGAACCTCTGAAACTATTGCCTTGAGACAATCTGTAAACCTGAAACCAAAAATATCTCCTGAAGTCTTAAAATCAAAAAAATAGTTTAGCTTAACTAGTAAAAATGTCTGCCTTGAGAATTATGCTCTTTTAAGAACTATCTATATGAGATCAAATTGACAACAGCAACTCAAAAGATTAGGTAGAAAACTTAGGAGGCAGTGAATTTATGTAATGGGGAAGGAACAACCCAGAAAAGGAGGGTAAGCATAGTTACATAACTCAAAGAATGTAATCAATGTCACAACGGTATAAGTAGGAACTGTTGAATTGGTGTATCTTTTGCTGTGTATATTTTCAACAACGACAACCAAATAAATAAAACTATAAAAAACAAGACAAAAAACTGCCTCATAGGATTTCCAAGGCTGTATTCTTTATGGGAGCAGATGGCCAGATCTTTTCTCCCATGGAGCCGCTGGTGGGTGGGTTCAAACCGCCAACTTTTCGGTTAGAAGTCGAGTGCTTAACCATTGCACCACCAGGGCTCTCTAATTTAGGTATTAGTCTAATGAATCCAGAGCTAAATCTGCTGTTGTTAATCATGAAAACAAGTTTTACATTTCAGAGTCTTCTAAAATATATTGGGCATGACCTGCTTTGAAAAATGTATTTAATGAATGCTGGTGTTAATGCACAGTTTTAGGCCCTAAGGGCTGGTGAGCAATTTTGGCAGAGAATATCCATGACATTAAAAGGTGTTTACTGTCTAGCAGAGGAAACAGACAGATAGAGAAACAATTTAAGGGGATCAAAAAGGAGGGAAGTAATACTGGATGTTGGTGGTTCAGTGGTACAATTCTTGCTGTCCATGCAGGAGACTCAGGTTTGAATTCCATCTAGTGCACATCATGCCCACTAACCACATATCTGTCAGTGGAGGCTTGCATGTTGCTATCATGCTCAACAGGTTTCAGCAGAGCTTCCAGAAGAAAATGGACTAAGAAGAAAGGCCCTAAGATCTACTTTCAAAAACCAGCCATTGAAAACCCTACGGATCACAACGATCTCATCCACAATGAATCATGTGATGGCACAGGACCAGGCAGTGTATCATTCCTTTGTGCAGACACTGAGGTCACCATAAGCCAGGGGTCGACTCCATAACAGCTAACTATAACAGCATTGCTGGGCATGGGTCGCGAATGAACATGACCAGTCTCAAGTTTATAAATAACGATAAAGAAAGCAATAATCACAACAACAGACACTACTTTTGAACACCTAACTTAAATCAGTAGTGTTACCCTATCCCTTCAATAGTCATTATCTAATTTTGCTGAAAGCTGCATCGCAATTTCTTTAACAGCAGGAACCAGGTCTGTTCTGTTCATCAAACTATACTCAGCACCTACTACAGTGCCCAGAAAACTGTAAAAAATTAAATTAAAATAATAAATAAACTGAATCTGTCCACCATGTCTACCTGGGCTGCTGCTGTGGAGAACCATATTACAACGTTCCCTGAACCCATGGTCAGCCCTTGCAGGTCATCCCAGCCTGGAGTTGTCTGGTCGGGTCAACCAGTAAACCAGTTCCCCTGGAGTTGATTCTGACTCACAGGGACCCCGTGTGTGTCGGAGTCAGAGAACTGTGCTCCACAAGGTTTTCAATGGCTGATTTTTCAAAAGTAGACTGCCAGGTCAGGTGGACCTTTATTAAACACTACCCTACAGGCTCTGCTCCATGGCTTCTTCCTCTAGTTATTACTTGTGAATTGCCAATTCCCAGCACCCATGCTAACTCACTGGCACAGTGCCATTCCACAGAAAACCTAGCTCTGAGTGAATTTTTTCTCAGCTTTGTCGGAATTTAATGCTATTTCTCATCTGTCTCGTTCTCTCCTTGTATTCTTTTCAACATAAACAAATACTGGATTTTAGAGGCATCTGAAACCTACAGTGAAGCTTCCTGTTTTGGCCCATTCTGAGACCCTTCTCTCAACCTCTTAGGATAATTTAGTCATATGATTTATTGGATGGAAGCATCTGCACTGTACAGAAAACATGCGATTCCAGCATCTGAAAGAGGCAGCCTGATTGGGCCTGGATAATGGCATACTGTGCCCCTCCTTTCAGCAAGCCTTGCAGCTCCCCTTGAAACGGAGAAAGAACCACTACACACAGATGTTCTCTGAATAGCACTTACGGCAAGAATTGAGGTTTGAGCAGAGTGTGTTTGCTAAGGCTAATGAAAGTCTTGGGGAAAATGAATAATCCAACTCTTAAAATTAGAAGGGGAAAGAGCTATTTATTGAATTTTTCCAGATCTGTTATTCGTGCATTTCCTTTAAAACTATTCTATGCAAGCACAGTTGGACGTCTCTCCCATCCTTGGACATTCGAATATGGTCTACCTGTACACCTCTTCCTGGCTGGGGTGTAAATGTCTACTGCTTACAAGAAGGCTAGCTTTTACACATTTGCCTGCTTGGAACCTGATATACAGGCAAACAGATGTTCTGGGCTGAAGTGGTGTTCAGTGCTCCAGAGTGTCCTATAGCGGGAGCCTCTACAGAAGATCCCTGGAGGCTGGTGTTACCAAATAGGCACCCCTTAAATTTAATCCAAGTGGCTTCTGCTGCAAAAGGGGGCACTTCGGGGAGATTACTGGGGACTGGAAATGAGACTAGGAATAAGCCAGTTGTGGTAGGGGAGCCAACCCAGCCACAGGGCTGAACTTCAAGTTCTGATGAAGTTTCCTGTTTGGCTCTGTCCAGATCAGGATGTCTGAATGGGTTTCATGGTCACGAACTCAGTGGGCCAAGGGATCCTGTCTAGTCAGGGGTCTCCCAGCAGTTGGGTTTCTGATGCCGAGGTTCTCCTAGTCTCAGGAACGTTATTGCTTTCACCCTCCATGTGTGAAGGTCTATAATTGTAAAGAAGGACTTTAACCAGCAGTTGCAGATAGATGACGTATTCATCCTCCATGAAGATGGGACTGTGACTAGAGACCCAGAATAGCGGGTTTATGTGTGGGGCCCAGGTCCAGGAGACAGCAATATCATAACTAAGATCTAGGGAAAGGGACTTGTCAAGTACAGACATTCATGGAACACTATAATATCTTCAGTTACCTCATTCAATCTCAAAACCCCCCTGAGACGTAACTATTGTTATGAGAGATTATGTAGTAAGTGAGGAATTGAAATTGAGTAATTCGAAGATCTGAAACTGTAACAACCTATCTCTCTAAAAAAGCGTCACAGAGATGCTATTTTGGTGACTTAGAGCTCAGAATCCCTGATTTTTATTTAAAAGAGGAGAAATTCCATGTGGATAGGGAATCGTCAGCTGGAAATGGGGGGGGGGGGGAGGGAAGAAAAAGCAAAAGAACACAAAAGCTAAAATCTCCATCTCAGTTGTAGCGGAAATAACCCCACTTATTGTCATGTGATGAAGTGGAAACTCCTCAGTATGGCTTTGAAACCTTCCATATTCTTGCCCCTTCCTGTTGAAGAACAAGAGCCCCCAGCCCACTTTACAATGTCCAGGTCTGTCCTGTTCTCTAATGCCTCTATGTGCCTTCCCTGGCTCTTGACTCTGAAGAAAAAATATTAACCCGACCAACTGCTTCTCTTTTAAGGCCCAAGCACAGAGACTCCTCATCTTTGAAATATTCTCTGCTTTATTCTTCTCTCAGCTACAGAGCTCTCTGCTCTTCATTGCCAGTTCTGTGGTGGTGTCTTCCTGGATGGACAGCAGTACCTTGATGCCAGTGAACTTACTGTATTGATATTGGCTTCAGTGATGGACTGGATATATTATAGTCTACCCTACATTTAAGTATGCCAGGGGTCATATAAATGTATTCCTTCCCTTCCCAGTAATCCACAGGCTTCCAATAATATAGAAAACTTTAAAAACATGATCCATGATAATTATTTATTACATTTTAATTTAACAAACACATAAGTAGCACTTAATATGTGCCCAACATTATTCTAAACACTGTATAAATACTAACTAATTTAATCCTCACAACAGTCTTATGAGGTAACTACATTATTCCAGTTTACAAGAGAGGAAACTGAGGCACGAAGAGGTTTTTTTTTAGTAATTCTCTTGTGTGGGTGGGTCCAGACAGTCTTTCATATCTTATGACCAAAGCAATGTGTTGTTTTTAGCCTTTTTAAGTGGCCTGTGTAGCAAGACAGCTTTAAAAGACAGCCAAAAAAAAAAAAAAAAAAAAGAAAACAAACAAAAAAATCATCGGACATCCAACTGAAAGTAGTTGCTTTCAAATCAATTAGGAGATTCTAGTTTCAATCTTTAGCAATACTGCAGACAAGAAGAGAGTGCTAGAGGAAACCCTTGGGACCAGCCCATAATTTTGGCTCTCTTCAGTTTGCACACAGAGAAAACTCTTAAATTCAAAACTAGTGACTTGTAGAACAAAATGGAGAGGCTCTTTTGAGATAACATAACTTGAGGATGGGCAATTACTTTTGGAGGACTTTTTCTCCAATACCCACTGCTGCCATGTTGACTCCAACTTACAGTGACCCTGAAGAACAGAAGAGAACTGCCCCATCGGGTTTTCAAGGCTGATTGCCACATCTTTCTTCCTTGGAGTGGCTGGTGGGTCGAACTGCTGACCTTTCCATTAGCAGCCGAGCCCTTTAACCACCGTGCTACCAGGGTTCCTTTTTCTCCAATACTTCCAATAAAATGGGAACTCTTTCCTCAGTGCTGCTTTGAAAGAATTATTGATGATCCAAATCACAGTCTGTTATAGATAACAGAAAGTATACTTCCCAATTTTTCTTTTATTTGCGTTTAATGGCAAGGCAAAATTCCAGAGATGTTTCCCAAGATCTTTCTCACAAATCCGTACCTTCGCTCAGACACAGACACACACACACACACACACACACACACACACACACACACATCTGTTTTGAAATCTGTTTGCGTAAGTGGTCATCACAATGATGCTGCTCTGTTCACAGGTGCTGGATATCTTCAAGAAATAAGGGCACCTCTTCTATAGTGTAGAACTAGAAAAGATTCAACACTGGGATGGTGAAGTCAAGGAGGCAGCCATGCTACCAAAAATAATAAACAGGTGTTCTATGACAGTGTGTCTCATGAAAGTGATTGGCGTTAGGCCTCCTAGAGACCTTCGAGATTATCTGCCTTTTACATCTTTGTGGATCCTCAGCCCTGTGTCAGGACCAGGCTTATGGTAGGCACAATAATACCTTTGTTTAACTAATTAAATTACAAAATAGCTATGTCAGTGAAGAAACTAAGACCCACGACAACTAAGCAGCTCCTTTAATGTCACACACCTGTGAGATAGTCAAGACGAGAATTGAATCCCGATATTCTGACTTTCTGTACAACCTTCTTTCCCATGCACCATGGATATTTGTTTTATACAGTGGATGTGCACTTTGGTTTTAAAAGTGTGTATAATGCCACTATTGTGAATGTAGTATAATTTGTTTCTTTCAGGTTTGCCTAAAAGATTTTCTAGTGTTTATTCCAGTGTAAAAATAGCAAAGAAAGTTCTGTTATTATTATTTTAAAATTCTGATCCCACTTTTCTCCTAAAAATGTGAGTGCAGTCTGGGGTAATGGGTAGAAAGGTCTGTGAGATAAAAATGTAAAGATTAAACACGAAAATGAGTTTTGACCTGTTGTTATTTGCCTCAATCCCTGAGTGGCACAAATGGTTGTTTGCTCAATTACTAGCTGAAAGGTTGGCAGTTCGAATCCACCCAGACTCCGCCTTGGAAGACAGGCCTGGTGATCTGCTTCTGAAAGTTCACAGCCTTAAAATCACTATGGAGGTGTTCTACTCTGCACATATGTATTGCAAGAGAGTTTTGAGCTAGATGTGCTTTACTTACTAATCGATTTCAGCAGGAATGGATGTATGCTTTCACAGTATAGGCAGTCCCCAAGTTATGAACAAGATCCGTTCCTACCTGTGCCTTTAAGCTGAATTTGTAAGTTGTTAACAGGTGCATATGGTTGTTATTTAGCCTTACTTTAGTGCAAGAAAAGGCTCAAAGCCTTTTCAATGATTTAAAATCTGCACGTGCAACAGGTGAAGGTGATTGTAATGAAGAATTTGTTGAGTAGGGGTTGGTTCAATCGTTTCAAAGTGAGGACAAATGTATATCACATTAAAGGGCAACTACTAGTTGTCCCTAAGTTGGACGACGTTTGTAACCTGGGTGCTGCCTGTACCCATAAAGTGATCATGTTATTTCTTTCCTTTTGCCTATTGATTTATTGGATTACATTGATAGATTTCTTAAAGTGAAACTACTGGCAAATTCCACAGTTATGCCCTAAATGATCACAATATAAAGCCAGTACATGAAAACCCAACTCCCCGCTTGGAGTTGGGACAGTCTCTGAGATGTCGCTTGCACTTTGGGAGTCTGCCTGAAATTGCACCCTTTGCTGGCTCCCCTTTCCATTTTCTGACCCCCTTTTACCCATTTCCCCTAGGTATACTTTCTAAATAAATAGCTTGCCTAGGAACTCTTGTCATCGCTTCTGGGGAATTGACTTAACAAAGTGTATTACTAGACTTTATTTGTTAATATTAAATTTTGATTGTAGCCTGTATATTAATTCCCTATTGCTACTGTAATAAATAGCCAAAAAATTAGTGGGTTAAAGCAACACAAATTTATTCTCTTTCACTTCTGGAGGTCAGGATTCTAAAAAGGAACATGGCTGTGGCTGTGTTACTTCTGAAAGCTCAAGAGGGGGATTTGTTTCCTTGCTTATCTTAGCCTCTAGAGGCTACTTTGTTCTTTGATGTCTGGCCCCTCCCTCCATGTTCAAAGGGCATCAGTCTAACTTGTGTTTCCATTGTCACATCTTTTCTGCCTCCCTCTTTTTCTCAGGACCCTTGTGATTACATTGGGCCCAACCAGATCATCTAGGATAATCTTTTCATCTGGGGATCCTTAATGATCACGTGTGCAAAATTTGTTTTGCCACGTAAGGTAACACTCAGATCCTGGGGATTAGAACGTGGAACCTTTTGAGAAGGCCCTTATTCTGTCTACTACATCACGTACAATCCTAAGTGAAATTGACCTATCATGACTGTGTGTGTATTTGTTTGTGTTTTGTTTAATATTGGTATTATTGTTAGGTGCCATTGAATCGGTTTTGGCTCATAGTGCCCCAATGTATGACAGAACAAAACACTGCCTGGTTCTGTGCCATCCTCACAATCATTGCTGTGTTTGAGCCCATTGTTGCAGCCACTGTGTCAGTCCATCTCATTGAGGGTCCTCTTTTTCACTGACCCTCTATTTTACCGAGCATGATGTCTTTCTTCAGGGACTGATCCCTCCTGAAAACATGTTCAAAGTTAGTGAGACGAGGTCTCCCCATTCTTGCTTCTAAGGAGCATTCTGGCTGTCCTTTTTCCAAGACAGATTTGTTCATTCATCTGACAGTCTGTGACATATTTAGTCTTCTTCATCAACACCATAATTCAAAAGCAGCTACTCTTCTTTGGTGTTCCTTATTCATTGGCCAGTTTTCCGAGGAAGTGTTTCATGTGTGTGATTTCATATTGATAGTAGGATAATCAAATTCATTGAGAAGACTACCCCCCTCCTTTGTTCTAAAACTTTTTGTATAACTAAAGAATGATCGTTTCTTGAAAATGTGGGAAAAATTGCCTATGAAACCAAAACAGACGGACAATTCTTTGAAGGTTTCTTTTTAAAATTAAAAACAAAAACAAAAAAACTAATTATTTCCCATAGTTACTATCTATTAAAATTTATCTTTCTTCTTGTGAAAGTTCTGGGAACATATTTTACTAGGCCATTTACATAAGGATTTTCAAATTAATTTGCATAGCGTTGTACAGAATGTGATCAGTTTTTCTCTCTTAAAATATCCTCTGTTCCTACGTTTCCCAATATTGTGTCCTCCCGTCTTCTTGATTACACTGTGTGTGGAAAAGCTTATTTGCTGAAGTACATTTAAAAATACCAGCTCTTAGATTTTTTAAATCAATTCTTTTGTTCTCTGATTTATGTTTTTTTCTCTTTTTAAAATCTCGACTGTATATATTTAGGCTGTTTATTTTCTGTTTTCTAGAATTGAGTGGTTAGTTTACATTTTATATTTAACAATTTCTTTAATTTTCTGAAAATAAGGTCTACATTTTATGCTACTCTTTAACATTTCTTATCGTTTAACAATATGTTATATACTCAAAGTTGTTTGTATTAGCTGAAGTTATATAGACATAGCATAGTGTAGCCAATCCTTTATTGCTGGCCATTTAAATATTATCCAAGTTTTCTATATCATAAAAATACCATGATAAACAAATGTACATATATTTCTCTATGTTGTCATTCAAATTTCCTTTGAGAAATTTGGCAATATTTTGAGGGGGAAATGGTCCCGGTGTTGAGGACTGCCCTCTTCCCCTGATGGGTTTTGTTTCCTCAGCACAAAAAGACTCCTAAAGATTTCATTTTCCATTTTAGCTTTTGATTAAGCCACCCATCTTCAAAGCAACCCAAGACCTCAGCAAATAACCTTTTAAACAAACTAGTGTTTACGATCCTTCAAATTCTAATGTTCTATCCCAACCCCAGGTGACTACTGAAAGCTTTGCTGATTTCTATTTCCCCAGCACAGCTCTCTGCCAGGGACAAATGTAAGCCTGACTCTGCCAGAATCAGCATATGCCCCAGAGGAAGCCCAGCTAGTGAATGTCAGCTCCTCTCAACAATTTTCCCCTCTCTGAAATTTTACTTCAAGTCATTCTCATTGCTCAGTCTTTCAAATGACTATTCATTGAGCATCTACTATGGGCCAGAGCCTGTGCAGATCCTGTGAGCACAGAAAATAGTTTCTTGCTCTTAAGACATTCAAAGTCTAAGACCTAGATCACCATAATACAATAAGATAAGAAGCTACCCTTTAGAGCGGCTATGGACTAAGTACAAAATGGAGAATTCCAGGCACTAGTACGCACATTTGCATCCAAATCACTTTTTCTATGAAAGCATACTAATAATGGAAGCAAAAGTGTTTGGGGACTGGATTAACTTCAGTTTTTTTGTTTACAATTCAACACTTGTACTTGAGGGTATTGACACAGCACAGAGCAAAATGGTAACCCTACTGACAAGGCTGCTGTGAGGAAGAACTAATAAAAATGAGGAGTAAGGCAAACACTGATGTTCAGTTTCCAAGAGCTTTAGATGTTACTATAAAGAGAAGGCCTGTTTTCCAAATCTCAATGTCAATAAATACACCAGAAGTAATGTTTAATATTTTTTCTATAGCGCTGAGGACAGTGTGTGTGTGTGTGTGTGTGTGTGTGTGTGTGTGTGTGTGTGTGTGTGTGTGTGTGTGTGTGTTTATGTGTGTGTGTGTGTCTGTGAGTGTGTCTATAGATAACTCTGGCATTTTTTTCTGCACACAGGCACTTATATGGAGTTGGAATCAGAAAACATTGTGTGAACTATGAAAAGTGACTTAGGAGATCCAGGCTTCAGCTTCCTTTTCTTTGTATTAGAAATAATAATAATAATCTTTGCTGCATAAGGTCATTTTGAAGTTCAAATCAATTAATGCCTGTAAAAGTAGATTTGTTTAAACAAAACCTAACATTTAACCAAACTCTATTTTATAAACAGTGCCTCTTACCTGTTTCTGTCACTATGGACATAACTATTAACTTACCATGATAGTTGGATTCACCCATACAAGGCCTCCTTTCTCAACCACATTTAACTGTCCCTATAACAATAATACCAATAGATAACATATCCTCAGTGCCAGTTGTACCTCCCTAGTCACTATGAGTTGGAATTGACAGCACACAACAATAGTCCCATTCCCCTTCTCTGCCACCGTAGGTTGCAGTAGGCTGCCAATATCTCCCCAATCCCAGCTGAAGTGAAACATACAGACAAGGAGGGGAGGGGAATGACCCTGTTGCTCAGTTTTAGAGCCAGTCCTTAAGCGGACACCAATCAGTAGAGGAAGTAAAGAAAGAGCAAAGTGCTGACACTAATTCAGTCTGAGAAACTACAGGAAACAAGAGACCTTCAGTAGGTCCAGAAATTCTTAGGAACACAAGAAACACAGGCTTAGATTCACATATTAAATGAAAAAAAATTTAATCATCCATTTTGGTTTCTTCTTTTTACTCTCTTAAGATTTCTTACTGGTTCCACCTTGTAGAAGGTACTATAGTTTTACCCACTTCTTGACTAAAATAATCAGATGTCTGTAACAGGGCTTTGTGGCAACCTTTCCTTTGTGAAAACCCCAATGCTAGTTAGTTTGTGTCCAGGTATGTCTGATAATAGCGTGCTTCTAAGACCCACATTTTGCAAAGAACAAGTTGTTCATTTTCCATTGTATCTTGTTGTCTTAGTTACTTAATGCTGCCAAAACAGCAACACCACAAGTGGATGGCTTTAACAAACAGAAATTTATTCTCTCACAGTCTAGTAGGATAGAAGTCCGAATTCAGGGGGCCAGCTCCAGGGGAAGAATTTATCTCTCTGTCAGCTCTGGAGGAAGGCCCTTGTTATCAACCTTATCCTGGTCTAGGAGCTTCTCAGTGCAGGGACCATGGGTCCAAAGGAAGTGCTTTGCTCCCGGCACTGTTTTCTTGGTGATATGAGGTTCCCATGCCTCTCTGCTCACTTCTCTCTTTTATATCTCAAAAGAGATTGACTTAAAACACAACCTAATCTTGTAGATTAAGTCCTGCCTCATTAACATAACTGCCACTAATCCCATCTCATTAACATCATAGAAGTAGGATTTACAACTCATAGGAAAATCACATTAGATCACAAAATGGTGGACAATAACTCAATACTGGGAATCATGGCCTAGCCAAGTTGACACACATTTTGGGGGGACACAATTCAATCCATAACACCTGTAGACTCCCTTTAGTGTTAAACTCAGATAGAAATTTTAAACCCTCCTATAGTTTTAGTCAAATTTTTAATTTGATTTTGTCATATTAATTCTAATATACAGTTGTTGTTAGTTGCTGTGATTGTTACGGTTGTGTGTCAACTGGGCTGTGCCATGATTTTCAGTGACTTGGCAGTTATGATGTAGTTTGGCAGTCATGATGATATGATCACCTCCATGATGGGATCTGCTGTGAGTAGCCAATCAGTTGAAAGGGAGTTTCCTTGAGTGTGTGGACTGCATTGAATATAAGTGGACATTCTGGCAAGGGTTGTGGGCTTTTGCTCAATCTGGATCCTGCAGCTGGCTCCTGTTCATCTGAGCTCCAGTTCTTGGGACTTGAGCTCGCAGCTTGCCTGCTGTCTTGCCTGCTGATCTGGGGATTCATTGATCTTCACAACCTGTGATCAAGAGCTCTCTTTCTGGCCTGCCAATCTTGGATTTGCCAGCCCCTATGGCTTCATGAATCAGGAGAGGTCTCTATCCTGACCCATGGACCCAGACTCTACAATTACATGAGCCATTTCCTTAATATAAATCTCTCTCTATATATATCTGCTTAAATGCTTTACTGGTTTTGCTTCTCTAGACAATCCAGCCTGAGACATGGGTACCAAGTGTGGTTCCAGAGAAACAAAATTATAAGGATGAGTTTTCTACTTTTGTATTTAATTCTATTTCCCATCACTAATGCTTTACATATACTAACTGCTTTAATCTTTAAGAACCCCTATGAGGTAGGTACTATTATTATTCTCCAGTTTCCAGATGAGATCACTGAGATGGAATTAAGTAGTTTGCCAAAGTTACTTCCAGCAGTACCTGCAGTGCCCATGTCTCTCACTAGTCTTTTATGTGGGTATAGCCTTTCCTTGCCATTCTGCTTGTTGGTCTATATTTTAGTTCTGATTTGGAATCAGGACTTCGAACCATTTCCTCCAGTTGAGTCATGGCTAAGGAAGAAAAACAGGAACAGACCCAAATTTATACAATTTGGGTGATCCAGAACAATAACTGGAATGGGGAAAAAAATTACAAGTGATAGCCCTGGAACGGGAGATTTGGAAGAGGTGTAGTGAGCCCTTTTGGGAGCTTAATGCATGAGATTAGATTATTGGTAGGACTGTGGAGAGTGACACACATTCAAAGCTGCATGGTTGGCTGCCATCTTTGAGTGGATCATTGTTGTTTCTGACTCTGCTCATAATCCTTCGGACAAGACATTTGATTGCTATGCGACGCATATGCTGCCCTTGTTTTCTAAGAGGGCAATTACGTTTCTAGCAGCGATTCGACCTGTAATTTTTCCCTTTCTGGTATCATTCAGTTCACTCAAATTTTAAAAATTCGGGTCTGTTTCAGTCTTGCTTCCTTGGCCATCACTGAACTAGGAAGAACCCGTTCAAAGCTCTGTTTGGAATGCTTGAATCTGTAGGCCAAGATGGAGAAACTTCACATTTTTATAATATTGGTTCTCCAAACCATGATTGGAAACTCTGGTGGCGTACAGGGTAAGTGCTATGGCTGCTAACCAAAAGATCAGAGGTTGAAATCCACCAGGTGCCCCTTGGAAACTCCATGGGGCAGTTCTACTCTATCTTATAGGGTCACTATGCTTCGGAATCGACTTGACAGCAGTGGGTAGTAGTGGTAATAATCCATGATTGTGGTTTATCTCTGCATTTATACGTCTTTAAAATATTTCTCAATACTTTCATTATGATTTTTATACTCCATCTTTTTTGATACTGTTGTAATTTAATCTTTCCAAGTATTTTCATAGGTATAAAAATACTTCTGACTTTCTATATTGACTTTTAATTTGACAAACTTAATAATTATGACAAACTTTCTATAGCTTATTTGCATTTTCCAATTCTGCAACCATACATCTGTAATTAATGTTTTTCTTCTTTTCTTTCCAACCCTTATGCCATTTATCTGTTTTTCATATCTTACTGGATTGTCTAGGAATTCTAGCACAATATCCATTAGAACTGATGATAGTGAGCTTCCTCATCTTATTCCAAATTTCAGTTTGTTCCAATCTTCAATATCTTTATCAGCTCTTTACTTGTTCTACTACTTCTCAGAAGGGTATTTTAAAAACAATTATTATGCTATATATTTCTAGCAAATTAAACTTTTATCAGTAGAATGTAATCATTTATATACAAGTCATAATATTTGTTTTAAAATATATGTCAGATAGCATGTCATATTTTCTTCTGTCAGTTTGTTTGAAAATTTTCTCTGATCATATGTAATTTGATATTGATAATAGTTGGGTTCACTAAGATATTCTATAGTCTGCTGTCATATCTACAATATTTAAAATAACATCTAAAATATGATTGTTCTTTTGGTGGTTACCCTGGAAATTAAACATGTATACTTGGGTAGTTATGTTGTTGTTAGGTGCCATCAAGTCAGTTCCAGCTCATAGCATCCTATGTACAACATAACAAAATACTGCCTGGTCTTGCACCATCCTCATAATCATCACTATGTTTGATTCCATTGTTGTAACCACTGTGTCAGTCCATCTCATTGAGGGTCTCCCTTTTTTTTGCTGAACCTCTAGTTTACCTTCTCCAGGGAGTGGTCCCTCCTGACAACATGTTCAAAGTTATAGCCTCAGTTAATAACTTTATGCTCTTCATAGACAATAAAATCACCTCTATAATTTTAATTCCAGTAACCTCTTCCTCAACTTTTATGTTATTATCTTAATTATGTCTTGTTAGGTGTGTTCATGTCTTTATTTTATCCCCAAAGGTATTATTTTTTTTCTATTTTATACATCAATATTCTAGATTAATTTCCATATTAACCACTTTATTTGCTGTTCATTACCTTTTGCCTCCCAGATAGTTCACCTGTGATTACTCTCCTTCTGCCTAAGTGCATCTTTTGGATTTAGAATTAGCTGTAGGGAGTGTATTATCCAGGCTATGCTAGATTCAGTCTTATGGATTGAATTGTGTCCCCCAAAAACGTGTGTCAATTTGGCTAGGCCATGATTCCCAGTATTGTGTGGTTTTTCTCCATTTTGTGACCTGGTGTAATTATCCTATGTGTTGTAAATCCTAACCTCTATGATGTTATGAGGCAGGGTTAGAGGCAGTTATGTTAATGAGGCAGGACACAAACTACAGGAATAGACTGTCTTGAATCAATCTCTTTTGAGATATAAAAGTGTCATGGATTGAATTATGTCCCACCGAGACTGTGTGTATCAATTTGGCTGGGCCATGACTCCCAGTATTGTGTGATTTTCCGATATATTGTAAATCCTGCCTCTATGATGTTAATGAGGGAGGATGGGCGGCAGTTGTGTTAGAGAGGTAGGACTCAATCTACAAGAGTGGGTTGTGTCCTGAGGCAATCTCTTGAGATATAAAAGAGAGAAGTGAGCAGAGAGACAGGGAGACCTCATACCACCAAGAAAACAGTGCCAGGAGCAGAGCGTGTCCTTTGGACCTGGGGTCCCTGTGCAGAGAAGCTCCTAGTCCAGGGGAACATTGAAGAGAAGGCCAACAGAGAGAGAGAAAGCCTTTCCCTGGAGCTGATGCCCTGAATTTGGACTTTTAGCCTACTTTACTGTGAAGAAATAAATTTCTCTTTGTTAAAGCCATCCACTTGTGGTATTTCTGTTGTAGCAGCACTGGATGACTAAGACAAAAAGAGAGAAGTGAGCAGAGAGAGAGGGGGACCTTCTACTACCATGAAGGGGGGCCTTCTACTACCTGGGGTCCCTGCACTGAGAAATTCTTAGACCCAGAGGAAGACTGATGACAAGAACCTTCCCCTGGATCTGACGGAGAGAAAAAGCCTTCCTCTGGAGTTGGCACCCTGAATTCAGACTTCTAGCCCCCTAAACTGTGAAAGAATACATTTCTGTTTGTTAAAGCAATCCACTTGTGGTATTTGTATTATAGCAACACTATATCTAGTGCTTATCACTAAGATACTCTGTATCAGTAATACATAAACTCTAAATAGCAGCGGCATCACATAATATTTTTTTTTCTCACCATATTCTGTCTGCTAGTGGCCATATTGCTCACCTGGACTGATTTCCTCTATCCTGCGACTGAGGAATCCTCCATGTTTATCATGTGACTTTAACATTCATGTTGGTAAGGAAGAAGAAAGCGCGGATTAATATGCGGCAGGCGTTATGGTAGGTTTGGAAGATGTACATACTACTTTTGCCCATATTTAATTCATCAGAACCCAATTATATGGCAACTTATGTGCAAGGAAGGCAGGAAATGCAGATTTCCTACATATCTAGGAAACCGAAAAAGAGATCCTTGTACATGTAGACATTCTCTGCTACAGTGGGAGTGTCTCCATTTTTATCTGAAAATGCTTGAGGATACAGAAGTGAATAAAAAGTAAAAAAAAAAACAAAAAATCTTTGCCCTCATGGAGCTTACATCTCTCACATGGGGAAAGAAATAATTAAAAAACTAGATAAATAAATGTCATACTTTTTTAGAAGGTGATGAATATTATGGAACAAAAAATAACTAGACAAAATTGTGCTAGAAGTTTGGGTTTACAATTTAACTGGATTGGTCAGTATAAGGATCATTATGCATTTACAGGCATTTATAGGATCATTTATGTGAATAACTAGGTGAAAGGCATCCTTACCAAGGGGAAAAGCAAATATAAGGGCCCTAGGCTAGGAATAGGATTGGCATGCACCAGGAACAGCAAGGCTGTTATAAATAGCACACAACAAGTGATGATGCATTTTATATTGTTCTTCCATCTTATTTTCTGTGCTTCCTTATTGGTACCATTTACTGTTTTTTGCTATCTTGCTCTATTTTTCATATCTCTCCTCATTAGTTTAGACATTATAATTCCCATATTCATCCTTTGTGTTTCAAAACATACTTGATACTTTATGTCCTTTGCCATGTTAACTATAAAGATATCTCAGATAATAAGATACTTCCCAAAGTATTGTGAGAATTTAGTTTTATTACTTTTTTTCTTCCTATTTTCTTCCTTTCTAAGGTGATTAATTTTATTAAATTTATACTAATATGGAATTTTTGTATCAGATGATTATTGTTACATTTTTATATTCTGTTTTGATAGTCATAATATTCCCTAATCATGCAATACAATTTTTATTAACTCTACATTTCTTTGTTTATTCCTTTAAAAAATAATATATTTTTCCCAGCCTTGAGCCATATCTTATTCACACAGAGCAATGCACCTGAAATTTTAACATGCAAGCAAACCACTTTGGGAGCTTGTGAAAAAGCACATACTGATTCAATATTTAGGCCTGAGATTATGCATTTATAACAAGCTCCAAAGTGGTGCAGGTCAGCAGATGGGAGTGATTTGTGGACCATTTTTCATAGCAAGGAGCTGGAATGTTTCTTTGAGACCATTTTTTTTTAAGGGACTGTACACAGATGATACACTTTTTCCTTGAATGTCTGAGAATATCTTACTATTATTAATGCACAAAAACAGTAGTCCGATTAACTAATGATTTTCTGTTTTTCTAGTGTCTCAACATTTTATCTCAAAGTCTTTGTTGTTGTTTTCCAGAAACAATTTTTTTCCAACTTCATGAAGACAGATCTGATAAGTAAGAAATTAGAATCAATGAAATCTTTTAACAGGGTGCTATAAAAATTCATTCGTTTGTTTATTAAGCAAATATTGACAGAGACGTTTGTCTACCTAGCATTCATCCAAACATTTGTAGTATGCCACCGGTTATAAGCAAACAGTTGCCATTGAGTTGACTCCAACTCATGGCAACCCTATGTGTGTCAGTGTAGAACTGTGCTCATAGGGTTTTCAATAGCTGATTTTTTTCAGAAGTAGATCTCCAGGCCTTTCTTCCAAGGTGCCTCTGGGTGGTCTTGAACGGTCATCCTTTTGGTTAGCAGTGAGTGCATTACCAGAGACTCTTAATACTGATTATAATGGGGAAAATCCCTGCCTGCATGGAGCTTAAAAGAGAAAATGTTCTACACATAATCAGTGATAGTGAAGATGGAGAGTATAGAATGCATTTGCATGTTATTTAGGAGGTAAACAATTGCAAGAATTATTTGTCAGTATCTTAGTCTTTGTCCTTTTATCAATTTATCTTCCTTTTTATTGCAAATTAATATTTGTTTTGCTGATTTCTATGATCTCTTTATAGGCTGTTAAAATAAATGCTCCATTTAATTAAACATTTTTATTTCCTTGGATTTTTGAGAATTTGTAAGTGTAATCTTATTGAACAGAACTCTCTAGTGTATAAATGGTCGAACTTGCTCGAACTATGATTGCAATTTCTGTTATATTTGGAATGTCCTACTGTACATATACTTTTGCATCATAAACTTTTTAGTTGACTTCAAATCGTGTAAATTTTCTGCATTAATGTTTGGAAGTATATTTAAAGTTTAACGTATAAAATATCAATTTTCATTCATTGAACTCCTTTCCATTGGTTCCAATATACAGGTGTAATGCAACTACCACACTTTTAATTATTATTGCTTTCTAATGATCAGGCTTAGGTAAGTTTTCCTAAATGTCATCTGGATGTGATCTTCAAGTGACCATAATTCAATCAGTAATTATGCAAGTATATTGTGGCTACATAAATATCACACTCTACTGATTAATAAATGTTTTATTGCGAGGACAGAGGTACTTAGTGATTAATTATAAGATGTGCTGTTTGGCAATGATTTATCTAATATTTTTTAAATAAACTTAGATTTTCTACAACACGTACTTTCCAGCAGCTTACCTAAAGATTTTATTAAACAGAACTGTTTAATGTTTAAGTGATTGAATCTCTATGAGTCTGTTTTTGTAATTTTTAAATGTTTGTGTTATCATACTGTACATATAATTTTGTATCATAAACTTTTTAATTCATTTTAAACTGTATACATTTTATGCATTAATATTTTGAAGCATATTTAGTGTTTGATGTGTAAGATATCAATTGTCATTCTTTTAATTCCATCCCATTGCCTCAAATATCCGGGTGTTATATACCCCCATGGAATTGCATGTGTTTAAATTGTATGTTTTTCTTTCATATATGGTTAAACATATAAATTTAATAATGGCTGAACTGTAGGAATGTAGACTTGCTAATGGGCCACTTAGAGGTTGATTGAGACACCATGGCACTCAGTAGACGGTGAGGCAGGAGTACACCACATGAAAACGAGGAGAGTTGGAGATGAGAAGAGGGAAATTCCACAGAATCTATAGTACTCAACACTTGCTATGTCTTTAGTACATCCTTTGTAAGACTTAATGTGTGTGAAAGAAGGCAACTCTCAATGGTTGCATGCAAAATGACTGATGTTAAGTCACTTGTAATCATGGGAACGAGCATAAAACAAGACAGATGCGTTAAAATTGCAAGCACTTCTGCATGAAATATTCAAGACTGGAGTTAAACATATTGAATAAATAACCTAAATGCTGTCACAGTGGAAAAATTTAACTCAATTTAGTGTTTAAGATAGCTTTATTACTAAGCCTAATTACAGGGGAGCCAGTTGAAGCAAAAGCTACTCAGACTACATGCAGGAGCCAATATTGTGAATTCTGAGTCTAAAACACTTCTTGTTTTCTCAAGCTATCACCACTGGATTCATTTACCGATTTGTCTCAGTTGCATATGATTGTTAATTGTGTTCATAACTAAATGTAGGAATATATAATATACTTAACATTTTATGAATAATGTTAAGATGTCCTAACATGGGTAACATTTCTGGATATACAGTCAATAATATAATTGGATTAGTTACCCCAAATATTCTAAATGTTAGCAATAATCTTTGTATCAATTTGGTAGGTTACAAAAGTTTTTCCTTTGTTATTTTGACTTGTATTTCATTAAAATATATAAATCGGCTTGGAAATATTGATGTTCGTTTTCTTCATTCAGGAAAATGTTGTCTCTCCAGTTATTCAAATCATCTTTTATGGCTGCCCATGAACTTTTATAGTGTTCTTTTTTTATAGTTCATGTACATTTCTCATAGTTTATGAGATCTCAATCCTATTTTCTGGCTGGTAATTTTGGGTTCATCGTGATGACATTGATTTTTATATATTTATCATGCATGTGCTGTTTTACTGGAGTTTTTCCAATTATATTTGGTGTTAATTGAAGCCTTTATTACCTTCCAGTTCAAAAAACACTGGCATACATGAATTGAGATGGGATCGAGTCCCGGATTAGAAAACCCTAAGTATCTGCCACTGGTTTATACTCCCTGGGGATACTTTTAGTGACTATCCCTTGGAAGGACAAAAAGGTGGGAAGCTAGTTAATTTTCAGCTTTTCAGTAAATAATAGGACAGTTTGTTCCTGAGAGGTCTGAGTACCAAAACCAAACCAAACCTTTTGCCTTCGAGTCAATTCCGATTCATACAGATCCTATAGGACAAAGTAGAACTAACCCATGGGGTTTCCAAGGAGTAGTTGGTGGATTTGAACTGCTGACCTTTTGATTAGCAGCCAAGCACTTAACCACTGCAGCACCAGCGCTCTGAAAGGTCTGAGTAGCAGAGGTAAATTAAGCATGACTGTCCATGAACTGTGATGCTTTTTGCAGTAGAGTTTATCTGAATTCTATATTTTACGTTTCTCTACTTATTAATTTTTCTGTTAATATCATTTTAGTTTTTTTCTAATTTGTTTACATTTATTCTTTAAAATACTAGTTTTGTGTGGTTTCATTCATCACTCTTTCATTTAAAACTTAAGCATTTCCTATGTACAAAGATGAACTGTTATACAAAATAGACTATTCTGGTTTATATTTTTGCCACCTAAGTTACCTAAAAAAATAGAAGTTCATCTTGAATCTCAAATCTTTATATTTTCAGATTCAGCAGAATTACTGTAACAAAAGTGAGTAGAAATGGGAAAGAGTGAAAATAGTTTCAAACATGTTTTTGTTAGGTGCCGTCAAGTCAATTTCGATTCATAGAGACCCCATGTGACAGAGTAGAACTGCCCCATAGGGTTTTCTAGGCTGTAGGAGCAGATCTTGTTTCAAAAATAAATATATGTCTTTTCTCCAAGTCTTTTTCCCATGGAGCTGCTGAGTGGATTCGAACAGCCAGCCTTCCAGTTAGCAGCCAAGTGTGACCCTAGGGCCCCTAGTTTCAAATATAAGTGTAGCTATCTATGATTGTTTGTGATTCCAAGTGTTGTGTCAATGTAAAGATTTACATGACAAAACTGTCAACAGAAAATTTATATTTTGTAAAATGAAAGTAAGTGGTATATTTTGAAATAATATTCCTGGGGAAGGTAGATTAAGACAAACCACCAAAAGCTATATAATTCCAATTTTTCTAGAGAATACATACTAAAAATTTCTTATGCAGACATCTGTCTATGCAACTTCTCTCTCACTCTTTACACATACCTACTTCATAGCTCACTCAGATCAGTCAGTCCTGAGGTGTTGTTTATAGAAGCTCTAGATTTAGTTTCAGTGGCAAACTGCACTTTTATGGGTCACATACCAAATCCATGAAGTTTACATCATGTGTCTGCTCACTCACTCAGTGTCTGTGTTTCCTAATCTTTTCGGTATCTGGCCTCTGCAGAGCACTCCTGGTCTTAGAAAAATGTAGTGAATGTTTTCCACACAGTCTATTTTCTCAGTTTGGTGGCTGAGGTGGCAATGGTGTTTGACTCCCAAAATCTATTGCCTGTAAAATGATTGGTGTAATCCAGTCAAATAACCCTATTCTCAGTCTAAATGTTTGGTTTAGAACTGGGCTTGAAACCAGCCTGGACAGCGAGATATGAGCAGGTGTCTTTCATGACTGGATGCGATTCTGGGAGAATCAGAAGCCAACTTGCTACTAACCTGAATAAAACCGAGCCCAGAGATTCACAAAGAACTGTTGTTGGTGTGTTGACCTAGGTCATCTAGACTTCTTACTACAAGAGAAAAGACGTATATTTATTATCGAAACAAGATTGAACTGGGATTCTTTTCTTACCTGCAGCCAAATGTATCCTAAAAAATTCAATAAAAATTGAGTAGTTTGACTGAGTTGCTCTCACTGAGTGTTTATTTATTAAGGTACATTAGTACATAAAGGAAATACTAGTTTTACTAGTATTAAGAGATTGTTCCTCAAAGCATTAGGCTTCATAAACTCAGAATCATGCTTTTTCATTTTAACCTGCTTTGCCATTTTTTTCTGATGATTCCATTATAGTATACGCAACTTTAAGAATTATTAACAATTGCCACTGTGACTTGCTACTCTAAGTGTCAACATTATAATTTCTTTGTGTTCCTAGTCTTTGATCTAAACCAGCACAGTTCAATATAAATGTAAGATGAGCCATTTAGGTAATTTTAAATTTCTAGTAGCCTCATCCAAAAAAACCAAGTGAAGCTAATTTTCATACAATATTTTATTTAACCCAATTCACACAAAATACTATAATTTTTATGTAAATAATATAAAATGTATTAGCAAGATATTTTATTTTTTAATAATATGATTTTGAAATGCTGTGTGTATTTTATACTATAGCACATCTCAATTTGAATAAACTACATTTGAAGTACTCAATAGCTAGATGTAGCTAATGGTTACCATATGGGAAAACACTGTTCTACATTATTGCACCTGTAATACCCATATGACGTAGAAAACACCACTGCAATGTCTCTGTGCATAGAGGGAGAGTTCATGGTCCTTTTAACTGTGTACCTGGATATGGCTCTCAGCAGCAGGAGGAGACCCAGGAGCATGGGAGAGCAGAAGTCATTCCATTCTATACTTTAAACATCTGTTAAAAGTTAAGAAGTACTGATTTGCATGGTTCAGGCACTAATGTACGCTGCTTGCTTGGGCTGCTCAAACAGGGCACACAATTCTTAATTTCAAGGAGTGGTGGTAAGCTTCCCTTTTCTCACAACCTGAAGAGCTTGAATAACTCTTTCTTTTAAAAAGTAGTCAACAAATTAAAAATTGGGAAGAGCAATAAACCAAAACCAAACCCGCTGCTGTGGAGTCAACTCCTACTCATAGCGACCTTATAGGACAAAGTGGAACTCTCCCATAGGGTTTCCAAGGCTGTAAATCTTTACAGAATCAGACTATGACATCTTTCTCCCCCAGAGTAGCTGGAGTTCGAATCTCCAACCTTTTGGTTAGCAGCAGAGCACTTTAACCACTCTGCCACCAGAGCTCCTACAGGAAGAGCCATACACAGTGTGAAATAGCTACTAACTAAATGTAACACCAACTAATTGATTGACTTAAGCAAAAAATACATGTATAGACACATAAGTAGCTCTCACAAATGTGAATATGTTTGTTTGGTTCCCAGATTTTCATTTATAAAGTTTATACCAATATTTAAATATTTTGTTTGTCTGCTTAAGTTTAAGGCAGGTTTTAAATATTAGTTATCAAGCCTCCAGCTTTTCTCAGAAAGAGAAAGGCAGCTCTGGCTACCCTTGGGCCCCATACTGGCAGTGGCCACTTCAGATGAGCATGTGTCCCAGGCATCTGTCACAGTTTACACTTCTCCAACGATGTAGCCTGTGTGCGCTTATATCTGATTTCTTCACTAATTTAAGCTTCCTGTCTGATTCTTGAGGGTGGAGAGAACTCTGGTTTACACCTTCTTAAGTTCATTTCTGTACATTGTCCATACATTTTCATCACAGATCAAATTGTTGTTGTAGTTAGTTGCCAGTAAGTTGGCACATGGAACTGTACCATCATCATGGTCATTGGTATGCTCGAGACGATTGTTGTGACCAGTTACATATGTTACCTTATTGAATCATTTATGAAGTTTTATGTCATTATCAGAAAACCTTGTGAGGTAGAAATTAATAGTAAATGTTTATACATGAAAAAACTGAAGCTCTGTGTGGTTATTGCACCCATAGTTAGATACTGAGTAAATGGCCAAGTGAGATTTGATCCCAGACTCCCCAGGTTAAAAATCACATGGTCTTTCTACTCCCTCCTCCTAAGTTGTCAGAGATGCCTCTGGGCAGTGGTTTGCTTGCAACTTTCCTACTTCTCCAAGTTTCTTCTTTATTATTCCAATGCACTTCTGCTCTGCTTCTTAGTTAACTAGTGCTGCTGTAACAGAGATACCACAAATGGGTGCCTTTAACAAACAGAAATTTATTTTCTCACAGTTTAGGAGGCTAGAAGTCAGAATTCAGGGTGCCAGCTCTAAAGGAAGGCTTTTTCACTCTGTTGACTCTGGAGGAAGGTCCTTATTTCTTCTGAGCTTTTGCTCCTGGGTGATCTTCATGTGCCTTGCTGTGTGTTTTACCCTATCTGTACTTGCTAGCTTGACTTTAATGTCTTTTACATCTCAAAGAGACTGACTCAAGATATACCCGACACTAACACCGTCTCATTAACATAACAAAGACAACTCATTCCTAAATGGGATTTTAACTACAGATATAGGGGTTAGGATTTACAACGCATATTTTTTTGGGACACAGTTCAATCCAAAACAGCCTCCATGAGACTTCTCTGATTAAGGACACCTAAATCACAAGATCGGAATCTGTCAAGTAGCTATAGATTGATTTTCTTGCTACTAGCGCAGAAAAATACATTTTCTATTTCCCATATAAATTTGCGGTGAGGCAGTGCAGGTAATAAATTACTGGCACTTTCAGACTATCAGTGATGACTTGGGTGATACACAGACTCTGGGTACATTGCATATGATCTTCCAAAATGCAAATTAGAAGCATATTTGCTTTACCTTCAGTTTGGGTGTTTCATCACCCAGTGTCATTACAGCCCTCTGACAGGAAAACCACAGGAATGGTAACAGGAAAAGAGAAAAGTAAATTTGGAGATTCTTACAGCCTTTATTTAATATGCAACCATATAGAGACAAGGAGAGGTCATCCATATGTTTGGAGTAATATATTCACAAACTAGTAGGATAAAATGGGGTTGAAAGATTTGAAAGGTCCTGTTGCTCCTAGCCAATCTGTAGCTAGAAGAATTTCACTGAGTTTTGTAGATAGGAAAAGTTGTATCTGGCCCTGTATCAAAGAATATTTATAAGGGGGTGGCCAGTGGAATTGCAGAGCCCAAGGAGGGAATCTATTCTTTCCTTTCCTCATGTTTCCATATCAGTTCTTAATTTAGGAACTTTCTCAAACAGTTTTGTCCTCTTGGAAGTTCTGGTGGATTTCTGCTAAAACATTTGCCTCTCATGAAAGGGATTAAGAGGAAGGATCTTCCACTCTCTCCAGCCCCTCACTTCTTCCTCCACAAAGAAGGGGTGAGGAGGCAGAGGTAAATGTTACTTCATATGCATAGCCTCCTCTCTGACTTACTCCCTCTCCAGCAACATGGTCCTAGACAACATTCCTCTGGTTCTCTGTGGTCTGTTTAAGCAGAACTAAGGCAGTTCATGGTCCTCAGGGCAACTGGCTGGAAGGAGGACTCTATTTTGGCCTCAGTCTTAAGTCTCATTTTCCAGCCCATTTGCATCATTGATAACACTGATATTTTTATTCCTATCTGATCCCCATGTAGCTCTCACTTGATGCAGAACCTGAAAAAAAGAGCAAGTGTTTCAGTGCTGTGATCCAATTTCTGCTTAAAGTTAGATTACGGAAAGCAGGATATGCAGAAGGGGGGCAAGGGGAAGAAGCCTTCTGGAGGTCACCGTGGTCTAGAATCAGGCTTGGCCAGGGCGACTAGAGTTTATGGGCCCTTGGAACTGACTCCCACTGAGCAAATCACAGGGACTGATGCTGAACAGTGTAACTGTATTAGTTGGCAGTGAGAAATAGAACTTCAAGTTATACCGTTGTCTCTAGACCAGAGGTTTTTCTCCTGTGAAGGTATCTAAATGGCCTTCCAACTGAAATCGGAGACGGCCACATGGGCCTGGACTGGGAGCACAGAGTGTACATTGGATGATCCCAGTGGCCCATGTTAGTAGCACTGGCAGCCTGCCACAGACTCCCCAGTGGAATGAGCTCTTTCCTCATGGCAGTGCTGGAGACAAACTGAAAAGATTTTGGTGGGAGCTCCACCTTTATCCAGAGCTCACAGAGATGACTCCTCTCATAGTACCTCTCTCTCTCCAGGCACAGGGGTGAGGCCATGAGCTCTAGAGAAAGACAGGACTTGAGTTTGAATCCTGATTCGGACACTTACTTATACTGGGTACTTTGGACATGAGCCTTGTATGAGCCTCAATTTTCTTAAAAGTGAAGATGCTAATAATGTCTGTGAATTGGTGTGAGGGTCAAATGAGAGTTATTCATGTGAAGCGCAGTGTCTGGCTCATAGTCTGTGTGTGGTATATGTAAACCACAGGACCTCTGGGCAGAGCCTTGGGAAGTAGCCCCAGCAAGAGCTCCAGTGCAGACTTCATTTCAGAAAAGATTCTTCAGGGTAATGTGGGAAGAAAAATAAATCTCCCCTTGTGAGGCAGGATTCATAGGCCCAACCACTTCCAGGGCTTTTAGCCAAATCTTCTGCCACTAGGCTCTATCCTAGGGAGAAGAGAGGCCAAAGCACAGGCTTTGGAGTTAGACAGATGTGGGTACAAATCCTAGATCCCCCACTTAATAAATGAATGTCTGTGCCTCCTCAGGTTTAGGGGAATAACAGTAACTGTTTCATGCTATTTCTGTGGAGATCATGCAGGATGATAACTGTAAGGAACGAGTTAGTGTTTACTAACTCTCGGTCACCTTCATTCCTGCAGCGGCTACCAGGGCCTCCATAACTACACTGAGTAAACCTCAACCTCGTCTCCAGGTCGCCCTTTCCCCTGTGCCTCCCCAGGCACCTTGACTGGCCTCAAGCAGGGGCTTCACACCAGGACTCTGGAGCCACAGATGGCTTGAAGGTGACTTGAGGAACACTGGGAGGGCTGGGAGTCTGGGGAAAGTAAGAGGGTGAGCACCAGCCTAGACCAAAAAAAAAAAACCCGTTGCTGTAGAGTTGATTCCGACTCATAGTGACCCTGTAGGACAGAGTGGAACTGCCCCATAGGGTTTCCAAGGAGCACCTGGTGGATTTGAACTGCCAAACTTTTGGTTAGCATCTGAGCTCTTAACCACTGCACCACCAGGGCTCATCTTTAATAAGATCAGTTTCTAATTTGAAAGAAGAAAAAATACTTTGAAGACCTAGAGTGCTAGGTTACCCCCACATCCTGGAGCTGTATTCAGCTGGTATGTGCTGGGATGGAGTAATGACCGCGCAGCGTGCTGATTTGATGCTGTCCTTGTCTTACCTGCTGTAAATATTTAATTAATCTGTCCATAACGGGTCATCTTCTTCAGAAGGATGAACTGGATTCTTCTAAAAGCAAAGTTCATTCTTCCTTTTCTATATTATGGATTAATGCAGAGCGTCAACAAAAAAATTAATGGCATGAAGCAAAATGGTAATTTACTTCATTGAGTGGATTGGTTAACTCAATGACAAAGTTTGCCATGTAGTTAACATAGTTATAGTTTACTCATTGTGGTAAATTCTTTATGTTTACTTATTAGGATCACTTGTCACAGGATGACAGACAATTTCAAAAAATTAATTTAAATACAGATTAAGCTAAGATTTTACTTATCTTTAACTTCATCCACATTATCATTACATCTGTGTTATATTTTATGGTTTTCAAAATACTTTCCAGGTTACACTGTTCTTTTGCCTCTCAAAACAACCCTTGTGTACAGAAATTTCTCCCAGATGAGACAACTGAGACTCGTGGGAAAACCTAGACAGAAACACCCAGAAGGGCTGAATGTCATCCAAATGAACAAGGGGAGGAGAGAGCCAGAGAAGTGAGCAAAGGAGTTGATCAGACAACAGCACAAAGCTTTGCTCTTGCTCCAGGTATGTAGCTTTCAAAACATCCCAGATTGCTTGTACATCTCAAGCATCAGCCTACTATGCTATGAGTTGTTGTCAATTCCGACTCATGGCAACCCCATTTGTGTCAGAGTAGAGCTGAGTTCCATAGGGTTTTCAATGGCTGTGGCCCTTCAGAAGTAAACAGGCAGGACTTTCTTCCAAGACACCTTTGAGTAAACCCAAACTGTCAACCTTTTGGTTAGCAGGTGAGCACATTAACTGTTGGCACCACCCAGAGACTCCAGCCTACTATGCTCCTTCCTGCTATAATCCTTCTTCACCTTACACTCACAAGTTTTTGGACTTTAAAACACATCTCTTAACAGTGAAAAAATTTACATGACTCTTTTTCCTTTACAGCATAATTTTGAAGTACAGTTTCACATCTAATTCTCTTCAAACTCCTCGTAACCAAGCATTTATTATCCCTTGTGGTAAGTAGAGGTGAAGTAAGTTATCCTAGGTCACATCTAGAGATGGTAGGTGGCAGAGCAGTGACAGAATCCTGTATTCCCTGATTCTCAACCAGGCTCTCCATGTTTGGCAGTCAATGGAAAAAGAAAATGTGCTTGGCAAAACTCTGACAATGCTCTGCTCCCTGGATCTGTTTCCGATGAAATGCTTGCAGTGTTTCTGGTTTGAAAAGACCATCCCAAGTCTAATAAATTTTAAATTTCCTAGAAAAAAAAATCTTTTAAGATGTAGTTCATTAGAATGAATAGCACTGTAAGCTACGCCTTTTTAAAAAATCTCACCTGTTTTCTACTCATAGCTCACCATGTATTCGTGATATGTTGCCAAAGATTGAATTGTAGTAATTTGTGTTTTCAGACAAAGGCTGGATATTGTCGTTAACAGAGTAAACATTACACCAATGCATTTGGGCGGCCGCTGTTTGACTGCATTGTCAGAGTAAGAGTATATACGTATTTTTTCTTTCTGCATTGCTATAGGAGTCCTTAATGTTTTTCAGATCAGAAAGTCACAAAGAAATACATTTATTATAATGTATTATTTTTCTTTTTGTTTGCATACACAATAATTGGACAAATCCATTGGCACACGTGTATATGTGTGTATGTGTATATGTACACATATATGTAGCGAGAAAGAGAGAGATGTATGAGAGAGATCCATGAGTATGCATGCGCACATGCACACATACGTTTTAAGAAATTATACTAAAATGAGCATCAGAAACAAACAGAAAATTACCTTGCTGCAGAAGCCTCCTGCCTGCTCTCCCTGATCACATCTCCGTCTTTCCCCCACAGACAGAGCCACTATCATACATTTTCCCTTAATTATCCCTCTGTTTTTCTTTTTTCTTCTCCTCCTCCACCAATACATGCGTCTCTCAGAAATATATTGTCTGGTTTTAGCAGGTTTTGGACTTTATCCAAAGGAGGCATGCTGTGTTCATTATTCTGTAACTTGGTTTTTTATTCAATTTGGTTTTGAAATTCTTTTCCACATGCTTAGTTTACACAACCTGCCCTAAAAATGAACAATTAAAAAATTGATTAGTAGTAGAATCACCCGTTTTCAACTAAATGGGTGATTAATCCATATTGCCAGGAAAATTACCTCAGTGATAAAAGCTCCAATTATACCTAGATGAGTAACAGCCTTTGACAGAGTAGTGAGGATACAAGCAAGCTTGGTTTCTGGAAACTTCTGTACCGTGGGCTCAAACCCTCTGTCTCATATTTCACAAAGTTGAAGTTCCATGTCTCCTATCTGTGCTGTGCATGACTGTCACCCACGTTCACACCATCCAAATGGGCGTTCATGCTATCTTCTTGATGTGTATTTGTACAATCGCAGAAATTCAGATTTCTGAAATGCTTAATTGTAACCTTCAATTTTCTGCCCATGTAGCTGACTAATGTGATGCTTCTCTGAAGTTTCCCTTTTGTCCTCTGTGTTTTCTTTTTTGATATTTTATGAACTGTCTGAATGCACGTGTGCACCACGTTGTTACTGTAATTAGTTAAGTGTCTCTCTCCTCAGCTAGGCTAAGTTCAGACACTAAGTCTTACTCAATTGTGCATCCTTGGGGCTGGACCCCATTCATGACACAGAGCAGGCATGCAGTAAATGCTCAATGCGTGCAAACAAGCACAGCCTTGGTATATCAGACTCACTTGAAAATTAATGTATAAAACTATCAAATAGAAATAAGCCTGTTTAACCGAGCATTCTGAAAGAGAGAGCTGTTTTCTTAGCTTTTTCTTTTTGGTGCTATGATATTGACTCTAAGAGTCTGGTGTGATCCACCCAATTCAGAAACTGTCCATGATTACCAGGGCCAGACTGGAGGGGTTCTGTAATGCACACCTTTATAAAGAGGGCAAAAGTATGTTCATACTTGACTAAAATCGCAACTACCAATAAAATCCTGCGCTGCTGAGCAATCATTGAGTTTAGGCAGAGCCCCAGACCACAATGAAACATTCAGCAGTGGCTATCCTTGTCCACTTCCAGCCTCTACTAGCTCCCTGTGGGAATGAACTTAGTCTTACCACTTCTCTAGCTAACTTCAGCACTCTGTGTTTGCAGCAGTCACTGTCTCAAATATGTTTTTCTCCGTTAGCCATAAACACCATACGGGCACGTGAAGACACCTTTGGTGTGGAGAGCCATTGCCCGTGTGTGTACACGTACAACTGTTTGTTGTGTAATCTAATTTAACCTTGTGAGGCACAACATTTCATCCTTATTGTGCAGAAGAGGGGACACAGAGACGTTAAGAACTGCTTAAATCACAAAGCTCATAAATGGTCAAGCCACAATCTTAACCCAGATCCTCCTCCAGAGGCTGTGCTTTCTCCTCTTCCACTCTACCGCCAAGGTGCATTAGGATTTCAAGACATGATTTTATTACCTTCCTTTGGGACTCTGCCCTGGTGTGTCTGCTTCTCATCCGGACCCTGTGTTACCAGATAGAAAAGCAAGATGGCAATGAACAAACCTCTTAGCACAACTTTCCTCACACTTCCCCTTCCTAGTCCTTCGGGCCTCTACCATTGTCCCTCACCAACCACACACTGAAGTACTAACAATGGTTAACGGCTAGATAGAGCAGACTTCTGTCACTATCCCTCACTTATGCCCCTGGAAATTGCCATTCCATGCAATGACTCCTATCTGGAAACACCTAAAGGCTGACTGAATGCAGTGCAGGCCAGAAGTGCTGGGGAGTACACGTTCCTGGGAGCAGCCTTCCTCAAATGGGCTGACCTCAGGTCTCTCCTCTGTATCCGTCTGGTTCCAAGCAATAGACAGAAAACACACAGTGATGTAAACAATTGAAATTTAATTATAAAAGTTTGACAGAAGAGGAACCATAAGACAGAAGAAAATTCCCTGTGGCACCCTAAGACTAAAGGCAAGCACCGGAGGAAGAACAAACTTGAAAGATGGCCTTCCCCAATGTGGGGGTTCTGACCTAATGGAAGAAAGTATAATTACAGCCCACTGGAAGGCAGAGAAGTTCACTGGTTTCCTCAGCCCAGAGGTGGTCCACAGTCACTGGACAATCAAGAAGGAATCCTCCAGGGCACAGGCCAGTTGTGTGGGTGTGCAGACAGTGCAGGACACTCGTGTGGGCAAAAGGTCTGGAATGCAGAGTGTCCATGTTGAGAGAGCCACAAGAGGGGGATTTCCTGGCCAGGCTGGAGCTACAAGATCACAGAGAACTGCCATTCTGCACATGTGGCTGAAATGGGGTCCTTAGACCTACACTTCTGACCAACTATGGGGACCTAGAAACAGCAGGGAGCTGTTCTTCCTACAAAATACCCCCGAGTCCCCTACTAAGAAAGTTTAATGTTGTGCTCAATGTAAAGAAGAAATGTTTAAAGGAATTCTGTCTATTATTGCAGTGCATACGTTGAAGGGTGAATTTGGAACTAAGATATAGTAAACTGATAACTCATATAACCCATTGGTTGGGACAGCTCTCAGGTATACTTTGCAATTCTTCGCAGAGTTCACCAGTACATTTAAGCCCAGTTGTTCCTAGCTCAATAATGTACCTTTTATGGACTCCCTCCTTTTGTATTGGCTCATGAGACTACCGACATGCACACTCTTGTCTCTGCATGTGCTTCTGGGAAGACACAACCTCAGCAGACAAATCAAGCAGGGCTTTGGAGAACCAGTAACATGTTGAAAGTTTCTACTATGACCAGCACGTGAGGTTGATGTGGGGTCTTGAACAAGTAGGAAGCAAGTAAAAAAAATCACATGGGAGTTGAAGAATTGGGAGTCATTGCTAACTCTTTAATATTGGAAAATTATACAATTATATAATCTCTCGTGAAGCCACTTGTAAAATGAAGACATTAGCTCAAAGGGCTGTTGAGAGGGTTAAATGAAATCATGAATGGAAAGAGATTAGCATTGTCACAAATAAATCTTTACCTTTAACTTTCAACTCCCATTGGACTAAGCCAATAAACATGTCTTCAAATGCAAAAAAAAAAAAAAAAGAATTTTAGAGTTTTTGCTAAAAAACAAGTAAAGTGTAGCATTGGTTGTATTAGTCAGGGTTCTCCAGAGAAACACACCAACAAGGAAAAAAATACCTGTGAGAGGGAGAGAGGGAAGGGCGAGGGAGAGAGAAACAGCGAGGGAGGAGAGAGAGAAAGATGAGGAGCAGGTAGAGGGGGTGAGAGAGAGAGAGAGTGAGAGACAAATTTATTTTAAGGAACTAGCTCCTGTGATTGTGGGTGCTGTCATGCCCCAAATCCAACATACTCTGTTTTTAACACCGTTAACATTCCACAAAGCCTTAGAAGATCCTTAAGGAGATTTTACAAGATAGACTCCCTAGTTTGTAAAAAGCATTGTAGCATCTCAAAAACACACTATAGTGCTCTATTAAAAAAAAAAGAAGAGAAATTGGCTTTTGTCATATGTAATGCAAAAAATATAACGTCCTGAAACTCAATGATGGAACAGTAAATAACCCCAGTAAAAACGCGCAAAATATCTGAACAGACATTTCACAAAGAAAGATATACAAATGGCAAATAAGCACACAAAAAATGCTCAACTTAGTTATCAGTCGTATCCAAGTTAAAACCACAATGAGTTACCATTACATAGCCAGCAGAATAGCTAAAATTAAAAAGATAACACCACCGAACATTGGCAAGGATGTAGAGCCACTGGAAATCTTATCAAGGTTCATAGCAGTATAAAAATGAACAACCATTTTAAAAAATGTCTGGCTGATTCTTATAAAACTAAACATATACCTAATGTATAACCCAGCAATTCCAATTCAAGATATTTATCCAAGAGAAATCAAAATATAAATCCAAACAAAGACTTGTCCAAAGATGTTCATAGTAACCTTATTCTTAACACCAAAGCAGCAGCCCAGGAAAATGACTAAACCAATTGTGGTAAATTCATACAATGAAATAGGAAAAAACAACAACAACAACAACAACAACAAAAACCAGATAAATCTCAAAAACATTGTGCTGCGTGAAAGAAACCGGAAACAACACAGCACATACTATATAATTCCATTCACATAAAATCCATAACAGACAAAATGAATCTATGGTTAAAAAATATGAACAGTGTTTGCTTCTGGAAGTTGTAGGCAGGGAATGACTAGGAGGGGGCGTGAGAGAACTGTCTGGGGAGATGATGTTCTACGTCTTGATAAAGGGGGATGTTAACATGGGTGAGTACATTTTGTTTAAACTCATTGGATGGTATACTTAAGTTTTTGTAAATTATATCTAAAAAAACAAAACAACGTCTTGTAAACAAATATAGAATTCTAATCAATGAGACGCAGGTTGGAATGTTTAGATGCAAAGTATACTAATGACTGAAATTTACTTTGAAATGCATTAAAATGAGAAAAATATTGAAAACTCTCTCTCTATATATATATATTACCCCCCAAAATAACATAAACATACGAACCAATAAATTTTTTGTTACTACCTATTTTTTAAAAATGAGATGGAATACTAGGTGTATAAAGCGGTGGTAAATAGATATAATACTAAAATAAAAACATTGTAGGTATTGTAGAATCTAGGTGGTGGCTAAGTGTTTGCTACCCAATTGTTTCAATTTTTCTGTATGTTTGAAACTTTTCAAAGTAAAATATTTGAAAAAATATTCCAATGTACAGTGAACATTGTGTCTACCTACATACGAAGGTGTTGATTTATTTTGATAACAGTTATTTCCCCACCTACCAGGTGAAGATAACAAAAGAGTTTTTCAAATTATTTGAGTATTTTTATTGGTGTTAGGCATTTCTCACTTATTCAATGGTTATGTATTTCATCATTTTTTTTTCCTAAACATCAATTGGCTAGTATAATATTCAATTTTTTTCCCTTTCTTTTGAAACACTTTTAGACTCACAAAGAAGTTGCCAAAATGACACCGAATTCTGTGCACCTTTCACTCAGCTTTCCCCAAATAGCATTTCATAAAATCACAACTACTATAGACAGGGTAGTGAAATTGTAACAGCACTATTAGGTAAACTACCGATCTTATTCAAATTCTACAAGCTTATATACATTCTCATTTTTTTTTTAACTTTGGTGTATAGTTCTATCAATTTTATCACACGTATAGATTTATATAACCATCAACATGATCAGGATACAGAAGATTTCCAAAACCTCCCAAAAAAAATTCTTGTACTTTTTCTTATAAATGTTGGTGGGAATGTAAAAATGTTAACAACAATCCTCTGCCCACTTCTAACCCCTGGCAACCACTGATGTTTGCCATTGCTATAATTTTTTCACTCAATAATTATATACATAAAATCATACAGCATGTAAACTTCTGAGACTGACTGTTTTACTCAGCATAATATCCTTAAGATCTATTCACTTTACTGCATAGACCAATAGTTCATTATTTTATTTATTGTTGAGTAGCATTTGATTGTATGAATGTACCATAGTTTTTTTTTATCCTTCATCCATTGAAGAACATTTAGGTTGTTTTCAGTTTCGGTTATTGGAAATAAAGCTACAATGGACATTCATGCACAGGTTTTTGTGTGAACATGTTTTCTTTTCTCTAATGTAAATATCCCCAAGTGGGATATGATCCAGGAGTCATATGGTAAGTGTATGTTTAACTTTGTTAAAAACTGCCAAACCGTATTTCAAGTTGCTGTAAAGTTTTAGATTCCCAGCAACACTGTATTAAAGATCCAGTTGTTCCACATCCTTGTCAGCACTTGGTATTGTCAGTAATTTTATTTTAGTCATTCTGTAGATGTGTAGAAGTATATCATGGTGGCTTTAGTTTGCATTTCTCTAATGGTTAATGATGTTGAACGTCATTCCATGAGTTTATTTGCCATCTATATGTTCTCTTTGGTGAGGTGTCTGTTTAAGGCTTTCGTCCACTTTCTAATTGAATAATTTGTTTTCTTATGGTTGAGTTCAGAGAGTTCTTCATATTTTCTGGATAAAAGTCCTCTGTCTGATACATGTTTTACAAATATTTTCTTCCATTTTGTGAATTTTTTTATTCACTTAACAATTTCTTTCACAAAGTAAACATTTTTAATTTTGATAAATTCCAATTTATCATTTTTTTCTCTTATATATGATGTTTTAGTGCCATGTCTAAAAACCATTCATCTAATCTTAGGTCAGAAAAGTATTCTCCTATGTTTTCTTCCAAAGGTTTTATAGTTTTATATTTTATGTGTACACATATGATTCATTTTGAGTTAACTTTTGTATAAAATGTGAGATTCAAGTCAAGGTTCCAGGTGTTTTGTTTGTCTTTAATTTTCAGAAATTTATTATGGTGCTTCTGGGCATTGATTTCTTTGAATTTATCTTGTTTGGGGTTCGCTCAGCCTCTTGAATCTTTAGGTATTTCTCTTTTGCTAAATTTGGGAAATTTTCAGCTATAATTTCTTCAAATATATACATACATTTATTTTTTTTTTTCAGAGTTGGACTCTTAGTTACCTAGTGCTACCGTAACAAAAAATATCACAAGTGGGTGGCATTGAAAAACAGAAATTTATTTTCTCACAGTTGTGAAGATTAGACGTTCAAATTCATGGCATGGCTCCAAAAAAAGAAAAAAAAAAAAAAAAAAAACACCAAATCTGCTGCCGTCTAGTTGATTCTGACTCATAGCGATCCTATAGGATAGACTAGAACTATCCCATAGGGCTTCCAAGAGGTAGCTGGTGGATTCGAACTGCTGACTTTTGGCTCCAGCATGGTTCCAGGGGGAGGTAATTCTTTGTCAGTAGCCCCAGAAGGACCTTGGCATTCCTTGGCAGGTGTCTTCCATCTGTGTGTGTGTCTCTGAATCTATTCTGCCCTCTTTATAAGACAACACTTAGAAATGATTAGATTTAGAATTCACCCTACTCTGGTATGAACTCATTAACATAACAAAAGAAAACCGTATTTTAATCTTGCATTTTATCAGGTCATTGATACATGTAGTTCAAATCACACACCCTTGCCCACATTTTTGGACTGAGATTTGAATGTCAATTTAGTTTTCAAAACCTTTGCAGTATTATTTTATTGTGTTCACTTATGTACTACCCAAAGATAAATCTGAAACCTTGACTATATGCCACACTGCCCTTCATTTCTTTAAACTTTTCAGTGTGATGATTTTGAGTGTTTCGGATGAACTTCATATACAAATTTAAGGAATCCCTTTATCTGTCTTCCTCTTCTGTCCTCCTCTACCTCTTCACCTGGGTGAGAAAAAGGCACTGCTTCTTTGCTGGCTTTTGCCTAAGTCAGGGCAGAGATAGTAAGAATCATCCTGCCGCAGAGTCTCTCTGGCTTCAGTGTGGATGAGGAGGAGCGGGAACAGCACCTCTGCTTATCTTTGCTAAGTGCAGGTGGGGATAGTGACAGCCTCATCCCCTTCAACTGTATCCTTAGTTGCTGAGTCAGGGATGAGGCACAGCACTTCTTTTACGGCATTTATCTGGAATATAGTGGATACTCTAGCAAGAATAGACTTATTTGGGCATTTTTGTTCTCTGTATTTGTGCTCTTGGGGCATTTTGTTCTCTGGGCTGTGGATGCTCTAGCACATAGGCTGGGATATAGGGAAGGTAAAAAAGGAAAGAGAAAAAAAAAAAAAAAACACAAAAATTTCCAAGACCTCACTGCCAGCTCTTCCTCAGATCCTGAGGTTCCTAGCCAGTCCTCCCTTCCCCTTCCCCGTCTTTCAGACTCTTCTCACAGTGGTTTCCTGTGTTTTGTCCAGGGTCCTTAGTTGCAATTAGTGGGAGAGGTATAGTGGAGTGTGCATGCTACACTTTGGCCAAATCCGGAACCGTCTAGTTTTAATTTCACAGTAGTAAACATCAGAAATGAATTAGATCTGCTTATATTTATTTGCCCAAACTATTTTGAATGGATAGTTCCAGTTACTTGGGATTTGGAATGGTTTGGAGCCAATTTATTTCTACAACTAATGTGCAGGTGAATCCCTCCACTTGAATGATGAATGTGAAAGATTATCCCAGAAAGAAATGAAGAATTCTCTGGTAGTGCAAACGCTGCATTTTCTAGACCTAGTGCCTCTTTCTATTACCTCATTTTAACTCGGAGATGGAGGAAGAGATTTTTTGCTATTGTAATTTAGAAGAATAATCATCCTTCTAGCATCTTCTAATTTTTGTTTGATTTCCTTGTGGTTAAAGGAACCCTAATAAAAATAGTTCTGCCCAGAACCATCACCCTCAAGCTGTTTGAACTTGTAGAACTTAGAATACTGGAGATGGATAGGACCCTCAAAAATTAACCTTATGTTTGTTTCAAACTTACTCTAGAATATTTTATTCTGGAACTTTACTACTGTCCAATACAGTAAATTATAGCACATTTCAAGTGTTCAATAGCTACATGTGGCTAACAAAAAGAAACTATTGCCATCAAGATGAATTCCTATACACAGCAACCGTATATGATAGAATCGAACTGCCCCATTGGGTTTCCAAGGCTGTAATCTTTACTGGAGCAGACTGACACATCTTTCTCTTAGGGAGTGGCTGTTGGGTTTGAACTGCTAACCTTTCCGTTAGCAGCTGGGCATTTAACCACTGTGCTCCCAGGGCTCCTACCAAGCCAAATCAAACTTGATGCCATGGAGTTGATTCCAACTCGTAGTGACCCTATAGGACAGAGTAGAACAGTTCCATAGGGTTTCCAAGAAGCGGTTGGTAGATTTGAACTGCTGCTTTTTGGATGGCAGCCGTAACTCTTAACCACTGTGACACTAGGCTCCAGTGCTCCTACAGTGGGTATTATACTGAACAGTGATGATATAGAATATTTGTGTTACAATGGAAAATTTTACTGGACAGTGATGCTCTAAAATATTCTTTATTGAATTACCAGAAAGTGGCTTTCTTACCTGTAATTGCACACTTCCGTACTTCTATTTCTTTAGTATAAATTTGCAATAGATATTTGAGCAATCACTTCTCAGAGCAAATGCATTGGGAAGTGAAATGTACTGAGAAAATAAATCAGACAGTGCAGGGATCTTTAGATCAGAACATGTAATTATACTACTCACTGGTGTGGTCACAGGTCTGTATTACTTACTTAGAAATCAGAATGATAATAAACACGGTAGGGTTTATCACAAGCCAGGTTCCCCCCAAAATCCCCCTCCTGTTCAAGGGTGAGATGTTTAGTCACCTAAACACACACCCCTTGATGCATTGCTGCAAAGCAACAAAGAAGCAAAGGGACCCAGGGTTTGTATAGACCTTCAACCAGAGAGTTTTACGTGCAGAGGGAAAGAGGAAGGGAAAAAGAAGAAAACAGCCCTTGATGCAGTCTGGGCTCAGGGCGCTTCACTGTATAGTGGTCATTATCCCCAGCCTTGATGGTGTCATTCCCTCCCCTTCTAGGATCTAAGATTAGATCTTGCCAGCATGCAGTTATATAGTTAATCCTATACCTTACCACTAAAGCACTAGGGGACTTCACAACTAACGCAAAAGTGGAAGAAGTCTACTTCCCTTAGGGTACATTCTTTCAGTACAATTTCGGTGTAAAGGTCTAGCACGTGGTGGGAGATGAAACTGATTCTGCTGCCTCTGCGGGAAGATCAAGGACATTGAATGACTGATTAGATATATGACTCGTGTCTTTACATTTCTGAGTCCCAGATTTATTATCTGTAAAATGGAGAGAACAAAGTTTAACACACAAAGTTATTGTGAGAACTGACTGAAAATCAATGTGTAAAAACAACTGGAAGAGTCATGCACCCAGCTATGAAAATCTGAATTCTTGTATCCTATCTGGAATCACATTGAGCTTATTGTTAAAACAAAGAGAAAACCCTAAGGTGTTCTGTTTGTTTGGCTGACTGTTTTATTCAGACATCACTGATACAGAAATACATCTCCCTCACACTGTAATTATACCATTTCCTTTTTGGACCCAGGTGTGGGATTTTACATTAATGCATATTGAATATTATCCTGCTAGATTAAGCCTATTAGTTAAGCCTTTGGGAACTTTCCAAATCCACATATTAGCAGGGTTTGTGGTCTTTCCAAACGTCACAGTAACTAAAAATTTGAAGATGGTCTTCTGTTGCCTTGTCCAAAATGATGATGTAAGTTGAATAAGCTCAAAGATAAATCTGGCAGCCGTTTCCATGCCAGCCCCAACTCAAAGCTTGCTCTCATTGTTTTAGATTCTGATTTACACATATAGCAAGCTAAATCTAAGAAGTATGTAATCACACAGATATCACTTTCTAGTGATAAGCGATGGTTATACACCAGTAAATTTAGTACTAGGTTTTAGTTACTATAAAAAAAAAAAAAAAAAAAAAAACCCCAAAACCAAACCCATTGCAGTCACAGTCAAGTCAATTCCAACTCATAGAGACCCTATAGGACAGAGTAGAACTGCCTCACAGAGTTTCCAAGGAGCACCTGGTGGATTACAACAGCTGACATTTTGGTCGGCAGCCGAAGCACTTAACTCCTATGCCACCAGGGTTTCCTATACAGAATAATAATAATATAATAATAATAAAAATAAAAACCAAACCTGTTGCTGTCGAGTGGATTCCGACTCATAGCGACCCTGTTGGACAGAATAGAACTGCCCCATAGTGTTCTCAAGGAGCAGCTGGCGGATTTGAACTGCTGACTTTTTAATTAGCAGCAGAACTCAACCACTGAGCCACCAGGGCTTCAGAATGGTCCCTTAATAATGTCCATATTTTAATCTCCGAAACCTTGCAAAAGGAACTCTGCAGATCTGGTTAAGTTAAGAGTCTTGGGGTGGAGTGATTATCATAGAATATTCTGTTGGACCCAATGTAATTCTGAGGGCCTTTATAAGTGAAAGAGGGAGACAAAAGAATCAGAGACGGATTTGAAGATGCTACCCTGCTGGCTTTAAAAATGGAAACAGGGGAAACATACTTTAGACTTCTGACCTCCAGAACTGTGAGATAATAAATCTGTGTTACTTCAAGCCACTAAATTTGTGGTAATTTGTTAAGCAGTGATAAGGAACTAATACACTGTATTTACATTAGGCTTATTACATTACGACCTGCTCAGAAATACTAGAAATGCCTTTAGGAGATTGCTTTTCTTGAAGATAGACTCTCAGAATGCATTGCTATTCTGCAAAGGAAGACTTTGTACCTTTTACCGTATTATGAAAAAGGAGGTTTCTCAACTGGAAAAAAGCATGGAGTGATACGAAACTGACGAAAACAGTTGAGTTTGCATCTGTACCTGGCCATATTTTTTAAAACCTTAGATTCTTCTTCTGTTTCCTCATTATAAAATGAGACAATGTTATAACTGCCCTGCACATTTCCCACAGGAAGGCTGTGATATTTGATTCAGAAAAAGTGTATAGAAATGTTTTATTTTATGAAGTACTTTATATGTTTATTTATTACCATAATTCAAGGTATTATTAATACTGGTTCAATTCTGTATCTTCACAGGGATTTTTAAGAGCCCAAGTTTCACAAATGATACAAAACAACAATAAAGACAGCAATATTTGTGTATCCTAGTTATCTACATTGGAAAATAAGTGTTACTTTCGAATTAATGCAACGCTGGATTGCCCAATGAAGGTGAGTGCTAAATTCATGTAACGAGCATTGTCTGTGAGTTTAATTGTTCTCCAGCGAACACAGGTGATTTCACTGGAACAGTTACAGATATTAAAAGAAAAATTTATAGTTACCTCTGAGATGTTTTTGTTAAAATTGGTATGAGAGCATTCATGCCTAATTGCAATCATTATCTCTTTCTCAATTTCAAATCGTGCAACGTCACATGGCACAATAATCTTATAAGCTGCAATGCTTCAGGGGGTTGATTTCAGATTCATTTTCTTTTTTTTTTTCTGTTTTCTTTTTATAACAGAAAGAAACCATGGAATTTTTGACCTGGTGACTAATGTCCTTAAACAACTGACAATCTTCCCCTAGGAGGGACTGAAAGATTTGCCCTTTGTGGTTTTCACTTCTTTTGAGCAAATATTGCAGTCTGGATGTGGGTGTGGATGTAGCTCAGCAAATTGCATAGGGTCAGGGCTGGCTCGTGAGAGTTTAGGCTGGCATTGACATTAACGGTGCACCAAAATGCATGGCTCAAATACTGGAGAAGCAGCTAAAATTGGTAACACCTAATAATTGGGCTAACATAACAGTCTTGGAATAGTTATAGCAGGAACAAAAGGAAGAGTAGGAATAAAATGGAAACAATTATTTTAAAAGAAAAGCATTTAAAACCGTTGACTTGAAAATCAGTCAGAGATGTCATCAAGAATGAAAGCAATAGCAGATGAACATAAGCTTCGGATCAAATACATTTGGATTGAAATCACGACTGTACCTTTAGGACCTGTTTGATCTTGACCAGTTTCATTGGTATCTCCACTTCTTTACTGAGAAATGAAGACAGTAACATCTACATCTGCCTTACAATGCTGATGCAGGGATGAGATACGGGAGTATGGAGTGTCAGTGCGCCAGGCACATGTGCAGATGATAGCTATTTCTACTATCATGGATGTTAACATGAAAAAAAGAGTGACCGAAGTTGAAATTACAATGAGTCTTTGACTCCAGTTAGGTCTGGAAACTGGAAAAAAATATCACAAGTATTGGCTTAGGGACAAATGGACTGTCATAATATTATAATGAAAAGAATAAATCCACTAGAGCCCAAGGCTTGCCTAACTAAAATCTCTGTAGATCATTGAGTCCAGCCATGGTTATTGCTGGGCACAGTTGGACACTGGTAAGTTCTGTCTCCTGGTCTACTCGGTCTTCCTGCCTCCACTCTTATTCATTTAGTGCCTGCATGATACACATCCATCCCTTAAAAGAGGAGTCCCTGGATGGTGCAAACTTTTAAGTGCTCAACTACTAACTGAAAAGTTGACAGTTCGAACAACCCAGACGTGCCTTTGAAGAAAAGCCTGTTCATCTGTTTCCGAAAGGTCACAGCCTTGAAAATCCTATGGACTGCAATTCTACTGTTACATAGATGGGGTCATCAGGAATCAGAAATGACTGGACAGCAACTGTTTTTATTATTATTATTCCTCAAAAATTTTCTCAGATTATCTCAAAAAAATATTTATTGAAAATCACACATCCAGGGCAGTGGGCTGGTTCTGGAGGCAATGTAGGGACCCTGGTCAGAGCCCACATCTTTGTGAGGCAGGAAATCTGGCAGGGGGGACAGAGATCAATCAACTAAGCACTGCAAATAAAGAGAGATCTATGAAGACAGCTTCTAGAAAAGTGCTCTAGAATCTTTCAGCTACGGACCTGACCTCATTTAGAGGAGTAGGGCAAAGACATGGCATTTGTGTTGAGATAAGAAGCTTGAGAAAAAGTTAATTATTCAAACTAGCATCTAATCTTCACAATTAAAATTTCAACAACTATGTTAAGTACCTGCTATGCACCAGACTCTGAGGACAACACAGAATAAACAAATGATACACAGGTTCTGGCCAGGAAATTTATCCTCAAACTCACAGCTAACCATTTGTTAGCAAATACTGGTCTATAATAAAAATCTTATTCATGTACTGCAAATATATACATCCTGTTTGTTCTGCTAGAATGCAGGTGTCCTGATTATTATTCTTGGAGCCATTCACTTCACCAGACAGCTAAGACAACCCTCGTAACGTGGTTACTGTCCTTTGTTGAAGTGATATTCCTAAATGGTGTCACTGGTTCATATTTAGGGACTTTAATAAACACAGGTATACGAAACTTTTTGTCCCTGTCTTAGTTACCTAGTGCTGCTATAACAGAAATACCACAAGTGGGTGGCTTTAACAAACAAAAATTTATTTTCTCAGTTTAGGAGGCTGTTGTTGTTATTAGGTAACGTAGAGTCGGTTCTGATTCATTGTGACTGTATAGGACAGAGTAGAACTGCCCCAGAGAGTTTCCAAGGAGTGGCTGGTGGATTTGAACTTCCGACCTTTTCTGCGTAGCAGCTGAGCTCTTAACCAGTATGCCACCAGGACTCCGTAGAAGCCTGAATTCTGGGTGCCGGCTCCAGGGGAAGATTTTTCTCTCTCTGTCTGCCCTGGAGGAAGGTCTTCGTCTCTTTGGGCTTCTGCTCCTGGGGGATCTTCATGTGGCTTGGCGCCTCTCTTCCCTCATCTCTGCTTCTCTGGCTTGCTTGTTTAATCTCTTATATCTCAGAAGAGATTGACTAAACATACATCCTAATCCTGCATCATTAGCATAACAAACTCAACCCATTCACAAATGGAATTATAGCCACAGGCAGAGGTTAGGATTTACAACACATATTTTTGGGGGACACCATTCAATACATAACAGTTCCGCTCATAAGGGCCCATAGGAAGAACTTCTTTTTCAGTTTGTTGATTTCTTTGTCTTAGCACCAAAAAGCTGTTATTTTTCTGAACAAATGGCCTGTTTTCATTTTATGGATATAGAATTTCCATCTTTGTTTTAGCCAGGTTTGTGATTAATATCTAGTTATAGTTCAGGATACTATCATATATATTTTTATGTATTAACTTTAGATAACATTTAGAATTAGGCCACTGGAGAACTCCTATTCAACTGATATTAAAAAAAATAAGGGAAAGGTGTTATCTTACAGAAGAAGTGCAGAACTATGTACTAGTTAATTCTGTTGTTGTTGTTAGCTGTTATTGAGTCAGACTGACTCATGGCATTCCCATGCACAAGGAAATTAAATGCTGCCTGGTTATGAGCCATTGTGATCCATAGGGTCTTCACTGACTAATTTTTTGGAAGTAGATCACCAGGGCTTTCTTCCTAGTCCATCTTAGTCTGGAAACTCCATTGAAACCTGTTCAGCTCCATGGCAACACACAAGCTTCTACTAACAGATGGGTGGTGAATGAACATGGGGTGCACTGTCCAGGAATCAAACCCAGATCTCTTTCATAGAAGGGGAGAATTCCGTCACTTAACAACCAATGCCTCACAGTTAATTCTAAACCAAAAAAACCCCACATCGTTGCCATCAAGTTGATTCTGACAAATAGCAACCCTATAAGACAGAGTAAACTGTCCCATAGGGTTTCCAAGGATTGGCTGCTGGATTCAAACTGCTGCTGATCTTTTGGTTGACAGCCAAGCTCTTAACCACTGCGCCACCAGGGCTCCACAATTAATTCTAGTGCTGGTTAATTCAGTGGCTCACAAAGAACCAAGTTGTTTCTATCTGTTTATTTCCTCTTCAGAATGTTGGCTTTATCATTGGCTTTCTCCTTGTGGATGTGAGATGGTTTCTGCAGGTGTATCTGTCACAAGAAGACACAATAATGTTGAATGGAAGAAGAGCTGAAGAGTAGACTGACGGTAGACTTCACAAGTGTATGACCAAATTGTGTCGTATGTCTTTTCCTAACCTAATAGCCAGCAAAGAGGAATGGGATTACCAAGATTGACCTAGATTTATTAGAATTCATCACTCCTGAAACTGAAAGTCTAGGTCTGTCTCCTACCTATGTGGCTTAGTGGAGAAGGTAAACGAAACAACAGAGTATTTTATTAGCAAAGAAGTAGGAGGAATTGTGATAAGCACATTTTAAATTTCTGTTATTACTTGCCTGTGTACATATAGGTATATTATATATATAGTATAATATATACTTTAATGTATTTTTACCTTTATTTTTATCTCTGATGTAAAGTTCTTATCTATTCAGTCTACTCTATTGTATGTAAATTCCCCAAGTCCTTTTTTTTTTTTCTCAAAACAAAGTGGAGGCACCACCAAGCAAACAAATAATAGATATGAAATATTTTCATACATGCATGTGACAAGCCCTATACTTGGTCATGAAGCTACAGACATAAAACAAAATAAAAGCAAAACAAGGAAAGGATAAGATTGGGTCTCAAACAGATAAAATCAACAGGCTTTGCTGATTGACTCAATCTAGAGCTTCAGAAAGAGGGAGAGTCTCTTGCCACTCTGACTTTCTGACATGGGAGACTCTGTAAGTGGTGCTGTTGGTAATTGTAGGGGACACTGAAGTTAAGAATGTTCATGAGAAACACCATGAGTTCAGGCTTACACATGCTATGTTTGAGGTATCCTGATGAAGAAATGGAAGAGGCAGTTATATACATGTGCAAAAGTGCTTTGAGGTTCAAAAAATGCTTCCATAACTGTTACCTAATTTGTTCTTTCCAGTCCTACTGAGAGACACACATTTTATCTATAAAGACACTGGTATTAAGAGAGAGTGGGTGCCTTGCCCATCATAATGCAGCTAACAAGGAAACAAGGCCTCTTAGAACTATCACCATGTATTCAGAGTCCAAAGTCTAGGGTTCAAATTTTAGAATTTTAAACCTACAAAGACTCCAAGTGGGTATAAAGATATTTTAGCGTATAGGCAAAATTGGGGTGGAATATACTGTTTTTCAGTAGATTGTACTATGAAAGGAGCCCTGACGGGGCAGTGGTTAAAGCACTTGGCTACTAACCAAAAGGTTGGTGGTTTGAACTTACCAGCTGCTCTGCAGGAGAAAGATGTGGCAGTCTGCTTCTGTAAAGATTTACAGCCTTGGAAACCCTAGGGGACAGCTCTACTCTGTCCTATAGGGTTGGACAGCGGTGGGTTTTTCTGTTCTGTACAGTGAAAAAACTTCACAGCACATTGGTAATGTAATTTATCTGTTTATTCAATTGATCATTCATGCATTCATTCATTAATCCATTCAACAGGCATTGAATGGGCACAAATATTTTAGACACCGCGTCAAAAGTGCTATAGATACAAAGATACTATTCAGAATGGAGGACACACATAAGCACAAAATTGTGTATTAGTACTGACAGGCCTAGGTAAAGGGTGCCTAGGATTTGGATCTAACTCTTACTAGTCATTTCTTTGCTCTCTAGATGCTTAATACTCCACTGAGTTTACTGCTTGACATGGATTTATTGTGTCCCCAAAAAATATGTCAACTTGGCTGGGCCATGATTCTCAGTGGTTTGGCATTTATGTAATAATGTAATTTGGAAGTTATATAATGATATAATCATCCCCCATGATGTGATCTGATGTGATCAGCCAATCAGTTGTAAGGAGATTAGGGTGAGATGCAACACCCTTACTCAGGTCACAGCCCTGATGTAAGGGGAATTTCCCTGGTGTGTGGCCTGCATCACCTTTTATCTTACAAGAGATAAAAGAAGAGAGAAGCAAGCTGAGAGAGGCACCTCAGTACTACCAGGAAAGAAGAACTGGGAGCGGAGCACATCCTTTGGATGCAAGGTTCTTTTGCTGAGAACCTCCTAGACCCAGGAGAAGATTGACACCAAGACACATGGCGATCTCTGAGGGACACCTAGCCCACAGATGTTGAGAGGAGATAAGGATCTTCCCCAGAGCTGACAGAGAAATTCTTTCCCTAGAGCTAGTGCCCTGAATTCAAACTTCTAGCCTCCTAAACTGTGAGAGAAGAAATTTCTGTTTGTTAAACATCCACTTGTAGTATTTCTGTTAAAGCAACACCAGGTAACTAAGACACTACTTGTTTGATATAACAAGATAAGACTATTTTCTGTTAAATTGAGAGCATATTGTAAGAAAGTGGAGGAAGACAATATTCAACACTTGTTTCCTGTTTACTATATTCCAGACAGTGATTTATATGTTATCACCTAATCCTTACAAAGTCTGTGTGAGTAGATAATATTGCACCTATTTGATGGATAAGATAATTTGGAATCAGAGAGTTTAAGTAGCTTGTTCAAGGTCACATCCATTAAAAGTAAATTTATTATTATCTATTTCATAATACATATGGTATAAAAGGCTAGGCTCTGTTTTCTGCAGTAACAGAACAGCCTTTCCTAAGCAGGCGAGAAACCAAAGATTGAAAACAACAGGAAAAATTCTGAATGAAAGAAGAAAATATTCTAAGCAGTAAAGGCAGTTTTTAAGTGGTATTCATAGGCATAAGTGCATGCTGTTTTCCTCATGTCACCAGAGGATATTGTGATGAAGAAAGAAATTGGAACCATGAGTGAAGAAGTGGAGGAAATGTCGAGAGTGAGGATTACAAAGCTGTGGCGAGAATGAAATAAAGTTGCCTGGAATGCACTAACTTCAAAGGACATGCCCCCTGTCCCTTTATGTATGCCATCTCCTGGCTGATTTCTCGTCTGTGAGCCAGAAATGTTGAGCAATTTGACAAAATGAAAGCCTTCCAGTCTCGAGTATCATATTGAATTTTCTCAAAGATTGTACTGGAAACACAACTAGGTGGTTACAACAAATGTTCACAGAGGGCTTGTCAAGTTTCACTAAGGTTCCTGTAAATTGGTAACTTGCCAGCATAATAGCTTTTCAGAAGGAAGGGAAGGAGAGAGCTTCACAGTGCCTGTTCAAATCATATTTTCTTAACATGAAGCTTGATTCCTACCCTCCTCACCTCCAACTGTACAGAGAAGACTGAAATATTGTGACTTAGTCTTTTTCAGTTTTATTTCTCTCCAACTCAAAATGGCTTGATTATTTCAGTTCTACCTTGAATCAATCAGTCCCCATAACTTAAATGCTCTTGTATGAAGGATCACTTTCTATTGTGATTCCAAAACTTGTGGCTCGTCCCTTGCTTGCTTCTGCAGACTGAACAACGTGGACTTGGGCTTTCTTGCTAACTGCTTTTAGATGCAATAGGCTTAACTTAATAGATACATAGATAAATGCTTCAACCAATACACTCTATTTCAATACCCTGCCCACACTAAAACATACTTGCTCTTCTGATCCATCTTTTGCTCTCTTTGATGATGAAAGGAGGTTGGTGATGGTTAAGATTGTGCGTCAACCTGTCTGGGCCATGATTCTCAGTGTCTATATGTGATCACTCCCAGGATTGAATAAGCTTTGAGTAGCCAATCAGATGAAAGGGAATTTCCTTGGAGTTGTCTCCTGCATCTGAATATACGCAGACATTCTGGCTTTTTGTTTTCTCTTGATTCTGCAGCTGCCTCCTGTTGTCTCACCTCCGGTTCTTGGGACTTGAGCTGTCAGCTTATCTGCCGAACTTGGGATTCATCAATCTTTACAGCCTGTGAGGGAAGCCTTGCTCTCTAACCTGAGGATATTGGGTTCGTCAGCCCCTGCAGCTACGTGAATCAGGAGAAACCTTGTGTCTTGCCTGCTGATCTTGGAATTCATCAACCTTCACAGCCTGTGAGTGGGAGCCCTGCTCTCCAACCTGCCAATCTTGGGCTCATCAGCTTCTGCGGCTGTGTCATGTGGGAGAGGCCTCTACCCTGATCTACGGGCTTGGGACTTTCTAGCCTCTACAATCACGTGAGCTGTTTCCTTGATATAAATCTCTCTCTCTCTCTCTCTCTATATGTATATACACTTTACTGGTTTTGCTTCTCTAGAGAACCCAGCCTAAGACAGTGAGAAAATAAAGAAATAACTAAAGCATCCATCCTCTTTCCTCTGTTGCAGAATTTATGATTCCCATCTTCCTTTAAAAGACCAGATCTCCTCCTAAACTGTGTCCACTATCAGAATTTCTTTCACTTATGCTTTCTTCTTTCCCTCAGTCTGTGTCTTAGTTACCTAGTGCTGCTGTGACAAAAAATTCAAGTGGGTGGCTTTAAAGAACAAAAACTTATTTTCTCACAGTTCTGGAGGCCAGGAGTCCAAATTCAGGGTATGACTCTAGTGGGAGTTCCTTCCTTGTTGATAGTGCCAGGAGTACCTTGACATTCCTTAGCATTCCTTGGTGTTCCTTTGCATCTGTCTTCTTTTGTGTGTGTGTCTCTGTGTCTACTCTGCTCTTTTTATAGGTCAGAAGTGATTAGGTTTAGGAGCCACCCTACACTGGTATGACCTCATTAACACAACAAAATAAAAACCTCATTCACAGGTACAGATGGTCAGGACTTTAATATATATTTTCAGGGACACAATTCAATCCATAACATTTTACCCACTGGCTCCCCAAAACTCACGTCCTTCCCATGTGTGAAACATTTACTCTATCACCTCATCCACAAAGTCTTAACCCATTTCAGTATGAACTCTAAGTTCAAAACTGCATCATCTGAATCATTTAAATCAGTAATGTTTGAGACTCAGTATGTATTCCATCCTGGGACAAAATTACTTTCCATCTATGGACCTGTGAAACCTAAAATATGAGTTAACTGCTTCCAAAGTGCAATGGTGAAACAGGAATGAGGTAGACATTTCCATTCCAGAAGAGAAAAATTGGAGGGAAAAAAGGGGTCGTGAACACCAAGCAAGTCCAAAACCCAATAGGAAAAACTCTCATTAGCTCTCAAGGCTTCAAAATAATCCTCTGTTTTCCAGGCACATCTGGGCAATGGTCCCACCCTTCAGACTCTGAGCATTGTTCATTGTCTTAGTCATCCAGTGCTGCTATAACAGAAATACTACAAGCAGATGGCTTTAACAAACAGAAATTTATTCTCTCATCGTTTAGGAGGCTAGAAGTCCAGATTCAGGATGTCATTTCTAGGGGAAGGCTTTCTCTCTCTGTCAGTTCTGGGGAAGATGCTTGTCATCAATCTTCCCGTAGTCTGGGAGCTTCTCAGCATAGGAATCTTAGGTCCAAAGGGTGTGCTCTGCTCCTGGCACTGCTTTTTTGGTGGTATGAGGTCCCCATGTCTCTCTGCTCACTTCTCTCTTTCATATCTCAAAAGAGATTAGTTTAAGACACAAACTAATTTTGTAGACTGAGTCCTGCTTCATTAACATAACTGCTTCTAATCCTGCCTCATTAACTTCATATAGGTAGGATCCACAACACATAGGAAAATCACATTGGATTACAGAATGGTGGACAATCACACAGTACCAGAAATCATGACCTAGCCGAGTTGCCACATATTTTTGGGAGACATAATTCTTGGTGGAGGTCCCTTGGCCGTTAGTGTCTGCTCCAATTTCCAGGCCCACTGGGATGGTGACCCTGTCTCAGATTTGAGCCATCCCATTCTTCTAGTCAGCTGGAGCACTGATCCCATTCCCTTAGCCCTGGAGGTCCCATTCTCCCAACACACAAAAAGGCAGCCCCACACCTTCACCTTTGGGCTGTGGCCCCATTCTTCTGGCCCACTGGAATGGCATTCCCACTCTCTGAAATCAAGGTGGCATCCATACTATTCTTTGAAACCTAGGTGGTAGCTCCACACTTTGAAACTGAGGAAGAAGTATCCCTGCCTCCTGTTCTCCTTCTAATAGTTCTCCTGGTCTCTGAACTGCTCCCAGGAGGGTCTCTTTCCTTTTTATTTGGAGGAAAACAGATGTTCACAACCAAGTAGATCCACTGGTCTGTTTCCTGCCAGTAGATTTCTAGGAGGCATAAAGCTTTCTTCATTTCTTCATATTCCTGTCCCTTTCAGTTTAAGCTGAGAGGGTGTTTGCTGAAATGGTTGATTAGATCCATCAGTAAAAACCCTCATACCTTTAACAAATGTTAAAGTCTTGATGTCCTTTCCGGGGCATGTCCACTTAGTTTTTACAATAGAATTTTCCAAATATTTAAGCTGTTTTTTGTACAGTTTATTTCTCAATCTCTCTCTTTACTCCCACATTTTACTGTAAACAACAATAAGAAACCATACTGCATCTTCAAAATTTTGCTTAGAAATACCCTCAGCTAAATATTGAAGTTCATCATTTATAAGCTCTACCTTCCACAAGACATTCAAACTTAACTCAGGCAAGTTTTTTGCCACTTTATAACAAGGATAATCAGTGTCTGATAGCATATTAATTTCCTTTTAAAGTCACCCAAAAATATATTTAACATACAAATTTCTAGCAACATTCTGTTCATGATAATAGAAACTTTTCCCATAGCTCTCAATTCTTTCAGAGCCCTCATCAAAATTGCCCTTATTGTCCATAATTCTACTAACAATCTCTTAAAGGCAATCTAGGCTCTTACTATCAAGCAAGATTCCTCCCACCTCTACCTGTTACCCAAATCCAAAGCCCCTTCCACATTTTAGACATTTGTTAAATCAGCACCCCACTCTTGATAACAAATTCTGTCTTAGTTCCTTACTTTGCTGCTTCAAGCAAAAAAAAAAAAAAAGAAAAGAAAAAGAAAATCCACAAGTGGATACCTTTAAAGAACAGAAATTTTTTTCTCACAGTTCAGGAGGTTGGAAGTCCAAGTTTAGAGTGTGGCTATAGGGGGAGGTCCTTCCTTGCTGGTAACTCCAGGAGTTATTTTTTGATGTTCCTTAGCATTTTATTTCTTATATTGTATTTTAGATGATGGTTTACAGAACAAATAGTTTCTCATTAAACAGTCAGTGCACATATTGTTTTATGACATTGTTTAACAACCCCATAGCATGTCAACACACTCCTTTCTCGACCTTGGAGGACTTTTTTTTTTTTTTGGTTAAAATATACATAGCCAAAGTCACACCATTTCAAAAGTTTCTATATGTACAATTCGGTGACATTGATTACATTCTTCAAGTTGTGCTGCTATTCTCACTATCATTTTCCAAATTATTCCATCACCATTACCTTCAACTCACTGCCACACAGTCTTCCCATCAAACCTTTGAGTTGCTGTTGCGAATTTGATCTCACATAGATAATTCTTTTTTTTTTTGTACCTTAGATGAAGGTTTACAGAACAAATAGTTTCTCATTAAACAGTTGTTACACATATTGCCCTTTGATAATGGTTAACAACCCCACGACATGTCAACACTGTCCCTTCTCAAACTTGGGTTCCCTATCACCAGCTTTCCTGTCTCCTCCTGCCATCTATTCCTTATCTCTGGACTGCTGTGCCTCATTAGTCCAGTTTTGTTTTATAGTGCTGTCCAATCCCTGGCTGAATGGTAAACCTTGGGAGTGACTTCACCACTGAGCTAAAAGAGTGTCCGGGAACCACACTCTCGGGGTTTCTCCAGTCTGTCGGGCCAGTAAATCTGGTCTTCTTTTCTGTGTTAGAATTTTGTTCTATATCCTTCTCCAGCTCTGTCCAGAACCCTCTGTTGTGATTCTGGTCAGAGCAGTCAGTGCTGGTAGCCAGACACCATCTAGCTGTACTGGACTCAGTCTGATGGAGGCCATGGGAGCTGTGGTCCATTAGTCCTTTGGGCTATCTTTTCCTTGCATCCTGTTGTCTTCATTCTCCCTTGCTCCTGAAGGGGTGAGACTACTGGAGTATCTTAGATGGCTACTCACAGGCTTTTGAGACCCCAGATACTACTCACCAAGGTAGAATGTAGAGCATTGTCTTTATAAACTGTGTTACTCCAGTTGAGCTAGATGTTCCCCGAGACCATGGTTCCCACAGCCCTCTGCCCAGCAATTTAGTCCCTCAGGGAGTTTGGATGTGTCTGTGGAGCTTCCATGACCTTTCCTTGTACAAGTTGTGCTGGCTTCCCTGTATTGTGTACTGTCTTACCCTTCACCAAAGTTACCATTTATCTATTGCCTATTTAGTTCCCCGACCCATCCCTGACAACCAACAAAGATTGTTTCTTTTTGTGTGTAAACTTTTACATGAGTTTTTACAGAAGAGGTCTCATACAATATTTGTCCTTTTGTGAATGACTTATTTCACTCAACATAATGTCCTCCAGTTTCATCCATGTTATGAGATGCTTCACAGATTCATCAATGTTCTTTATAATATTCCTTTGTCTATATGTACCATAGTTTGTTTATACATTCTTCTGTTGATGGGTATCTAGATTGTTTCCATCTTTTTGCTATTGTGAACAGTGCTGCAATAAATATGGGTGTGCATATGTCTATTCTTGTGACGGCTCTTATTTCTCTAGGGTATATTCCTAGGACTGGGATTGCTGGATCATATGGTATTTCTATTTCTAGCTTTCTAAGGAAGCGCCATATCATTTTCCAAAATGGTTGTATCATTTTGCATTCCCACCAGCAGTGCATAAGAGTTCCGATCTCCCTGCAGCCTCTCCAACATTTGTTATTTCTGGTGTTTTTGATTCATGCCAGTAATGCTGGGGTTTAATTTGCATTTTTGTAATGGCTTGTGATCACGAGCATTTCCTCAGGTGTCTGTTGGCTGCTTGAATGTCTTCTTTAGTGAGGTGTCTGTTCATTTCCTTTGCCCATTTTTTAATAAGAGTATTTGTCTTTTTGTTGTAGAGGTGTTGAATTTTCTTGTAGATTTTAGAGACTAGACCTTTGTCTGACTTGTACTGTCCAAAAATTTTTTCCCAGTCTGTAGGTTCTCTTTTTACTCTTTTGATGAAGTTGTTTTGATGAGCATAAGTGTTTAGTTTTTAGAAGATCCCAGTTATATAGCTTATCTTCTGGGGTTCGTGTGTTGATGGTTATGGTTTGTATCCTGTTAATGCCATGTTTTAAGGCCTGTAGTGTTGGTCCTATTTTTTCTTCTATGAATTTTATAGTTTTTGGCTTTATATTTAGGTCTTTGATCCATTTTGAAGTAGTTTTTGTATACGGCGTGAGGTATGGGTCCTGTTTCATTTTTTTGGAGATGGATATCCAGTTTTGCCAGCACCATTTGTGAAAAAGACCGTCTTTTCCCCATTTAATGGACTTTGGGCCCTTGTCAAAGATCAGGTGACAATAGGTGGATGGATTTACACCTGGGTTCTCAATTCTGTTCCACTGCTCAGTGTATCTTTCGTTGCACCAGTACCAGGCTGTTTTTACTACCGTAGCTGTCTAGTTGGTTTTGAGGTCAGGTAGTGTGAGTCCTCCAACTTTCTTCTTCTTCTTCAGTAGTGCTTTACTTATTCGGGGCTTCCTCCCTTTCCATATAAAGTTAATGATTAGTTTTTCCATCTCTTTGAAGAATGTTGTTGGTATTTGGATCAGGATTGCATTGTATTTGTAAATTGCTTCAGGGAGAATTGTCATTTTCACAATGTTGAGTCTACCTATCCATGTGCATGGTATGTTTTTCCATTTATGTTTGGGTTTCATGCAGTAGTGTTTTTTAGTTTTCTTTGTATAGGTCTTTTACATCCCTGGTTAGATTTATTCCTAAGTATTTTATTTTTTTAGGGGCTATTATAAATGGTATTGTTTTCCTGATTCCCTTTTTGTTGCTCTCTTTGCTGGTGTATAGGAATCCAACAAATTTTTGTGTTTATCTTGTATCCTGCAACTCTGCTGAACCTTTCTATTAGTTCTAGTAGTCTTCTTGTGGAGTCTTTAAGGTTTTCTGTGTATAGTATCATATCATCTGCAAACAGGGACAGTTTAACTTCTTTATTACTAATTTGGATGCCCTTTATTTCTTTTTATAGCCTTATTGCTCTAGCTAGAACTTCCAGCACAATGTTAAATAAGAGTGGAGATAAAAGGGCATGCTTTTATTCTTCTTGTTCTCAAGGGGAATGTTTTCAGCCTCTCACCATTAAGAATAATTTTGGCAGAGGCAGGACCAAGATGGTGGAGTAGTCAGATGCTTCTGGTGGATGCTCTTTCAACAAATACCTGAAAAAACAAGTGATTCAATTATATATGGCAATCTATGAGCCCTGAAAATCAAAGGCAGAGTTGAGGAAGGAACCGGATTGTGTGGCAGGGGGAGAGAGAGATGACTCGGAAGCAGCAAGGAGTTGTGAGACCTGACCCGGCAAGGGCTTGAGCTCTTCAGGCCTGAGGAGCTCGGGGGTAAGCAGTGCGCCAGGGAAGCAGCTGTGCTTAGGAGGTACGTTCTCTGCACCGGGAGAGACCCAGCACCAGAGACTCTACACAGTCACCCAGAACCAGTGAGAAGCAGCCCTCCACGAAAGATAAGTACTTGCATATGGCTTACCACACAGATCAAAAACATCCTTTAGGGAAAAACTTCTCTGCCATTTACCTCCCTGCTCCCTGCTCTGCAATGGATCCCAGAGTGGTTTCAGCAATTGCCAAGTCCCCTGGGCCGGGAGTAGGATCCATCACACACCTGGAGCCATTCTCCCTGTCTTGGAGAGTGAACAAATTAACAAATGGGAAAAAAATAAATTGGCAGTTCCCCTGAGCCAGGAACCCAGGGTAGGCACAGCTCCTTTGCCTAGGCACAGGCATAAGGGATGCATGGACTTGAGTGCCTTTCCCCCTAAATAGTCTTGTGTGGGTCCATCTCAACAGTGTAGGCCCACATTACTGCAATACAACAGGATATATACTGGAACTCTAACTTCATCTGTTTCAGCTGTGAAGCAGCAGGTTCTTGACTTTTGACACTGTTCTGCCCATTAAGCAGGGTCTTCGCCTACCTACATCAGGGGCCTGAGGACTGGTGGCTGCATCTATGCCACCTAGCCACCAATGAGAGGCCCATGAATAACAGATACCCCCTAGTCCTTACAACCAACAGCATTAGGTGCTCATAGTCCGGCTGCAAAACCCACCCACCTACGTGCTTTAGATTACAAGGACACGCCTTCCTTCTGGACACTTGGGGGTGGCAATCAACCCCCTGCCTTGATCAGAGTGTGTGTCCCCTTGCTGCAGCCAGATGCCTGTGCCTACACCAATCACTCATGTTTGTCTAGGACTGTAAGTGAGAGCCTACACCACGGACTTGGTGGCTATCTACCTGGGCACCTGAGCTGAATCTATACAGGAGTGGGATGACTCTTGAGCTCACATATCTAATAACAGATCTAACCACCTGGTGACAGAACATTACAGCTTCAAAGGTGCCAATAATCAAACTAGCTCATACAAGCAGCCTATATGGGCGTATAAAACAAAACGAGAAGCTAGGACACAGTAAGTAAACATAAAATAAATAAATATAATAATTTATTGATGGCTCGGAGACAGCAGTCAATATAAAATCCCATAAACAGGCAATCCATGATGGCTTCAGCAAGCTCCCAAAGTAAAGAACCTAGAAATTTTCCACAGTAGGAAAGTTTCTTGGAATTACTGGAGGCAGAATACAAAAGATTGATATACAGAACTCTTTAAGAAATTAGGAAGGAAATTAAGCAAAACACAGAAAATGCAATAGAGGAAATTAAAAAGATTAGAGAAGCACATAATAGCAAATTTAACAGGCTGCAAGAATCCATAAAGAGACAGCAATCAGAAATACAGAAGATTAACAATAAAATTCTAGAATTAGACAATTCAGTAGAAAGTCATAGGAGCAGAACTGAGGCAAAGGAAGTCAGAAGCACTTGACTCCAACTTATCTGAGAGGAAATCATATAAAAGGATTTAAAAAAAAATGAAGAAACCCTAAGAATTATGTGGGACTCTATTAAGAGGAATAACCTACTAGTGACTGGAGTACAAGAACAAATGGGATAAATAACAGAAAACACAGAGAGAATTGTTGAAGGTTTCTTGGCACAAAACTTCCCTGATATTATGAAAGATGACAAGATATCTTTCCAAGATGTTCATCAAATTGCAAATAAGGTAGATACAAAAAGAAAGTCACCAAGACATATTCTAATCAAACTTGCCAAAACCAAAGATAAAGACAGAATTTTAAGAGCAAATAGGGATTAAAAAAAAGTCATCTACAAAGGAGAATCAATAAGAGTAAGCTCAACTACTCAGAAGAAACCATGCAGGCAAGAAGGCAAGGATATGACATATATATAGCCTTGAAGGAAAAAAATTGCCAGGCAAGAATTATATATCCAGCAAAACTGTCTCTCAAATATGATGGTGAAATTAGAGTATTTCCAGGTAAACAGAAGTTTAGGACATTTGCAAAAAACCAAACTAAAACTACAAGAAATACTAAAGGGAGTCCTCCGGTTAGAAAATCAGTAATATCAGATAACAACCCAACACTAGAACAAAGGACAGAGCAACCAGATATCAACCCAGATAGGGAAGTCACAAAATGAAATCAAAGCTAAAGCACTGAAAATAAGGAAACAGATGTCAATATGTAAAAGATGACAACATTAAAACAAACAGAGGGACTTAAAAAAAGGAGACATAGATTTTTCATATGGAGAGGAAGTCAAGGCAATATAAAGAAATAAAAGACTGGTATAAACTTAGAAAAATAGGAGTAAATATTAAGGTAACCACAGAGGAAACTAACGATTAATTCTACAAGTCAAAATAAAAAAGTAGAAAAATATAAAGACTCAGCAAACACAAAATCAACAACAATGAAAAAGATGAAAAGAAAATACATAAAGAAAAACAACTCAGCACAGAAAATTAAGTGGAACAAAGAAACTGTCAACAACACATACACAAAAAAATCAAAATGACAGCATTAAACTCATACTTATCAATAATTACACTGAATGTAAATGAACTAAATGCACCAATGAAGAGACAGAGAGTGGCAGATTGGATTAAAAAACATGATCCATCTATAGGCTGCCTACAAGAGACACACCTTAGACTTAAAGACAGAAACAAACTAAAACTCAAAGGATGGAAAAAATATATCAAGCAAACAACACTCAAAAAAGAGCAGCAGGGACTTCCAGCAAAATGGTGATCTAGGCAGAAGCACCACGTCGTCCCTTCACAGCAAAGATCCAAAAAACTAAGTCAAACAGAGAAAACAGCAATCCTGAAACCCTAAAACATCAAATGAAGAGATAAAGAACTCAGCCAAACACCAATGGAGTGAGAAAACTGACAGAGAACAGAGAGGGAGGAGAGCTTCTTGCCCAGGTCCTCTATCAGCTAATGCAGCGTGGATCTGCCATCTTGGACTCCTATCAAAGACCAGCAGATGGGTGTATGAGAAAGCAGCTTTACAGAGTTACCAGCGGGAGACAGAACAAACGGTAATTTATGATATACTTTTTCCCACCCCCCACCCTTCTGCACCCCCATTCATCCTCCTCTGCTTCCCGCGGCCACAGTCTCTTGGCCAGGAAGCTCTGGCTGCTTGGATACCACCTGGCTGCTCTGGCCAGCTCTCTGAGTGCCATTTGCTGGCAGCTGGTGTTGCTTTTTTTTCTCCTTCTTTTGATTTCTTCCTTACCTCTCACCACCTCCCACTCCTTTTGCTCAAATACATGGCTCTGTGCCCCATCCATGCTTCTTCCTGAGGGGCTGTGGAGCACCATTTGAGTGTGGAGCTGCTTCCCAGTCTGGGATGCTGCACTGGTGGGATCCCAGGGCTCTTATTCGTTTGTTTGTTAGTTTTTTTTTCCTTTTCTTGAGTTGGGACCCCTTCCTGGCTGGGTGGTGCTGTGCGGCTTGGAGCCTACCACCTCAGCTTGTGGAGATGTGCAGAGGGATCCCTGAGGGCATATCTTTTTCTGTGGGTTTTTTTTCCTGTTTTTTTGGGGGGCTATTCTTGTTCTTTTTTAAAAAAAATTTGTTATGTTTTCTTTTCCCCCTTTTTCCGCTTTTGTCTTTCTTCATTACCCAGTTTCTTGTCTCTCTATAATGTCCTTCTCTTTCTGTTCCCTGAATAGCTGGTGCTGAATACATTGATGCCTTCTAGCCAGGTTGTACTGAAACACCTGAAAACAACTTCCCTAGACCTCATAGCTGCACCAGTGGGATCCCTGGGAGCTTTGCTGTTCTTTTTCCTTTCTGATTTTTATTTATTCATTCTTTTCTTTTCTTTCTTCTTCTTCCCTTTTTTGTTTTTCTCCATTTCATAGTCTCTCATCTCTCAACTCCAACCGCAAGCTCCCTTAACACTCTTTTTTGGTTGTTTGTATGTTTTTGACTCCTATTCCTCCCTCCTCTCTCTCATATCCATCTTAGCTCCACACATAACAATCTCCCCCATACACCCTGCCTTTCAGCACCGTGTGCTTAACATCACACTACCAAACAGCACAGGCAAGGCCTACTGCAAACTGCCCTGCACTGATTACCTACCTGCCCTGGTGGCTGTAGTAAGTGCCACAAACAACCAATCCCAGTAACTCCTTTTCAGCTAGACCTGCCCTGCTGTACCATATCTGAGTGTCTAACACTGCCAATTGGAGAAGGATGTGAAAAATATCATGCCCACAGATGAGGAAACAACAAAGTACACACAGCCCACCTGCTCAGACATAGCCAACTTTTTTTTAAAAAAAGGATGAAACAAAAAAAGCTACAATCAATAAACAAGAAAAATAACTACTGAATGCCCTGAAGACAGCAGACAATATCAAAACATTTACAAAAACAGGACAGGATGGTTCCAGTAGGCATCCAAAATAAAATATCAGATGACTTTCCGTGGAAGAAAAGGCACTAGAATTACCGGATAGGGAATTCAAATCTCTAATACTCAGAATTCTCCAAGAGCTGAAGCAAAAACAGACAAAAATAAGGAAAAAATAGACAAATTCATGGAAAATACAGACAAAAAATTGGAATAATTCAGGAAAATAAGGCAGGAACAAAATGCTAAAATAAATTCACAACAAGAAATTATTCAAAAACAACAATTAGAAATCCAAAACATAAACAACAAGATTTCAGCAATGGATGGTGTCATAGAAGGGCTGAGGAACAGATTTGAAATGGTGGAAAACAGTATCAGTGGAATTGAAAACAAACACTTGGATACAACTCTGTTTGAGGAAAACTCAGAAAAAAGAACAAAGAAAAATGAAGAAACCCTGAGAGTTACGTGGGATACAATCAAAAACAAAAATTTACGAGTGATTGAATTTCCAGAACAGGGGGAGAAAACAGAAAACACAGAGAGGATCTTTGAAGAACTGCTGACAGAAAACTTCCCCAATATCATGAAAGATGAAAATTTGGCCATCCAAGAAGCTCAACGAACCCTATATAGAAGAGACCCCAAAAGAAAATCACCAAGGCATATCATAATCACATTCATCAAACACAAAGACAAACAAAGAATCCTGAGAGCAGCTCAGGAAAATCAAAAAGTCACATACAGAGGAGAAACAGTAAGACTAAGCTGAGCTTATTTAGCAGAAACCATGCAGGCAAGAAGGCAGTAGAATGACATATATAAAACCTTGAAAGAAAAACTTTGCAGCCAAGAATAATATGTCCTGCAAAACTCTCATTCAAATATGATGGTGAAATTAGGTTATTTCCAGATAAACAGAAATTAAGGGAATATGTAAAAACAAAACCAAACTTACAAGAATTATTTAAGGGAGTTCTTTCATCTGTGAACAAAAAACTTCAGCTCACAGGCAGAATCTAGGACACAGGATTGTAACACCCATATACCAATCTAAGAAATGAACTCTCAAGGACTATCCAAAACCAAAAGAAATACAACAGGGAATCAGAGTAGGTAATCAGTAAATGACAGCAACATCAGAACAATAAAAGACGGAATAAACAGTGTAGGAATAGAGCCTTCTAATGGAGAGGAAGGCAAGACGATACCAAGTACTAACAGACTGCTTCAAACTTAGAAGATAAGGGTAAATTTCATGGTAACCAAAAAGAAATTTAATAAACCTACTCATAAAAATAAAGAGGAAAAACATAAAGTCTCAGCAAAAACAAAACCTACAAAAACAAAAGAAATGAAAAAAAAGTACACAAGAAAAAGTAGCTCAGCAAAAGAGAGTAAGAAGAACAAAGAAAACGTCAGCACCACAAAAAAAGCACTACAAAATGACAGCAAGAAACTCACATCTATCAATAATACACTGAATGTAAACGGACTCAATGCACCCATAAGGACGTGGAGAGTGACAGAATGGATAAGAAAACAGGATCCATCAATATGCTGTCTACAAGAGACACACCTTAGAAACAAAGATGTGAATTTATTAAAAGTCAAAGGTTGGAAAAAAATATATCAAGCTAAAAACTACCAAAAAAGAGCAGGAGTGGCAATTCTAATATCAGATAAAATAGACTTTAAAATGACATCTACCATAAAAGACAAAGAAGGACACTATATAATGATAAAGGGGACAATCCATCATGAAGACATAACCATAATAAACATCTACCCACCCAATGAAAGTGCTCCAAAATACATAAAACAAACTCTAACAACACTGAAAAGAGAAAGTGACTGTTCCACAATAATAGTAGGAGACTTCAACACACCACTCTCAGTAAAGGACAGAACAACTAAAAAGAGACTCAGCAAAGACACAGAAGAGCTAAAGGGCAGAATCAGCCAACTTGACCTCATAGACATATATAGAACACTCCATCCAACAATTGCAAAGTGCACATTCTTTTCCAATGCACATGAAATGTTCTTCAGAATACACCACATCTTAGGCCACAGAGCTATCCTCAACAAGATCAAAAACGTTGAGAGAATTCAAAGTATCTTCTCTGACCACAATGCCATCAAGGTAGAAATTAACAACAGAAAGAGCAAAGAAAAAAATTCAATGACATGGAAACTGAATAATACCCTGCTTACACATCACTGGGTAAAAGAAGAAATCAGAGATAGAATCAAAAAATTCCTAAAATCAAATGAGAATGAAAACACATCATACCAAAACCTTTGGGACACAGCAAAGGTGGTCCTCAGAGGACAATTTATAGCAATAGATGCACACATCAAAAAAGAAGAAAAGGACAAAATCAAAACATTAACTACAGAACTCAAAAAAATCAAACAAGAACAGCAAAAACATCCCACAGCCACAGGGAAAAAGGAAATAATAAAGATCAGAGCAGAAATAAATGAAATAGAGAACAGAAAAACAATAGAAAGAATCCACAAAACCAAAAGTTGGTTCTTGAAAGAATCAACAAAATCAACAAACCAATGGCCAGAATGACAAAATAAAAACAGGAGAGGACACAAATAACCCAAATAGGAAATGAAATGGGGGTCATTACAACAGACCCAACTGAAATAAAAAGGATTATAACAGAGTATTATGAAAAACTGTACTGCAACAAATCTGAAAACCTAGAGGAAATGGATAAATTTCTAGAAACACACTACTTACCCAAACTACAACAAAGTGATGTTGAAACTCTGAAAAGACCCATAACAAGAGAAGAGATTGAAAAGGTAATAACAAAACTCCCAACCAAAAAAGCCTTGGCCCAGATGGCTTCACTGGAGAATTCTACAAAACATTTACAGAAGAGCTTGTACCAGTACTTCTCAAGCTATTTCAGAGCATAGAAAAGGAAGCAACACTTCCAAATTTATTCTATGAAGCCAGCATAAAGCTGATACCAAAACCAGGCAAAGACGTCACAAAAAAAGAAAATTACAGACCAATATCTCTCATGAATTTAGATGCAAAAATTCTCAACAAAATTCTAGCCAATAGAATTCAGCATCATATAAAAAAAAATACACCACAACCAAGTAGGATTCATACCAGGTATGCAAGAATGGTTCAATGTTAGAAAATCAATGAACAAAATCCATCACATAAATAAAAGGAAAGAAAAGAATAACATGATCATCTCAACTGACACAGAAAGGCATTTGACAAAGTCTAACACCCATTCCTGATAAAAACTCTCAATAAAATATGTATAGAATGGAAATTTCTCAACATAATAAAGGGCATCTATGCAAAACCAATGGCCAACATCATTCTTAATGGAGACAAGCTGAAAACATTCCCCTTCAGAATAGCAACATGACAAGGATGCACTTTATCTCCACTCTTATTTAACAATGTGCTGGAAGTTCTAGCTAGAGCTTTAAGGCAAGAAAAAGAAATAAAGGGCATCCAAATTGATAATGAAGAAGTTAAACTGTCCCTGTTTGTGGATGATATGATACTATACCTAGAAACCCCTAAAGACTCCATGAGAAATCTACTGGAACTAATAGACAGATTCAGCAGAGTAGCAGGATATAAGATAAACACACAAAAATCAGTTGGATTCTTATACACCAATAAGGAAAACGATGAAAAAGAAATCAGGAAAACAATAGCATTTATAATAGCCCCTAAAAAAATAAAATACTTGGGAATAAATCTAACCAGGGATGTAAAAGACCTATACAAAGAAAACTAAAAAATCCTACTGCAGGAAACCCGAAGGGATCTACATAAATGGAAAAACATACCATGCACTTGGATAGGCTGACTCAACATTGTGAAAATGTCAATTCTACCCAAAGCAATTTACAAATACAATGCAATCCTGATCCAAATACCTTCAACGTTCTTGAAAGAGATGGAAAAACTAATCATTAACTTTATATGGAAAGGGAGGAAGCCCCTAATAAGTAAAGCACTACTAAAGAAGAAGAATAAAGTTGGAGGACTCACACTACCTGACCTTAAAACCTACTATACAGCTACTATACAGTCAAAACAGCCTGGTACTGGTACAACGACAGATACACTGAGCAGTGGAACAGAATTAAGAACCCAGGTGTAAATCCATCCACCTATTGTCACCTGATCTTTGACAAGGGCCCAAAGTCCATTAAATGGGGAAAAGACAGTCTTTTTCACAGATGGTGCTGGCAAAACTGGATATCCATCTGCAAAAAAATGAAACAGGACTCATACCTCACGCCATATACAAAAACTACTTCAAAATGGATCAAAGACCTAAATATAAAGCCAAAAACTATAAAGTTCATAGAAGAAAAAATAGGACCAACACTACAGGCCTTAAAACATGGCATTAACAGGATACAAACCATAACCATCAACACATGAACCCCAGAAGATAAGCTATATAACTGGGATCTTCTGAAAATCAAATGCCTATGCTCTTCAAAAGACTTCACCAAAAGAGTTATAAGAGAACCTACAGATTGGGAAAAAACTTTTGGACAGTACAAGTCAGACAAAGGTCTAATGTCCATAATCTACAAGAAAATTCAACACCTCTACAACAAAAAAGACAAATAATTCTATTAAAAAATGGGCAAAGGAAATGAACAGACACTTCACCAAAGAAGACATTCAAATGGCCAACAGACCCATAAGGAAACGCTCGCGATCACTAGCCATTAGAGAAATGCCAATTGAAATCACAATGAGATACCATCTCACCCTGGCATTACTGGCACGAATCAAAAACTGGAAATAACAAATGTTGGAGAGGCTGCAGGGAGATTGGAACTCTTATGCACTGCTTGTGGGAATGCATAATGATACAACAATTTTGGAAAATGATATGGCGCTTCCTTAGAAAGCTAGAAATAGACATACCATTCGATCCAGGAATCCCACTCCTAGGAATATATCCTAGAGCAATAAGAGTCGTCACTCGAATAGACGTATGTACACCTATGATTATGGCAGCATTGTTCACAATAGCAAAAAGATGGAAACAGCCTAGATGCCCATCCACAGAAGAATGGGTAAACAAACTGTGGTACATACACACAATGGAGTACTATGCAGTGAGAAAGAACAATGATGAATCTGTGAAGCATCTCATAACATGGATGCAACTGGAGGACATTATGCTGAGTAAAATATGTCAATCACAAAAGGACAAATTTTGTATGAGACCTCTGTTGTAAAAACCCATGAAAAAGTTCAGACACAAAAAGTAACAATCTTTGTTGGTTACCAGGGATGGGAGGGGTTGGGGGGGAATACTAAACAACAATAGATAAGTGGTATCTTGGGTGAAGGATGAGACAGTACACAATACTGGGGAAACCAGCACAACTTACACAAGGAAAGGTCATGGAAGCTCCACAGACACATCTAAACTCCCTGAGGGACTAAATTGCTGGGCGGAGGGCTGTGGGGACCATAGTCTCGGGGAACATCTAGCTCAATTGGCATAACACAGTTTATAAAGACAATGTTCTACATTGTACCTTGGTGAGTAGTATCTGGGGTCTTAAAAGCCTGTGAGCTGCCATCTAAGATACTCCACTGGTCTCATCCCTTTGGGAGCAAGGGAGAGTGAAGAGAACAAGATACAAGGAAAAGATTAGTCCAAAGGACTAATAGACCACAGCTACCACGACCTCCACCAGACTGAGTCCAGTACAGGAAGATGGTGCCCAGCTACCACCACTGACTGCTCTGACCAGCATCACAACAGAGAGGTTTGGACAGAGCTGGAGAAGGCTGTAGAACAAAATTCTAACTCACACACACACACACAAAAAACCAGGTTTACTGGATTTACTGGAGACTGGAGAAACCCTGAGTGTATGGCCCCCAGACACCCTTTTAGCTCTGTGCTGAAGTCACTTCCAAGGTTTGTCATTCAGCCGAGGAGTGGAGAGCCCCATAAAACCGAATGGGACTAATGAGGCACAGCAGTCCAGGGACAAGGACTAGAAGGCAGAAGGCGACGGGAAAGCTGGTGATAGGGAACCCAAGGTTGAGTAAGGATAGTGTTGATGTGTTGTGAGGTTGAGGTTGTTAACCATTGTCATAGGCAACATGTGTACTGTTTAATGAGAAACTATTTTGTTCTGTAAACCTTCATCTAAAGTGAGAATAGCAGCACAATTGGAAGAGTGTAGTCGATTTCACCGAACTGTGCATGTAGAAATTTTTGAAATCGTATGTCTTTGGCTATGTATATTTTCACCAAAAAAAAAAAAAAAAAAAATGGTCAAGAAGGGAGAGGGTTGACATGTCTTGGGGTTGTTAACCAATGTCATAAAACTATATGTGTACTATTGTTTCATGAGAAACAATTTATTCTGTAAACCTTAACCTGAAGTACAATTTAAAAAAAAAAAAAAAAAACAGGAGTGGTAATATTAATCTCTGACAAAATAGACTTTAAAGTAAAATCTACCACAAAGGGTAAGGAAGGACACTATGTAATGATTAAAGGGTCAATACACCAGGAGGACATAACATAATAAATATTTACACACCCAACAACAGAGCACCAAAATACATAAACTCTAACAGCACTGAAACGAGGGATAGACAGCTCCACAATAGTGGTAGGAGACTTCAACACACCACTTTCAGTGAAAGACAGAACCTCCAGAAAGAAGCTCAACAAAGATATGGAAGAACTAAATGCTACAATCAACCAACTTGATCTCATAGACATATACCAAACACTCCACCCAACAGCAGCCAAGTATACATTCTTTTTGAACACACATGGAACATTCTCCAGACTAGACCACATATTATGCCATAAAGCAAGCCTTAACAAAATCCAAAGCATCAAAATATTACAAAGCATCTTTTCTAACCATAAAGCCATTAAAGGAGAAATCAACAATAGACAAAGCAAGGAAAAAAAATCAAACACATGGTGAAACTGAACAACACCTTGCTCAAAAACTACTGGGTTTTAGAAGAAATTAAGGATGGAATATCAAATTATCCCATCACCATTGTCCCTTCTCATTGGGGAAAAGACAGTCTCTTTAACAAATGGTGCTGGCATAATTTGATATCCATGTGCAAAAAACTGAAACAAGAACCATACCTCACACCATGCACAAAAACTAACTCAAAATGGATCAAAGACTTAATCAAAAATGATAAAGATCATCGAAGAAAAAAAAAGGGACAATGATAGGAGCCCTAATGCATGGCATAAACACAATACAAACCATAAGTAACAATGCACAAGCACCAGAAGAAAGACTTGATAAATGGGAGCTCCTAAAAATCAAACACTTATGCTCATCAAAAGACTTCACCAAAAGAGTGAAAAGAACCTACAGACTGGGGAAAAAATTTTGGCTACAACAAATCTGATTACCATGTAATCTCCAAAATCTACAAGATACTGCAAAACCTCAACAACAAAAAGACAAATAACCCAATTAAAAAATGGGCAAAGGATATGAACAGGCACTTCACCAAAGAAGACATTCAGGTGGCTAACAGACATGTGAAGAAATGCTCACGATCATTAGCTATCAGAGAAATGCAGATGAAAACTACAGTGATACAGCATCTCACCCCAAGAAAGCTAGCATTAATCCAAAAAACTCAAAATAATAAATGCTGGAGCAGTTGCAGAGAGACTGGGACACTTATACACTGTTGGTGGGAATGTAAAATGGGAAAACCACTTTGGAAATCAATTTGGTGCTTCCTTAAAAAGTTAGAAATAGATGGACCATAAGATCCAGCTATCCCACTGCTTGGAATATATCCTAGAGAAATGAGAGCTGTCACACGAATAGCTATATGCACACCCATGTTCATTGCAGCACCGTTCACAATAGCAAAAAGATGGAAACAAGCTAGATGCCCATCAATGGACGAATGGATAAACAAATTATGGTATATCCACACAATGGAATACTACGCAATGATAAAGAACAGTGATGAAGCCGTGAAACATCTTATAACATGGAGGAAGCTGGAACTCATTATGCAGAGTGAATTTAGTCAGTCACAGAAGGACAAATATTGTATAAGACCACTACTATAATAACTAAAGAAAAGGTTTAAACAGAAGAAAACATCCTTTGATGGTTACAAGTGTGGGGAGGGAGAAGGAGGGTTATTTACTAACTATATTGTAGACAAGAATTATTTTAGGTGAAGGGAAGGACAGCACACACTACAGGGGAAGTCAGCATGAGAGGTTTTCTGAATACAATCAAACACTTTGAGCGACACAGTAGCAGGGGTAGGGGTCTGGGAACCATATTTTCAGGGAACATCTTGGCCAATTGACATAACAAAGCTTATTAAGAAAATGTTCTGAATTCTACTTTGATGAGTGGCGTCTGGGGTCTTAAAAGCTGGCAAATGGCCACCTAAGATGCGTCAGTTGGTTCCAACCACCTGTAGTAAAGGAGAATGAAGAACACCAAAGACGCAAGGAAAGTAGTAACCCAAGAGATAGAAAGGGTCACATAAACCAGAGACTTCATCAGCCTGAGACCAGAAGAACTAGATGGTGCCTGGCTACCACCAATGACCACCGTAACAGGGAACACAACAGAGATTCCCGGATGGAGCAGGAGAAAGGTGGGGCGCAGAACTCAAATTCTAGTAAGAATACTAGACTTAATGATCTGACTGAGACTGGAGGAACCTCGGAAACCATAGCCTCTGGATTCTCTATCAGCCCAGAACTGAAACAATTTCTGAGGCCAACTCTTCAGACAGGGATTGGACTGGACTGTAGGACATAAGGTCATGTTCCTGAGGAGTGTGCCTCTTAGCTCAAGTAGATATAAGAGCCTAAATGGGCAGCTTCTGTTCAGGGGTGAGATGGGAAGGCAGAGAGGGTTAGGAGCTGGTTGAATGGACATGGGGAATCAGAGGTGGAAAGGAGGAATGTGCTGTCACAGTATGGGGAGAGCAATTAGAGTCACATAACAGTGTATGTATAAATTTTTGTATGGGGAAAAATAATAAAAAAACAAGAATGATGTTGGCACTTGGTTTTGTATATATGCCCTTTATTATGTTGAGAAATTTCCCTTCTATACCTATTTTATTGACAGTTTTTGTCAGGGATATGTGTTGGACTTTGTCAAATGCCTTTTCTGGGTCAATTGAGATGATCATGTGATTCTTTTCTTTCCTTTTATTTATGTGGTAGATTACGTTGATTGATTTTCTAATGTTGAACCACCCTTGCGTACCTGGTATGAATCCTACTTGGTCGGGTTATTATTTTTTTGATATGATGCTGAATTCTACTGGCTAGATTTTTGTTGAGAATTTTTGCATCTATATTAATGAGAATTATTGGTCTGTAATTTTCTTTTGTTGTGGCTTCATTGACTGATTTTGTTATCAGGGTTATTCTGGCTTGATAAAATTTCTCCAGAATTGTCCCTTCCTTTTCTATGTTCTGAAATAGTTTGAGTAGTACTGGTATAAGATCTTCTCTGAATATTTGGTAGATGATTCACATTTTTTTTTATTGTCCTTTAGATGAAGGTTTACAGAACAAATAATTTCTCATTAAACAGTCAGTGCACATATTGTTTTATGACATTGGTTAACAACCCCATGACATGTCAATACTCTCCCTTCTTGACCTTGAGGATCTGTTTTTTTTTGGTGAAAATATACATAGCCAAAGTTACACCATTTTGAAAATTTCTGCATGTACAATTCAGTGACATCGATTACATTCTTCCAGTTGTGCTGCTATTCTCACTACCCTTTTCCAAATTATTCTATCACCATTGTATTCAACTCACTGTCCCCTAAGTTTCCCATCAAACCTTTTGAGTTGCTGTTGTCAGTTTGATCTCACATAGATATAATTCTTTTTTTTTTTTGTACCTTAGATGAAGGTTTGCAGAACAAACAGTTTCTCATGAAACAATAAACATATTGCCCTATGACAATGGTTAACAACCCCATGACATGTCAACATTGTCCCTTCTCAACCTTGGGTTCCCTATCACCAGCTTTCCTGTCCCCTCCTGCCTTCTAGTCCTTGTCCCTGGACTGCTGCACCTCATTAGTCCAGTTTTGTTTTATGAGGCTTTCCAATCCCCAGGTGAGCAGTGAACTTCAGGAGGGACTTCACCACTGAGCTAAAAGGGTGTCTGGGGGCTATAGCCTTGGGGTTTCTCCCGTCTGTCAGGCCAGTAAATCTGGTACTTTTTCATGAGTTAGAATTCTGTTCTACATTTTTTTCCAGCTCTGTCCAGGACCCTCTATTGTGATCCTGGTCAAAGCAGTCAGTGGTGGTAGTCGGACGCCATCTAGCTGTACTGGACTCAGTCTGGTGGAGGCCATGGTAGCTGTAGTCCATTAGTCCTTTGGACTAATCTTTTCCTTGTATCCTGTTCTCTTTATTCTCCCTTGCTCCCGAAGGGGTGAGACCAGTGGAGCATCTTAGATGCCTGCTCACAAGCTTTTAAGAGTCCAGATGCAATTCACCAAGGTAGAATGTAGAACATTGTCTTTATAAACTGTGTTATGCCAGATGAGCTAGATATTCCCCGAGACAATGGTCCCCACAACCCTCCACCCAGCAATTCATTCCCTAGGGGAGTTTGGAAATGTCTATGGAGCTTCCATGATCTTTCCTTGTGCAAGTTGTGCTGGCTTCCCCAGTAAATGTGTCCTGTCTTACCCTTCACCAAAATTACTACTTATCTATTTAGTTCCCCCCCACTCCTCCCATTCCTCATAAACAACAAAGATTGTTTCTTTTTGTGTGTAAACTTTTACATGAATTATACAGTAGAAGTCTTATATAATATTTGTCCTTTTGTGATTCACTTATTTCATTCAGTGTAATGTCCTCCAGTTTTGTTCCTCTTACATTCCTGTGCTGAATTCATTTTGTTTGTGGTTGTTTTTTCATTTCTTTTGTTTTTGTAGTTTTTTGTGTTTTTTTTTTTTTACTGAGACTTTATGTTTTTCTTCTTTATTTTGATGAGTGGGTTTGTTAACTTTCTTTGTGGTTACCTTGGAATTTACCCCTATCTTCCTAGATTTGAACCAGTCTATTATTACTTGGTATCACTTGACTTCCTCTCCATTAGAAGGTTCTATATCTACACCGTTTATTCCCTCTTTTATTGTTCTGAAGCTGTTGTCATTTACAGATTAACTTCTCTGGTTCCCTTTTGTAATTCTTTTGGTTTTGCATAGTCCTTAAGAGTTCATTTCCTAGGTTGGTATCTGGATAGTACAATACTATGTCCTATATTCAGCCTGTGGTCTGATATTGTTTGTTCTCAGATAGAAGGACTTGCTTTAATAAGTTTCATAAATTTGGTTTGGTTTTTACATAGTCCCTTAATTTCTGTTTATCTGGAAATGACCTAATTTCACCATCACATTTGAACGAGAGTTTTGCAGGATATATTATTCTTGGCTGGCAATTTTTTTCTTTCAAGGTTTTATATATGTCATCCCATTGTCTTCTTGCCTGCATGGTTTCTGCTGAATAATCTGAGCTTAGTCTTATTGTTTCTCCTCTGTATGTGACTTTTTGTTTTTCTTGAGCTGCTCTCAGGATTCTTTGTTTGTCTTTGGTTTTAATGAGTGTGATTATGATATGCTTTGGTGATTTTCTTTCAGGGGTCTATCTTATATGGGGTTCGTTGAGCTTCTTGGATGGTCAGCTTTTCTTCTTTCATATTGGGGAAGTTTTCTGTCAGGAATTATTCTTTGATCGTCTCTGTGTTTTTTCTCCCTGTTCTGGAACTCTGATCACTCGAAAATTTTTGGTTTTGATTGTGTCCCACATAATTCTCAGGGTTTCTTCATTTTTCTTCGTTCTTTTTTCTGGTTTTTCCTCAAACAGAATTGTATCCAAGTGTTTGTCTTCATTTCCACTGATCCTATCTTTCATTGTTTTAAACCTGCTCCTCAGCCCTTCTATGACACTTTCCATTTCTGAAATCCTGTAGTTTATCTTTTGGATTTCTAATTGTTGTTTTTGTATGACTTCTAGTTGTGAATTTCTTTTAAGATTTTGTTTCTGTATTATTTTCTTGAATTCGTCCATTTTTTGGTCTGTATTTTCCATGAATTTGTCTGCCTTTTCCAAGAATTTGCCTATCTTTTCCTCATTTTTTCTGCTTTTTGCTTCAACTCTTGGATAATTCTGAGTATTAAAGATTTGAATTCCCTTTCAGGTTGTTCTAGTGCCTTCTCTTCTACTGGAAAGTCATCTGGTGTTTTATTTTGGACGTCTACTGGAACCATCCTGTTCTGTTTTTGTAAATGTTTTGATATTGTTTGCTGTCTTTGGGGCATTCAGTAGTTATTTTTCTCATTTATTGATTATAGATTTTTTTTTGTTTTGTCCTTTTTTTAAAATTTGGCTATGTCTGAGCAGGCAGGCTGTGTGTTCTTTGTTGTTTGCTCATCTGTGGGCACGATACATTTTGCCTCCTTCTCTAGTTGGCAGGGTCAGTCAGTCAGATACGGTACAGCAGGGCAGGTCTAGCTGAAGAGGAGTTGCTGGGATGGGTTGTTTTTGGCACTTACTACAGCCGCCAGGACAGATCGGACCAGTGCAGGGCAGGTTCCAGTAGGCAGTGCCTATGCTGCTTAGTGGTGTGATGTTAAACACACAGTGCAGGTAGGCAGGAAGGAGGGGGGAGATTGTGATGTGTGGAGCTAAGATGGGTACGGGAGATAAGAAAGAGGAACAGGAGCCAAAAACACAAATAAACAAAAAAGAGTGCTAGGGGAACTTGCCGTTGGAGTGGAGAGATGAGATGACTATGAAATGGAGAAAAATAAGAAGGGGTAGAAGAAGAAGAAGAAAAAAAAAATAAATTAGAAATAAAGAAAAAAAAATAGCAAATTTCCCAGGGATCCCCCAGTGCAGCTACGAGGTCTGGGGAAGTTGTTACCATGAGGTGAGGTACAGCCTGGCTAGGAGGTGTAGAGGTATTCAGCGCCGGGTATCCAGGGGACAGGAAGAGAAGGAAGTTACAGAGAGACGAGAAACTGAGTAATGAAGAAAGACAAAAGGGGAAAAGAGGGAAAAGAAAACAAAACAAATTGAAAAAAAGAAGAACAACCCCCCCCAAAACAGAAAAAAAAAAAAGAAAAAAGAATTGCCACCAGGGATCCCTCTGCGCTTCTTTGCAAACTGAGGGGGTAGGTCCAAGCCACACAGCAGCTCCCAGCTAGAACAGGCTCCCAATTCTAGAAAAGAAAAAGAAAACAAAGAAAAGCCCAGGGATCCCACCAGCATGGTAGCACAGACCGGGAAGCAGTTCCACCCTAGAACAGAGCTCCACAGCCCCTCAGGAAGAAGCAAAGATGGCGCACAGAGCCAGGTATTTGAGCAAAAGGAGGGGGAAGTGGTGAGGGGTAAGGAAGAAGTCAAAAGAAGCAGAAAAAAGTAACACCAGCAGCCAATTAATGGCACTCAGTGACTAGGCCAGTGCAGGTGGGTGGAATCCAAGCAGCTGGTGCTTTCTGGCCAAGACACTGTGGCCACGGGAAGCAGAGGAGGCCGAGTAGGGGTGAAGAAGGGTGGGGGGTGAGAAAGCGTATATCACTGTTTACCAGTTGCTTTGTCTCCTGCTGGAAGCTCCGTGAAGCAGTTTTCTCATACCCCCTATTTGCTGGTCTCTGATAGGAGTCCAAGATGGAGGATCTGTGCTGCATTAGCTGTTAGGGGACCTCTTCATGTATGTCTCCTCGATCTCTGTTCTCTGTCAGTTTCTCATTCCATTTGGTACTTGGCTGGGTTCTTTATCTCTTCATTTGATGTTTAGGATTTCAGGATTGCTGTTTTCTCTGTTTGGCTTAGTTTTTCAGATCTTTGCTGTGGAGGGACAGCGTGGTGCTTCTGCCTAGAGAGCCATGTTGCTGGAAGTACTTGATTCACATTTTTTGACGTTACTCTGTGTTCCTTAATGTTTGCCTTCCCCCGTACATGTCTCTGAGTCTGTTCTGCTATTTCAATAAGTCAGAAATGATTAGGTTTATGCCCCACCCTACACTTGTATGACCTCATTACTATAACAAGAAAACTCAATTTACAAACAGGATTACATCCACAGGTACAGACAGCCAAGACTTAAATTCATATTTTTCAGGGACAAAATTCAGTACCTAACAGCCTGTAAACACACTCGAAGCTTCTCCATGTAAAAAATATAGTAAATCCTCTAGCTGCCTTACTGTCTTTCTTAAACTCCTACTCACCAAAATACCTTAAGAAGAAATCCATATTTTCTCATTTCATATCCTCACGTTCCATTCACACATCATAGCTATTAGCTTCCTATCTGTGGAAACTATACACTTGGGGGTCATCAAGGTCACCAGAATTTCACAGTTAATGGGCTGCTTCTTAATTTCTTCTCTCTATACCATTGGGCAGGGAAGGAGATGCTTCTCCTGAAACATTATTTGGGGTAATCATTAAAACATTATATTTTGAGTCTGGATTGAAGCTTTGACTTCACCACTTTGTAGCTTTATGAGGTTAGACAAATTATTTAGACTTTATATGCTTCAGTTTTGCTCATCTCTACAATGGTATTACTAATCCTCACTTTTTCTACCTTGAGCATTTTGCTTTTTAAAAGCTATCTATATGGGATCAAACTGACAACAGCAACTTGAAAGATTAAATAGAAACTTTAGGGGAGAGTGAGTTTATGTTAATGCGGGGGGGAACAATTCAGAAAAGGAAGGTGAGAATGGTTGCACAACTTGAAGACTGTAACCAATGTCCCTGAATTGTACATGTAGAAACTTGAACTGGTGTATGTTTTTGCTGTGTATATCCTTAAAAACAACAACTAAGTAAATTAAATTAAATTTTAAAAAAGAAAAACAGAAAGGAAAAAAATATATAGATATATTCTTCTAAGGATCCCAGGATATCATGTATACAGAGCATTTAGAACAATCCTGACACAGAGAAAATATTACATAAATGGTAGCTTTTCTTGCAAGCTTCTCTTTGTTTACATCATCCTATTTCTCCTTTTACTTCTTTAACACCATTTTCTTAGTCATCTTCTTCCTTGGGTCTTCTAAATGGATCTATTACAAGAGTTTTTCTTCAACTCACTTTCTTGCCTTGGTCTACATTTTTTCCTATGATGATGTAATTACTTCCACTGTTAGTATAGATGCATCTATGCAAATGACTCCCAAGTTCATACCTCTATTTTTTAAAATTCAGTCTTCTGTGTCCATCTCTTCACTTAACATCTTCTTGAGTTATCTGAAGTGCTCTTGAAGTTCACCACAAGCAAATCTTAACCTACTAAAGCAATACTATTTACTGTGTAGAAAGATTGTAGACAGAATCCTGGCCCCAAGATCAGCAGGCAGTATGGCAGGCTGCTGGCTCAAATCCCAAGAACTGGAGGTCAGATGATGACGAGCTGTATGCAGGATCCAGAGCAAGAGAAAGAGCTTCAAGGATCAAAGGGGGAAAACTTCTTATGGGGAGCACTTAAGGGAAAAAAGGTTTTAATCTTGGCTTCAAATTCCTGATACAAGCTTCATCCTAGGAAATGTGGGTGATATTTCTGTCAGAGGCTGGGAAGTGACCAGAGGAGGCATATGTTCTAGAAGGTCAAGCTTTAGTTAATTTTGACTAAACTAGCTACATTTTCTCCTTTAATGTAGTCCCCAAAACAGTTTGGTATTGGGGATGACTTCTAACTATACAAGGATTTCTTAAAATTAGAAAAACATTAAGGGAATTTTGATTAGACTATAATTAAAAGCTACTTCTGTCCCATCCATAGTACTAATTCTACTCTTTTCTCCCATGCTCCACCTATCCCGCCACCTTCAATCAATTAAATTTGATTGTTTAGTTTTTTATTAATGTTATTAAGAAAATTTATATGTCTATAGGAGAAAACCTTGGTCATTCTAGACCTAAGAAGAAAGGCAGGTGCACATCGCAGATGTATTTGATCTAGGTGAGCTCATAAGAGAGTAGGCCATTGATGAACCAAGAAAATCTTTATTACAGATAAAGCTGACATTGGAACATGCAGTGTAGGTGTGTGGCTTCTTAACAATGACCTCAAATATTAGGTGTAGCCTTGCCCTTGAAAAATGCCTGACCTGGACAAGTAGCCAGAGTGAGGGCTACTTGAGGGGAGAGGGCTCCAAAGGAAAGGAAAAAGGAAGGGGCAAATCCATGTATGCTCAGCTTCTCTGCTGAACTTACCATTAAGATAAGTGCCTGCTATAGGGAAAAAGAGTGGAGAGTTAAAAGAGGCTACTAGTATTGAGGGAAAATTCCCTCCTAAAGAAGCCCAGGAAAGGGTGAGAAACCATTTCACCCTTCATAAACGGACTTGTCTTAACACTGTCAGAAAGGAAACTCCAGCATCTTATAATTTAGTATTATTTCTTAGTAAAAGTTACCTGCATGTGTTAGAAGAAAGAATTGTAACAGTGCCTCATTGAAGCTCTAGATTACTTCTGGACGTTGAGATCTCATGATCTAAATCAAAAAGGGATGCTGTAAGTCTGTAGGTATGTATATTAAAATGACAATATGTTGTGAATATGTCTATTTCTCATTTTAGTTGAGTCAATTTTTGTCTTATATATATTTTAGGCTGTGTTTTTAAGTGTATACAAGTTTAGCATTATTTTAAATTTCTGATAACTTAGTTGAAGTCTCTTTTGGTAGTTTTTTGGCCAAAGTTTGAGTGGTGTATTTTTTCTATGCTGGTTTTTTTTTTTTTTTTAAATATCTCCATATTCTTATGTTTTATATGTATCTCTTAAAAACAGTAGTACCTTTTAAAATCCCAATTTGGTAGTCATTGTCTTTTAACTAGAGCATTTAGTACATTTACTACATTAGAATCATTCATAGCTTGGGGCTTAAATGTATCTTTTAGCTTCCTGAATGATGTATTTATATTAATGTCCTGTCTTTTCTATCTTCCTTTCCCCTTTCTTTTCTTGCTTTCTTTTGGATTGATGGTTTTATTCTGTTTTTTGCTCTATTAGCTTGGCTGTTTAAACACTCACTATTCTTAAATAGTTACTCTGAGATAAAATATGTACCCCACACTCATCAGGCTCTATATTAATTGGTACTTTAATACTTTTCCTGGAGTAACTCCTTTTACTTCTGCCTTTTTTGAGTGTGCGATAATTATATATAAAATATAATGAAAAACCCATTGCGACTGAGTCAATTCTGACTCCTATCGACCCTATAGGACAGAGTAGAATCGCCCTAAAGGGTTTTCAAGAAGTGACAGATAGATTCAAACTGCCGACTATTTGGTTAGCAGTCAAGTTCTTAACCACTGTGCAACTGGGCTCTGTAATATGGCATAATATATAGAATACAATAATAATAAATAATAACAAATACAACATGACATTGGTATTCTTGTTTTACAAATGCTCATTTATATTTTTCTATATATTGACCATTTTATTACCCTCATTCCTTCCTGCATCTTAGCTTTCAACAGTGATCATTCTCTTCTGCCTTTAAAATATTCTATCCTTTATTAATCAATTTAGTGTAGGTCTCCTGGTGACAAATTCTCTCAAGTTGTCTCTTTGAAAATATTTTATTTCATCTCATTTTTAAAAGTCATTTTCACTAGGTATAGAATTCTAAGCTGGGAGTTATTTTATTTCAGCAATTTAAATTGTCATTTTATTTTTTTCCTAGATCCCATTGTTTCTATAACTGCCAGTCCAAATTCTGCTGTTTTTTTCTGGTTCCTTTTTTTGAAAATTCTGGTAAAATATACATAACAAAACATATGCCAACTTAACAATTTCTATAAGTACAATTCAGAGACATTGATTACATTCTTCAGATTGTGCCCCCATTCTTGCTATCCTTTTCAAATAATTCACCACCATTAACATAAACTCAATGCCCCCAAAGCAACCCATCTTTCCTCCATATTTCCCACTCCTGGTAACCACAAATAATCTTTATATATATTTGCTTATTTCAGATAATTGAGATCATAGAGGATTTGTCTTTTTATTTTGCTCAGCATAATATTTTCGAGGTTTATCCATGCCACAGGACTTTATTTCTGTTTATGGCTGGATAGTATTCTATTGTGTATATATACCACATTTTGTTAATCCATTTGTCTGTTGACATACATTTTGTTTGTTTCTGCCTTTTGGATTTTGTGAAAAATGCTACAATGAAAATTAATGTACAGGTTTCTGTTTGCATTCCTGCCATAACTTCTTGTGGGTATATACCTAGTATCAGGATTGCTGGATCATATGGTAGTTCTATGTTCAACTTTTTGAGAAACCATCAAATTTTTCACAGTGGCTGTACCCTTTTACATTCCCACCAGCAATGGATGAAGGTTCCAGTTTCTCCACAACCTTGACAACACCTATTATTTTCCTTGTTTTCAATCATTGCCATCCTAATTGGGTGAGGTGATATCTCATGGTAGTTTTGATTTGTACCTCTTTAATGACTAATGACATTGAGCAGCCTTTCATGTGCTTCTTGGCCATTATGAATATTCTATTTGGTGAACTATCTGTTCATGTTCTTTGCCCATTTTTTGATTGAGTTATTTGTCTTTTTGTTGTTTTGATTACTTTTTTATAGCATATTTTTGTCTTTACTTTTCAGTGTTTTTAATATGATAAAACTCGGTAAGTTTTTTTTGTTTGGTTGGTTTTTCTCCTTTTATTCTGCTTTCTTAAGGCTATTTGAAACTGTGACTTGGTATATTTCTAGAAAGCTGTTAGCTCTTCTAACATTGCTTTCATCCAATTTCCTCTTTCTTTTACTTCTGAAACTCAGAAAACATGCAGGTTAGTCCTTCTCACTGACTCCTTTATATCTTTTACTTTTTTTTCTGTACTTACCCTACTTTTGTCTCTCCATGATTCATTATAAATATCTTCTTCTGACCTATCATCTAGTTTACTGATTTTCTCTTTACTTGTGTTTAATCTGTTGTAAATCCATTTAATGCGTTTATAATTTTTATTAGTTCTATAATTTGCATCTGGTTCTTTCATATTATTTCCAGTTCTCTGCCAAAATTAATAATATTTTCTTTGATCTTATTAAAAACGATAAGTATGGTTATCTTAAGGTTTTTACCTAACAGCTCTTATTTATGACCTCCTATATGTGTTTTTCTATAGTTTGTTTCCTTTAGATTTCATTCAAATTGTCCTGTTATTTTTATCATATTCCATAAATTACATATTTGCAATATTGTTTGTAAAAAATACTTTCAAGCTTAGAATGATGCTATCTTTTTCCAGAGAGGATTTACTTACTTTGTCAAGCACCTGGGAGAAATTGCAATTTGATATGAAAAAGGAAGATCAACGGAAAATTGACACATTTGAATTGTGGTGTCAGTGAAGAATATTGTATATTTTGTGGAGTGGCAGAACAATAAACAAATCAGTCTTGGAAGAGGTACAGCCAGAATGTTTCTTAAAAGCAAAGATTGTGAGACTTCGTCTTGCTTACTTTGGCCGCTTCATTAGGACAGAAAAACAGCTAGAAAAGGACATCATGTTTGATAAAGTGTAGGGTAAGCGAAAATGAGGGAAACCTTCCATGAGGTGGATTGACACAGTGGCTGCAATGATACAATACGCTCAAACATACCGATGATTGTGAGGATGGCGCAGGACCAGACAATGTTTTGTTCCGTTATATATAAGGTCCCTATGAATTGGAGCCAACTCAACAGCACCTAACACAATCGTCACTGCAGTCAGCTTTTAGAAGGTGAGATCATTTGAAGCTGAGTTTCTCTCCTGCGAGGATCTCTCTCTTCTGGTTTGCCCTTACATCTAGAGTATAGTCCTTTTGAAGGTTCCAACCGAAAGGCTGGAATGTTCACCAGACACCTTGCCATTGGGATTCTGAATTACTTCAAATTTTGTTCCCCTGAACTTTCAAGGTATGAAATCACCATTCAGCTGCTTGTCTCTCAGACATCCCAATGCCACGGGAAAAGCAACTCCAAATGCAGGTCATAGTTTCCTGAGCCTCTGCCTTCTTTTGGATGTTGGCTGGCTAATTCTTTAATATCTTAATAGCACTCCAATGCCTTCAGTAAGCATTTTGAAACATATTTTGACAATCATTTTGGAAGTTCTCATCAGAACAGTTGATCCAAATAACCTGGTCTGCTCACCAGAACATGTGCAAGTGCAAATTGTGTGTTTACTTGTCCATCTGAATTCCTGCTCTTTCAAGTAAACAGCATATCCTATTTATGTTTATTTCCAGTGTCTAGCACAATTCTTCGGACTTTGTGGGCATCCCACAGATGTTCATGGAAAGAGCAATGGGAAGAAACAAGGAAAGAAGGAGAGGACGGTCATTAGACTTTTTACAGGAGGCTCCCTGGAAATTGCTGTTCCCTGAATAATCCAAAAATAAATGTGGTTCTTTTTCCTGTAATTCCTGTCCTAACTCTGCCCCTAAAGCACATCCTTCCTTGCCACATAGGTGCAGACTTATCACTGCCTCTGTGTCTATATTTGGAAACCTCTCTGATCTTCACAGTCTACTTTGTTGTCAATTAAATCAAGGGTCTGGGGTGTCAGATTTATTCCAGATTTACAATAAGTCCCATAAAAGAATCTAAAACCTGAAAATATCATTCATTTTCACATGATTCTGTGCTTAGAAGATGTTAATAATATTTTTATAAGGCTTTAAGAACGGAATGAAGCAAATAAAAATTATTGACAAATTATCTTGCTTTGTGGTACAGGTGTGAAAGTTAAATAGGTATCCTTTAATATATTTTATTTTATAGGTGAGAGAAGACATTATCTAACTTTTTTCATTAAAATGTCATCACTTTCCTGTTCTCTGTTTAGGAGCTGTTAAACTTCTGTTTCATAAGTCTTCTGTGATTTACCTTTTCTGTTTTATGGTATTGTTTCACCTTCAGAACTTAGTTTTCATAAATACCCTGTGGAAAGGAAAGTTTGCTTAATAGCAGCAGCAGTTAAAAGTCTACAGGTTGAGTTGCTGAAAGAGAGTTTAAATTCACGTTTTAATCAATATGGAGGCCAAAGGTAACACGGTTATATTTGCAACATTTCTGACTTAATCAGTTAAGTTAAAGTGGCCCCGCTATTTTAAAACCATAATTCAAAAAATACCCTAAGGTTTTTCAAGGTTCTAAGACATGAAACTCATAAACTTTTCATTTTCCGGAATCAAGAGGAGCCTCCAGCATACTTTGACTGATAGGTTTCTACATTTCAAGTACCTATTTAGCACCTAACTCACTCCTGGCCATCAGCTCCAGCTCCTGTAACCCTGCCAGGTATGCGTGAAAAACTACTGCTTCAGAATGTTGCAGGCAGAGGAGAGAGGAGTTTAACTGTTTCCTCCCACTCTCATTACCCCGTTAGAATTCAGATCCATACAAATAATACCCTGACAAATATCGGAACCCATTGCAACAAGTGTTTATTGAATATCAACTCTGAGCTTAAGGAGCCCTAGCGGAGCAATGGTTAAACGCTCAGCTGCTAATAGAAAGGTTGGTGGTTCCAACCCACCAGCCACTCTGTGGGAGAAAGATGTGGCAGTCTGCTTCTGTAAAGATTACAGCTTTGGAAACCCTATGGGGCCGTTCTACTCTGTCCTATTGGGTCGTTAGGAGTTAGAATCAATTCAATGGGAATGGGTTTTACTCTGAGCTCATGGAAGAAATAATCATAATTCCTGCCCTCCTGGAAATTATCGTTTAATACAGGGATCCACGAAACAAAGAAGTACAAAAATAAGTAGACAAAAGAGCCATAGAAAGTCTATTGGATGTGGTGACAATTGAGCTGAAACCTAAAAGACACATTGGAGTAAATCACATAAAGAACGGGAGAGAGAAAAACATAGGTATAGACTCAGCAACAAGCTGAACAAATCATAGGAACAGAGAGACAAGCGGTGTGGCTAGAACACAGTGAGAAGTGTTGGGAGATGAGCTCATGGTCTAGATGGACCCAAATAAGACGGCCTTGTAGGCCATGGGAAAGAAATTCAAATCTTATTCTAAGAGCAATAGGAAACTGATGGAGTTTTAAAATCAGGAGCTCGATTACATTTAAAAAAAAAAAAAAAAGGAGGACATGCAGAGAAGTGAGTCTAGAACCACCAATATTTGCTGATTTATCGATTGGAGGCGAGAGATGAGAAAAAGAGAGAAAGCAAACTTGGGCTGGAGCCAATGAGAAGTCAGTGATGTGGATGTCATTTACTGTGATGGGGAGAAAGGCGGGGAAAGCAGATGGTGGCATTGGAGGTGAGGGAAGTATTAAAGACATGTTGAGCTTGAAATGCCAATCATTCCACATCCGAGTGGAATCAAGTGGATATCAAGTGAGTAGTTGCACACAAATTGAATATGAACAAAGGCACCCGGAGGTTTTGGAAAGAGCATGGCATTTTACATTCGATATCATATATTCATACCTTGGCTTTGCCAATTTACAGAAAGTTACTGACTACTTAGGCTTTTTGATCCTACTTCTTTCATAAATATTTGAGATAAAAATAACATCTACGTCACATAATTTTGAGACAACATATTGCAACACTTATGTTTTAGCAAAAATAAATAAATAAATAAATAAATGCTGGTTATCTGTATAGGAGGTTGTTTGACCCAATGAAGGTATGGGTCTAGCACAGTGTCACAAATTGTGCTAGTCATCGTCTATTGGATGCTACAGGTTACACTTGGATTTCTTCACCTTTAGAAATGTAAACACTTATATAGGTGAAGAGAAACCTCTACTGATAAAAGATATCAGGACTGGATGCCTCCCCTGGGGTGGGAGGAGTAGGGTGGGAGGAGTAGCACTGAAGTGTCACCTGTTGCCCTCCCAGAACAAAGATTGACTGCAAGGTTATCGCATAGCTCTCATTAAACCTATGGCTACTGTGGTTACGGTGGGTGGGGTTGTCTGGAGTACAACTGATGTCTGGTCTCAAGGCATCACCTGAATTCCTGTTATCACAGCAGAGACAGGTGAGTAAGAAGACTAATTTCCTGATAAAAAGGTAATCAGACTAGGATAAACACCTTGCCAACGAGTTTGTTACAAGTCATAGAGACCCTATGGGACAGAGTAGAAATGCCTCATAGGGTTTCTAAGGAGCGGCTGGTGGATTTGAACTGCCAACCTTTTGGTTAGCAGACGAGCTCTTAACCACTGTGCCATCAGGTCTCCATAGTGTTTCTCAAATGATCTATGATGAGGAACATTTTTCCTTTAGTTTTTTTTTTCCCCTTAACCTATGGTGGATTATGTAAAAAAAAAAAAAAAATACAGTAAAGTACTAGAAAAATAATAAGACAAAAACACATAATACTAACCCTGATTACTTATAATTATATTCAACACACATACAATTACTCTGTACAATGACTGTAAAAGTTACTAAAACTTCATCCCATTTTTGCATTTGTCCAGGCATGGACCTGGAACAAGTAATTTGCCAAGTGTGAGTCCTAGACCACACTTTCTCTAGCATCGTCTAGGAAATAATTCTCAGAAATAGTTGAGGTGGATTAGGTAAAGGGAAGGACAGCACACACTACAGTGGAAGTCAGCACAACTGGACTAAACCAAAGTTAAGAAGTTTCCTGAATATAATCAAACACTTTGAGGGACAGAGTAGCAGGGGTAGGGGTCTGGGGACCATGCTTTCAGGGGACATCTAGGTCAATTGGCATAACAAAGCTTATAAAAGAATATTCTGCATCCTACTTTGGTGAGTGGCGTCTGGGGTCTTAAAAGCTTGCAAGCGGCCATCTAAGATGCATCAATTGGTCCCAACCACCTGGAGTAAAGGAGAATGAAGAATACTAAAGACACAACAAACTATTAGCCGAAGAGACAGAAAGAGCCACATAAACCAGAGACTTCATTAGCCTGAGACCAGAAGAACTAGATGGTGCCTTCCTACCACCAATGACTGCCCTGACAGGGAACACAACAGAGAGTCCCGGATGGAGCCAGAGAAAGGTGGGGTGCAGAACTCAGATTCCAGTAAGAAGATCAGACTTAATGGTCTGACTGAGACTGGAGGAACCCTGGAAAGCATGGCCTCTGGATACTCTATCAGCCAGAACTAAAATAATTTCCAAAGCCAACTCTTCAGACAGGGATTGGACAGGACTGTGGGACATAAAGTGATACTCGTGAGGAGTGTGCCTCTTAGCTCAAATAGATACAAGTGACTAAACGGGGAGCTTCTGTCCGGAGGTGAGATGGGAGGGCAGAGAGGGTTAGGAGCTGGTTGAATGGATATGGGGAATCAGGGGTGGAAAGGAGAAGTGTGCTGTCACAGTATATAGCTACTTGTTAGATGAGGGCTTAGAATTATTGTACTTTGGGTGTTCAGAGGCATGTGACCCTATTCTGGGGGGACCTCAGATCTTATTGTTCTTGCTAGATAGTCATGGCCTTTGTCTGAGGAGCAGGGGACAGAGTAGGAAGGGACATGCATTGTGTGGTCACACTTCACTCCCGCTATCATGTTTGCATGGCATTTCCATCTGGGAGTCTTGCCAAGGATAGGAGGGAAGCAGATATACTGCCCAGAAGCCAAGCCAGTTTAGATTCCCAAGAAGTTAGAACTTGGCAGGGCTTCCAGTTTAGTCTTCTTTAAGGACATGATAAGAGACAATTAAATCTACATGTTGATGACACAGTTTTATGTAATATAGAGCCAAGCTTTGGGGCCTCACGACAAGCATAAACATTTAGCTGCAGGAAGGCAACAGGCCTGTAGCCAATCCATAGTCCCAGTCCACAAGTAATGCAGCCAGAGCAGGGTCGCAGGTGAGGAGTGAAAGGTGAGAGAGGTAGGTTGAGAAGGCAGACAACTTACAGCCCATTTTCCTATGGTTGACACTTTGCTAGTTCTCGAGAACTCCACCGTTCAATAATTAAATTGTAATGACAAGAATCATCCCCATAAAATGCTGACAAGGATAATTTTTTTTTTTTCTGAGAGAGAAATTTCCTGACTAAGAAAGGAAAAATTAACTGTTGAGCCTTCAGAACAGTAATAGTTTTGAAAATAAAAGCATGTAACCAAAGTGATTATACTTGGAGTTGGATCAGGAAAGTCAATTTTACTCCTGGCATGCTGGACAGGAACCAAATGAGAAAACTCAGTCTCTTGTTGCCTCCAAGAGTCATGAGGTGGCTCCCAACATTTTCTAGGCTATGGTTTCTAGAGGCTCAGTTTACACTTGGAAGAGGTTTGAATCTGATCAGGGTCAAGCATAGGAGCCCAAGCATGGTCACTGAGTGCAGAAACCACGGCTCAGCTACTATTAATTTTTTTAAGAGATGATTCAGATTTAATTTGTCTATTTATTTCTTCACTTTGATTGAGATGGTTAAAAGAAATGAGGAGGAGATGGAATGTGTGGCTAATTGCCTCCGTGAACAACTAACTCCTTTGCCATGAGACCAGAAGAACTGGATGGTGCCTAGCTACCATTAGTAAACATTTTGATCAAAGATTCCACAGAAGAAAACTGATCAAAAGAGGGAAAATGCAGAACATAATTTTAAATTCTCATGGCATTTAGACTTTTTGGAGCCATGAAGGCTGGATGAACCCCTAAAACCTTAAACCAAAAATAGCCCCTGAAATCTTCTTAAAACCAAACAATAGTCTAGCTTAACTAGCAAAAAATGTCTGACTTGAGCATTATGGTCTTTTAAGAACTATTTATGTGGGATCAAAGTGACAACAGCAACTTGAAAGGTTAATAGGAACCTTAGGGGGCAGAGAGTTTATGTTAATGGGGGAGGAACAACTCAGAGAAGGAGGATGAGAAAGATTGCACAACTCTACAAATGTAATCAATGTCACTGAATTGTACATGTAGGAACTGTTGATTTGGTATGTGTTTTGCTGTGTATATCCTCAACAATAACAACAAAATTTTTAACAGGAGGGGGGAAAAAGAAGAAATGCATAGAGAATGCCAATGAAGACAAAAATTAAAAGAAATAGCAGGGTTATGGTGACATACAAAATGCATAGCATAAGTCACATAGCATTTCTAGAAGTCGGTTATCACTCTATTTCTAAGCTCCTTAATAGTCAACAGAAAGAGGAAAGCATGGCCAGTTAGTGGAGCTTCATACCTATATGAGCAAACGGTTATGTAAAAGCATCACTTGCCTGAAACACAGAACTGAAATGTTTGTTCCATGGGGTCTCATAAAGGGGATACTGTGTGGCAGAGGGAATGTTTGGCTTTCTGTTCTTTTAAATATTAAGCAATGGGCTGTTTTTAAGTAACTTGATCTAAGAGTACGTAAATAAGTTGTCATTGAGCTGCATGTTTTACAGTGCTCTGGTTTAAGTGCAGTAATTATCAGGCATTATGTCAAGCCAAGAAAGCAGTATGGAGATTATTTTCTTATTTAAGTGCATTAAAATGCATACCTGGTGCTTATAAATGCAAATCATTTAGACAAACTCTTTGACTAACTCTGGCTTTATTCCAAATGGTTGTAACACAGTCCCTTTTACATAAATTAAATATTATGACTCCAAGACAAAGATCTTCTGAAAACTTTTGAGGGGTCTGACATGGGGAGGGGTTAAAGCAGACATGCGGACTCTATTTGAACAGACTTCTGAGAAACAGCAGCACAGGGGCTGTGGTTCTTCAGGTGCTGCCATAGTGTGAGCAGGACTCTGTGGATACCTTTTCCTTCTTTCTCTAATAAGTAGGGCGGTTTCACACATCTAATGTGTCTGGGTGGGAAGCAAGAATAGCACATTATTTGATTTACAGTTCTATTGGTACATGTTGTTCAGTGCAGCTTTTCTAACACTTCTGGTTGAATTTTAATACCGTCTCTGTCCAACAGGCTTTTTAAACAGAGTACGTATGGAAGACAATGGAAATGTATTCTTAACTAGGTGAACCTCCAGAAATATCCGAAGTCTCTATAAATATGTTATGTGTGTGTGTATGTTAATAAGCACTGGAGGATGACATTGCATATACTACAATCTTAAAGATACATTTTCTTTCTTTATTTTGAAAAGAATTTGTAAGAAAAAAGTAAAATGTACCACAGCTCCTCTATTTTTAGTTTTCTTTCCAAACCATAACCAAATATAATCATTTCCCATAACGGTGGTTGTAGGTTTTTCAATTTGGGGTTTTATTTTTATTACACAATATTCTTTATTAAATACATTTTCTTGTGTCTTCCTTAAAATCATTTTAATGGCTCAATATATAGCAATTTACTTTACTGTTCTGTGAGTGTTAAGATTATTTCCAGCTTCCCTTTCATGTTGAATATGACGTTGCTCTGCTTCTCTGGATCTATTTCGTTTCCTTTGTCATGAAATTCTTTCTACGAATGTCCTTGAATGGGATTATGGATTCCAAGGCCATTAATATTCTTACAGCTCCTAAATTGCCTCCCAACACTAGTAGGAAGCTTTATAATGATGAAGAAATAAGTATTTTGTTTCTCTGCAACTTTACCAGTGTTACATTTGGTCATTTAAAAAAAATTTTGCTCATCGTTAAGGTATAAAATGGTAACTAATAATTTTCCAGTTGTTTCATTACGTGATTCATTCAACATTGTCTTCAATGCTTTGCTTCAGAAATATATTGTTTTATACTAAATCAAACAGTAAATTATGTAAGAGATGAGATTGTGAAATTTATATCGTTATAGGTGATAGGTGCATGGACATTTTCACAGATATGATGACTGTACAAATTATTAAAATTACAAAAGATGTAGAAATGAATATACAGTTATATTCTGTTAACTTATTTCAAAACAAACAAAAATGCATAAATGCATTATTAAATATTTGCAAAGCATACATGAGATAAAATGACAGATAATCCAATGAAGTAATGCTTGGACTCAGTTTGATTTAAAATTTGTTCTTCAGGTTTATCCATTTTCCTCTTCTGACAAGAGCTATTAATTAGGTGAGGACATATCTTAAAATGGAAGACAATCCCGGAAGCTATGTCCTGGAAGGACTGATGAGAAGTTTTTCGTTTTCAAGAAAGGAAGTAAACTCAGTGCTACAAATCAACAGTCCCCAGGCAAATAGAAGCTGAAACTTGGAATCAGGTGAGCAGGGAAGGAGCCCACCCAAGCTCTGGGGTGCCTGGAGGAGAACCCTGGGAGGAATTTGTGAGAGGAGGAGGCTTACACGGCCTACTTGCAAGGTTGTTTTAAGAGAAGCTGTGGAAAAGGCATTGTTTGGGAGTAATGACAAATGGTTGCTTTATTATATTCCCCATTTACTTCCCCTTAGTCCCTTTATTCTTTCTGGAATAGAAGGTGGACTCAGTGCTCTTGAGCGTCTATTATATGCCACATTTAATGCTAGGTCCTGTTGAGTGCATTCATTCATTCAGCTGTCACAGCAGTCTGAGTTTACAGCTGAAGATCAGGGAGGAGAAGTAACTTGAGCAAGCTGTCAGAGGTAAAACTCCAACACAAGTGTGTCTGAATCCAGACAAAGTCTGCTGCCTGACCTGCAGATTTTGAATTCGTCAGCCCTTGCAACGACGTGAGTCAGCAAAGGTGTTCAGCCTGTTGCCTGACCCATGGATTTGGGACTTGCCAGCCCCTGCAACTGCGTGAAGTATTCCCTTGAAGTAAATTTCTCTCTGTGTATATTTAGATACGCTTCACTGATTTTGATCTTCTAGAGAACCTGGACCAGGACATTTCCTTTACTTATTGGTGGGATAAATTCTTTCCCAATAAGAGATTGATTGTCAATATTTGCTTAAACTTTATTCAATAAATATCAAATTTTTTTCATAAGCATTTTTTCTGCTATTATTTTTGGCATTCATTTGGAGCTGATAACTATCTTGAATAGTTCAATATTGTGCAGATTGGGCCTATTCATAACAGATAATAGGCAAATCTAAATGTACATGTATCAATATTATATGCTTATTTATAAACACATTTATGTTGTGGTGGTTGTTATGTGCCATGGAGTTAGTTCTGACTCATAGCGGCCCTATGTACAACACAACAGAACACTACTGGGTCCTGTGCCATCCTCACAATCATTGCTGTCTTTAAGCCCAGTGTTGCAGCCACAGTGTCAATCTATCTCGTGGAGGGTCTTCCTTTTTTTCGCTGACCCTCTATGATATCCTTCTCCAGGGACTGGTCCCTCCTGATAACATGTCCAAAGTACTTGAGAGGAAGTCTCACTATCTTCACTTCCAAGAAGGACTCTGGCTGTACTTCTTCCAAGAAAGACTTGTTGACTTTTCTGGCAGTCCATGGTATATTCAATATTCACCGCCAACATGCTAATTCAAAGGCACATTTCTTTTCTGATTTTTATTCATCGTCCAGCTTTCGGATGCATAGGAAGTGAAAACATCGTGGCTTGGGACAGGCACACCTTAGTCCTTAAAGCTACGTCTTTGCATTTGAACACTTTAAAGAGGTCTTTTGCATCAGATTTGCCCAGTGCAATGCATCTTTTGATTTCTTGACTGCTGTTTCCGTGGGTGTTGATTGTGGATCTGAGTAAAATGAAATCCTTGACAACTTCAATCTTTTCTCCATTTATCATGATGTTGCTTATTGGTCCAGTTTTGAGGATTTTTGTCTTCTTTATGTTAAGGTGTAATCCATACTGAAGGCTGTGGTCTTTGGTCTTCATCAGTAAGTGCTTCAAGCCCTCTTCGCTATCAGCAAGCAAGATTGTGTCATTTGCATGTCATAGATTGTTAATGAGTCTTCCACCAATTCTGATGCCACATTATTCTTCATAGAGTCCAGCTTCTCAGATTGTTTGCTCAGCATACAATTGAATAAGCATGGTAAAATGATACAACCCTGATGCACACCTTTCCAGATTGTAAACCATGCATTATTCCCTTGTCTGTTCGAACGACTGCCTCTTGGTCTATGTACAGGTTCCTCATGAGCACAATTAAGTGTTCTGGAATTCCCATTCTTTGCAACGTTATCTATAATTTGTTATGATCCACATAGTCAAATGCCTCTGCATAGTCAATAAAACCCAGGTCAACATCTTTCCGGTAGTCTCTGCTTTCAGCCAAGATCCATTTGACATCAGCAATGATATCCCTCCTTCCATGTCCTTTTCTGAATCCAGCCTGAATTCCTGGCAGTTCCCTGTGGATGTACTTCTGCAACCATTTTTAAATTATTGTCAGCAAAATTTTACTTTCTTGTGATATTAATGATATTGTTCTATAATTTCTGCATTCCATTGGATCACCTTTCTTTGGAATGGACACAAATATGGATCTCTTCCAGTCAGTTGACCAATTAGCTGTCTTTCAAATTTGTTGGCATAGATGAGTGAGCACCTCCAGCGCTGCATCCGTTTGTTGAAACACATTTATACCTATGTTAAATAGACACATATTCACACCATGTATTATTGTTGTTTTATTGGGTGCTATTGAGTTGGTTCCAACACATAGTGACCCTATGTACAACAGAACAAAACACTGCCCGGTCCTGCGCCATACTCATAATCGATGTTATGCTTGAGCTCATTGTTGTAGCCACTGTATCGATCCATCTTGTCTAGGGTTTTCCTTTTTTTCACTGACCCTCTATTTTACCAAATATGATGTCCTTATCCACAGACTGATCCATCCTGATAATACGTCCAAAGTATGTGAGATGATGTCTCAACATCCTCACTTCCAAAGAGCATTCCAGCTGTATTTCTTCCAAGACAGATTTGTTTGTTCTTTTGGCAGTCCATTGTACATTCAGTATTCTTCGCCAACACCTTATTTCAAAGGTGTCAATTCTTCTTCAGTCTTCTTTATTCACTGTCCAGCTTTCACGTGCATATGAGGTGATTGAAAACACCATGGCTTAGGTCAGGCGCACCTTAGTCCGTAAAGTGGTATCTTTGCTTTTTAATACTTTAAAGAGGTCTTTTGTAGCAGATTTGCCCAATGCAATGCACATCATTTAGTTTCTTGACTGCTATTTCCATGGGTGTTGATTGTACATGCAGGTAAGATGAAATCTTTGACAACTTCAATCTTTTCACCATTTATCATGATGTTGCTTGTTGGTCCATTTATGTGGATTTTTGTTTATGTTGTGATGTAATCCATACTCAAGGCTGTGGTCTTTGATCTTCATCAGTAAGTGCTTCAAGTCCTCTCCACTTTCAGCAAACAGTGTTGTGTCATCTGCACAGCGCAGGTTGTTAATGAGTCTTCCTTCAAACCTGATGCCTCGTTCTTCTTCATATAGTCCAGTTTGTGGGATTATTTGCTCAGCATTCAGATTGAATAAGTACGTACACAATGTAGATAAGAAGACAATATTAGTATCTTGACTAACGATATTTTTGGGCAAATGTTAATTTATTCATTATAACACATCTGAAACATTCTAAGTCGGTTAATTTGTAATTACATGTTTAATTAAAGAAGATAGCTATGGGAATAGCCCTTGTTCATGAAGTGCTATGCTTGATTCTTTACCTCTATTCACCATTTAATTGCTCTCTTTCTCTTTCTCTGTTTTAGTGATTAATATTTTTATTCAATATTTCTCATAAAAATAATAAATTATATCACTGTTATTATATCATTACATTGTTATCAATATTCATATTTCTTTTATAAATCTGTAAGTCAAAATACTGAATAGATACCTGTTATCTGATTACATCGGTCTCCCCATGAGCTTACTAGCTTAGGGGAGAAAAGGTTAAAACATGTGAGACTATAGTAAACCAAAAACCAAACCAAACCTGTTACTGTCAAGTCGATTCCAACTCATAGCGATTCTATAGGACAGAGTAGAACTTCCCCATAGGGTTTCCAAGGAGCGGCTGGTGAATTTGAACTGCTGACCTTTTGGTTAGCAGCCAAGCTCTTAACTACTGCACCACCAAGGCGCCATAGTAAACTAAAATAGATATTAATTAAAACTCAAGTATGTGGCATGAGACAGTATATTCCAACTAAAGCTATATGTTGAATGACTATAAATACCTTAATTTTCTGTCAAGGTCACTGAAAATATGACAGAATAAAAGTAACTATCCACATTCTCTAATATTTTAGATAATTTCCCAGATGAAAGCATAATAATAAGGCTATGGAAGGTAGGTGAGAACATGTTTAAGAGTGGAAAAATCATAAAAAGACAAAGTATCAGGGATTTTTCATTCTGGCTGTACCAGTGATCATCAATTAGTGTAGTCTCAGAAAAAACATCTGGAACTTACCATTTGACCCTTTACAGATTCTGGCAAATATGGAGCACAACTGGAACACATATTGTGCGGCTCATCAAATCTAGTACACTGAAGTCAGGAGGCTACATATTTCAGAGACCTGATGCCAAGGCACAAGACAGAGTGCAGTATAAGATGTTTCATGTCTGAGTCCACTTACGAACTAAAGGAATCCACCTATGTGTCTACATAACCAAAGAGGTAGAGTGGAGATGTCAATGTGTCTACACTGCCCACGTTCCGTTCCAAGAGAAATTGCTGATGGGCAGTGACCACACTTTGTACCATGGGACACTGTTTCCTCCAGCCCCAGTCAATCGTAACAGGGCTTGTTTCTTTTCTCTAGGCTGAACAATCTATAGGTTAGCCAGTGACCAGTGGATTATGCTCTGATGCATAGACAAGAATGTTCTCAACCAGATTATCTTTCTTTCCAGAAATTCAATAGCAAAGGCTAAAAAATGATTCTATGGGGGCTTGTAAAATTAGATCAAGTGCAAGACACAGTTATGTGGGAACATAAATTATGAGAAAACATAAGAAGGAAGAATAAGGTAAAGAGAAAAGAAGGAAGGGAGAAAGGTTCCATGGTCCATGAATACTCACATTGGTGGTTGCAGCCATATTGGACAATATGATAAAGCCAGATGTGCGCCACTGGTGATATATGGGTAGTTAAGAAGACTTTTTCAGGTAACAAGGAACCCTGAAGTTATCTCCAGCCAAAATCCAGGAGGTTTTATGGTATTTCTTGTCTCCATGTGATTTGAGAAAGAAGGAGTGATTCCTGGTAGCAAATATTTTTCAGGGTGGGACAGTTATCTAAGTTCAATTCTATCATTGACCTGTTAGAAGGTAACTACCTCATTGCAGTGATATAGCATCAGCGTAAAATCAACCATTAAAAGTGATAGACAACAAAATGATCAAGATTCTTCCACAATTAAGTTCACCCTCTTTAATAGAAAAAAGAGAGTGCCCATTGAGAAAGAGATTGGAATGTAATTCATTCATTTAACAGATTTAGAGGAAGAAAGATGAAAAATAGAGAAATAGGATAACAAAGAAATAGAACCTTGGATCGCCAATCTGGGGCTTGCCCTTTGGTCATTCCGTGGCAAGGCTATAGACTTGCATGCATGCATTCATCTCTAGTCTTCCAAAGAAAAATTTTGGAGCATGCAATAGAGATGCATGCAGTATAAAACTATTTTAATAAGGGGAAAAAAATGAAAGGCAGGTAACAAAAGATGAGTCCACGAAAATTTATTGAGTTGTGCCATCATGATAGCTGGACTGTTTTCTGCATGCATATTATAATTCAATAGACATTTAAAAAATTTAAGAAACAGAAGTAAAGTCAGCCTACAGAATTTTACCATCAAGTACAGTACGGCTGCTGGAGTGAGACGAATTTGCTTCTGCACATTCTAACAGCCAGAGCAAATGGGCAACACAATTCCTAACAGACCATAGCATCTAACTGAGGACTAATTTTCCAGTTTGAGAAGTTGGATCAGGAAGTTTCTCAGTGAAGGAGGCAGGATGCAATGTACATTGACAGCTGACAGTGGAAACTGGAGAACAGAGAATGAAGCGGCTCCAACATCCCACAGCTGCTCATAGACTGGGAAGAGCAAGCTCAATTTTATCAGCAGTTCCCCATGGTAGCAACCTAGGCACATCCCATTGTCTTAGGCAGTATCAGCAGCTTTCCTTTTCCTGAACCAGCTGGGGTCCGCCTTGTCTCTTACTGAGGGGCTAGAGTCACTCAGGAACATCAGGTATTCAAGATTCCAGTTGCCCAAGTACAAGTCAATCACCAATTCTTTTAAAACTAAAAACCTCACTTACGCTTCATATATAGCATACACCATTCTACCTTAATCAAATTGATTCATACAGGTTTGTATCTAAGACTTCACCGACTTTAGAGGCTAATAGAGTAACAAAATGAAGGAAATATCTTTATACAGTAGAGATCCTTTTGGGGAGATATCTGGATTGCCTTAGGTTATCAAAGTATGACTATTTATAACATAGAAGTTAACTGGTTGCCCAACAGAGTGAGTTTTACCTTCAAATGAAACTTGAGGCAAATGTCTATCAGGCATCCTCTTAAATTGAACTCCCCACTTTTAAGATTTTCTCCAATCTCTAGTGAAGCAGAATTGGAATGGGACATCAGAATCACACTGGTAGTATGTGGTTGCTCATTTTGAAAAACGAACCAAGAAGATAATGCTTAGAGATTGGTTCTTAGGTGAAGCCCAATTATTCTCAAATAATTAGTGTGTGTGTATAAAATCCAAAATGAAAACAACCGCTTAGGTAGAGTTAAAGATGGGTACTGGGTGCATTGGTTTTCTATTGTTGCCTTAACAAATTATTACAAACTTATGAGTTAAAACAATGCAAATTTATTATTTTGCATTCTGTAGGTTAAAAGTCTGACATCAGTGTTCTGGGCTAAAGCCAAGTTGTCAGCAAGGCTTTGTTCCTTTCTGGGGAGGGTTAGAGAAGATCCATGTCTTTGCCTTTTCTAGATCCTAGAGGCTGCCCACATTCCATGGCTGATGGCCCTTTCCACTATCTTCACATTCAACAATACTGTACCTCTTCAGCCACTGTTCTACAGTCACACCTCCTTCTCTGATCATGACCTCAGCTGGGAAAAGTTGTTTTATAAATGTTTGATTAGGTTAGGCTCACCTGGCTAATCAGGATAATATTCTCTCTCCTTCTCAAATCCTTGGTCTTAATCATATCTGCAAACCCCCTTTTGCTATGCAAGGTAATATACTCACAGGTGCAGGGATGACATGGACATCTTTGGGGATCATTATTTTGCCTACCACACCTGGAAATAATGAAGACCAAATGACAGGCACTGTTACAGCTTTCAGATAAGAGGTGATGCCATTGTAGAATTGATAATGAACCAGTGCTTCATCAGGTCTTATGTGCCTATGGACAGTTAACAACTCACTCCAATGGGTTTTCAGTAACACAGCTGATCACTCACCTTGGGACATGTTCCAAAACAATGAGACGTCAGAAAGTGTTCTACATGCCCTTTAAAGCTACCATAAAAATTGTCCCTCAGAATACACAGTTTTGATGGGTATTATGGGTTTTATTGCATAGACCTATTTTGGAAGCACAGTTTTTGGTGTGAATTCTTTTTTATCTTCTGATATTTTGATAATTAGCTGATTTCTATATGTACAGTTTATTTACAAGGTTTATAAAATCATATTTCAAGTACTGGGAAGCCAGTGTGAATATTGCTATACATATAACTGTAGCAAAACTACTACCTACATTAAATAAATCCAGAGTATATTAATCATTTTTACACATTGATATTTATTTTGAAAATTCAACTTAGCATGCTATTATATTTCTATCCCCCTTTTAAAGGGTATCTTCTAGATGGATATTAAAGCATATATCAACTCACATGTTCAAAAAAATCTGTGAATTTATACTAACCTGTGAGAATTTCTAACAGTAAAAATTCTTTATGCTTTGTCACTTTGTCAGAAAACACATTAGTTTTATATCATAGAAATAACTAATAAAAAGTGATGAATTACGCATATATCAAAGAAATTTTTGTTGTCGTTAGTGCCATTGAGTTGTACAACAGAACAAAAGGATAGTCCTTCACTGCCTTCATAATTGTTGAAGATTGGAGTCCTCTGAGTCCCTTGTTCTGGCCACTGTGCACTTTGAATGCCTTCCAGCCTAAGGGGACCATCTTCCAGCACTGTACTGGATAATTCTGTTGTAACCTACAGGGTTTTCATTAGCTAATTTTCAGAAGTGATTACCAGGCCTTTCTTCCTAGTCTATCTTGGTCTAGAAGCTCTGCTGAAACCTGTTCACCATGGGTGATCCTGCTGGTATTTGAATTACTGATAGTAGAGCTTCCTGCATCATAATTACGTGAAAGCCCCAATAAGACAAACTGACAGATGGGTAGCGGTGTCAAAGAAGTATACTAAAAGAAAAACAACATTTATTTCTTCATTCAATCAATCAAATAACTAGGCAAGGCATGGATGCAAAAAATGAAATTAAAAATGATGCAAACAATAGTGCTTACAATGTTCTGGGCACTATTCCTTTCAAGAACGCTATGAGGTAGATAGTATTATTTTCATCATGTCTTTTTTCTCAATGAGGAAAGTAAGGCCTCAAAATATAATTTCTTCCTAAAGCTAGTTGGTGACAGGCGGTCTCTGTCAGAGTATATGTTCTTCAGGACCTCATGTGTCAGCTTAGGATAAGTAATGCTGCAATAATAAAACACCCCCAAATCTCTGTGGCTCACAGAAACAAATTCCGTTCCTCACTCCTGCTGCATGTCCACTATGGGCCGTCAACAGCTCTCCACGTGTCTTTCATTGGGGTACTCTGATGGAATGAGCAGCCCTGATCTGACACAGCTTGTCGCAGAGCAGAGGAAAAAAAGCCTCCATGTCTTTGAGAGGTTCTCCTCAATAGTGCCTCACATGACTACCCCTCACACTTCACTGAGCAGAACAATTCAGACTCAAGCCTGAAGTCATTAAGTCAGGAAGTAAAATCCATTCTCAACGGCAGAAGCAAATCACTTGAACGATAATACAATCCATTACAACCACCACGCTCTACTGCTTTTTTGAGATATAATCTACTACATTGCAAGGTAGTATTCAATGTCCAGAGTCCCTGGGTGGCGCAAGCAGTTAACATGCTTGACTGCAAACCAAAAGGTTGGAGGTTGGAATCCACCCAGAGGCACCACAGAAAAAAGGCCTGGGACTTCCAAAAAAACAAGCCACTGAAACCCTATGGAGCACAGTTCTACTCTGACATAGATAGGGTCTCTGTGAGTTGGAGATGACTTGATGGCAACTGGTATTGAACGCCCAGCTGCATTTTTGTATAATCTGTCTTCTTTCCTTCCTCACTTCACAGTTTCCTTAGCTAAAACCTCTGGAGAGATAATGTCACCATTTAATCTTTAATATTAAATGTTTCTAGTGAATTGTGCCAGCTACTGCTACTTAGACAATAACAAGTAAACTATTCTAGGCCTAGACACAATTCAGAACTCTAGTACTGCAAGAAGAACTGTTTAAAAGATCTATTATTTTCATGGAGCCCTGGTGGTGTAGTGGTTAAGAGCTCAGCTGCTAACCAAAAGGTTGGCAGTTCAAATCCACCAGCCACTCCTTGGAAACCCTGTGGAGCAGTTCTACTCTCTCCTGTAGGGTCACTATCAACTTGACAGCAAAGGGTTTTTTTTGTTTTTTTTTAACTTTACAGCTAAAGTAGATACAAACACAGCTAAAATCATATCCAAAGCATAGAGGAGTCAGGGTGTAAACAGAATCACAGAAAGTGGAATTTCTGTGGCTCTTTTATGCATGTATGTCACATTTCCCCTTAGAATTCAGTTCTTGCTTGTTTACTTACCACCAAAAACAGAATTCATTATTTGGCAGCTTACTTTTTTCCTGCTTTAGTCAATCTTTCAAAAATATCAATACTTCTAAATTAATCATTTGTAAAGTAGAAAAAATGGTGCATAGAAGTTACATAAAAATTAGAAGGAAAATAGTATTTTCAGGGATGTATTTGCATGACTCAAAACTTTGGTGTATTTGATGAATACTGTTGCTAGGTGCTGTCAAGTCAATCTGCTCCATAGGGTTTTCTTGGCAGATTGCCAGGTTTTTCTCCAGTGGAGCCACTGGGTGGATTCGAACTGCCAACCTTTCTGTTAGCAACCAACTGCTTGACCATTTGCACCACCAGGGCTCCTTATTCGATGAAGTGTTGTTGTTGTTACTGTGTGCCTTCCAGTCAATTCCAACTCACCGTGACCCTATAGGACAGGGTAGAACTGTCCCATAGGATTTCCTAGCCTGTAATCTTTATGGGGCAGCTCTGGTGGATCAGTGGTTCTAAGAGCTATGGCTGCTAACCAAAAGTTCTGCAGTTTGAATCCACCAGTGGCTCCTTGGAAACCCTGTGGGGTAGTTCTACCTTGTTTACGGGTGGCTGTGAGTCAGAATCAACTCAATGGCAATGGGTTTTGTTTTGGTTTAATCTCTATGGGAGCAGATCACTAGGTCTTCTCTGCTGGTGGGTTCAAACTGTCTGGTGGGTTCAACCTTTAAGTTAGCAGCCAAGCTATTACACCACCAGAACTCCTTATTTAATGAATAGTCAGGGCTAAGTTTCACAACAGGTACATATGTCGAAAGTCGCTACTTATTTCCTAACCCTTATTAAAGCCTTTCCTTGTCTCTTTCCCAAAAAAGCCAGAAATCCTGTATTTGTCAATTATTTTCCATGTTATCACAGACTAACTCTGAGTGTTTTTTTGTGTAATCTTTCCAAAATTCAAACTGTATTATGCATCAAAATTAGCCTTTACAAAGTCACTTGAAGGAAAATTATAAAAATGTTTTATACTTTATTACATCAACACTAAAAACAATATAATTTCAATTTTAACAAAAATAAAAGATTCACTTCATAATCCTCTTCTCTCTTTTTGTTTTCCTTTTTTACTCCATGTCTTTTTCTAAATGCATATGCAAGTTTTACGTATTTATAACCATAGCAGGGTAATTTTGTATTCTTTTTTGGTTTCTCTACATTAACATAAATATTTTCTCATGTTTATACATAGTCTTTAAAATCATCTATTTCAACAAATACATAATATTTTATCAGGTCATTGAAAAACACTTTACTTTGTAACATAACATAACGTGCTATTGTTGATGTTTTGCTTTATTTCCAACTCTTCATTTACACAAAATATTTTAACTATAAACTTTCTCCCTTTTTTTTCTGGCAAAATACTCTTACGGTGAATTTCCAGAAGTGAGATTGTTGGGTTTGAACACTTTTGCAGCTCTTGAAATCTATACCACATTTCTCTTCCAAGAAAGATGTGCCAATTTATAGCCTACAGCTATGTATTAGAACATGTGTGATTGAACCATCATTACGGTGTTTTTATGCATTTGTTTACCAATCACTCCCTCCCCCGAAGAGGTATTTTTGTATGCTTGCTATGTTATTTATTTTTTTTATAGCAACAAGTAAAAAAAAAAATTGGCATAGCGCTGCTTACTACGATACCTCGCAGAAGGAGGGAGGTGTTGGCAAAAAATGTAGAAGACATGCATCATTTTTGTAAAAGGACAGTAATCTTAATTATTAAGATTTTCCTTATAGAATAGATGGCAAATGCTACCTAATTTTAATACTACTGGGTTTAAACATTTACTTTCTATTTATTAAGGTATTTGTAACTGTACTTATTAACAGTAGGTAATATGTTTCTCTATGCCCATTATCTCTTGGGCCGTTGATATTACGTTACATATAAGTTGGTTCAGCTATCTGGATTCAACTTCTATTAGAGATATTCTTCTTTTAAGTATATAGAAAAGTAATCATTTGATATAATTGAATATGTTTATCAATTTTTGGTCTATCAGTGAGAAGAAATATAATCTCTCAGTAATCTGAACAGAATTTAATATCAAGTATTTTTAATGAGGCATAAAGATGCTAACTACTGAGTGGATAAAGGGTGAACTCTAAAGAATTACACACACACACACTCACACCAAAGGTAGTTTTTGGTAAATACTAGAAAATATATAATTTTGCAACAACAACAACAACCAAAAATATATGTGTGGTTACATACGTACATCTGTATGCATATGTATGTATAGTTATATATAGTGTGTATATATGGGTGTATATACACAGGCAGTCATATGTATATGCATATACGTGTGTGTGCGTGCATGTATATTCATATATATAATAAAGCACAGAAGGGCACAGTTACGGATACTTCTAAGATATAACCAAACACCCCATGGGACTGGATTTCTGGGTTTGAAGTCTTAGGATCATAGTCTTATGAGAAAACTCCGTCATTTGACATAGTTCCCAAAGTTTATGTTCTACATTCTAGTTTGGTGAGTAGCATCTGGGGTCTTAAAAGCTTGCAAGTAGCCATCTAAGACACAGCTAACAGTCTCATGTCAGCCGGAGTAAAAGAGAAAGAAGGAAACCAATGACTCAAAGAAGAAATTAGTCTACTGGCCTAACACGAACCACGGCCTCATTTACCCTGACACCAGAAGAACCAGAAGGTGCCCGGCTACCACTAATGACCGTTCTGATCAGGGACACAATAGAGAGATCCTGACAGAAGGGGAGAAAAATGTGGAACAGAACTCAAATTCTTAAAAAGCCCAGATTTACTGGACTGGTTTAGACTAGAGGACTCCTCAAAACTATTGTCCTGAGATACCCTTTAAACCTTGAACTGAAACTATCCCTTGAGGGGACGCTTTACCTAAATAACAGATTGGCTCATAAAATAGAGAATATTACCAGTGAGTACTGCTTACCTTAGAAAATCATCTATATGAGATCAGATGGTCAACAATTACTGTGAAGCAAAGATGAAAGTGTTAGGGGGCAGGGAGGCCATATAACTGGAAGGGAAATATCCAGAAGGGAATTAAGGAGAATGTTAACACATTGTGAAAAATGTAACCAATGTCTCTGAACAATATGTTTAATAATTGTTAAATGGTACCCTAACTTGCTGTGTACACTTTCACTAAAGACACAATAAAATATTATTTTAAAAAATATGATGAAAGACTCAGCTGCTCTTACTAGAAATACACAAATACTTGTAAAATTTACATCCATTTCAGGAAAAAAAAAAAAAGAAAGAGTGAACTTCAAGATATTAGGGAGGTAGAAACTGCAGGAAACCATTATTATACCTAGGGCTAAACAAAATAAGGACAAGAACAACAACAAAAAAACCCCTTAGAAAGGTAGAGGTAGGGCCCCACAGACAAGCAAAAATGTCCCTCTGCAGAGAAACTACCTCTAAGCCCAGAAGACTGACTTCTAGGGGAAGGGCACCAACCTGGCTGTTACTGGTATCTCTGAGGAGGGTGTGAGAAAGTGAGTCCTTTAAATGTTGAAAACAATTTCAGTGGGATTTGTCCGCTGCTACCAAAAGCGAGGATGGTGACACTTCATCTCACACACTTTGGACATGTTATCAGGAGGGACCAGTATCCGGAGAAGAACTCCACGTCTGGTAAAGTAGAGGGGCAGAGAAAAAGAGGAAGACCGTCAGTGAGATGGACTGACACAGTGGCTGCAACAAAGGGCTCAAGCATAACAACAATCATGAGATTGGCGCAGGACCTGGCTGTGTTTTGTTCTGTTGTCCATAGTGTTGCTAGGAGTTGGAACTGACGCAGCAGCACCTAACAACAACAACAACAACCAAAAGGAACTGAAGCTCCTGGGTGAAGATGGGTTACTGTAGTGATGCAATGGAATTACAAAGGGAACAAAATAGGAAGGGGCCTTTCACCTCTCCCTCACCTAGCCTTGCTGCCCCTTCTAGTGCTTTTTCTTGGCAGAGCTTAACAGGAACAGAGCTGGAAAAGAGAAATGTGGTTTGCAGAGTCTGAGTCCCAACATCACAGAACATAGTTTAGTGGGGTGTGTTTGGAGCTTAGAGATACAACTTAATAACTATAATAACTTCCATATAGAAATAGTTGATGTAATTATTTGAGTTTCTAAACAAATATGTCCCATAGGTACTCCCTCATTCCAAAAGTGTACACAGACAGACAGACAAATAGATACATGGATATGTAGTGTGCTTATTTATATTTTATAGTTTCCTTTGTACCACCACAAAGGGTTTGCTATTGCTTATCAATATAGTGCTGGAAGATGAGCCCAGTGGGTTAGAAGGCACTCAGAATACACAGTGACCACAACAATGGACTCAAGCATACCAACAATCTTGAAGATGGCACAGGACTGGGCAACTTTTCATTGTGTTGTACACGGGGTCACCATGAGTCTGACCCAACTCGATGGCAGCTAACAACCACCACCACCAATATTAATGGAAACTCAACGTGTATCTGAATCTGTTTGAAATGTTTGAATTTCCTTTGTCTTGGATAAATGATATATCCTTGCTTAAATTTCAGAAGAAATACTCAACAGGGCTGAATACAGTTTAATTTCCTATTAGGTCTTCGGAAACCCTTGTGGCATAGTGGTTGAGAGCTACAGCTGCTAATCAAAAGGTCGGCAGTTTGAATCCACCAGGTGCTCCTTGGAAACTCTGTGGGGCAGTTCTACTCTGTCCTACAGGGTCACTATGAGTTGGACTCGACTGCAATGGGTATTAGGTCTTCTGTGTTTTGTTGTATTTTTTTTACCTTTCTTTATAAATTGGGCTGAAGACTTTTAGACATAAGAATGGTAACATATATTGAATTGAATAACAGACACTGAGCTGGTATGTGTTTTTTATCGTACACATTTTCCAGGGTTTCAGGTGAATATTTGGGCCTCCAAAACACAACTGGTCACAGTTAATGACATCAAAATTAGAGAATTCTTTTTTTTTTTTCCCTTTTTTTTTGGAGGAAGGGCACTTAACTACATGGAAGTTGTTTTTTTTTTTTTTTAATGGTAAGTTTTTTTTCTTTATTTTACTTTAGTTGAAAGTTTACAGAACAAACTAGTTTCTCATTAAACAGTTAGTACTCATATTGTTTTATGACATTGGTTACCAATCCCATGACATGTCAACAATCTTCCTTCTCGACCTTGGGTTCCCTGTTACCAGCTTTCCTGTCCCCTCCTGCCTTCTAGTCCTTGTCCTTGGGATCTTGTGCCCCTTTAGTCTCTTTTTGTTTTATGGGCCTGTCTAATCTTTGGCTGAAGGGTGAATCTCAGGAGTGACTTCATTACTGAGCTATAAGGGTGCCCAGGGGCCATACTCTTGGGGTTTCTCCAGTCTCTGTCAGGACAGTAAGTCTGCTCTTTTTTTGTGAGTTAGAATTTTATTCTACATTTTTCTCCAGCTCTGACCAGGACCCTCTATTGTGATCCCTGTCAGAGCAGTCAGTGGTAGTAGCCGGGCATCATCTAGTGATACTGGACTCAGTCTGGTGGACGCCATGGTGGTTGTGGTCCATTAGTCCTTTGGACTGTTTTTTCCCTTGAATCTTTAGTTTTCTTCATTCCCCCTTGCTCCCAAAGGGGCAAAACCAGTAGAGTATCTTAGATGACTGCTCACAGGCTTTTAAGACCCCAGACACTACTTACCAAAGTAGAATGTAAAACATTTTCTTTATAAACTATGTTATGCCAATTGAGCTAGATGTTCACCAAGACCACGGTCTCCACAGCCCTTAGCCTGGCAATTCAGTTCTTCAGGAAGTTTGGATGTGTCTGTGGAGCTTCCATGACCTTGCCTTGTACAAGTTGTGCTGGCTTCCTCAGTATTGTGTACTGCCTTACCCTTCACTAAAGTTACCACCAGTCTATTGTTTATTTACTATTTTTCCATCCCCATCCCTCCCCTCCCTTGTAACCATCAAACATTGTTTCTTTTTGTGTGTAAACCATTTCATGAGTTTTTACAGTAGTAGTCTCATACAATATTTGCCCTTTTGTGATTGACTTATGTCACTCAGCATAATGCCCTCCAGATTCATCCATGTTATGAGATGCTTTGCAGATTCATCATTGTTCTTTATCGTTTTGTAATAGTCCATTGTGTGTATGTACCATAGTTTGTTTATCCATTCATCTGTTGATGGGCATCTAGGTTGTTTCCATTTTTTGCTGTTGTGAACAATGTTGCAAGGAACATGGGTGTGCATATGTCTATTTGTGTGATGGCTCTTATTTCTCTGGGATATATTCCTAGCAGTGGGATTGCTGAATCATATGGTATTTCTACTTCTAGCTAAGGCAGCCACCTATGAAGGAGCAGAGATCGAACAGGGCGGGGAGTATATTACTGGTTACTGCATGCTCTGTCTCCTGCTGGGAGGTCCGTGAAGCTGCTTTCCCATACTTCCTGTCTGCCAATCTCTGACAGGAGTCCAAGATGGCAAATCCATGCTGAGTAAGCTGATAGGGGACCCCCGCACGTATCTCTCCTCACTCTCTGTCCTGTGTCAGTTTCTTACTCCTTTTGGTGTTCGGCTGAGTTCTTTATCTCTTCATTTGATGCTTAGGGTTCCAGGGTTAAAGTCTGTCTCTGTTTTACTTAGTTTTTTGAGTTTTTGCTGCGAGGGATGGCATGGTGCTTCTGTCTATAGTGCCGTATTGGCTCCACCTCCCAAGAATTCTTGGAATTAGCAAATTCCCCTTTTTTGTCCCAGGCATAAATATTAGTTGAAAAAATAAATAAATAAGTAGGACTCTATTATCTGACCATTAACTACCACAGTTTTCTATTTCACCCCATATTCCTTTGCTTATGCATTTATGTTATGAAATCATGTGACACTGTGCATTTAACCATAAGTTGTAGACATCTTTCCAATCACTAATAGAATAATAAATAGAATGATAGTTCTAGTTATCACTTAAAGGCTGAACAGTGTTTCAGTGAATTCTATTTTTCTTGCTATTAAAAGGCAGCTACAAGAACTTTCAGTTTCATCTCTGACACGTAAAGAATTTGGAAGTCACACTCTCATTCTTAAAACAAGAAAATCAATAACTTTTCTTGAACCCATAAGAAAATTGAGGTCAAAGAGGAAACCACAATCCTAAAATCTGGAAGCACAGGCAAGCACAGGGAATCAAATATGAGTTCAACAAGAGCAGAAGTCACTGGAGCCATAAACTGGTAGAGACACTTACACAGTAATTTTTTTTTTTTAATATATATTTTATTGTACTTCAGGTGAAAGCTTACAGAGCAAATAGTTTCTCATGAAATAGTAGTACACATGTTGTTTTTTGACATTGGTTAACAACCCCACAACGTATTAAGCCTCTAAATTCTCAACCTTTTTTTTTGATGAAAATTACAGATGGCCAAAGATACACCGTTTCAAAAATTTCTACATTCACAGTTCAGTGACATTGACTACGCTCTTCCAACTGTGCTGTTATTCTCACTTAAGATGAAGGCTTACAGAAAAAATAGTTATTCATTTAACAGTTACTACACATGTTGCCCTATGACAATGGTTAACAATCTCACAGCACATCAAGAATATCCTTACTCCACCTTGTGTTCCCTATCACCAGGGGGCTTCCTTGTCCCCTTCTGTCTTCTGGACCTTGTCAGTGGACTATTGTACCTCTTTAGTCTCATTTGTTTATTTATTTATTTATTTATTTATTTATTTTTATTTTATTTAAACACCATTTCAAAACTTTTTACTTACACATTTAAGTGATATTGACTATGCTCTTCCAATTGTGCTGCCATTCTCGCCCAAGATGAAGGCTTACAGGACAAAACAGCCTCCCATTTAATAGTTACTACAAATGTTGCCCTATAGCAGTGGTCAACAATCTCACAATACATCGACAGTGTCCTTATTCAATTTGTGTTCCTTATCATCAGTTTCCTACTCTCCCTCTGCCTTCTGGCCCTTGTCACCGGACTCCTGTACATCGTTAGTCCCATTTAGTTTTACTGGGGTGTCCATTCCCAGGCTTAACATCGAACCTTGAAGGTAACTTCCCCTCTGAGCTGAAAGGGTGTCTGGGGGCCACACTCTCGAGGTTTCTCTAGTATTCTTTAGGCCAGTATATCTGGTCTTCTTATTTTTTTTTTTTTTTGGGAGTTAAAATTATACTCTACATCCTACTCCAGCTCTGCCCAGAACCCTCTGTTGTGATCCTGGTCAGAGGAGTCATTGGTGGTAGCCGGGCACCATCCAGCTGTACTGGGCTCAGTCCCGTGGAGGCCTTGGTAGCTGTGGACCATTAGTCCTTCGGACTAATCTTTTCCTTGTATCCTGTTCTCTTCGTTCTCCCTTGTTCCCGAAGGGATGAGATCAGTGGAGTATCTTAGATGGCCGCTCATAGGCTTTTAAGACCCCAGACACTACTCACCAAGGTAGAATGTAGAGCATTATCTTTATAAGTAGTGTCATGCCAATTGAGCTAGATGTTCCCCGAGATCATGGTCCCCAGAGCCCTCCGTCCAACTACTCAGTCCCTCGGGGGGTTTGGATGTGTCTATAGGGCCTCCATGACCTTTCCTTGTGCAGGTTGTGTTAGTTTCCCCTGTACTATGTACTATCTCATCTCTCACCCAAGTTACCACTTACCTATTACCTATTTAGTATTCCCCCCCCCTCCCATCCCTGGTAACCAACAAGGATTGTTACATTTTGCATGTGAATTTTTTCATGGGTTTTTACAATAGAGGTCTCATACAATATTTGTCCTTTTGTGATTGACTTATTTCACTCAGCATGATGTCCTCCAGTTTCATCCATGTTATGAGATGGTTCACCGATTCATTGTTCTTTCTCGTTGCATAGTACTCCATTGTGTGTATGTACCATAGTTTGTGTATCCATTCGTCTGTTGATGGACATCGAGGTTGTTTCCATCGTTTTGCTATTGTGAATAATGCTGCCATGAACATAGGTGTGCATATGTCTATTCGAGTGATGACTCTTATTTCTCTAGGATATATTCCTAGGAGTGGGATTGCTGGATCGAATGGTACGTCTATTTCTAGCTTTCTGAGGAAACGCCATATCATTTTCCAAAATGGCTGTATCATTTTGCATTCCCACCAGCAGTGTATAAGAGTTCCCGTCTCCCCGCAGCCCCTCCAACATTTGTTATTTCCAGTGTTTTTGATTCGTGCCAGTAATGCCGGGGTGAGATGGTATCTCATTGTGGTTTTAATTTGCATTTCTCTAATGGTTAGTGATCGCGAGCATTTCCTCATGTGTCTGTTGGCCATTTGAATGTCTTCCTTGGTGAAGTGTCTGTTCATTTCCTTTGCCCATTTTTTGATAGGATTGGTTGTCTTTTTGTTGTAGAGGTGTTGGATTTTCTTGTAGATTATGGAGATTAGACCTTTGTCTGACTTGTACTGTCCAAAAATTTTTTCCCAGTCTGTAGGTTCTCTTTTAACTCTTTTGGTGAAATCTTTTGAAGAGCATAGATGTTTGATTTTTAGAAGATCCCAATTATCTAGTTTATCTGTTGGGTTTTTTGTGTTGATGTTTATGGTTTGTATCCTGTTAATGCCATGTATTAAGGTCTGAAGTGTTGGTCCTATTTTTTCTTCTATGAATTTTATAGTTTGAGGCTTTATATTCAGGTCTTTGATCCATTTTGAAGTAGTTTTTGTATATGGTGTGAGGTATGGGTCCTGTTTCATTTTTCTACAAATGGATATCCAGTTTTGCCAGCACCATTTGTTAAAAAGACTGTCTTTTCCCCATTTGATGTATTTTGGGCCCTTGTCAAAAATCAGGTGACCATAGGTGGATGGATTTACATCTGAGTTCTCAATTCTGTTCCATTGGTCAATGTCTCTGTTGTTGTACCAGTACCAGGCTGTTTTGAGTACTGTAGCTGTATAGTAGGTTCTCAAGTCAGGTAGTGTGAGTCCTCCAACTTTATTCTTCTTCTTCAGTAGTGCTTTACTTATTCGGGGTTTCTTCCCTTTCCATATAAAGTTAATGATTAGTTTTTCCATCTCTTTGAAGAATGTTGTTGGTATTTGTATCGGAATTGCATTGTATTTGTAAATTGCTTTAGGTAGAATTGCCATTTTCACAATGTTGAGTCTGCCTATCCATGAGCATGGTATGTTTTTCCATTTATGTAGATCCCTTTGGGTTTCATGCAGCAGTGTTTTGTAGTTTTCTTTGTATAGGTCTTTTATATTCCTGGTCAGATTTATTCCCAAGTATTTTATCTTTTTAGGGGCTATTGAAAATGGTATTGATTTCCTGATCTCCTTTTCATCGTTCTCTTTACTGGTGTATAGGAATCCAACTGATTTTTGAATGTTTATCTTGTATCCTGCTACTCTGCTGAATCTTTCTATTAGTTCCAGTAGATTTCTCGTGGAGTCTTTAGGGTTTTCTATGTATAGTATCATATCATCTGCAAACAGGGAGAGTTTAACTTCTTCATTACCAATTTGGATGCCCTTTATTTCTTTCTCTTGCCTTACTGCTCTAGCGAGAACTTCCAGCACAATGTTAAATAGGAGTGGTGATAAAGGGCATCCTTGTCTTGTTCCTGTTTTCAGGGGGAATGTTTTCAGCCTTTCTCCATTAAGAATGATGTTGGCTGTTGGTTTTGCATAGATGCCCTTTATGATGTTGAGAAATTTCCCTTCTATACCTATTTTATTGAGAGCTTTTATCAGGAATGGGTGTTGGACTTTGTCAAATGCCTTTTCTGCATCAATTGAGATGATCATGTGATTTTTTTCTTTCCTTTTATTTATGTGGTGGATTACATTGATGGATTTTCTAATGTTAAACCATCCTTGCATACCTGGTATGAATCCTACTTGGTCGTGGTGTATTATTTTTTTGATATGATACTGAATTCTATTGGCTAAAATTTTGTTCAGAATTTTTGCATCTATATTCATGAGAGATATTGGTCTGTAATTTTCTTTTTTTGTGATGTCTTTGCCTGGTTTTGGTATCAGCGTTATGCTGGCTTCATAGAATGAATTTGGAAGTGTTGCTTCCTCTTCTATGCTCTGAAATAACTTGAGTAGAACTGGTACGAGCTCTTCTGTAAATGTTTTGTAGAATTCTCCAGTGAAGCCATCTGGGCCAGGGCTTTTTTTGGTTGGGAGTTTTTTTATTACCTTTTCAATCTCTTCTCTTGTTATGGGTCTGTTCAGATTTTCAATATCACTTTGTTGTAGTTTGGGTAGGCTGTATGTTTCTAGAAATTTATCCATTTCCTCTAGGTTTTCAAATTTGTTGGAATATAGTTTTTCATAATATTCTGTTATAATCCTTTTTATTTCAGTTGGGTCTGTTGTAATGTCCCCCATTTCATTTCTTATTTGGTTTATTTGTGCCCTCTGCTGTTTTTCTTTTGTCAGTCTGGCCAGTGGTTTGTCGATTTTGTTGATTCTTTCAAAGAACCAACTTTTGGTTTTGTTGATTCTTTCTATTGTTTTTCTGTTCTCTATTTCATTGATTTCTGCTCTGATCTTTACTATTTCCTTTCTTCCGGTGGTTGTAGGCTTTTTTTGTTGTTCTCTTTCTATTTGTTTGAGTTCTGTAGTTAATGTTTTGATTTTGTCCCTTTCTTCTTTTTTGATATGTGCATCTATTGCTATAAATTGTCCTCTGAGGACTGCCTTTGCTGTGTCCCAAAGGTTTTGGTATGATGTGTTTTCATTTTCATTTGATTCTAGGAATTTTTTAATTCCATCTCTGATTTCTTCTATTACCCATTGATGTGTAAGCAGATTATTATTCAGTTTCCATGTGTTTGATTTTTTTTCCTTGCTCTTTCTAGTGTTAATTTCTACCTTGATGGCATTGTGGTCAGAGAAGATACTGTGAATTATCTCAGCATTTTGGATCTTGTTGAGGATTGCTCTGTGGCCTAAGATGTGGTCTATTCTGGAGAACGTTCCATGTGCATTGGAAAAGAATGTGTACTTTGCAGCGGTTGGATGGAGTGTTCTATATATGTCTATGAGGTCCAGTTGGCTGATTGTGTCCTTTAGGTCTTCTGTATCTTTGCTAAGTTTCTTTTTAGTTGTTCTGTCCTTTACTGAGAGTGGTGTGTTGAAGTCTCCTACTATTATTGTGGAACTGTCAATTTCTCTTTTTAGTGCTGTTAGAGTTTTTTTTATGTATTTTGGAGCCCTGTCATTGGGTGCATAGATATTTATTATGGTTATGTCTTCATGATGGATCATCCCCTTAATCATTATATAGTGTCCTTCTTTGTCTTTTATGGTAGATTTTGTTTTAAAGTCTATTTTATCTGAGATTAGAATTGCCACTCCTGCTCTTTTTTGATAGTTGTTAGCTTGATATATTTTTTTCCAACCTTTGATTTTTAATAAATTCACATCTTTGTTTCTAAGATGTGTCTCTTGTAGACAGCAAATAGATGGATCCTGTTTTCTTATCCATTCTGCCACTCTCCGTCGCTTTATGGGTGCATTGAGTCCATTTACGTTCAGTGTAATTATTGATAGATGTGAGTTTGTTGCTGTCATTTTGTAGTGCTTTTTTTTGTGATGCTGAAGTTTTCTTTGTTCTTCTTACTCTCTTGTGCTGAGTTCCTTTTGTTTGTGGATTTTGTGTTCATTTCTTTTGTTTTTGTAGGTTTTGTTTTTGTTGAGACTTTATGTTTTTCGTCTTTATTTTTATGAGTTGGTTTGTTAACTTTTTTTGTGGTTACCATGAATTTTACCCTTATCTTTATAATTTTGAAGCAGTCTACCATTACTTGGTATCGCCTTGCCTTCTTCTCCTTTAGAAGGTTCTATACCTATGCCGTTTGTTCCCTCTTTCATTGTTTTGATGTTGTTGTCATCCTTTGATTGATTTCTCTGATTCCCTGTTGTATATCTTTTGTTTTTGGAAAGTCGTCTGTAGTTCAGTTCCTAGAATGGTATCTGGTTCATGTTAACCTGCATCCTAGGTCCTAGGTCCTGCCTGAGGGCTTAAGCTGTTTGTCCTCAGATCGAAGAACTCCCTTTAATAATTCTTGTAAGTTTGGTTTGACTTTTGCATATTCCTTTAGTTTCTGTTTATCTGGAAATGACCTAATTTCACCATCAAATCTGAATGAGAGTTTTGCAGGATATATTATTCTTGGCTGACAATTTTTTTCTTTCAAGATTTTATATATGTCATCCCATTGCCTTCTTGCCTGCATGGTTTCTGCTGAATAATCTGAGCTTAGTCTTATTGTTTCTCCTCTGTATGTGACTTCTTGTTTTTCACGAGCTGCTCTCAGGATTCTTTGTTTGTCTTTAGTTTTAGCGAGTGTGAATATGATATGTCTTGGTGATTTTCTTTTGGGGTCTATTCTATATGGGGTTCGTTGAGCTTCTTGGATGACCAGCTTTTCATCTTTCATGATATTGGGAAAGTTTTCTGTCAGCAGTTCCTCAATGATCCTCTCTGTGTTTTCTGTTTTCTTCCCCTGTTCTGGTATGCCAATCACTCGTAAGTTTTTGCTTTTAATTGTGTCCCACATAACTCTCAGGGTCTCTTCATTTTTCTTTGTTCTTTTTTCTGAGTTTTCCTGAAACAGAGTTGTATCCAAGTGTTTGTCTTCAGTTCCACTGATCCTGTCTTCCATGGTTTCAAATCTACTTCTCAGCCCTTCTATGACACCGTCCATTTCTGAAATCTTGTTGTTTATCTTTTGGATTTCTAATTGTTGTTTTTGTATAATTTCGAGTTGTGAATTTATTTTGGCATTTTGTTCTTGCATCATCTTCCTGAATTCTTCCAATTTTTTGTCTGTATTTTCCATAAATTTGTCTATTTTTTCCTCATGTTTGTCAGCTTTTTGCCTCAGTTCTTGGAAAATTCCGAGTATTAGTGATTTGAGTTCCGTATCAGGTACTTCTAGTGCATTTTCTTCCACAGGAGAGTTATCTGGTGTTTTAATTTGGACGCCTATTGGAGCCATCTTGTCTTGTTTTTGTAAATGTTTTGATATTGTTTGCTGTTTTCGGGGCATTCAGTAGATATTTCTCTCGTTTATTGATTGTAGATTTTTTTTTTTTTTTTTCGTTTTTGTGGTACAGCTGGGCAGATCTAGTTGAGGAGGAGCCACTGGGATGGGTTGCTTGTGGCACTCACCGCAGCCACCAGGACGGTCGGTAGTCAGTGCTGGGCAGGTTCCAATAGGGCGTGCCTGCACCGCTTGGTGATGTGATGTCTAGTGCACGGTGCAGGTAGGTAGGGTGCAGCGGGAAGATGGTTATGTGTGAAGCTAAGCTGGATATGGGAGAGAGGAGAGAGGAGGAGGAGCAAAAAGCGTACAAACGTAAAAGAATGCTAGAGGAGTTTGTCGTTGGAATGTACAGATGAGAGACTATGGGATGGAGGAAACCAGAAGGGGGAAGAGAAAGAAAAGGAAAGAATGACCAAATGAAAATCAGAAAAGTTAAAAAACTGCAAAGTTCCCAGGGATCGCACCGATGCAGCTATGAGGTCTGGGGGAGTCGGTCTCAATTTTCACAGCTCAGCCTGGCCAGAAGGTACAGAGGCATACATCGCCTGGTATTCAGGGATCAGAAAGAGAAGGAAGAGATAGAGGGACAAGAAATTAAGCAATGAAGAAAGACAAAAGAGAAAAAGAGGTAAAATATGACAAAACTAATCAAAAAAGGAAGAAAAATAAAATTGAGAAAAAAAAAAAAAGGGCAACACCAGCAGTCAGTGCCTACAAATGGGACCCAGAGAGCCCCCACTCAGGGGCGCGAATTCCAAGAAGCCGATAGTCTCGGGGTTAAGTGACCGTGGCCACGGGAAGCAGAGGGGCCAAGGAACAAAGGCCCCAGGATCCCACCCGCGTGGGAGCCCAGACCTGGAAACAGCCACACGCCCGAACGCAGCCCTACAGCCCCGCAGGAGAGAGCAGAGACGGCCCTCGGACCCAGGCACCCAGGCAAAAGGAGGGGGAGGCGGCAGAAAAAGGTCCGCTAGGTGCCAGCAAACGGCTCCCAGAAAGCCCCCAGCCCGGGCGCGCGGAACCCAAGCACCGGCGCCCCCCCGCCCAGGGACCCCGGCCACGGAAAGCAGGGGATCCCCAGCTGAGGCGGAGAGGGGTGGGTGGTGGGAGAGCGCGCACCGCAGTTTACCGGTCATTCTGTCTCCGACCAGATGCTCTGCAAGGCTGCTCTCCCGTTTGCTGGTCTCCGATAGGAATCCAAGATGGTGGATCCGTGCTGCGTTAGCTGGTAAGGAATCTCTGCCTGAGTCTCTCCTCGCTCTCCGTTCTCTTTTAGTATTCTCACTCCGTTTGGTGTTTGGCTGAGTTCTTTATCTCTTCATTTGGTGTTCTAGGGTTTCAGGATTGTTGATTCTCTGTTAGGCTTAGTTTTTCAGATCTTTGCTGTGGAGGGACGGCGTGGTGTTTCTGCCTAGAGCGCCATCTTGCCCCTCTCTCCTTACACAGTAATTTTGATGGATTACTGGACACTGAGTGTAGACTAATGTGAGAGTGAGAAACTCCTGGGGACTGCATTGTTGGAGGCCTCCAGACTCTATGTGTTTTACCTTCAGGAACTCCACAGGTTCTCATGGTGAAGAGCCAACAAGAAAAAAATCCTCTTATCTCTGGCAAAAGTGCATAAGATAACCTAATCTCCATAATATTGCAAATCCTGGGTATTATACATTTCTTTAAAATGTTCATCAAATAAAAATATTTCCTTAAAAATTAATTTAAAATGTTCTTTGATTATTGTTATAGATTGAATTGTGTCTCCCAAAAATGTGTGTTGGCTTGGCTAGGCCACTATTCCCAATATTGTGTGATTGTCCACCATTTTGTCATCTGATGTAATTTTCTTTATGATGTTAATGAGGCAGAATTAAAGGCAGTTATGTTAAAGAGGCAGGACTCAAACTACAAGATTAGGTTGTGTCTTAAGACGATCTCTTTTGAGATATAAAAAAGAGAAGCAAGCAGAGAGACCTGGGACCTCATGTCACCAAGAAAGAAGTACCAGGAGCATAGGGCATTTTTTGGACTCAGGGTCCCTGCGCTGAGAAGCTCCTAGTCCAGGAATGATTGATGACAAAGACCTTCCCCCAGAGTTTCCTTCCCCTGGAGCTGGCACCCTGAATTCGGACTTCTAGCCTCCTAGACTGTGAGAGAATAAATTTATCTTGTGGTATTTCTGTTATAGCAGCACTAGATGACTAAGATAATTATTAATGTATATATTTGCCAAAACCTCTAAAACTTTAAACACTAACATTCCAACCTCTACACTCAACCTCTAAACCTTAAATATTCAAATTTATTCTTATTAGCCCTGCAGTTATCTGCAGATCTTCCTATCAGCACTTCTCATATGACTCTGCTTACCAGTCTATGCAGAATATACTTTGTGTTCACTACATGTTCAAGTGCCACAAACTTTCTTATCCTTCATACACTTTGCTCTTGCCTTATACCTCTCAGCTGAAGACTCTAGTTCTTTTAGGAGAAAACTGAGCTATCTGACCCACCCTCCTTCAAATTTTAGCTTACATAAACATAGTGTATTTATCAAAAGTAAGAAAAGTAACATCGGCACAATACTGCTAACAAAAACACAGACTTAATTTGAATTTCACCAGTTTTTACACTGGCATACAGTCTTGAAGGCCATGATGTATTTCATCCTCATGTTTTCTATTCTCTACCAATCTGTGAAAATTTCCCAGTTTTTCCTTGTTTTTCATGACCTTGACATGTTTTAAGAACGCTAGTCAGGAAATTTGTAAAATGTCCCTCAATTTGGATTTGGCTGATGGTTCCCCAATTTGACTGGGGTTATGAATGTGGGGAAAATATCATAGAGGTGAAGTATCTTTCTTAGCTCTAGGGGAAGGCTTTCTGTCTGTCGGCTCTGGAGGAAGGTCCTTGTTCCTCAACAATCTTCATGTGGCTTGGCTTCTATCTTCCTCCATCTCTGCATTTATATCTTAAAAGACACTGATTTAAGACACACCTTACACTGATATTTCTTCATTAACACAACAAAGAAAGCCCATTCCCAAATGAGATTATAACCACAGGTATAAAACCAAAAACACATTGCCATGGAGTCGATTCTGATTCATAGCCACCATGTGGGACACAGTAGGACTGCCCCATATGGTTTCCAAGGTTGTAATCTTTACAACCTTGACATCAATGGTAATCATTAAAGAAACTGACTTCCACATCTTTCTCCCGTGGAGCAGCCGATGGGTTCAACCCATAGGGCTTTTCGTTAGCAGTTGAGCACTTAACCACCATGTCAAGAGAGCTTGTGGTTAGGTATTATAGCACATACGTTTTTGGGAAACAATTCAATCCATAACACTCTCTTGTTGCCTGAGTACGTGATATCAACATGACGTATCACTCTATGATGTTAACCTTGTTCACTTGTTAAAGGTTTTTTCTTTACCCCCAGTAGAAGTGTCTGTTTTTCCCATTCTAAATTTATTTTGTTAGCCCCAAGTCATTAAGTCTAGCCCACACTCAAAGGCAGAGAAATTCAACTCCACCTACTGGAGGGAAGAATACCACAATTTGTAGACAAAAGTTACCCACACCAAAAAAAAAAAAAATTGCTGTCTAGTCAATTCTTATTCATAATGACACCATGGCAACTATAAGTCATTAATAAATATTTTGGGGGAGATACTTTGAGGCTATGTGAATAATCTGTTGCTGCTTAGTTTTGCCCACTGATTTCTACCATTCATTGGTGGATGTTGCCCAAAACAATTATTACTCTGGTGTTCTAACAGTGATTTTTTTGTTCTCTCATTCCATCTACATTTATTATTTGGAAATCTCTAATGAAGACATGCCCTTCTTCTCCTTTATTATATAGTAAATTATTTATTAGTATCCATATGAATCATGAATACTTATTTCAGTTTGAGGGCTACAATTCAACACTATTTTTACTTTTTACTCAGATTGCTCCAGCTTTGGCCACTGGAAGCTCTCTTCCATGCAGGCTCCTGTGTCTGACACTTTATTTTTTTTAGTTCTTCTTTACTTTTTGGCACCAAAAGATGCTTCAGGGTCATCTTGTATTTCCTTCTCTGCCTCAGCCCTAAAATCAATAATTTCTCCAAGGATCTCTGGTTCCTTTTATTGAAGAATGGTACATAGGAACGAAAACTTGGGCACTGGGTGTGTACATTGCTACTGTGTTGTCCTTATTTCTAATTCCTTTTGGTGAACAGAGCATAGAAATTTTGTATATGCATATATTTTTTACCTCTGTATCTGTATATATAGTAAAACAAACACAAGTTCATACTGATATCTCAGACTCGAATCCAATAACACTGGGTCCATTCTAGCTTTCTCTTGTTTACTTATAACATCTTTTCTGACAGTGATAAACTTCTTTTTTCTTGTTCTAAACTTTGTATAAATGGTATCATACTCTATGTATTTTTCTGTAAATTGTTTTTACACTAAGTATTTTTTATTCAATTATGTTGATACATTCAGCTGTAGATTGTTAATTTCATTTGCTGCATATGGAAAATCAATTATTCCAGTGCTGGTTCTTGAATTGCCAATCCTTTCCCCAAAACTCTGCAATCCTAACTTACTTACACATTACAATTTATTTCAATATGTAAATCTGTTCTTGGGAATTATATTCTTTCTTTTCATCTATGTGTCTATTTGTGTGCCAAAATACCACTGTCTTATTGCCTTTTTCTTGTTAGGATTGTATTTGCTATTCTACCACATGAATGGGAGAATCTGATTTTCAAGTTCTGCACACACACACACACACACACACACACACAATTTCACATAATTATGTTGAATCTTCAGACAATTTGTGGTGAATTGATACTTTTATTATACAAAGATTTTCTTTCCATGAATATGTCTCTCTACTATGTATTTAAATCATAATCATACTAAAAAAATTTAAAGATCATGTTAGATTAAACTCTAGATGTCTTTAATTTTTACTATTGTAATTATAATTTTCAAAAAAATTATGTTTTTTCATTGCTAGAGTATAGAAATGCTATTAATATTTGCTTATGATTTTAAGTCCAACATGACAGAATTTTTCCTCTACTTTTAATCTTCTTAACTTTTTAAAAAAATATTTAAATTAGTTAATTAATCCTCCTTCAGTATTTTGATCTACAAAATTAGATTTTCTACAGTGGATTGACCTTAGATTTCTGGAAAAAATACCGCTGCTCCTCCCTCCTCCAGCTTCTGTTTATAGTTTTACATTTAATTGTAGATAACTGGGAAATATATGAGATCAAAGAGAGGCAAAATCTTAAAAAGTAGCACATAATAACATTACCATGAATTGTCATTGATAATATTTGAGTACTTTTTTCTGCGAATATTTTTCTTTGTATTTTCTTAGAAATGGCAACACACATATAGATAACTTTATACCCTACTTCTTTCAAATGTCATCTATCACATATTTTCCCAGGCTATTAACAGATATTTCACGTGAATAACATGAAAACTATGCAAAGCTATGCTAAATTCCCACGTAGTCACTTTCTCCAGGATTGTTGAAGACATCCTAAAAAATGAGCAAGCACTGTTTCCAATGGGTCTACACTGATGTACACCAACAAATATTGAACATTAAGTATACGTTTTATATTTTCCCTAAGAATTCTGGCTAAATCTAACTGAAAAAAGAAAATAAAATTAACACATTAACTCAAAACATGTACATGACTCACTCCACTTTCCAGTCTGCCAGTTTTCCTATGGTGGTGGATTGTTTTCAGAAACAAAACAAAACATTGGAAACTTTATTTACTGTCCATTACTTTCTCTTCAGTCTTGCAATTAACTGGCTACATACTAAAATCATTAGTTCCTCTTCTTAGAATAACATAATTTTTCATAGATTACGGTGATATATGGATTTTGAAGTATGGTAAGAAATGCTGTTAACTGAAATTTCTCATTATTGGGCTTAGTTAGATTGAAAAAAAATTATACATTTACAAGGAAGGTGGATAGAAATGAGGTTACTGTTGGTCACAAAAGAAACTCCATTATACTAGTTTTTGATTATTGCTTTAACCAAGTACTACAAATTTAGTGACATAATATATATTTATTACCTACCTGGCCAACACACTGGGAGAGATCCATATTTGTACCCATTCAAAAGAAAGGTGATACAAAAGAACATGAAAATTATCTAAGAATACCATTAACATCACACATAAGTAAAATTTTGTTGAAGATCATTCAAAAGCAGTTGCATCAGTACATCAACAGGGAACAGCCAGAAATTCAAGTCAGATTCAGAAGACGACGTGGAAAGAGGGATATCATTGCTGATGTCAGATGGATCCTGGCTGAAAGCAGAGAATACCAGAAAGAGGTTGACCTGTGTTTTATTGACAATACAAAGGCATTCAACTATGTGGATTATAACAAATTATGGATAACATTGTGAAGAATGGGAATTCCAGAACATTTAATTGTGCTCGTGTGGAACATGTACATAGATCAAGAGGCAGTAGTTCAAGCAGAACAAAGGGATACTGCAACGTGGTTTAAAGTCAGGAAAGGTGTGAATCAGGGTTGTAAACTTTCACCATATTTATTCAATCTGTATGCTGAGCAAATAAGCTGAGAAGCTGCACTATATGAAGAACTCAGTGTCAGGACTGAAGGAAGACTCATTAACAACCTTCCATATGCAGATGATAAAACTTTGCTTACTGAAAGTGAACAGGACTTGAAGCACTTACTGATGAAAATCGAAGACTACATCCTTCAGTATGGATTACACCTAAACATAAAGAAAACAAAAATCCTCACACCTGGACCAATAAGCAACATCATGATAAATGGAGAAAAGATAGAAATTGTAAAGGATTTATTTTTACTTGGATCCACAATCAATGCCCATGGAAGCAGCAGTCAAGAAATCAAATGATGCATTGCACAGGGTATATCTGCTGCAAACGACCTCTTTAAAGTGTTAAAAAGCAAACATGTCACTTTGAGGACTAAGGTGTGCCTGACCCAAGCCATGGTATTTCCAATTGCCTCATATGCATGCAAAAGCTGGAAAACGAATAAGGAAGATCGAAGAAGAAGGATGACTTTGAATTATGGTGTTGGCCAAGAATGTTTAATATATCATGGACTGCCAGAAGAATGAACAAGTCTGTCTTGGAAGAAGTACAGCCAGAGTGCTCCTTGGAAACAAGGATGCCAAGACTTTCTCTCATTCACTTTCGGTATGTTTCAGGAGGGACCACTCCTTAGAGAAGTACATCATGCTTGGTAAAGTAGACAGTCACTGAAAAAGAGGAAGACCTTCAAGGAGATAGATTGACACAGTGGCTGCAACCATTGGCTCAAGCCTACCAATGATTGTGAGGATGGCAAGGGCAGTGTTTCCTTCTGTTGTACATAGTGTTGCTGTGAGTTGGAACCAACTGGAAGGCACCTCACAGCACAGATCTGTAGTTCAGATTTTTAAAACGGGTCTGCCTGGGCTAAAATCAAGGTGTTGGCACAGCTATGTTTCTTTCTGGTGGCTTGTCTTAGATATGTAGTGCTGGTATAAAAGAAATGCCACAAATTGATGGCTTTAACAAAGAGAAATTTATTCTCTCACAGTCTAGGAGGCCAGAAGTGTGAATTCAGGGTGCCAACTTCAGGGAAAGGCTTTCTCTCTGTGTTGGCTCTGGGAGAAAGTCCTTGTCAACAATCTTCCTCTGGTCTAGAAGCTTCTCAGGGCAAGGACCCTGGGCCCAAAGTATGTGCTCTGCTCCTGGCACTACTTTCTTAGTGGTAATAGGTCCCTCTGTCTCTCTGCTCACTTCTCTCTTTTATATCTCAAAAGAGATTGACTCAAGATAAAACCTAATCCTGTAGATTGACTCCTGCCTCATTAACATAACTGCCTTTAATCCTGCCTCTTTAACATCATAAAGGTAGGATTTACAACAATAGGATAATCACATCAGATCACAAAATGGTGGACAACCACACAATACTGAGAATCATGGCCTAGCCAAGTTGACACACATTTTGGGGGGCACAATTCAATCCATAACATGGCTCTAGGGGAGAGTCTGTTTTTTTTTTTTTTTTTTTTGCCTTTTCTAGCATCTGGAAGCTGCTCACTTTCCTTAGCCCATGGCCCCTTTCGTCTATCTTCAAAGTAGCAACATTGCATCTCTCTGATGTTGCTTTTGTGGTCATATCTTCTTATAAATCTGCTGGAATAGGTTTTGTGATTTTAAGGACCAATGTGATTACGCTGGACCCACTGTATAATCTAGGATAATTTTCTCACCTCAAGGTTTTATCATACTCACATCTGCAAAGTCTCGTTTGCCATGAAAGGTAACACATTCACAGGTTCCAGGAATTAGGAAGTAGATATACATATCGTTTAAAAAATTAGACATATTGGTTATGTTGTTAACTGTCACGAAGTTGGCCACAATTCATGGTGACCCCATACACAACATTGCAAAATGCTGCAGAGTTCTGCACCATCACCATGATGTTTTGCAGATCAGACCATTACTATGCGTAGAGTGGATTTTTGGAAAAATCCATTGGTGGATTTTTGGAAGCAGAGTGCCAGACCTTTCTTCCTAGTCTAAGTCTGGAAACTCTGCTAAAACGTGATCAGCATCATAACAACACACAAACCTCCACTGACAGACTGGTGGTTACTATGCATGAACTGTATTGGCTGGGAATTGAACCCAGGTCTCCCAAACGAAAGGTGAAGATTCTTTCACTGCACTGCCACTGATCCCTAAGAAACCAGTTACCATCAAGTTGACACCAACTCATGGCAACCTGATGTATGAGAGAGTAGAACTGTGCTCTAGGGTCTTCAGTGGCTGATTTTTTGGAAGTAGGTTGCCAATTCTTTTTTCCAAGGCACCTCTGACTGGACTTAAATTTCCAACCTGTCTGTAAGCAGTAGAGCGCAATTAGCTAAGTAGCAGAAGAAATATTTTATCAGGTGAATCTACAGGGGGAGATTCAGACAGTGTTAAGTTTATGTTTTGATATCTCTACTTTTCCCACTATAACCGAAATTTGTGATATTTTAAACCTTGTAAATTTAGGGAGTTTCAAAACTGAGACAGTATGTGCTTCAGGGAAGAGCCTCAATCTTCTGGTGTCTTTAATTCAGGTCCACAATCCCTTAACCAAGTCTTGGGACCACAAGTGTTTGAGGACTAATAATTTTAATGCTGGTTTACTGGAGCTCAAAGGCTAGAAGTTAAAACTAGGATGCAATTCTTAACACAGGGTTTGGGCTGATCACTTGGGACCATAGGAATCAGTCAGTTGATATTCAATATCAGCTTTTAGAAGATAACAACTTAATTTCTTCGGGTACAAAAAAAGATACACTGTTGTATCCAGTTGAAAATTTCATTAGAATAAGTATCTGAGTTCCCCAGAAAAATCCTGACCCTTGTGCTTTATACTTTGTGTTCCCAAAGTTCTTGAGAACCTTTGCTCTGTCCACCCTGTGATTGATTAAAACCAGGTCATACTCTACAGTATTTCAGAAAGTCAAGTCCTCCCCCTGGTGAGAAATGCCCCAGTGGAATCCCATCGTCTAATTAGTCACATTTTTCAGCTCTCATTAAGGAACATTTTTAAGCCCCACGGAACTATTTCAGTGTGACCACGACTGCCACATTGAATGATTGTCAAAAGTTCCAACTGGGGTCGCCAGAAAAAGCAATCAAGCAACCCTCTGGATCAAAAATTCACTACCCTATGCTTGCTCTTTTAGGAGCTAATGCTTTATCTTAGGACACTTCCTTTTCCATTTGGGGCTCTAACATTAAGTAGCTTTTTTACTTTTGATGAATTATATAAGCCTTTTTATTTTCCATGTAAAATGGAGATAGCAATGCCTAACTCTTTGATTAGAGTGATATTTAAATGTATTTAGTTCAACAAAACTACAGCAGTGATTCAACAAGTGTTAGTTCTATATCTCTGACTACCCTATTTATAGAAGTCTCTGTCTTTAGTTTTTCATGGCATGTGCTAATAATTGTAATTAATTGCTGCTTTGATCATTATCTACTTGGTTTGCTGGACTTTATATTTCAAGACGGTAGAAACCATGTTATCTTATTCAGCTATGTGTACCAAGAACCTACTACAAATTAATGTTCTTAGTATGTACTATACTTAGTAAATACTTTCTAGGTTAATGAGTTGCATCTCAGCTCCCTTACATGCCTTAAAATCAACAACTATGATTGTTAAGAAGCTTGCTCACCAAACTTGTAAGCAGTAGCACTTTTTAAAAAAAATTAATTAACTGCCTGTATTATTGCTAGCGTCTTCTGCTGGTGTCAGGCAGTGTATAGAAAACTCCTGCAGGAAAAATAAACCCAAGACCCAAATATAGAAAACAAGGCACCAGGGGTGGGGGGCAGGCAGAGGGAATAACCTTGACTGCTTGAGACTAAAAGGGCTTCTAGGCAACAAGAGAAGAAACCTAAGCAGAGTCAGCACCCGTGCTTGGATCAAAGCAGTATGCAGGCCTAGGCATATGAACCACTACCGATCTGTCAGCCTGCCGTACTATGGGGACTTGTGTGTTGCTATGATGCTGGAAGCTATGCTACTGGTATTTCAAATACCAGCTGGGTCATGACCCATGGTGGGAAGATTTCAGTGGTGCTTCTGGACTAACACAGAGTAGGAGAAAAGGCCTGGGGATCTACTTCTAATAATTATCCAATTAAAACCTTATGGGTCACAACAGAATATTATCCAGTATAGTACTGGAAACTGAGCCTCTTAGATTGGAAGGAAACAATGGACTCAAAGGTACCAAAAATCATGAATATAGTACGGGACCATGCAACATTTTATTCTCTTATACACAAGGTCGTTACGAGTCAGAACCAACTCCACAGCAACTAACAACAGGCACATGAAAAAGGAATATGACAAGATCCAATGCTGAAAGATTGTGGCTGCACCATGATAAATATGGAAAACATCCCATTCAAAACCATTTGATTAGAAATTGGTGTGTGTGTGTGTGTGTGTGTGTGTGTGTGTGTGTGTGTGTGTTGAGGTCTTAACCCCTGTACCTGTGGATGTAATCCCATTTGGGAATAAGATTTTCTTTGTTCTGTTAATGAGGCCATATCAGTGTAGATTAGGTACTGGGAAGCAAGCAAGATACTTGACACATGGAGATCCCTAAGGAATCAAGGAACGTGGATCTAGAAAGAGATCTTCTCCCTGAGATGACAGAGAGCCTTCTCCTAGAGCTGGCGCTCTGAATTCAGACTTCTAGCCTCCTAAACTTGAGAAAATAACTTTCTGTTCTTTAACTCTCCCGCTTGTGGTATTTCTGTTATAGCATTGCTAAGAAACTTAAGACAGGAGCTACACTACACAGTTAGGAGTAGAGACAATGAATTAATTAGCAAATATGTACAACCAAACTAGGATTTACTCTGAAGTTAATAAAGCTTGAGCTACAATTGAACAGGTCTCTTCCAAGGTCACGGGAGGGACCCTAGCAATCAGTTTACAAAGTTACATTTTTTTGTAAAACTTTTATTGTGATATTTTTAATTGGATATTTGTTATTCAAAGTTTTCTCTTGGTTACAACCTAGTTTGTGTCTATATTTCAAACAATCTATTTTGTAATAACTACTTTGAAATCTATTTTCAAAGTGGCAAATTTCAACATCTTATTTTTTTCCATTAGCCTATTAAAGCAATATTTTGTTTCTAAAAATAACACATTCTTTTTCCCATCACCTCTTAATAGTTAAGCTATTTGGATCTATCTTTTCCTCATCCTTTATTTCCAACTTGGTTGATCATCCAGAGGAGTTCCATTTGGAAGACTTACTGGGGTGCAGTGTCATTACAAGAAGGGATGTCAAATATTGGGACACCTTGTACCGCCTGGGCTGCTGGTTTCCGTGATGTAGGGCTCCACAGTGGGAACTCGTTAAGGGCAAATTTGACAAGCAATACCACATCCTGGGGAGAACCAGCAGGATTAAGGAGACTTTTGTTAACTCATAGAGAGAATATTTGAAGGAGCAGAGGATATTTGGCTTAAAGATAAACTCTTGGGGGCAGGCGATGACACTATAGAACTGTGAGTAAACTTGGATTGAGAGAAATGAAAAGCTGAGAATAACTTTTTGTGACCTTGAGGAAGTCAGTTCAAATTTATGGGCATGTATTCATTCAATTTGTATGGTATGAAATCAAAATTTTAGGTCTTAATAACATAAGACCTAGTGCTTGTTAAATCTTACAATGTGCCAGGAACAGTGATTATCACATTTAATCCTCAGAATCTATAAGGTAGTTATGTTTCATACCCACGTTTACAGAGGGGAAACCCAAGACTCAGAAAGGTGAGATGACTTGCCCAATTCCACACAGATAATAAAGAAATGAGTTTCAGATCTCAGCAGGCTGGATCCAGAGACCACATGCTTAAGTGCAACTTTATCTTGACTGCAGTTCTTTGATACTTTTTTTTTTTTTTTTTAACATGAAAGGGCTATTCATATGCACGTGAAAGCCGGATGATGAATAAGGAAGACTGCAGAAGAATTGATGCCTTTGAGTTATGGTTTTAGCGAAGAATGTTACGTATACTTTGACTGCCAAAAGAACAAACAAATCTGTCTTGGAGGAAGTACAACCAGAATACACCTTAGAAGCAAGGATAGCGAAACTTTATCTTACATACTTTGGACATGTTATCAGGAGGGATCAGTCCCGGGAGAAGGACATCGCACTTGGTAAAGCAGAGGGTCAGGGAAAAAGAGGAAGACCCTCAACGAAATGGATTGACACAGTGGCTGCAACAATGGGTTCAAGTATAACTACTATGATGAGGATGGTGCAGGACCTGGCAGTGTTTCAGTCTGTTGTACATAGGGTCGCTATGCGTTGGAACTGACTCAGTGGCGTCTAACAATAACAACAATATTCAGAGAGGGTTTAGAATTTGTGTGTGTGTGTGTGGTTCTGGAATCTAAAGGACACATGGTAGGAAGAAACATAGCATAAGGATTAGAACAGTTTAGGAACAGGGTGAGAAGTTTCTGCATCATCTTCTTATACACACACACACACACACACACACACACACACACACATACAGAGGCATCCTTCTCTGCAGCTTTCTTGATGCCTCTCAGCAACTGCATATGCTGGACCCTCAGCCCTCAGTGACCATCACTCTCTGTCTGCATGATTATTGCTGGTCTTTACAATTCAGCTCAACTTCACTTTAACCAGAGGAAGTCTTCTTGGACCGCCTCTACCCCCATTATCTGTGCTCTCACCAAACCCTGGGCTTAACGTCTCGGTGACTGTATTTGTTGAGACCTTGGACTTGTCTTATTTTGTTCTTGTGTTTCCAGGGTCTAACCTGTACTTCTCCGTAGTTTCTAACCAATAAATTAAAGGACACATATTGAAAATATCAATAATTTTTTGAATGAATAAACAGACCAATCTCATTGACCTTTCATCTCTATTTACTCGTAATGATGACTCACAGAAACTTGCATACCTCCTTCCTGACCCAAATTGCAACTCTCAGATTTCAAACGCTACGTGGCAATCATCAAAGCTCCACGAGAGGGAGGAAATGACCTTGCTGTCTACGACTGCTGTACCACTAGCAGCAGAGCATGGCCCAATGTAAATTTCTTGAATGAATAAATTAACTTCAAATAAAAGACAAAAATTCCACAAAGATATTAAAGTACTACATTTCAGCTAGATATAATCAAAGTCACCTTGGAAATGTATTTTGAGAAAACGCTTAAATGTTGTCTTGCTTTCATAGAGGATAATGCATTTCAGTTAATTTTTCTCACACACATTGGAAGTTATTTTTAGAAGATTTTTTAATTTGAGTTTGTTATTACAAGAACTGCTGTAAACTTAGTGTCTTGCTCATCCACTCTCCAAGATCTTTATTTCATACTTGATCTTCTTTCCTCAAAGTTCTTTAACTTCTTACCACTTCACTCTCAGCTAATGATCTGGCCTTATCTTTTTGAGGTACAACATGAGCACCCAAACACGGGCTTACTTATCACCCTGTAAAGACTACCACACTATGGGCATTTATACTCGTATTCTCTGCCTCCCCAACATTTGCAGTTGAAAAGCTTTTCCTGTCTGAAACAAAACCTAGGCCCTTTAAATGTACTCTGGGTCTTTTACCATGATCTCAGTGACTTTATTCCCATCTGTTTTCTGCTTCAGCAGGGTCTCTCTCTTCTGGATCATTCTCTTGGTCATGTGCTTATCTTTCAATTAAAACAAGAAGAAGAACAAAATATTCCTTGACCCTTATATCCCCTCCAGCTACTCTCTTTTTCTCCATTATCCACATTTGTGTGCATGTCTGTTTCTTATTGGGACTCTGAGTGATGGATTACTACAGACAACATTAGCTCATCTAAGGGTAAACAAACCTGCAGGCAGACACCTCCATGTATGTAAATGTCTGAACAACATTTGTGAGGGATATCTCAACATCAGGAGGGCCTATGAGTGTGTTTTGTTAAGGTGGGAATATAATTGTTGTAGCACATATGCACAGCTTCTGTGTATATATGCACTTCTACTTATACACCACACATCTGTCTATGCTTTGAGAAGTGTGTTCTTTAATTAAATGTTGATGGGCCATGTTCTTTCTAGTCTCAAATCACATAGACATGACATAATTACATGGGTGAGATTATAATTATATAGATATATGATATTATCATTAGAGAAATGATGAAGAGTATCTTTGTGTATGTTAATGAGCAAAAGATTAACAGCATATAAAGAAGGGTCATTTTAAAATTGCAGTCATTGAGATATTCCCTTGTTTACATAAAATGCAGTATCTTATTTCTAGTTTGTTGCAGTGTGTGTGTCTGTGTGTCTATGTGTGTGATATTGTGCACATGTATGAAGATCTGAAATAAGGAAATAATATTTGTGTCATTCATTTCTTCACTGTCAGTTCATCTAAAGGACTACAATGTGAAGTATTTGTGTCCTGCCTAAGAGCCAGGTTTGTGAGATCACTGAAAGGCAATCTGTAAACACAGATTATCTACCCTGGAAAGATGAAGACCAAAATTTTTCCTCCTCATTCCTATTAATTCAATCTGGTATAAATTTCTCAATCCATATCCAGAAACTTAAGCCCCAACTCTCTCTCAAACCTGTATATTTTGTTCTTTTTCTAAGAAAACAACCTCTTTATTTTTAAAATTCCACTCAGAGAATGGAATTTTTTATACCCAGAATATGGAATGTTTTGTACCCAGCGGAAGAAGAGACCAGCTTGCCTTCAGATATTGCAACAAATTTAAAATGAGCTGGGAATATGAAAAGTTAAATCCCAGATTTAAATACTTTTTCTCCTTTCTTTTTTATTATCTTAATTAAATTTTTCATTGTTTTTATGAATCTTGCTCCAAGCCAAAGTTAGGTTTGTGGGGAAATTTGATGGCAGCTACTAGGTAGTCATCCTGACCTTATCTAATTCTTACTACATTTGAATTACCACTACTGTAAGAGGTTTGGTGTAAAGCATAGGGTGATTGTTAGGTATTCATTCACCATTTACTGAGGATCTTTTGAGTAGCCAACCCTGAGCTAGGCACATCAATTCGGAATGGAACAGACTCTCTCTTTCAAAGTCTCACAGTTTTAACTTTATATACCGCTTTAGCATAAAAGTTTTAAGTATAATTAAAAATAACCTCACTGAGGTTATTTATATAAGACAATGTCTTATATAAGACATTGCCTTAGATAAGTTTTGAAATGACAGCTACTTGATACCCAATGTCCATTTTTTATGGAACCCATGGTGGATATGTGAGTATGTGAGTGTGTGTGTATGTGTGTGTGTGACAGAGAGAGAATGTGTCTAACTGAAGATTACATTTCTCAGCTTTCTTTATAGCTAGCTGTGGTTAATAAAATAAAGGTCATTGGTTGCACTCTTTGGAAATGTCTAACTTCCTGCTTGGATAAAGTTTTTTGTCTTCAGTGTACAAGGGGTCACTAGGTGGAGACCAGCACTGACAACAGGAAACTCTCTCTGAGCAGTAAGCTGGAGCTTTCTAAAGAGTGCAACCAACGACTTAGACCTTAAACTTTTATTTTATTTTTTTTATTTTATTGTACTTCAGGTGAAGGCTTACAGAACAAATAGTTTCTCATGAAACAGTAGTACACATGTTGTTTTATGATATTGGTTAACAACCCCACAACATATTAAACCTCTAAATTCTCAACCTTTTTTTTTTTTTTTTTGGTGAAGATACACATAGCCAAAGATACACCATTTCAAAAATTTCTACATACACAGTTCAGTGACATTGACTATGCTCTTCCAATTGTGCTGTTATTCTCACTTACGATGAAGGCTTACAGAACAAAATAGTTTCTCATTTAACAGTTACTACAAATGTTGACCTATGACAATGGTTAACAACCTCACAAAACATCAACAATATAGTTACTCAACCTTGGGTTCCCTATCACCAGCTTACTTCTCCCCCTCTGCCTTCTGGCCCTTGTCACTGGACTCCTGTACCTCACTAGTCTCATTTGGTTTTACGGGGCTGTCTACTCCCAGGCTGAACAGTGAACCTCAGAGGTAACTTCACCACTGAGCTAAAAGGGTGTCTGGGGGCCATACTCTCGAGGTTTCTCCAGTCTCCTTTAGGCCAGTAAATCAGGTCTTTTATTTTTGCGAGTTAGAATTATGCTCTACATCTTTCTCCAGCTCTGTCCAGAACCCTCTGTTGTGATCCTGGTCAGAGCAGTCAGTGGTGGTAGCCAGGCACCATCTAGCTGTACTGGACTCAGTCCAGTGGAGGCCTTGGTAGCTGTGGACAATTAGTCCTTTGGACTAATCTTTTCCTTGTATCCTGTTCTCTTCATTCTCTCTTGCTCCCGAAGGAATGAGACCAGTGGAGTATCTTAGATGGCCACTCACAGGCTTTTAAGACCCCAGACACTACTCACCAAGGTAGAATGTAGAGCAGTGTCATGCCAATTGAGCTAGATGTTCCTTGAGACCATGGTCCCCAGAGCCCTCCGCCCAGAAATTCAGTCTCTCAGGGAGTTTGGATGTGTCTATGGGGCTTCCATGACCTTTCCTTGTACAGGTTGTGCTGGTTTCCACACTATTGTGTACTGCTCACCCTTCACCCAAGATACCACTTATCTATTGCCTATTTAGTATTTCACCCCCATCCCTCGCATCCCTGGTAACCAACAAAGATTGTTACATTTTGTGTGTGAACTTTTTCATGGGTTTTTACAATAGAGGTCTCATACAATATTTGTCCTTTTGTGATTGACTTATTTCACTCAGCGTAATGTCATCCAGTTTCATCCATGTTATCAGATGCTTCACAGATTCATTGTTGTTCTTTCTCGTTGCATAATACTCCGTGTGTATGTACCATAGTTTGTTTATCCTTTCGTCTGTTGATGGGCATCTTGGTTGTTTCCATCATTTTGCTATTGTGAACAATGCTGCCATGAACATAGGTGTGCATATGTCTATTCGAGTGACGACTCTTATTTCTCTAGGATATATTCCTAGGAGTGGGATTGCTGGATCGAATGGTATGTCTATTTCTAGCTTTCTGAGGAAGCGCCATATCATTTTCCAAAATGGTTGTAGCATTTTGCATTCCCACCAGCAGTGCATAAGAGTTCCCATCTCCCTGCAGCCCCTCCAACATTTGTTATTTCCAGTGTTTTTGATTCATGCCAGTAATGCCAGGGTGAGATGGTATCTCGTTGTGGTTTTAATTTGCATTTCTCTAATGGCTAGTGATCACGAGCATTTCCTCATGGGTCTGTTGGCCATTTGAATGTCTTCTTTGGTCAAGTGTCTGTTCATTTCCTTTCCCCATTTTTTAATAGGATTATTTGTCCTTTTGTTGTAGAGGTGTTGGATTTTCTTGTAGGTTATGGAGATTAGACCTTTGTCTGACTTGTACTGTCCAAAAATTTTTTCCCAGTCTGTAGGTTCTCTTTTTACTCTTTTGGTGAAGTGTTTTGAAGAGGATAGGTGTTTGATTTTTAGAAGATCCTAGTTACTTAGCTTATCTGTTCGGTTTTGTGCATTGATGGTTATGGTTTGTATCCTGTTAAAGCCGTGTGTTAAGGCCTGAAGTGTTGTTCCTATTTTTCCTTCTATGAACTTTATAGTTTTAGGCTTTATATTCAGATCTTTGATCCTTTTTGAAGTAGTTTTTGTATACGGTGTGAGGTATGGGTCCTGTTTAATTTTTTTGCAAATGGATATCCAGTTTTGCCAGCACCATTTGTTAAAAAGACTGTCTTTCCCCCCATTTGATGGACTTTGGGCCCTTTTCGAAGATCAGGTGACCGTAGGTGGATGGATTTACATCTGGGTTCTCAATTCTGTTCCATTGGTCAATGTATTTGTAGTTGTACCAGTACCAGGCTGTTTTAACTACTGTAGCTGTATAGTAGGTTCTGAGGTCAGGTAGTGTGAGTCCTCCAATTTTAATCTTCTTCTTCAGTAATGCTTTACTTATTCAGGGCTTCTTCCCTTTCCATATAAAGTTAATGATTAGTTTTTCCATCTCTTTGAAGAATGTTGTTGGTATTTGGATCGGGATTGCATTGTATTTGTAAATTGCTTTGGGTAGAATTGACATTTTCACAATGTTGAGTCTGCCTATCCATGAGCATGGTATGGTTTTCCATTTATGTAGATCCCTTTGGGTTTCATGCAGTAGTGTTTTGTAGTTTTCTTTGTATAGGTCTTTTACATCCCTGGTCAGATTTATTCCTAAGTATTTTATCTTTTAGGGGCTATTGAAAATGGTATTGTTTTCCTAATTTCCTTTTCATCGTTCTCCTTATTCGTGTATAGGAATCCAACTGATTTTTGAATGTTTATCTTGTATCCTGCTACTCTGCTGAATCTTTCTATTAGTTCCAGTAGATTTCTCGTGGAGTCTTTAGGGTTTTCTATGTATAGTATCATATCATCTGCAAACAGGGACAGTTTAACGTCTTCATTACCAATTTGGATGCCCTTTATTTCTCTTTCTTGCCTTATTGCTCTAGCTAGAACTTCCAGCACAATGTTCAATAGGAGTGGTGATAAAGGGCATCCTTGTCTTGTTCCTGTTTTCAAGGGGAATGTTTGTAGCCTCTCTCCATTAAGAATGATGTTGGCTGTTGGATTTGCACAGATGCCCTTTACTATGTTGAGAAATTTCCCTTCTGTATTTATTTTATTGAGAGTTTTTATCAGGAATGAGTGTTGGACTTTGTCAAATGACTTTTCTGCATAAATTGAGATGATCATGTGTTTCTTTTCTTTCCTTTTATTTATGTGGTGAATTACATTGGTTGATTTTCTAATGTTGAACCATCCTTGCATACCTGGTATGAATCCTACTTGGTTGTGGTGTATTATTTTTTTGATATGATGCTGAATTCTATTGGCTAGAATTTTGTTCAGAATTTTTGCATCTGTATTCATGAGAGATATTGGTCTGTAATTTTCTTTTTTTGTGATGTCTTTGCCTGGTTTTGGTATCAGCGTTATGCTGGCTTCATAGAATGAATTTGGAAGTGTTGCTTCCTCTTCTATGCTCTGAAACAACTTGAGTAGAAATGGTACAAGCTCTTCTGTAAATGATTTGTAGAATTCTCCAGTGAAGCCATCTGCGCCAGGGCTTTTTTTGGTTGGGAGTTTTTTTATTACCTTTTCAATCTCTTCTCTTGTTATGGGTCTGTTCAGATTTTCAACATCACTTTGTTGTAGTTTGGGTAGGCCATGTATTTCTAGAAATTTATCCATTTCCTCTAGGTTTTCAAATTTGTTGGAGTATAGTTTTTCATAATATTCTGTTATAATCCTTTTTATTTCAGTTGGGTCTGTTGTAATGTCCTCCATTTCATTTCTTATTTGGGTTATTTGTGTCCTCTCCTGTTTTTATTTTGTGAGTCTGGCCAGTGGTTTGTCGATTTTGTTGATTTTTTCAAAGAACCAACTTTTGGTTTTGTTGATTCTTTCTATGGTTTTTCTGTTCTCTATTTGATTTATTTCTGCTCTGATCTTTACTATTTCCTTTCTTCCGGGGCTTGTGGGCTTTTTTTGCTGTTCTCTTTCTATCTGTTTGAGTTTTGTAGTTAATGTTTTGATATTGTCCCTTTCTTCTTTTTTGATATGTGCATCTATTGCTATAAATTGTCCTCTGAGGATTGCCTTTGCTGTGTCCCAAAGGTTTTGGTATGATGTGTTTTCATTCTCATTTGATTCTAGGAATTTTTTTATTCCATCTCTGATTTCTTCTATTACCCAGTGATGTGTAAGCAGGGTATTAGTCAGTTTCCATGTTGTTGATTTTTTTTCCTTGTTGTTTCTATTGTTAATTTCTACCTTGATGGCATTGTGGTCAGAGAAGATACTTTGAATTATCTCAACGTTTTGGATCTTCTTGAGGATTGCTCTGTGGCCTAAGATGTGGTCTAATTTGGAGAACATTCCATGTGCATTGGAAAAGAATGTGTACTTTGCAGCAGTTGGATGGAGTGTTCTATATATGTCTATGAGGTCAAGTTGGCTGATTGTGCTGTTTGGGTCTTCTGTATCTTTGCTGAGTTTCATCTTAGTTGTTCTGTCCTTACTGAGAATGGTGTGTTGAAGTCTCCTACTATTATTGTGGAACTGTCAATTTCTCTTTTCAGTGTTGTTAGAGTTTGTTTTATGTATTTTGGAGCCCTGTCATTGGGTGCGTAGAAGTTTATTATGGTTTTGTCTTCATGATGGATCGTCCCCTTAATCATTATATAGTGTCCTTCTTTGTCTTTTATGGAAGATTTTGTTTTAAAGTCTATTTTATCTGAGATTAGAATTGCCACTCCTGCTCTTTTTTGGTAGTTGTTAGCTTGATATATTTTTTTCCAACCTTTGACTTTTAATAAATTCACATCTTTGTTTCTAAGGTGTGTCTCTTGTAGACAGCATATTGATGGATCCTGTTTTCTTATCCACTCTGTCACTCTCCGTCTCTCTATGGGTGCATTGAGTCCATTTACATTCAGTGTAATTATTGATAGATGTGAGTTTGTTGCTGTCATTTTGTAGTGCTTTTTTTTGTGGTGCTGAAGTTTTCTTTGTTCTTCTTACTCTCTTGTGCTGAGTTACTTTTGTTTGTGGATTTTTTTTTCATTTCTTTTGTTTTTGTAGGTTTTGTTTTTGCTGAGACTGTATGTTTTTCATCTTTATTATTATGAGTTAGTTTGTTAACTTTCGTTGTGGTTTCCACGACTTTTACCCTTATCTTTCTAAGTTTGAAGCAGTCTACCCTTACTTGGTATCGTCTTGCCTTCCTCTCCATTAGAAGCTTCTATACCTATGCCGTTTATTCCCTCTTTCATCGGTTTGATGTTGTTGTTATCCATCAATTGACTGCTCTGATTCCCTGTTGTATTTCTTTGGTTTTGGATAGTCCTCGAGAGTTCATTTCCTAGATTGATATCTGGCTCGTACGATCCTGCCTCCTAAGTTCTGCCTGTGGGTTGAAGCTGTTTGTCCTCAGATCAAAGAACTCCCTTTAATAATTCTTGTAAGTTTGGTTTGACTTTTACGTATTCCCTTAGTTTCTGTTTATCTGGAAATGACTTAATTTCACCATCAAATTTGATCGAGAGTTTTGCAGGATAGATTATTCTTGGCTGACAATTTTTTTCTTTCAAGATTTTATATATGTCATTTCATTGCCTTCTTGTCTGCATGGTTTCTGCCAAATAATCTGAGCTTAGTCTTATTGTTTCTCCTCTGTATGTGACTTCTTGTTTTTCACGAGCTGCTCTCAGGATTCTTTGTATGTCTTTGGTTTTGGCGAGTGTGAATATGATATGCCTTGGTGATTTTCTTTTGGGGTCTCTTCTATATGGGGTTCATTGAGCTTCTTGGATGGCCAGCTTTTCATCTTTCATGATATTGGGGAAGTTTTCTGTCAGCAGTTCCTCAGAGATACTCTCTGTATTTTCTGTTTTCTCCCCTTGTTCTAGAATGCCAATCACTCGTAAATTTTTGCTTTTAATTGTGTCCCACATAACTGTCAGTGTCTCTTCATTTTTCTTTGTTCTTTTTTCTGAGTTTTCCTCAAACAGAGTTGTATCCAAGTGTTTGTCTTCAGTTCCTCTGATCCTGTCTTCCATGGTTTCAAACCTGCTTCTCAGCCCTTCTATGAGATCATCCATTTCTGAATTCTTATTGTTTATCTTTTGGATTTCTAGTTGTTGTTTTTGTATAATTTCTAGTTGTGAATTTATTCTGGCATTTTGTTCCTGCATCATCTTCCTGAATTCTTGTAATTTTTTGCCTGTATTTTCCATGAATTTGTCTATTTTTTCCTCATGTTTGTCAGCTTTTTGCCTCAGTTCTTGGAAAATTCTGAGTATTAGAATTGAATTCCGTATCAGGTAGTTCTAGTGCATTTTATTCCACAGGAGAGTCATCTGATCTTTCAATTTGGAGGCTTACTGGAACCATCCTGTCCTGTTTTTGTAAATGTTTTGATATTGTCTGCTGTTTTCGGGGCATTCAGCAGTTATTTCTCTCGTTTATTGACTGTAGATTTGTTTGTTTCATCCCTTTTTTTAAAAAAAAATTTGACTATGTCTGAGCAGGCGGACTGCGTGCTCTTTGTTGTTTGCTCGTCTGTGCACTCAACACTTTTTGCCTCCTTCTCCAACTGGCAGGTTCAGTCACTCAGATATGGTACAGCAGGGCAGGTCTAGCTGAAGAGGAGCCACTGGGATGGGTTGTTTGTGGCACTCACTACAGCCCCCAGGGCGGGTCGGTAATCAGTGCTGGGCAGGTTCCAGTAGGCCGTGCCTGCAGTGCTTGGTGGTGTGATGTCAAGCGCACAGTGCAGGTAGGCAGGATGCAGTGGGGAGATGGTTATGTGTGGAGCTAAGCTGGATATTGGAGAGAGGAGAGAGGAACATGAGCCAAAAAACATACAAACAAACAAAAAAGAATGCTAGGGGAGCTTGCCTTTGGAATGGAGAGATGAGAGACTATGAAATGGAGAAAAACAGAAAGGAGAAGAGGAAGAAAAGAAAAGAATGAGCAAATAAAAATCAGAAAGGTTAAAGAACTGCAAAGTTCCCAGGGATCCCACTGATGCAGCTATGAGGTCTGGGGAAGTCGCTCTCAGGTCTCAAAGCACAGCCTGGCCAGAAGGCACAGAGGCATACAATGCCTGGTATTCAGGGATCAGAAAGAGAAGGAAGATATAGAGAGACAAGAAACTGAGCAATGAAGAAAGACAAAAAGGGAAGAAGAGGGAAAAGAAAACCAAACAAATCAACAACAACAACAAAAAAGAACAAGGAAGGCCCCCCAAAAAACAGAGAAAAAAAAAACCAGCAAAAAAAGAAATGTCCTCAGTGATCCCTCCACACGTCTGTGGAAGCCGAAGGGGAGTTCCTTGCCACGCAACACTGTCTGGCCAAAAAGGGCTCCCAACTCAAGAAAAGGAAAAGAAAACAAACAATTCAAAATGAACAAACGAACAAAAGCGCCGGGATCCCACCAGCGTGGTAGCCCAGACTGGGAAGCAGCTCTACACTCGAATGGAGCTCTGAAGCCCCACAGGAAAAAAGCAAAGATGGCACACAGAGCCAGGCACTTGAGCGAAAGGAGAGGGAGGTGGCGAGAGGCAAGCAAGAAATCCAAAGAAGCAGAAAAAAAAAAAAGAAAGCAACGCCAGCAGCCATGGCACTCAGAGAGCCAGCCAGTGCAGGCTGGTGTTTCTGGACAAGAGACTGTGTCTGCGGGAAGCAGAGGAGGCTGAGAGTGGGTGAAGAAGTGTGGAGAGTGGGAAAGCATATATCACAAACTGCCGGCGCTCTGGAGCCCCTCAGGAAGAAGCAAAGATGGCGCACGGAGCCAGGCACTTGAGTGAAAGGAGGGGGAGGTGGTGAAAGGCAAGTGAGAAATCAAAAGAAGCAGAAGAAAAAAGCAACACTAGCAGCCAACAAATGGCCCCAGAGAGCCGCCCGCTTGGGTGTGTGGAATCCAAGCAGCCGGCACCTCCCGGTCAAGAGACCATGGCCATGGGAAGCAGAGGAACAAACCAACAAAATCCCCAGGATCCCACCAGCGTGGCAACGCAGGCTGGGAAGAAGCTGCACACTCGAATGGAGCCCCGCAGCCCCTCAGGAAGAGGCAAAGATGGCACTTGGAGCCAGGCACTCGAGCAAAAGGAGGGGGAGGTGGCGAGAGGCAAATGAGAAATCAAAAGAAGCAGGAAAAAAAAGCTACACTAGCAGCCAACAAATGGCACCCAGAGAGCCTCCGCTTGGGTGTGTGGAATCCAAGCAGCCAACGCTTCCCAGTCAAGAGACTGTGGCCACGGGAAGCAGAGGAGGCCAAGCCAGGGCAAAGAGGGGAGGGGGGTGGGAAAGAGCACACTGCAAATTTCCAACTGTTTTGTCTCCCGCTGGCTCTGTGAGGCTGCTTTCTCGTACCCCTGTTTGCTGGTCTCCGATAGGAGTCCAAGATGGTGGATCCACGCTGCGTTAGCTGGTAGGGGACCTCTGCATGAATCTCTCCTCACTCTCCATTCTCTGTCAGTTTTCTCACTCCATTTCGTGCTTGGCTGAGTTCTTTATCTCTTCGTTTGATGTTTTAGGGTTTCAGGATTGTTGTATTCTCTGTTTCGCTTAGTTTTTCGGATCTTTGTTGTGGAGGGACAGCATGGTGCTTCTGCTTAGAGCGCCATTTTGCCAGAACTCCTAGACCTTCATCTTATTAACCACATCTAGCTATAAAGTAAGCTGAGAAATCTAATCTTTCAAATAGACACATTGTCTCTCTCTGTCTCTCTCTCTCTCTCACACACACACATCTACCAAGGGCTCCATAAATAATGGATATTGGATAGCAACTAGATGTCATTTCAAAACTGAGCTCAAGAGATAAGTCTGATAGTCTAGGAGAACAAAATGGCTAGAGTTCACAGAAAATAGCCCCTGAAAAGAAAGAGTTTCACAGACAGAAAACCCAGAATTCTTCAGAAGATTCCCTCAAGTTTTCAGGAGAGCACTGATTAGTGCATGCATTCAAGGAAACTACCCAAGATCAAAGAAAGAAAACAACAACAACAAAACTAACAGATTAGGAATAACAGCACACAAGGAGGGCTCGGAAAAGTGCATGTTCCCATCAACCTGACTGAAAAAATCCATAATTCTTAGTGTATTGGGTAGAATATTCAGAAAGATTTTGCCTCAGAAGTGAGGAATAACTAGCCCTAGATTTGACATTTCTCTAGACCAGCCTAACAAATGAGATAAGAAATACTCAAAAGAATCAAATTTTTCCAAGTCATTTAACAGCATCCAAAATAAAACTCTATCATACCAAAATACCATACTTCTAACAAGGTAAAATTTACAATGACTAGTATCCAATCAAAGATGATCATGCATGGAAAAATTCATAACCCATAAAGAGGAGAATAATCAGTCGAATGAAACAGACCCAGAATTGACTGACACAGGTATTATAGTTAGCGGAAAAAATATATGAAAATAGTTATTATAACTATTTCATATTCTTAAAAAGTTAAATAGAGACATAAATTATATTTCCAGATTGTAGATGGAAAAAAACAAAAACAAAAACACTGTGTGAGAGGAAAAGTGGATTGGAAATTTCAGAAGAAATGATTAGTAAACTTGAAAGCATAGCAAATGCAGCTATCCAAAATGAAACAGAAAGACAACATGTAATTAAAAAACAGAATATTAAATACAGAGGCTAAAAACTAAAAATAAAAGAATGGAAAAATATATACCATGCCAACATTAATAAAACAAAAGGTGAAATGGCTTTATTAGTAGTAGATTTCAGAGTATAGAATATTATCTTGGATACAGAAGACCATTTCATAATAATAAAGGGGTAAATTAGTCAGGAAGATATAGAAATATTAATCATTTATGTCCCTGATAACAGATCTTCAAAATATATGAACAAAATAGGACAGAGCTTCAAGGAGAAACAGACAAATCCAGAGTTATTGTCAGAGTTTTCAATACTCTCTGTCAATAATTTATAGAAAAATTAGACAAAAACTCAAGAAGTATGTGGTAGACTTGAACTACATTATTAGCCAACTTCACCTGACCTGACCTGACTGACATTTATGCAGTATTCTACCCCTAAACAGTAGAATACCCATTCATCTCAGTGCGCAGGAACATTTACCAAGATAGACAATAATTTGCTCCCCAAACAAATCTCAATAAATACGAAAGGATTCAAGTCATACAAAGCTTGTCTTCTGATCATGGTGGAATTAAATTAGTATCAATAATAGAAAAATATCTGGAAAATTCTCAAATATTTGAAAACTAAGTAACACCTTTCCAAATAACCCAGGGATGAAATAATAAATCAAAGGAGAAATTAGAAAGTATTTTGGAATGAATGAAAATTAATACACAACATATAATAATTTGTGTGACATCATTAAATCAGTACATAGAGGGAATTTTATAGCACTAAACACTTACATAAGAAGACAAGAAATGTCTCAACCAATGACCTCAGAAACTCAAAAGAGAAGAGTGGTTTAAAAACAAAATAGGCACTAGAAAAATAATAAAATAAATAGAAAACAGGAAAACAACAGAAAGAATCAATAAAATCAAACATTAGTTCTTGATAAGAACAGTAAACTGGCAAACCTCAAATCAGACTTAACAGAAAAAAAATAGACAGAAATTACCATAAGGCATTAAAGTGTGGCATTACTGCAGATTGCATAGATATTAAGAGGATGACAATGGAATATAATGAAAACTTTGTACCGATGATTTTCAAAATTTAGATGAAATAGACAAATTCTTTGAAAGACAGCAATTATAAAAGCTCACTCAAGAAGAAATTTGTTGTTGTTAGGTGTTGTCGAGACCATTCTGACTCATAGCGACCCTATGTACCACAGAACGAAACACTGCCTGGTCCCACGCCATGCTCACAATCGTTGTTAGGCTTGAGCCCATCGTTGCAGCCACTGTGTCAATCCATCTCATTGAGGGTCTTCCTCTTTTTCGATGACCTTCTACTTTACCAAGCATGATGTCCTTCTCCGGGCACTGAACCCTCCTGAAAACATGTCCAAAGTATGTGAGACGTAGTCTTGCCATCCTTGCCTCTAAGGAGCATTCTGGTTGTACGTCTTCCAAGACAGATTTATCTGTTCTTTTGGAAGTCCATGGTATATTCAACATTCTTCATCAACATCACAATTCAAAGGAGACAATTCTTCTTCCATCTTCCTTATTCACTGTTTTCGCATGCATGTGATGCGATTGAAAATACCATGGCTTGGGTCAGGTGCACCTTAGTCTTCAAGGTGACATCTTTGCTTTTCAACACTTTAAAGAGGTCTTTTGCAGCAGATTTGCCCAATGCAATGAGTCATTTGATGTCTTAACTGCCGCTTCCATGGGTATTGATTGTGGATTCAAGTAAAATGAAATCTTTAACAACTTCAGTCTTTTCTCCATTTATCATGATGTTGCTTATTGGTCCAGTTCTGAGGATTTTTGTCTTCTTTATGTTGAGGTGTAATCCATACTGAAGGATGTAGTCTTTGATTTTCATCAGTAAGTGCTTCAAATCCTCTTCACTTTCAGCAAGCAAGGTTGTGTCATCTGCATAATGCAGGTTGTTAATGAGTCTTTCTTCAACCCTGATGCCAGGTTCTTCTTCATGTAGTCCAGCTTCTCTGTTTATTTGCTCAGTATACAGATTAAGTATGGTGAAAGGATACAATCCTGATGCACACGTTTCCAGACTTTAAACCACACTGTATCCCCTTATTCTGTTTGAACAACTGCCTCTTGATCTACGTGCAGGTTCCTCATGAGCACAATTAAATGTTCTGGAATTCCCATTGTTCACAATGTTATCCATAATTTGTTATGATCCACACAGTTGAATGCGTATGCATAGTAATAAAACACAGGTAAACATCTTTCTGGTATTCTCAGCTTTCAGTCAGGATCCATCTGACATCAGCAGTGAGATCCCTAGTTCCACATCCTCTTCTGAATCCAGCTTGAATTTCTGGCTGTTCCCTGTTGACATACTGCTGCAGGCACTTTTGAATGATCTTCAGCAAAATTTTACTTGTGTGTGATATTAATGATATTGTTTGATAATTTCCTCATCCCATTGGATCACCTTTCTTTGGAATGGGCATAAGTATGGATCTCTTCCAATCAGTTGGTTAGGTAGCTGTCTTCCAGATTTCTTGGCATAGATGAATTAGCACTTCCAGTGCTGCTTCAGTTTGTTGAAACTTCTCAGTTGGTTTTCTGTCAACTCCTGGAGCCTTGTTTTTCCCAATGCCTTCGGTGCAGCTTGGACTTCTTCCTTCAGTGCCATCAGTTCCTGATCATATGCTACCTCTTGAAATGGCCAATTCTTTTTGGTATAATGAATCTGTGTATTCCTTCCATCTTATGTTGATGCTTCTTGTGTTGTTTAGTATTTTCCCCAGAGAATCCTTCCCTATTGCAACTTGAGACTTGAAATTTTCTTCAATTGTTTCATCTTGAGGAATGCCAAGCGTGTTTTTCCCTTCTGCTTTACTATCTCCAGCTCTTTGCACATATCATTATAATACTTTACTTTGTCTTCTCGAGCTGCCCTTTGAAATCTTCTGTCCAGTTCTTTTACTTCATCATTTCTTTTTTTTTTTGCTTTAGCTACTTGACATTCAAAAGCAAGTTTCAGAGTCTCTTCTCACATCCATTTTGGTCTTTTCTCTCTTTTTAATGACCTCTTGCTTTCTTCATGTATGATGTCCCCTATGTTATTCCACAACTGGTCTGGTCTTCAGTCATTAGTGTTCAACATACCAAATCTGTTCTTGAGATGGTCTCTAAATTCAGGTGGGATATACTCCAGGCCGTATTTTAGCTCTCATTGACTTGTTCTAATTTTCTTCAGTTTCAACTTGAACTTACATATGAACATATTGATGATCTGTTCCACAGACAGCCCCTGCCTTGTTCTTATTACATTGAGCTTTTCCATTGTCTGTTTCCACAGACGTACTCGCTTTGATTCCTGAGTATTCCATCTAGTGAGGTCCATGTGTATACTTGCCGTTTATGCTGGTTAAAAAACGGTATTTGCAATGAAGAAGTCATTGGTCCTGCAAAATTCTATCATGCCATCTCCGGCATCATTTCTATCATGAAGGTCATATTTTCCAGCTAATGATTCTTCTTTGTTTCCAACTTTCACATTCCAATCACCAGTAATTATCAATGCATCCTGATTGCATGTTCGATCAATTTCAGACTGCAGAAGCTGGTAAAAATCTTCAGTTTTTTCATCTTTGGCCTTAGTGGTTGGTGGGTAGAAGAAATAGATATCCTGAATAGCCCTATATGCATTGAGCAAATTGAATTTGTAGTTAAAAACTTTCTTACTAATAAAATTCCAGGCCAAGTAACTTTAATGGTGAATTCTACCAAACAATTAAAGAAAAAATACTACCAGTTCCATATAAAATCTGTTAGAAAATTAAAGAGGATAAAATATTCTCCAACTCATTCTATGAGGCTAGCAATACCTTGATACCAAAATCAGAAAGAGACATCTCAAGAAATCACTACCGCAGATCAATATATCTCATGAAAGTAGATGCAAAATTTGAAATCAAACTTTAGCAGATCAAACCCAACAATATTTTAAGAGAATAATTTATCATGACCAAGTTGGGGTTTATTACAGGAATGAATTTTTGATCTGCCATTTAAAAAACATCAGTCATTGTACTTCACTATATAAACAAACTAAAAAAGAGAAAAAGCATATGATTATCTCAATAGAAGCAAAATAAATACTTGATAAAATTCAACATCTATTCTTGAAAAACTGTCAGCAAAATATTAATACAAAGGAGCTCCTTCAACCAGATAAAGGGCTTTACAAATATTCTATGGCTAATATCATACTTAATGCTGAAAAACTGAATGCTTCTCCTAAGATCAGGAGAAATACAAGGTTGTTTTCTCTCTCAGCATAAATAAGATTGAAGTGGGCCACTGGGTGCACGGAAACAATAGGTAAACAACAAACTGGAATATGGATGAAGTTCGCTCATGTCAACGGAACTACAAAGGCGATATCTTTGGCACTTGCAAGATAAAAAGCCAGGTTCAAATACCTGCCAAGTCCAGGGATTACTGATGTTAGATCAACACAACAGTAAAGGCAGTCCTCGGGTTATGAACATCTGACTTACGGACAACTTGTATTTAAGAACAGGCTGCCATAAATCCCGTTATATTAAAAATTTGCGTTAAATACATGTAATGGTTCATCAATAATGAACATATATACTACTTCTTGAAGCTCATGAAAACAGTGTGTGGTTTGTGTTTGTTAAATGTTTTCTATCCATAAACCAAGAATAAAAAAAAATAAAAAAACAACCAAACTTGTTGCCTTTGAGTCGATGCCTACTCATAGTGACCCTATAGGACAGAGTAGAGCTGCCCCATAGGATTTCCTGTTGGATTCAAACTTCGATCTTTTTGTTAACGGCCGAGCTCTTAACCACTGTGCTACCAGGGCTCCAACACTTGACTAACTGACAATAAATAAGAACCGTATGTACCTGTTCCAACTTACCTACAAACTAGACTTAAAAACAGACTTAGGAACTGATCCCCTTTGTAACCCAGGGACTGCCTGTACTAATCAAGTAACAACATTAACTGACTGGTTTTACTAGTTATCTTGATGGAGTACTTTCCAGGGGATATAGAAATGCCTAATTCTTTCTCCAGAACAATTATCCCTTTCTGTAAATTGCCTGACACAAACGACAAAGAGAGATGACACGAGATATGAAGAGTTCTGACCCTAGAATAACACCTAAACAAAAACACCTATTGTTTTTCTTTTTTTCCAAACACATTTGTGGAAGTAGAAGAGAGCACTAGTTGAGAAAGAGAGAAGCAACGGCGCCTTCTTCATTGACTACAGTTCCCCCTCACCAAGGAAAGCAAGCTTCTATTATGGGATATTGAGAAGTATTTACTTTAAAACAAGAATAAAGTTTTGACGATTATAAGACACTGGATATTCATGTGAAGTGATCAGAGAACTGTATGTGCTAACTAAGAGGGAGCAGAAATCTATGCGGCCTGCCCAAAGCTGCACCCAAAGCAGGGGCAGGACTAGCAACATAAAGTGAATTTAAAGGGCAGTATGGGATAAAGTACGGTTGTTTTATAATGTTGTTGTTGTTAGGTGCCATCGAGTTGGTTCTGACTCATAGCCACCCTATGTACAACAGAACGAAAAACTGCCTGGTCCAGCACCATCCTTAAAATCGTTGTCATGCTTGAGCCCATTGTTGCAGCGACTGTGTCAATCTATCTCATTGCGGGTCTTCCTCTTTTTCGATGACCCTCTACTTTACCAAGCATGATGTCCTTCTTCAGGGACTGTTCCTCCTGATAACATGTCTAAACTATGTGAGACGAAGTCTCGCCGTCCTTGCTTCTAAGGAGCATTCTGGCTGTTACTTCTTCCAGGACAGATTTGTTCATTCTTTTGGCAGTCCACTGTATATTCAGCATTCCTTTCCAACATGATAATTCAAAGGAGTCAATTCTTCCGTCTTCTTTATTCACAACGCAGCTTTCACATGCATATGAGGTGATTGAAAACACCACGGCTTGGGTCAGCTGCACCTTAGTCTTCAAGATGACATCTTTGCTTTTCAACACTTTAAAGAGGTCTTTTGAAGCAGGTTTGCCCAATGCAATGAGTGATTTAATGTCTTGACTGCTGCTTCCATGGGTGTTGATTGTGTCTTCAAGGAAAATGAAATCTTTAACAACTTCAATCTTTTCTCTGTTTATCATGATGTTGCTTATTGGTCCAGTTCTGAGGATTTTTGTCTTCTTTATGTTGAGGTGTAATCCATACTGAAGGATGTAGTCTTTGATCTTCATCAGTAAGTGCTTCAAGTCCTCTTCACTTTCAGCAAGCAAGGTTGTGTCATCTGCATAATGCAGGTTGTTAATGAGTCTTTCTCGGACCCTGATGCCATGTTCTTCTTCATGTAGTCCAGCTTCTCTGTTTATTTGCTCAGTATACAGATTAAGTATGGTGAAAGGATACAATCCTGATGCACACCTTTTCAGACTTTAAACCACATTGTATCCCCTTATTCTGTTTGAACAACTGCCTCTTGATCTATATGCAGGTTCCTCATGAGCACAATTAAATGTTCTGGAATTCCCATTGTTCACAATGTTATCCATAATTTGTTATGATCCACACAGTTGAATGCTTTTGCATAGTCAGTAAAACACAGGTAAACATCTTTCTGATATTCTCGGATTTCAGCCAGGATCCATCTGACATCAGCAGTGAGATCCCTAGTTCCACATCCTCTTCTGAATCCAGCTTGAATTTCTGGCTGTTCCCTGTTGACATACTGCTGCAGGCACTTTTGAATGATCTTCAGCAAAATTTTACTTGTGTGTGATATTAATGATATTGTTCGATAATTTCCGCATTCCATTGGATCCTGTTTCTTTGGAATAGGCATAAATTTAGACGTCTTCCGGTCGGTTGGCCAGGTAGCTTTCAAATTTCTTGGCATAGACGAATGAGCACTTCCAGGTCTGCATCTGTTTGATGAAACAGCTCAGTTGGTATTCTGTCAGTTCCTGGAGCCTTGTTTTTCACCAGTGTCTTCAGTGCAGCTTGGACCTCTTCCTTCAGTAACATTGGTTCCTGATCATATGCTACCTACTGAAATGGTTGAACATCCACCAATTCGTTTTGATATAGTGACTCTGTGTATTTCTTCTATCTTCTTTGGATGCTTCCTGCATTGTTTAATATTTTTTCCATAGAATTCTTCAATATTGCAACTCGAGGCTTGAATTTTTCTCTCCAGTTCTTTTAGCTTGAGAAATGCCAAGCGTGTGCTTCCTTTTTGATTTTCTAACTCCAGGTCTTTGCACATGTCATTGTAATACTTTACTTTGTCTTCTCAAGCCATCCTTTGAAATCTTCTGCTTTGTGATAGCATACCGCAAATTGTTCTCATGTAATGTGGTGCTAATATCAGTAAAGTCAAGCAGGAGCACTAGGTGTTGTTCAAGGAGCCCTGGTGGTGCCATGTTTAAAGCCCTCGGCTGCTAACCAAAAGGTGGGCAGTTCAAACCCACCAGCTGCTCCACAGGAGAAAGGTGTGGCAGTCTGCTTTCATAAAGATTTACAGCCTTGGAAACCCTATGGTTTGGAAACCCTCTGTCCTATATCGTTGCTGTGAGTCAGAATCAGCTGATGACAGTGGGTTTAGGTGTTATTCTGGGGTCAGAATTCTTCATATCTCATGTCATCTCTCTTTGTCATTTGTGTCAGGCAATTTACAGAAAAGGATAACGGTTCTGGAGAAGGAATTAGGCATTTCTGTATCCCCTGGAAAACACTCCATCAAAATAACCAGTAAAACCAGCTGCTGTTGAGTAGATTCTGACTCAGGGTGATCCCATGTGTCATAGGGTTTTCAATGGCTGACTGTTCAGAAGTAGATTACCAGGCCTTTCTTCCAAGAAACCTCTGGGTATACTACAACTTTTGACTAGCAACGGAGTGTATTAACTGCGTTACTCAGGAACTCCTTCCTCAAAATGACACCAGGTTATTAGAAATGAATCTCATTATTAGAAGCCGTATTTCTTTTTATTTTTTATTGTACTTTAGATGAAGGTGTACAGAACAAATAGTTTCTCATTAAACAGTTAGTACACATACTGTTTTATGACAATGGTTAACAACCCCACGACATGTCAATACCTACCCTTCTCAACCTAGGGTTCCCTATTACCAGCTTTCTTGTCCCCCCTTGCCTTCTAGTCTTTGTCCCTGGACTGTCGTGCCCAATTAGTCTCGTTTTGTTTTATGGGGCTGTCTAATCTTTGGCTGAATGGTGAACCTTAGGAGTGACTTCATTACTGAGCTAAAAGGGTGTCCAGGGGCCATACTCTCAGGGTTTCTCCAGTCTCTGTCAGGCCAGTAAGTCTGATCTTTTTTTGTGAGTTAGATTTTATTCTATATTTTTCTCCAGCTCTGTCCAGGACCCTCTGTTGTGATCCCTGTCAGAGCAGTCGGTGGTGGTAGCCAGGCACCATCTAGTTATGCTGGGCTTAGTCTGGTGGAGGCCGTGGTAGTTGTGGTCCATTAGTCCTTTGGATTAATCTTTCCCTTGTGTCTTGTTTTCTTCATTCTCGCTTGCTCCTGAAGGGGTGAGACCAGTGGAGTATCTTAGATGGCTGCTCACAGGAGAAGCCATATTTCTTTCTAATAATCATGCCTTCCTGGAACCTCAGTTATTCAGTTCCAGTTTAGATGCACATCTTTGCCTACTATTGTCACTTTGCATTCTATCGTGGATGAAAATTAAACAGGACCACTGACTGCTCTTTAAACAAGCCCCCCTTGCATTAATGTTTCAATATTTTGGCTTATATAGTCCTTGGCCTAAAAGGTCCTATTCTCATTCCTTTCACTCTCCAAGGGTAATGACTCACTAAAACCCATTGCCATCGAGTTGATACTGGCTAATGGAGACCCCACATGTTTCTGAGTAGAACTACACTCCATAGGGTTTTCAATGGCTGTAGTCTTACAGAAATATATCACCAGGTGAAGTGGAAACAGGCTTTGCAAGGCCAAACATGAGCACCGTCATGTGGTCCGCTAGTTCACTACCATTTACTGAGCTGTTCTTATGCAAGACCCTGGCTTGTGGCCATTATTGTCCACCACCACTATAAAACCTCTGCCCTCCCACTGTGTGGCATGGGGATCTGTTTTTGTCCTGAGGCCATCCAGGACTGCCTCATGTATAAGTCTCCCTAATATGTTCCTTCTTTAACACCCTGGGGTTGCCCACCTCTTTCACTGGTCTCTCAGCACCCTACATTTTTAAAGGAAAGTTTCATATTACTGTTCCATGCCTGCACACCAGGACTTTCTTCTGCAGTGCCACTGGTGGATTTGAACATTCATTATGTGCTATGCTTTAAAAAATATTTTATGTACATTATCTCATTGAGCACTTATTCTTAATGGGTGGATGCTACTATTATCTTAATTTTACAGATGGGAAGACAGCATCTAGAAAAGGTCACAATCTAGTATGTAGGGGAGTACTAAAACCAAGACCTTTCTGAGTTCAAAGGCTGTGACCTGAGAGTGGGACGTTGAAATAGTTTGGAGGTGAAAGTATTTGAGAATGACAAGAATCTTAGAAGACTGATATTTGGTTCAAGTGTTTCACGTGGGCACTGAAGTTGACTAGTACTACACAGAAACATAAATATGAGATCTCAATCCCCCGCTTCCTTCTCCTGAGAAGAAAAAAAATGCTTAGAATTTCGTATTTTGGCAAAACAGGAAGGACATAAAAATATAGCGTATTTTGTGTTTTTCTTCTCCATTTAACTCAAGATCCAAAGTCTTAACAATAGGCTATAAGGTCCTAGAGAGTTCTTTAACAGTCTGCTGTCCCATTCCCCCTTACTCTCTTGCTTACAGGCTAGACATGCTTCTGCTTCAAGGTCTTTACACTTGTGCTTCCCTCTGCTTTTAATGTTCTTCTCCCAAATATCTGCATGTCTCATTCCTTCTCCTCCTTCTTGTCTTTGATCAAATATAACTTTCTATATAATGCCTTACCTGATTATCCTGTCTAAAATTGCAACTGTCTGCCCCCAGAAATACTGTTACTTTGTCCAATCTTTTTTTTTTTTTTTAATAACATTTTCTTCCCTAGCATTTATCACCTTCTAGGAGTTCCTGGGGGGTACAAACTATTAACATGCTTGGTTGCTAACCAAAAGGTTGGAAGTTTGAATCCACCCAGAGGAACCTTTGAAGAAAGGCCTAGGGATCTAATTCTGAAAAATCAGCCTTTCAAAACCCTATGGAGCACAGTTCTGCTCCAACACAATGAGGTTGCCATGACTCAGAGTTGACTAAATGGCAACTGGTTAGCATACTACAGAATTCACCTACTTATTTTGTTTATTGTTTGCCTCTCTCTCATAAGATGAAATATTCAGAAGGCTGTAATTTTGTTTATTGTGTTTTTTGCTGCATTCTCAAAGTCAAGAATAGTACCTGGCACATACTAAGCACTCATTATTTGCTTAATAAATGAATGAATCCTTACTTGATAATCTTTTCTTGTCTCTTGTGCACTTACATTAAAAAAAATGTATTATAAGCTTCAACTATTACACTTACCTTCTTGAATATCAGAAAGCTCTTTATCCCGTTAAATCTGTAAATTAGCCAAATGTTTTCATAGCTGATTAAATCATTCTAGTGATTTTAATATTTGGCTTATGTTGCCTGTGATCGATGTATTTGCTATGGATGCTACTGAAGACTTGAAATGCTCCCAAATCCATGCTGCAGAGATAGTCTCCATGATTATACGGACACCTACAACACAAATATCCCAGCACATAAGCATTAACAGCTTATCAAATTTGTGGAAGATAATTATAAAAAAAAGAAAATGAAAATAATGCAAAAAAAAAAAATCGCTCATCAACTCACCTCCTTACATAGCCACTACTGCCATTTTTGTGTCTACACACACATGTATGACGTACAGGCACCCATGATACAGTATCATTGCAAGTGCTCCTTTTAGTTACATTATCCTAAATCTTTTCCCTCCTTTCCTTCAGGATTCTTCCCAACACCCTAAATCTAAACCTGGAACTGAAGAGGTTGCCCCTGCAGCTGGCAAGAGGACAATGGCTCCTTTTTTGATCTTTGAATTTCACTTTTTTGGCAATTTACCTTATTAAGGCGTCATAAATGTTCATTCTGAGGAATTCAAAAGACATAAAGGCATAAAGAAGCAAAGAAAACTCACAACATTCCACAGTTCAGAAATTACATCTATCTATAGAAAACTGTTGGTGTTTATTTCTAGAAATGTATTAATACATTATTATACATAAGAGTACCTTTTCACAAAACTGGGGTCAAGTTGTACGTGCTATTTGTAACCTGTTTTCTTTCATGTAATGATAACTATGAACAGTTTCATATCAGTTTAATTTTCACGTTTATTTCCTATGTGCTGTTTATCACCTAACTTAGTAATTATTAAGAAGACTGACATAGCTAAGGTTACAAAATAATCAATCTATATGTTAAAATGAAATCTAAAAACACATCATATTTTCCCTTCTTTATTCTTGGTAAACAATGTTATCACTCGCATTTGGCTTCCAGCTGTGACGTACGTTCCTAAAGAATTTTCATTCAGAAGAGAAAAATGAGACTTCACCTTTCACTTTCACATTTTTTACAATGTGTGATGGTTTTGACAGTATCTCACTGCTTTCTGACCAACAAATGGACAGACAAATAGCGTAATTGCATTGCCTGAGTCTACTGCTTCACCTCTACTTTCTGACTTTCTTTTACCAATGAGCATGGGGATTCTGAGAAACAAACTTGACGTAATAAAGGTTATCACAATAAAAAGGTATGAAATAACCTTTCCCTCATTCTTAATTAGACATTTACAAATATAAATTACTTGACACACATACAGACACATTTGGGAGAAATTAATAATTCTGACGTATTAGATGTCAGTAAGAGGAACTCTTGGGAGAGAAATTTGTTACAATCACTCTAGAAATCTTTTTGGCATTATCTAATGAGTTTAAAATGTACATGGTCTAAGATGTAACGTTTCCAGGTATAGCATTATTTCCTATAGAAACACTGGCCTATTTACCCTTGGCAAACCTACAAGAGGGTTAATAGCAGCAATATTGGTAACGACAAAAATAAATCAAGCAATCCCAAAGCAAAGATATGTTGGCAGGAGTATAAATAAATAAATTGTGCAATATTCAATGAAATGTCACCTAGCAGTGGAAAAAAATGCTGCCAGAAACAGTAAGGAGATAAATCTCACAAACAGCTATTGAGTAAGGAAGCCAGGCACAAACAAATGTATACCCTGATGCCTGAGAAGTTTAAACACCTTGCAAATGTGAGTAAAAAAAAAAAATAGGGCTGAACACCAGGCCTCTAATAGTAAAGCTCAGTTGCTCATCCAGTATACTAACCTGAATGACTCAACCAGCATGAGAGGGAAAAGAAAGGAAGGCAGCTACCCAAGAATAGAGTAAGGAGAAGATGAGAGACAGGAAGCAGAGAAAGGTAGTATACTCTACTCTTTCCAGAAGTTTGGCTGTGAAGGGAATGAAATAGATAGGACATTGGCTAAATAAGGATGTAGAGATAGGGGAAGAGTTTTGTTTATGGAAGAAACTTGTATGGATTCGTATGCTAAAATATATGAGCCACTGAGTGGGAGCATTTTGAGGATCCCAGAAAGGAAGAAGATGCAGCTCCTAAGGAGGTAGGTGGATGGTCATAAGACACAGCTGTGAGAATGTGAGTGTGGGTGCAGACAGATAAAAGAGTAAGAGCAAGACCCGGAGAGTATGGCCCCCGGACACCCTTTTAGCTCAGTAATGAAGTCACTCCTGAGGTTCACCCTTCAGCCAAAGATTTAACAGGCCCATAAGACAAAACAAGACTAAAGAGGCACACAAGCCCAGGGGTAAGGCCTGGAAAGCAGGAGGGAACAATAAAACTGGTAATAGGGAACCCAAGGTTAAGAAGGGAGAGTGCTGACATGTTACGGAGTTTTAACCAATGTCAGAAAACAATATGTTTACTAATTGTTTAATGAGAAGCTAGTTTGTTCTGTAAACCTTCATCTAAAGTACAATAATTAAAAAAAAAAAAGAGTAAGAGTAAGGACTGAGGGAGGAAGGTATTTTGTTAATTCAGTTTTATTTTTATCAAAGTAATGCATCCAAATGGTATACATTGTCAACTAGTACTACCACAGCTGTGCTAAAATATTAACTAAAATTCATGTTCCACACTGTCCCACTCTGAAGTCTTCCTCCCAAAACCAACTTTTATAGCTATCTCTTCTTATATTCATTTTGATTATTATTAAACAACATCTTATATCACTATTTCTTGTTCTGCAAATTTTAGTTATCATCTACGTATTTCTAATATGGAAGAAAATTATTTAGCGCTCTTAAACCAAACTTACATGGTCATGGTCAGCCCCCTAACATACTGGTTCTAGCTGAAGTTTTTTAGATGCTATTTATCATTTAATATATGACAATATAATTATTATTACTGATGATCTGTAAAGTTTATCTATGTTTTAATTTCCTTTCTTGTATTTCCTCTTCTTTAAAATGGGTTGTTAAGAAGAGTGTGTGTGTGTATCCACATCTTCATCTATATCTGCTGAGAGAGAAAGAGAGAGAGAGCCATCTCTTAAATAGTGTCTGGCACATAAGTCAATGAATGTTAGCTATTTTTACTAATATTTTAAAAAGGCAGAGGGGGATATAGAAATCGGCAGTACATACTCATGCTACCTTCCACATTTCTTGACCTCCCATTCAAAACATTATGCACAATAGGCCACATGCTTAGAAACAATATGGTCTTGCATATAAAGGTCAACAAGACATCCCAGGTACAATTTGATGAGTACCTCCATATTCTCCTCAAATTTATTTTATTGCCTTGACCTTTTCTCCCAGCCTCAGCTGAGTGATTCTCTTGGTTTGTTTAATACATTCTGCATTAATGTTATGCTTTTGTGAAAAACAAACCCTTTCTTTTGTCAGTACAAATACCAATTTAACGTCAGAGTGATTTTAGAGGGAGTAGTGATTATAAGTTTACTTATCAAATAATGAATATTACTCATTAGTCTGACACTGATTTATCTGAGGCAAGAGAACAGATTAGAACTTTGGTGGCAATGGTGCTGTCCTATTATATTCTAACAGCAGGAGCATTGAGATAATAATGACAGCTACAGAATGGAACCTGCAGCTCTCTTAACAAAATAAATCCAAGCACAGTCTTAAATACTCTGCTAAAAAAAAAAAAATTGTAGTTTAAAATCATTTATCCATCAATCACCCACAAATATTAAGCAGAATGGAATACCATGGCTATCCAATATGAATTCCCTAGATGTGCTAAGAGAAATTATTTACAATCCTTTGTATTGTTCATTTTCCATACAAAAAAACACTCTCTGAAAATACCTGGCACTATCATTACTAAAAGAACTCACTCTTCCTGCAGCCATGACCAATTGCTATCTCAAAGTAGTACGGACAATGTCACCTCCTCAGAAGGTGCTTTCCTGAACTTCCAAACTAAACAGACACTTCCGGTCACTCTTTATCCCTTAGGGAACTATTTTATTCTCTTCAAACTCCATTTCAGTATCTAAAATTATATCATTTATTTGTTTGTCCACATGTTATTGTCTGTTTCCTCACACTAGACCATAATCTCCATAATATCAGGAATTTCTTCGGTTTTTTTTACTTCACTACTGTTTGTTGTTGTTTTGTGCTGTCCAGTTGATTCCTACTCATAGTGACCCTACAGGATGGAGTAGAACTGCCCCATGGGGTTTCCTAGGCTATAATCTTTATGGAAACAGATTACCACATCTTTCTCCCACAGAGCAGCTGGTGGGTTCGAACTGCCGACCTTTCAGTTAGCAGCCGAGTGCTTAACCACTGTGCAACCAGGGCTCCTTTCACCATTACTACCTGTGCCTAAAAGTTTCCAGCATAGTGTTTGTTGTTGTTGTTATTGATAGTTATTGTCGAGTCAATGTTGACTCATGGTGAACTCTTCCATAAGATTTTTAAGGCTGTGATCTTTTGGAAGCAGATTGTCAGGCCTGTCTTTTGAGGCACCTGTGGGTAAGTTCAAATGCTAAACTTTCAGCTAGTAATTGAGTGCTTAACCATTTGCGACACCCAGGGAGCCCAGCATAATGTTGGTGCTCATTAAATATCTTCCGAACTAATGATTTGTTAACAGAAGATGGAAAGCTGGTTTGCCTTGTGGAATCGTGAATTTCATGCCTAGCTCACAAGATGCCATTTTCAGCCCCTTCCATTATTTTGACAATCCATATAACAGACATGAACTAGGGTAATAATCAGAAGAACTAAAATAGTGAGTCTGAAAATGAGTTCTTAGCTCTCAATTTTGTAAGTTTGACTACAAGTATCTCATTTTAGCCATTTTACTTACTAGTGTTTTTTTGAATTTTATCATCTACATTATTACTAGTTAGGCAGCAAAAATTCTACATATATCTGGGTTCTTAGCATTTGAAACTGAAATACAATACCTGCCATTGTAAAAAGCGTCTTCAATCATCCAGTACCTTCATATCAAAATTTAAGTTACAGAAACACTATATAGCTGAAAGGAGTATTTTAAGATCTTCATCTAAAAACAAATTCATCAAGAAGGTCCTTCTCAAGGATATAACTTGTTAAGCTTCTTTTTTTTTTTTTGTTTCGATTATTTTTTATATATGTATTTATTTATTGTACTTTAGACGTAGGTTTACAGAGCAAGTAGTTTCTCATTAAACAGTCATTGTACATATTGTTTTATGACATTGGTTAACAACCCCATGACATGTCAACACTCTCCCTTCTCAACCTTGGAGGAACTTTTTTTTGGTGAAAATATACATAGCCAAAGTTACAGCATTTCAAAAGTTTCTACATGTGCAATTAAGTGACATGGATTACATTCTTCCAGTTGTGCTGCTATTCTCACTATCCTTTTCCAAATTATTCTATCACCATTATCTTCGACTCACTGTCCGCTAGGCTTCCCATCAAACCTTTTGAGTTGCTGTTATCAATTTGATCTCACATAGATAACTCTTTTTTTTTTTTTTGTACCTTAGACGAAGGTTTGCAGAACAAATAGTTTCTCATTAAACAGTATGCGTATTGTCCTATGACAATGGTTAACAACCCCATGACACGTGAACACTGTCCCTTCTCAACCTTGGGTTCCCTATCACCAGCTTTCTCGTCCCCTCCTGCCTACTAGTGCTTGTCGCTGGACTGTTGTGCCTCATTAGTCCCATTTGGTTTTATGGGGCTGTCTAATCCCCAGCTGAACAGTGAACTTAGGGAGTGACTTCACCACTGAGTTAAAAGGGTGTCCGGGGGCCATACTCTCAGGGTTTCTCCATTCTGTCAGGCCAGTAAATCTGGCCTTTTTTTTGTGAGTTAGAATTTTGTTCTACATCCTTTTCCAGCTCTGTCCAGGACCCTCTATTGTGATCCCAGTCAGAGCAGTCTGTGATTCTAGCTGGGCACCATCTAGCTGTACTAGACTCAGTCTGGTGGAAGCCTGGGTAGCTGTGGTCCATTAGTCCTTTGGACTAATCTTTTCCTTGTATCCTGTTCTCTTCATTCTCCCTTGCTCCTGAAGGGGTAAGACCAGTGGAGTATCTTAGACGGCCGCTCACAGGCTTTTAAGACCCCAGATGCTACTCACCAAGGTAGAATGTAGAACATTGTCTTTATAAACTGTGTTATGCCAGTTGAGCTAGATGTTCCCCAAGACCATGGTCCTCACAACCCTCCGCCCAGCAATTCAGTCCCTCAGGGAGTTTGGATGTGTCTATGGTGCTTCCATGACCTTTCCTTGTACAAGTTGTGCCGGCTTCTCCAGTATTGTGTACTGTCTTACCCTTCACCAAAGTTTTAAGCTTATTTTAATATAAAAAAAAAGTGCAGTTATAAGGAAAGGAATTGCCTTCCTAAGCACATTTAACTAGGAGAACAATGGGAGAAAAGATCCTTTCTCTTAGGGAATATAAATTCTGATTGATTAATGATCCTCCCTAACAGTTTACGTTACTCCATAAACAAACACACTCTTATTCTGAGAGGGATATTGAAGTACTGTGCTGCTGTATAATGCCATTGGTCTTTTGTGGCAAGTTTTACAATCATAAACATTTGCAGAAGGATTGTAGAAATGATGAAATCATAGAGAATTGCAGAGGGTAATTGCTATCAGGTATCGGCACAGGAGCACTTGGACAAATTTAGTATTGTATATTGGTGCTAAAACTACAGTCCGAGGGAATGTGGTGGAAGAAAACTGGAACGGCAAAGAATATGTGCTTGGTCTCATGAAGGCACAGATGTTAGTTTCAATTTTCCATATTTACCTGGGTAACCTTATAAAATTTGCACACTGTCTTTGACCCTTGGGTCCTTGTCTTTAAAAATAGAAAATAGTAACTTCTTTAGAGGATTACTGAAATAATTTGGCACCTAGAACCTTTCTAACCTATGCAATTTCTCTTTACCTCCCACATTAACCTTAGAATTGTCAGTCCCCTATTTTAAAACTGTATGTTAAAACAGTTCTGTGCTACTGTCCCTGTGTTATGGATTCAGTTGTGACCCCAGAAAATATATATGTTGAAGTCCTAACTCTTGTATCCGTAAATATGTTCCTGCCTGGAAATAGAGATTTCCCTGTGCTATGTTAATGAGGGCATACTGAAGTAGGATAGGTCCTCAACCTAATCCCTTCAGTGTGGTGTCTTATAAACAGAGCAGAATATAGACATACACACACACACATAAAAGGTAGAAGCCATATGAGGTACCGTCTACAAGCCAAGGAACGTCAATGATCACCAGGACCTACCAACAAGGAAGTTAATCAGGATGTTCAGAGAAATACTAACACTTGAGCCAAATATAAAATTTGGACCACATAGTTTAAAACAAAAAAATTAAAGATATTCAAGAGCTTTCAAGACATTTAGAAGTTGTGAACCACCACGATCTGGGAGAAGCTGGATGCCGAGAGATAAGCATGGCATTTGGGGACTCTTTTAACCTAGAATGTTTTCTAATTTCTGAAGTTTGACTGAGATGTTGAGAAGCCAAGCAGAGTTTCAACAGAGTCACAGATATAGGTGGACAAATACTGGAGTTCAAGAACCACAAAGGAGGACTGATCCTGGTTAGCCCTTAACTTTGTGTTTGGCTCCATAAAATGATAACCTTAGAGTAAGGGTGAACATTAAATATGAAGCCTCACAATAACTGAAGCTCAGCTTGGGATAGTTTTGATCTCTGATTGAATTAAGGTGACCTGGATCCTAAATGCCCCTAGAAGACAACATGATCCAAAGTTTTACATCACCTGTACAAGATGCTACGTACAATAGCTAGCACTTAATAAAAATAAAGTTATATGAGAAGACAAAACCATATGACAGAAACAAGAGAAACTACAATGAAACATATACATGGGGAGCCTGATAATGGAGATATAAAACTCAGATTATAAATAAAATGACTAAAAAATTAATGAGCTACAAGATGAGTCAGAAGAAAATAACCAGACTGATACATGAAGAATAAAAATGGTGAAAGATTCAGAAATAATCATAAGAAGTACATCATATATAGTGAAAATTACTACATATAATTGGGATCCCTGAAGCATCCCAGAATAATAATAATGAGTCAGAAACTGCAGTTGAAGAGACACTGGTTGAGAATTTTCTAAAACTGTTTAAAGTTGTCAAGTTACTTGTTTAAGAAGCACTAAGAAGCTTTGGAAGGATACATACAAGGAAAACACAGCCAGGCCCAACTGGAAAAAATAAAAAAGGTTGAAAACTGAAGACTAAAAGAGTATCCTTAACGAAGCCAGAGAAAATGAGATAACTTTTGAAAGAGCAAAAATAAGACTCTTAGTTGATTCATTTCCAAGATCAATGATAAAACAGGAAACAATGGAATGATATCTCAAAATTCATGTAGGAAGTAAGAGAGGAATGTCAAACTGAAAAATGAATATTCAGGCAAAGATATGTATTGACAATGAAATTAAAATGAATACATTTTCAGACAAACAAAAATAGAGAAAGTTTGTCACCAATAGACCCTCAATAGAGAAACTAAAGATTTTCTTCATTTAGATGGAATGATCTCAGATTTAAACACAGAAATTTATTAAATAATGAAGTATCATATGTGAGTAAATTAACATTCGTCTTGTGTCATGAATGTATTATTTATGTACACAAATATTTGTATATTTATATAACATGTATTCGTATATGCCACAATTATAATAAAGATTTGCATGGTTAAAATATACAGATAATGTATGTTACAAAATATTAATAATATAGAGTTGAGAGGGAGTGTAAACAGAGTTAATATTCTAAGATCCTTGCAGTGTCTGAGAAACTGATAAAATAGTGCTAGGAATTGAATTGTGACCCTCAAAAAGATATGTTGAATCTCTAACCACTGTACCTGTTGTCTTAGGCTGGGTTTTCTAGAGAAAAAAAAAAACCAGTAAAGCAAATATATATATATATATATGTATATATATATATATATAGAGAGAGAGAGAGAGAGAGAGAGATTTGTATCAAGGAAATGGCTTACACAGTTGTAGAGATTGTAACATCCCAAGTCCATGGGTCAGGAAAGAGGCTTCTCCTAATTCGTGTAGCTGCAGGGGCTGGTGAACCCAAGATCTGCAGGCCAGAGACCAGGGCTGTTGGTCACAGGCTGTGAAGACTGATGAAACCCAAGATCAGCAGGCAAGACTGCAGGTAAGCTGCTAGCTCAGATCTCAAGAACCGGAGGTCAGACAAACGGGAGCCAGCTGCAGTTTCCAGAATGAGTAAAAGCCCCCGAGCCCTGCCTTAACGTCCACCCACACTCGATGCAGGCCACATGCCCAAGGAAACTCCCCTTCAGCTGATTGACTATTCACAGCAGATCCAATCACATGTGTGATCATGTATCAGATCTCAACAGGGAAGTGATCACAACGTTATACAACTGCCAAAACACTGAGAATCATGGCCCAGCCAAGTTGATGCACAATCTTAACCATCACACCTGTGAATGTGACTTTATTTGGAAATAGGATCTTTCTTTGAAGATGTTATCAGTTAGGTTCATATGAGATCATATCAGAGTAGAGTGGAGCCTAATCTTTTCTGAGAAGTGTCTTATTAAAGTAGACAACAGACAGAAAAATACAAGGGTAAGACATCATGTGAAGATGCATCTACAAGTGAATGAATGCTAAGGATTGCCTGGAGCTACTAGCAGCTAGGATGGAGGGAAGGAGCCTACAGGAATTATCAACTTGGCCAATGACCTGATTTGGACTCTTTGCCTCCAGAACTTTGAGATAATACATTTCTGTTCTTTGTGGCATTATAGTACAGCAGCCCTAAGATACTAAGACAAATAGTAATCATATTAAGCATTAAATAAATCAAGGATTCACGTAGTATTCTTCAGGGAAACCACAAAATAAATAAATAAATAAATGAGGGAATGCCTATCTTTCAAGCTTATAGAAGGGAGAGAAAATAATTCAGGATTATATCCAATTAATCAAATAAAAAGACACACACGAGCATACATTAAAAAGAACATAGAATAGGCAGTATAAATTGAAATAAATATTAAAATAATAGATTAAACCCAAATATATCAGGAATTACATTAAATATGAATAGATTTAATACTCAAAGACATAATTTCTCAGGATAAAATTAAAACAAAATCCAATTATATGTTTCTTATAGGAGAGACACTTGAGTATAAGGATATAGAAGGCTGAAAGAAAAAGATGGAAAAAATCATATAATGCAAACCCTAACAAAAGAATCATAGGTATTTTAATATCACACAAAAGAGACATTAATTTTTAAAAAAAAATACCTATAATGGGGATTTTTTATAATAAAAAGTTTAAACTCATCATGACATTTCTAGATTTTTATTCACTTTATAATACATAATACATTAAGACAAATTTGACTGAAATGAAAAAAGGAACTAAAAAGTCCCAATTATTGTGAGAGATTTTAAACATATTTTCAGTAACTGATATAATCAAGGACATAGGAGATTTCTTCAGCAACAGTTAACAATATGATTAACAAACGTTAACAAATTTGATGTCATTAATGCTTGGAGAATACTGCACTAACCAACTTCAGGATACTTTTTTTAAATACTATTTTATTGTGAAGGGTTACACAGCAGTTTAGGTTCCCATTCAACAATTTCTACACAAGTTGTTCAATGACATTGGTTACATTCTTCACAGTGCATGAACATTCTCATTATTTCCATTCTGGTTGTTCCATTTCCATTAATCTTGTTTCCCTGCCCCCTTACATTCTCATATGTGTTTTAAAGTAAATGTTGACCATTTGGTCTCATACAGGTGATTTTTTTTTTTTAAGGAGCACATATACTTCTGCTTTTAAAAAACTCACAAAATGTTTTATGGCCATAAATTAAGAAATTAAAATATTCACTTGTAATAACTTGTGTCAAATGATAAAATTAGTAGAAATTAGAAAATATTTGAATAATAATGAAAATACTCAAAAAACAAATGTGTGAGATACAGCTTTCCAAGAGTAAAACTCAGACTCTGAAAAAATTCAGATTAAAGTGAGATTTATTGAGAGTATAAACAACTTAAGTTGGGGAGGCAGTGAATCCTACTGAGGAGGATAGACTACTCCACTGAGGCACAGTGTGGCAAGGGCTTATGAAGACAAAAACCACAGGTGGCTGAAGTACAGCTAAAGCTATCTTCATTGGCTGGCATTACTGTATGTAGCTAGAGGTAGAGCTAAAATACTTCTGATTGGTTGACATTTGGGTTAGTTAGAACAAAGGTGCGGAAAATTACAAGTATGGTAAGGGGAAGAGGGAGTCCAGGGGGTGTCTTCTGAGAATTGGCCGACCACTAAAGTTACAGGTTTCCTAAAACATTAGATAATCTAGACACCTGCCTCCTGTATTAAACTAGGTTACTCTAGAGAAATGGTCCAGGGAGAAAAAACTGGAGTTAGATCTGCATTATACTTGTAGACTCTGTTAAAATATAAAAGCAAAGAGTTTGTTAAAGGAATAGAACAATTACAAGTGAAACTGTCACGTGGTAGAATGCCCAAGGGAAGAAAAAGGGCTTTGGTATAGAAAAGCCATAATTATGTCTCTGTTTAACATCAGCTTACTCTAAGGGCAAGCACATCTCTTGACATACTTAAGCTTAACCACAATTCGTTCTCTTCCTCGGACATCTGTACAAGCAAGGCAAGCAAAACCACAATTTCAGAAAGAGACCAGTGGTGTCTTTTAAAAATTTCCACTCTGTCATATACTAAAGCAGAAGTAGAATTTCAGGCATATATAGGTCAAGATGGAGTCACTCTTGCTCCCTTGACATGAGTGTAGCCTAGTCCAAGAGGCAGTCTTTCAGATTATTCCCTTTATCCTGGCTAAAGCCATAAGTAGAAGAACAATTACAGCCATAAACACATATATTAGAAAAGATCAAAGCCTGAAGATCTATTTTCTAAGCATCTATCTAAAGAAGGAAGTAAAAGAACAGCTAAAAGAACACAAGAGAAGCAAAAGAAAGGAAATAATATAATAGAAAATAATGAAAGAAAAAAATACCATAAAGAGGTTGAAGAAAGAAAAGAGGAAGAACAGATAACTAATACAATGAATAATAATAGGGGCATCACCATGGTTAGATATTAAAAGGTAAGAGAATATTTTGACCAAATTTATACTAGTAAATTTGAAGTTTACGTTTCCTTCCTCAACCTCTTTATAGTAGTTTTTTCATCCATCATTCTGTTCATTATTGTTTCATTAATGAAACACACAAGCAGTTCTCCTTTCTTCAACTTGTTACAATATATATATATATATATATATATATTTTTTTTTTTTAATAGAAACTGAGTTTGGCCAAATCACTTTCCCTAATCTTAGATTTCTTGTTTGGCAACAGATATTTCTTTCAGCTTTGAATGTCCTCAGACCTGATACAATGTAATGTGATAAAGGGAAGGGAGGAATTAACTTTGCCGTTAGCATGTGAGAAAATTCCCTGGGTGAGGCAAACTGCTTTTTTAATTTTTTTAAATTTTTATACTGTGCTCTTTATTTTTTTTTAAGTTTTTTTTATTTTTTCCCCATACAAAAATTTATATATACATTGTTATATAACTCTAATTGCTCTCCCCATACTGTGACAGCACACTCCTCCTTTCCACCCCTGATTCCCCATGTCTATTCAACCAGCTCCTAACCCTCTCTGCCTTCCCATCTCACCTCTGGACAGAATCTGCCCGTTTAGTCTCTTGTATCTACTTGAGCTAAGAGGCACACTTCTTACGAGTATCAGTTTATGTCCCACAGTCCAATCCAATCCCTGTCTGAAGAGTTGGCCCTGGAAATTGTTTTAGTTCTGGGCTGATAAAGAATCCAAGGGCCATGATTTCCGGGGTTCCTTCAGTCTCAGTCAGACTATTAAGTCTTGTGTTCTTACTAGAATTTGAGTTCTGCACCCCACCTTTCTCCTGCTCCATCTGGGACTCTCCGTTGTGTTCCCTGTCAGGGAGGTTATTGGTGGTAGCCGGGCACCATCTAGTTCTTCTGCTCTCAGGCTGATGAAGTCTCTGGTTTATGTGGCCCTTTCTGCCTCTTGGGTTCCTACTTTCCTTGTGTCTTTGGTGTTCTTCATTCTTCTTTACTCCAGGTGGTTGGGGCCAAACGCTTGCAAGCTTTTAAGACCCCAGACGCCACTCACCAAAGTAGGATGCAGAACATTTTCTTAATAAGTTTTTTACACCAATTGACCTAGATTTCCCCTGAAAGCATGGTCCCCACACCCCTACCCCTGCTACTCTGTCCCTCAAAGTGTTTGCTTGTATTCAGAAAACTTCTTAGCTTTGGTTTAGTCCAGTTGTGCTGACTTCCCCTGTAGTGTGTGCCGTCATTCTCTTTACTGATGCAAACTGCTGACTTGCTCAGTTGCTAACTGAAAGGTTGAAGTTTCTAGTCCAGCCAGAGGTGCATTGGAAAAAATACCTGGCAATTTACTTCCAAAAAATCATCCATAGAAAACCATATGGAGCACAGTTCTATTCACAAACATGGGGTCACCATAAGTAAGAATCCACTTGACGGCAATTGGTTTTGGTGCTGGTTTTAGCATTCCAGATATGAGACCAAAGAGATATAGTAAACCCATTGCAGTTGAGTTGATTCCAACTCATAGCAACCCTATAAGACAGAATAGAACTACTCCCATAGGTTTTCCAAGGCTTTAAATCTTTAGGAAGCAGACTGCCACATTTTTCTCCCTTGGAGCTGCTGGTGGGTTCAAACCACCAAACTTTTGGTTAGCAGCCCGGCAGTTTAACTACTGTGTGCCACCAGGAAAACTTCAAGAAGTATAGTAGGATCATGTTATTGAGTTTCATAGTTAAAAAAAAAATTGTTGAGCACCTAACATTTATTAGACACTGAAATGGTAGAGACAAATGAAATAATTTTCTTTGAGAAAGATCTTGGAATGGTACGCTGTTTGGAATTACTCTAAAGCAATGAACATTTTAGCGAAGTAGTCGTGTGGTTATATCTGTGGATGATAAGGTGGAGGATACATTAAGTGATAGGATGGAGAACAGAAAATAAGAGAATCAATTAGTATTCTAATGTAAGTAGAATATGATGAAGATCAGAAACGAGAGGATGGCAATATGGCTGTTGAGATGGGGATAGGTTACAGACATGTTCAGGCAGAAAAACTCATAAGATTTAGGAATGAACTCAGGTAGTAAGTGCAAAGAAATTTAAGGATGAGTGGATTACTCCCAGGTTTCTCTCCAGAGTGACTTTTAATGCCAAATGCTAAAAAGAGAATGAAGGTAGAAAAGAAAATTTGGGTAGGGACATGCTGGATTTGATTTCAGGTAAGCAAAATCTGAGATACTTGAAGAAAAAAAGAATTTGATATATATAGAAATTCTAAAATTTAGCTGAGAGAAAATGAATCAATCATCTTCCATTTTTTTTTATTTTATTGAGATTTGGTGACAGTTTACACAGCAAGTTAGGTTCCCATTTGACAATTTTCACACAAATTGTTCAGTGAAATTAGTTACATTTATCACAATGTGTCAGCATTCTTTTTAATTGTTGACATAGATTGAATCGTGTTCCCCAAAAATGTGTATCAACTTGGCTAGGCCATGATTCCCAGTATTGTGTGATTGTCTACCATTCTGTCATCTAATGTGATTTTCCTACGTGTTGTAAATCCTACCTCTATGATGTTAATGAGGTGGGATTAGCTGCAGTTATGTCAATGAGGCAGGATTCAATCTACAAGATTAGGGTGTGTTTTAAATAAATCTCTTTTGAGGTATAAAGGAGAGAAGTGAGCAAAGAGACATGGGGACCTCAAACCACCAAGAGACAAAAGTCAGCAGAATAGTAGGTCCTTTGGACCTGGAGTCCCTGCGCTGAGAAGCTCCTCGACCTGGGAGGATTGGTAACAAGGCCCTTCCTCCAGAGCCAACAGAGAGAGAAAGCTTTCTCCTGGAGATGACACACTGAATTCGGACTTCTAGCCTGTTAGACTGTGAGAGAATAAAGTTCTGTTTGTTTAAACCATCCAGTTGTGGTATTTCCGTTATAGCAGCCCTAGATGACTAAGAAAATTGTGTTCTGTTTATTCCATTTCCAGTACTCTAGTTTCCCTGCCCCCTAATCATCTCTTCTTTGCTTTTGAGTAATTGTTGACATTTTATCTCATACTGATGGTTTTTAAGTAGAGCACTGATCTTATGTGTAATATCCTTTATTTTGTGTGCCACTCTGCTATTTCACTAAAGAGTGATCTCAGGGGATAGGCTTGGTTCTAGGTTTAAAGAGTGTCTCAGGGCGATAGTCTCAGGGAGTCCCCATGTTCTCTACTATTCCTGTTTGTCCGTATTTTTTTGTTTGTTTGTTTTTTAAATTTTTAGTAAGAATTTGAGTTCAAAATTTTTCTCCCATTCTATTTGGGACCATCTATTATGACCCCAGTCAGAACAGTCGGTTCTTTTGGTCTCACGGTAGATGAGGTTGTGGCTCATGTTGACTTGTTTCTTCTCTGAGCTTTTGGTTACCTTCTTACTGTCTTGCTCCTGGTGAATGGAGACCTGTAGTTATGTCTTAGATGGATGCTTGCAAGCTTTTAAGACCACAGACGCTACTCACTTCACTAGGATATAAATCATGATTTTTGTGAACTATGTTATGCCAATTGACTGAGTTGTCCCATGAAATTACGGTCCTAAGCTTTCAAACCCGGAAAATCAATCTCAGAAGGTGTTTGGTTATGTCTGTGGAGTATCTCTATTTGTGTCTTCAATGAATATATATGCCTGCACCCATATATTTGTATTTACATACCTAGGACCCGTGGTGGCACCATGGTTAATAGCTCAGCTGCTAACCAAAAGTTCAGCAGTTCAAATCCACCAGCTGCTCCTTGGAAACCCTATGGGGAATTCTGCTCTATTCTATAGGGCCTCTATGAGTCATTACTGACTTGATGGCAATGAGTATAGATACTTCCATCTGCTCTCAGCTATGTACACAACTGTACCTACCCATATACTGGTTTGCCTGTATCCATCCATATGTGCTCAAACACACATTTTTACTTTGGATGTGCTGTGCTCACTACATCCACATTCAGTGCCACTTTTCCTAACACCAAAAAAACAAAAAAATAATATTGAGTCTCTATGATATAAAACATACTTTGCACTCCCTCCCACCTCTCCCTGGTAACCACCAACGAACATTGGTCTCTATATATCTATTCTTGTCTTCTTATAAAGGAAGGATCATACAATATTTGTCTTTATATGCTTGACTTATTTCACTTAGCATTATGTTCTCGAGGTCCATCCATGTTACAATATGTTTCACAGACTCATTGTTGTTCTTTATGGTTGCATAGTATTCCGCTGCATGTATGTACCACAATTTGCTTATGCATTCGTCCATTGATGGACACTTTGGTTATTTCAATTTTTTTGCTATTGTGAATAAAGCAGCAGTGGACATAGGTGTGCATATGTCTTTTGATGTCATTATTTTTAGGTCTCTAAGGTGTACACCTAGGAGTGTGATAGCATAGGGAAATTTAATTTCTAGTTTTTTGTATGAAAGCACCATACCATTTTCCATAGTGGATGTAACATTTTACAGTCACTCCAGCAATGGATAAGGGTTCCCATCTCCCTACATCCTCACCAACATTTGCTGTTATCTGTTTTTTTTTTTTTTTTTTTAATAAATAGTGCCATTTTAGCTAGGGTAAGATGGTATCTCATTGTAGTTTTAATTTGCACCTCTCTAATGGAGACCTGGTGGCACAGTGGTTAAGAACTCAGCTGCTAACAAAAAAGTTGGCATTTTGAATTCACCAGCTGCTCCTTGGAAACTCTATGGGGCAGTTCTACCCTGTCCTGTAGGATCTCTGTGAGTCAGAATTGACTGGATGGCAATGGGTTTGGTTTTTTGGGTTTGAATGGCTAATGATCATGAGCATCTTTTCATATGTTTGTTGACTACTTCAGTGTCCTCTTTGGTGAAGGTGCTGTTCGTGTCCTTTGCCCATTTTGTGACTGGGTTGTTTGTCTTTTTGTTGTTGAGTCATTGCAGTTTTCTACAGACTTAAGGGATTAGACCCTTATCGGATAAGTCCTTTCTGAAGATTTTTTCCCAGTCTGTACATTGTCTATTTACTCTTCTAATAAAATCTTTTGAAGAGCATAAGTTATTAATTTTTATGAGGTCCTGCTTATCTATTTTGTCTTTTTCTATTCATGCATTTGTTATAAAGTTTGTTATCCTATTTTTACGAAAGATTTGGTCCCATAGTTTTCTCTCTATGTTTTCTTCCAGGAATTTTATGATTTTTTGTTTAACATTTACGTCTTTGATCCATTTTGAGTTAGGTTTTTATTATGGTGTGAAGTATGGATCCCGTATCATTTTTCTGTAGGTGAATATCCAGTTTTGCCAGCACCACTTATTAAAGAGATTGTTTCTGCCACACCGAATGGATTTCAACACCTTTTAGAAAATCAATTATCCATAGATGGTTGAGTTTACTTCTGAATTCTCAATTCTATTGCACTGGTCTACATGTCTATCATTAAACCAATACCAGATTCTTTTGATTACAGTGGCTGTATAGTATGTTTTGATATTGGCAAGTGTGAGGCCACCTACTTTGTTCTTTTTCTTCAATATTGCTTTGTCTATTTGGGGTTTCTTTCCTTTCCTTGGAGCCCATGTGGTGCAGTCGTTAAGAGCTTGGCTGCTAACCAAAAAGTGAGCAGTTTGAATTCACCAGCTGCTCCTTGGAAACCATTTGGGACAGTTCTACTCTGTCCTGTAGGGTCACTATGAGCTGGAATAGACTTGATGGCAATGGGTTTGGGGTTTGGTTTCCTCTCCATATGAAGCTGGTTATTAGTTTTTCCATTTCAGTGAATTTTCTCTAAGCCATGAGTACAGTGTGTCCTTCCATTCTTGTAGGTCTCTTTTAGTCTCTTGGGTGCTCTGGTGGCACAAAGGCTAAGAGCTCAGGCTGCTAACCAAAAGGTTGGCAGTTCGAATTAATGAGCTGCTCCTCAGAAACCCTAAGGGTTAGTTCTATTCTGTTCTATTAGATCGCTATGAATCAAAATCGACTCAATAGCAATGAGTTTGGTTTGTTTGTTTTTGTTTTATTCTCTTGTAGCAGTATTTTATAATTTTCATTGTATAAGTCTTTTATGTCCTTGGTTAGGTTAATTCCTAGGTATTTTATCAATTTGGGGTCTATTTTAAAAGGTATTGTTTTCTTGATTTCTTTTTTGGTGTATTCTTTGTTAGTGTAGAGGATCCCAGCTGATTTTTGTGTGTTGATCTTGTACTCTACTAAGTTGCTAAATTCTTCTGTTAGTTCCAGCAGTTTTCTTTTGTAATGTGTAGGGTCTTCTAGGTATAAGATCATGTCATCTACAAATAGACATAGTTTTTCTTCTTCCTTTCCAATTTGGATACATTTTATTTCTCTTTCTTGCCTTATTGCTGTGGCTAGGACTTCCAGTACAATGTTGAGTAAGAGTTGAGATAATGGGCATCCTTGTCTCATTCTCATCTCAGAGGGAAGGTTCTCAGCCTTTCGTCATTGAGTAAAATGTTGGCTATTGATTTTGCATACCTGCCTTTAATTATGTTGAGAAATTTTCCTTCTATTCCTACCTTGCTGAGAGTTTTTATTAGAAAAAGATGTCGAATTTTTATCTAATGCCTTTTCTGCATCTATTGATATGATCAGTTGGTTCTTTTCCTTTGTTTTATGTATGTGATAGATTATATTGACTGTTTCTAGTGTTGAACCACCTTTTTAATCCTGGTATGAATCCCACTTGATCATGGTGTATGATTTTTTTTTTTTGATATGTTGCTGAAGTTTGCTGGCTAGAATTTTGTCAAAAATTTTTGCCTCTATGTTCATAAGGGATGTTAGTCTGTAATTTTCTTTTTTTGTTATGTCTTTGGCTAGTTTAGGTATCAAGGTTATGCTGGCTTCATAGGAAGGGTTCGGTAGTGCTCCTTCTTCTACATTACTGAAGAGATTGAGTAGGATTGGTGTCAGCGCTTCTCTGAATATTTGGTAGAGTTTTCCGATGTAGCTGTCTGGTCCTGGGCTTTTATTTATTCACTTATTTACTTAGTTTCTTGATGACATCTTCAATCTCTTATTTTGTAGTGGGTCTGTTTGAATTTTCTACCTCTGTTTGTGTTAGATTGGGTAGGTACTGTGTTTCTAGAAATTTGTCCATTTCATCTAGGTTTCTGGTTTGTTGGAGTATAATTTTTCATAGTTATCATTTATGATCTTCTTTATTTCTGTTAGATCAGTTGTAATGTCACCAATATAATTTCTTAATTTGATATTTGCCTCTTCTGGATTTTTTTTGTCAATCTAGCCAGTGTTTGTCTATTTTATTCATCCTTTCAAGAACCAACTTCTGGTTTTGTTGATTCTTTCTATTGTTTTTCTATTTCATTTACTTCTGCTCTAATCTTTATTATTTACTTTTTTCTGATAGTTTTGGCTTCTTTTGCTGTCTTTTCTGTTTGTTCAAGTAGCCAATTTAAGTTAATGCTTTTGGATCTTTCTTCTTTTTTAATGTAAGTATTTACTGCTATGAATTTCCCTCTGTGTATTGCTTTTACTGTGTCCTGAAGGTTTTGATATGTTGTATTTTAATTTTCATTTGATTCTAGGAATTTTTAAATCTGACTTTTGATTTCTTCTATGACTCAAAGGTTTTTTTTCAATAGTGTATTATTTAGTTTCCTTGTATTTTTCCTCTTGTTTATTTCTAGCTTAATACTGTTATTGTCAGATAAGATGATTTGTATGATTTCAATCATTTTAAACTTGTTGAAACTTGTTTTGTGTCCTAGCATATGATCTGTTCTGGAAAATGATCCATGTGCACTGAAGCAAAATATGTATTTTTCTGATGCTGGGTGGAGTGTTCTATATATATCTGTTATGTTCAAGTGGTGTATGGTTTTATTTAAGTTCTCAATGTCCTTGTTGTTGTTGTTATTGTTTTTAGGTGTTGCCAAGTCGATTCTGACTCATAGCAACCCTATGCACAACAGAACAAAATGCTGCCCGGTCCTGCATCATCCTCACAATTGTTGTTATGCTTGAGCCCATTGTGTCACTCCACTTCTTTGTAAGTCTTCCTCTTTCTCACTGACCCTCCACTCTACTGAGCACGATGTCCTTCTCCAGGGACTGATCTTCCTGAAGTGTCCAAAGTATGTAAGACGAACTCTTGCTATCCTCACTTTTAAAGAGCATTCTGGCTGTACTTCTTCCAAGGCAGATTTGTTTGTTCTTTTGGCAGTCCATGTTATAGTCAATATTCTTCGCCAACACCATAATTCAAAGGCACCAATTCCTCTTCAGACTTCCTTATTCACTGTCTGGCTTTCAAATGCATATGAGGTGATTGAAAAACACCATGGCGTGGGTCAGGCGCACCTTAGTCTTCAAGGTGACATCTTTGCTTTTGAACACTTCAAAGAGATCTTTCACAGCTTATTTGCCCAGTGCAATACATCTTTTGATTTCTTGACTGCTGCTTCTATGGACATTGATTGTGGAGCCAAGTAAAATGAAACTCTTGACAACTTCACTCTTTTCTCCGTTTATCATGATGTTGCTTATTGATCCAATTGTGAGGATTTTTGTTTTCTTTATGTTGAGGTGTAGTCCATACTGAAGGCTGTGGTCTTTGATTTTCATCAGTAAGTGCTTAAAGTCCTCTTCACTTTCAGTAAGCAAGGTTGTGTCATCTGCATAACACAGGTTGTTAATGAATCTTCCTCCTATCCTGATGCTCCACTCTTCTTCACGTAGTCCAGCTTCTCAGATTACTCACCTTACAGATTGAATAAGTATGGTGAAAGAATACAACCCTGATGCACACCTTTCCTGACTTTAAACCATGCAGTATACCCCTGCTCTGTTCGAAAGACTGCCTCTTGATCTATGTACAGGTTCTGCATGAGCACAATTAAATGTTATGGAATTCCCATTCTTCACAACATTACCCATAATTTGTTATGATCCACACAGTCAAATGCCTTTGCAAAGTTAATACAACACAGGTAAACATCTTTCTGGTATTCTCTGCTTTCAGCCATGGTCCATCTGACATCAGCATTGATATCCCTCTTTTTACGTTCTCTTCTAAACCCACCTTGAATTTCTGACAGTTCCCTGTTAATGTACTCCTGTAAGCTTCTTTGAATGATCTTCAGCAAAATGGTAGTAGTATGTGATATTAATGATCTTGTTAAGTAATTTCTGCATTTGATTGGATCACCTTTCTTTGGAATAGGCATAAATGAGGGTCTCTCCCAGTTGGTTAGCCAGGTAGCTGTCTTCCGTATTTCTTGGCATAGACGAGTAAACACTTCCAGTGCTGCATCCATTTCTTGTCGTTAGTGATCTTCTTTATAGATGTTCTGTCTATAATTGAAAGTGGTATGTAGAAGTCCCCTGCTATTATTGTGGAGTTGTCTATTTCTCCATTCATATTAGTCAGTATTTATTTCATGTATTTTGGTGAATTTCTGTTAGGTGCATATGTATTTATAATTGTTATGTCTTCTTGCTGAATTATCCCTTTTATTATTATAACCTCCTATATGTCTTGTAATAAATTTTTATTTAAAGTCTATTTTATCTCTTATCCCTATGATTTCCCCTGCTGTTTTTTGTTTAGTGGTTGCATGGAATATTTTTCTCCATCATTTTATTTTCAACCTGTTTGTGTTCTTTTGTCTAATGTATGTTTCTATACACAGCAAAATGATGGATGTTTTTTTTTTTCCAATCTATTCTGCCAATCTCTGCTATTTGCATGGGGCATTATGACCATTTACATTTAAGGTTATTACTGAAAACAAAATGTCTACCTCACTCATTATGCTGTTCGTTTTCTGAGTGTTTTGTATCTCCTTTGTTTTCTATTCTGATTTTTCTATTTTTGTTTTTATTTGGCTGCTTTGTTGTGATAAGTCCTTTTGTTTTCCTCTTTCTTTTCTTCTAAACTTTTTTTTGTTGGTGATTTCTTAGTGGTTACTCTATATATTACATTACACAACTTACAATTGCAACAATGTTTAACATATGAACAACAGCACACAACCTTAACATAATAAATCTATTTCTGATAAACTCCTCCTTCCCGCACTTCTGTTGGTGTGTCTCCGTTAATATCAATATACAACTTACATTTGGTAAGTTTACTTCGTGTTTATTTCTTACAAACTTAATGTTGTATTTTTTGCAGGATTTAATTATTGAGTTTATTCCCTGAAAATATCATATACTTGGTCCTTATGAATGCCTGCGTTCTTGAGGTTTTTATTTTTTATTTATTTTTTTTGAGATCACTCTTATTTTTCCTTTTTTTTTTTCAGTGTCTAGCTATGAATATTTATTTAATGCTCTTCCTTTTCCATTTGGAGTACTCCCTTGAGTAATACTTGCAAAGCTGGTCTGGCCAAAATCCAGAGTTTCTATTTGTTTAGGAATGTCTTGATTTCCCTCACGTTTTTTTTTTTTTCATGTTTGATACATTTTTATTAGTGTCTTAGGCTGGGTTCTCTACTAGGGAAGCAAAACCAGTAAAGTGCATGTATGTGTATAGAGAGAGACAGAGAGATTAATATTGAGGAAGTGGCTCACGTGGTTTTTAGAGGCTGTAACACCCTAAGTCTGCGGGGTAGGAAAGAGGATTCTGCTGATTCACGTAACCACAGGGGCTGGTGAACCCAAGTTCGGTAGGCTGGAGAGCGGGGCTGTAGCAGGCTGTGAAGATGGATGAATCTCAAGGTCGGCAGGCAAGCTGCTAGCTCAAGTCCCAAGAGCCAGAGTATAGATGAACAGGAGACAGCTGCAGAATCTAGAACAAGCAAAAGCCCTGGCAAGGTAAGCAGGAAGGAGCTAGGTGGCAGAGGACAGAGAGATGAAGGGTGAGGGGGTGGTTTAGCCATCACAGACCCTGCCCCTGCTGGTACCACTCACAGAAGATCCCATCGTGGGGGTAATCACATGTCAAATCTCAACAAGGAAGTGATCACAACATTATACTGTGAAAACACTGACGATCATGGCCCAAGTAGGTTGACACAGAATTTTATCCATCACAATTAAATTGGATAAACACCAAAATGGGAGAAACATAACTAGAGGCTAAGTATAATCCAAATAATTTTTAAAAGTCTGAAATAAAAGAGCAATAGGGGAAAATATTTACCCCATGTTTCTGAATGACAACTTTTTTGGGTAAAAAAAATTCTTGGTTTGCAATTGTTTTTGTTCAGTGTTTTATATGTATCTCTCCATTGTCTTTGAGCCTCTAGAGTTTCTGGGGAGAAATCCAGCCTGATTCTTATCAAAGGCCCTTGGTATATTATATTGCATTTTTCTCTTGCTGCTTTCAGAATTCTCTCCTTGTCTTTGGTTTTCAAGAATTGTATTAAGAAATGGCGCAGAGCTTATCTTTTTGTTTTTCTTCTGATTGGGGTTCGTGTAGCTTCCTGTACCAGGCTTGGTACTCTGTTCAGGTGTAGGAAATTATGTTTGATTATCTCTTGGAAAATTGTTTCTGTGCCTTTATTGTTGTCATGGTGCTCTGGGATGCCAATAATTCTAATGTTAGATTTCTTAATTGAATCCCATATTTCCTTTTGAGTTTGTTCACTTTTCTTTGTTCTTTTCTCTTGTTTCTCTTGAGACTTGATAAGTTCAGTTATTTTGTCTTGTCTTTGATTCTCATGTCTTTTCAACTCTGTTGTTGAATGTTTCTCTTGCCTTTTCTAATTCAGTTGCTTTATTCCTCAGTTCCAGTAGTTCTCTTTGTTCTTTTTTCTTTTGATGTTTTCAATTTCTTTGTTGAGTCTTTCATTTTGTTTCTCCATTTGTTTCCTAATCTCTGTTAGTTTGATTTGTGTGTGCTTTTTTGCTTTCTTTAAACATATTTAGTGCAATAGCAAAATTATCAATTCTTTGCTTTAGTCTGATCTCCATAACAGAAACTTCCTCTTCTTCTTCATGTTTTGCATTTGATTTTTCCTACTTGTCTTGTGATGTTGTGTGTTTTATTAATTTTTGTTGTACTTGGCCCATTTTCTTTTTTTTTTACTTTAAATTTTGTATTCTGGTTTTTGTGGGAAAATTATCTGATTGGGTGTCCTCGTGGTGCAGTGTCCAAGCACCTGACTGCCAAATGAAAGGCTGTGGATGGTACCCACTAGCCACTCTGTGAGAGAAAGATGTGGCAGCCTGCCTCTGTAAAGACTCAGAGTCCTGGGAACCCCAAAGAGCAGAGCTACTCCTCCCCACAGGGCCGCTTTGAGTCAGAATCAACCCAGCAGCAGTGGGCTTGGTATCTTCTCCTGAGAACCACTATAGGACAGTCTTATCATTAGGTTTTGTTTTTTTTTTTTTTTAAATATCATTGTTGATTCAGGAGTTCTGGATGCTTTATCTCTGAAATTTAATATGTATGCATGGGAGGGGCTTTTAGCTGATTGCAGATGTTGATATAAGCGGTGGAGCTTGACTTTCCTGTGGCAAAGGTGGGGGACTGTCTATGACTTTCCCGCACAGCTGTCCCTGCATAGGCTCTCCCACAGTGTCCTGCTGTGTGCAGGGTGCCTGCCATTTCCATCTGTGTCAATTGTCAATCTGAAGCATTCCCCTTGCGCTGCTACCCTTGCAGTTCCTCCTGGTCCTAGTGCCTATCCATCTTGAGCATCAGTGAAATTCAGTAGCAATCTCTCCCTTCTCCCCCCCCCAGTTGTGTGGCCTATGAACTCCCATGGCCAATTTGTGCCACCTCAAAAAAATCAGGCTACAGCTTCCTCAGATTAGCTCCCTTTTTCTATCCTCTGTTTGCGGTATTGCCCAGCCCCATCCCAAAATGATTGTGATGAGCGAGTTCTCTTGATGTTAGCGGGTGGGTTCTCCCAGCTTCTATGCCATCCCCGCTGCTCCTTTCCCTTGCTTCTGGACTCACCCCAACTCTCCAAACCTTCGCTGCCATCTGGAGTTCTGAGATCCAGTCTGTGCTTGTTTTTGTTCATTGTTCAGTAGGTTAGTTGCTGGAGGAGTAAAGGGGAACATCCACTCACTTCACCATCTTTCTTTACCTTTCCAATAATCTTCTTTTGAATAATTCCTGAAATAACTTGTTTTCTTTCTTAAATTAACAAAAAATATTGGCTCATATAAAATTTTCCATCAACCATAACTATTCCACCATCTACATAACTTTTTCTTTGCTTTGTCTAGCAGTCATTTTGTCATTTTTTAATCTTGTGCAATTCTTATAATTCTCATTGTAGAATAAGAAAAACGAGACCCAAAGAGGATGCATAACTGGGTCAAGTTCACACTGAGAATTCGGTAGAAGAATTTAGATTGCAAGCAGCAATATCACCTGGTTTCTGGTGTAATGCCCTTTCTCTCACATGCTTATTTCCCTTGCTAAATTTTCTTAAATTCTTATGAGACCATTTTATTTTTCTGATTAGAAAACTCATTTTAACTATATTGTTATCACCTGTTCTAGCATCGTTTGAAAATCTGATTAATTTATTAATCATCTTTAATAAAGACTATGACAAATTGAGTTGATGGGCTCCTTATAATTTCTAAAATCTTTAAATTTCGGAGCTCAAAACAAGCATATCGATTATCTCACTTTACAGATGAAGAAATAGAGACACAGGGAGGAATTCATATCTGAAATCCATGTCCCAAAACACTATTTAAAAAAAAAAAACAAAAAACCATTGCTGTTGAATTGATTCCAACTCATAGCAACCCTGTAGAACAGAGTAGAACTGCACCATAGGGTTTCCAAGGCATGGCTGTGGATTTGAACTGCTGAACTTTTGGTTAGCAGCCAAGCTTTTAACCACTGCACCACCAGGACTTAAATTATTCTCACAAGTTAAGGCCAAGAATACAATTACATATCCCTTAACTATGGCTGTCAAATAGGAATCGGGTAACGCATGCCAGTGTAGTGCCTTCCAAACACCCTTTTGCAATGTATTCTTAACATGGTAACATTAAAGTATAATCACAGAGATCACTAAAATCAAGTTGGTTGCCAGTTTATCCCAGGGGAAAATCATTTATTTAATATGTCATTCAGTAGATGTTTTTGATACAGAAAAACATACACACAGAGTCACAAAACAAAATATAGTCCTTAATCCCACTTCCTGAATAATACACATATTTAAGACAAAGTAAATAAAAGATTAAAGTTAAAAAATGCAAACAATACAGAAAGATACAAAATTAAAAGTGAAATCCTCACCCACCCCTCCCCTGGCTCTTCCCAAAAGTCAACATTGAAAATAGGATTTTTGATACTCCTTTCATAACCACAAACCCATACTTACGTGCATAGGAATCTGTTGATATATCTATTTTGTTTACATACTATACACACTGCCACACTGCTCCCTCTCTTAATGTCAGACCTGGGAAGATATAAACCTAACAAAATCTGTCACTTTTGTCTTTTCATGAAGTTGTATTTCTTGTTTTGGAATAAAGTTTTATTAGGGTGAGGATTACCTGACAAATATTTTGGGCTAGTATAATTCCATATGTGGGTTTTGAGCTCATCATAGTCATATCCAGGATCACATTTTTCTTTAAAGATGGGTATCTCTTTCAATTAGTTGATATCTAAAATGTACACTTTTTCAGGGAAAAAAAAAATGATTATTTGTTTTTATAACAAATCTGGTCTTTTCCTAAGCTTCAAACCTGTAGGCTCAAGTGATTTGAAGACATAAACCAAGAAATAATGTAATGCCATAAATTAAAACAAATAAACAAAATCACTGCAAACATCACCCTAGAATTACTGTTTTTTAATCTCTTAATGGTGATTCTGCTGTTTAATCATTTATAATTTTCCATTCATCATTTTCACTTAACTGACTATTCTAAGATTTTGCATATAGCCACATAACTTCACTGTTATTCATGTTAGGGCTGTATTAAGTGGAAGGATTCTAAACACCACTTTTGCACTATAATATTGTTTACACATTTTTCACAGGTTTCAGTAAGCTATGTTGAATGTGCCCATTTGATTACAGTACTGATTAAGACAAGTTCTTCAAAAAGGGATTACTGAGTCAGGAATATGAATCCCAATGTTAAGATACAACAAGGATTTTGATCTACGGCTATGGACATTACTGGAGGTTTTCTTGTTGAACAAGTTTCCATCTACGAGTCATGCACAGACCACTGGCTGCCTAGTAGAAAAACAGTAATGCCACTGAAGAATGAAAATACACAGGTAAACCAGAAAGAGGAGGCTTTTGAGACATCTTGGTGAGGGAAAAACAAAATGAAAAGCTATTTAAAGGAAAAAAAATAAAATAAAACCTTGGTAGGATCACATGAAATTCTAACAAAGAGGAAATGGACAGTGAAAGATAAGCTGGGACTCCACAGTCATGATTAGTCAATACCATAAAAATAGTTTATGACACAAAATAGAACGTAGTTGAAGAGATTTCTAAACAATCTGAGTACTTAAAGCCAGGCACTGGGAGTACTTAAGTCGAAGAAGACTTGTGGGAGACCAGAAAATTTTCTCAAATCTCTGATGAATTGATGCGTATCTGATGCATACTTAAGAACCAGAACTAGTCCCACCTAAGAGAAGCTACAGGGAGATAGATTGCACTGAAATGACAGAATGAGTCCATTTTTACTCCGTTAGTGAAGGGTTCCAGGAGTCCCTAGGCAACACCTTAGAAAATGCTGTAGAGAGAATTCAAGATTAAGCAAGAGAATTTAACTATCTGATCCCAATTCTATGAAACACTGTATGTTTCATACTATGACTGTTTATGCTATTGGGATTCATAGAAGCAGATGCTTCAAATTACTTTGAACAGTTTTCTGAGCATAAGATGAATAAAGAAGATTTTGACCCAGAGGGGTGAAGCCTGGAACTACGGGAAGAAGAAAAAGAAAAGGAGCATTAAAAGTGTTAAGGCTGAGATAAAACAACATTCCCATCTCCCTCCTTGTCGTGTACTCCCGGGAGAGCACATGCTTTGTGAGCCTGGCAGTATGTGACTTGGTAGAATGCTTCGCTCACTCTATCCTGTCAGAATCACAGTGTAAGTTCCTGAGGTCAAAACCTCTCAGGTCAGAAGAATTTCTATTGGGCCCTTGTACCAATGATTCTTTATTGCTCTATTACGAAATGAAAGGGTTGAATTTCCTCGTGAACATTAATCATAAAGACAAGATTGTTCTCTGATTATCCTCCCCCAAAACACAATTAACCCAAGTTATGACTTAATTGCATAATTATTTAAAAACCCAATGCTTTGGACAATTGCCTAGAGAGTGAGCAGAATTTGGTGGACTGACACAATTTACTCCTTCTATAAAGTCCTAACAAGCTCAGTGTGTCCATATTCTGTGTTCTGTTTTATATCAGCTCTCCTTGTGGCAGAGGATGAGCCCCTATTGGGATTCATTGTCTCAAAAAAGCACTGCGGAATATGGCTAAACTTTTGGCCAAGTCCATAGAGCTGTTTGGAGGATCAAGTACACTAGGAGTCAGAAGACAAAGAATTTTGGGGAAAATAGGTTCTTGTGCCGCTATCACATGAATAAACATAGATTGGAAGATGCTGTCTTAGGCCTCCCCTTTCGTACTGGGAAGACTCTAGCATACTGTCTTCAGAAGCAAGATGGTTGTCTTAGTTATCTAGCGTTGTTATAACAGAAATACTATAGGTGGATGGCTTTAGCAAAGAGAAATTTATTGTCTCACAGTCTTGTAGGCTACAAGTCCAAATTCAGGGAGCCAGCTCCAGGAGAAGGCTTTTTCTCTCTGTCAGCTCTGGAAGAAGGTCTTTGTCATCAGTCTTTCACTGGTCTAAGAACTTGTCAGCACAGGGACCTCGGGTCCAAAGGACTCACTATGCTCCTGGTGCTTCTTTCTTGGTGGTATGAAGTCCCCTTGTCTTTCTGCTAGTCTCTCTGCTGGCTTCTCTCTTTTATATCTCAAAAGGATTAATTTGAACATCATAAAAGTAGGATTTTGGACACATAGGAGAATCATATCAGGTGACAAAATGGTGGACAATCACACAATACTGGAAATCATGGCCTAGCCAAATGGATACACACTTTTTGGGGACACGATTCAATTCATAACAATGGTGTAAGACTTTGAATGAGTGTTTTCTTTTAATTTAGTTTTTAACCCCTTGGCCTTAAATTCCTCATTTAAAACATGAGAGGGCACAATTTATAACTAAGTCATATCCTTTCAAGTTCTAAAAATTCTGGAATCAAGAAAAGTGTTCAAACACTAGTGATGAAAATGCAACACTGTTGTTTTAAAACTCTGCTTGGATTTTTAGAAGGATGGCATAGCTATACATTAAGGTGTGGGAATAATAGACGGATAACCGTTAACAAAATAAGAAGTAGAAATGCCACAAAAGTACTTTGCTAGCACTATTTTCTCCATCAAAATAAAATTTTTCATTGCGTGGTATTTTAATCAAAATTACATTAAGAATTTGAAATGAAACCATCAGACTGTAGTCAGTTTATTTACCTAACCAGGGGATCAGTCCAGTTTTCAAGCAATGTTGCTTCATTTTCATACCTTGCTGTGTCATGTCACGTATCAGAGATACAATTAGAATTAAATTATCTGTAACCACGTCCCCTTAATAGTATTTATTTAAAATGCAAGATTTTTTTTTGTATTTTATTAATTCTAAGAATACATTATGGTCATTTTAACTAAAGGGTATACATAAAATTAAAATTTAAAATGTGCTGGGGATTCAGTCAGCAAGTAACAAGATTTGTGAGTACGCATCCATAATGACCAGAACCCATGGACAAAATTACACCTAGGGGAGAAGGCATTCTACAAGAAGGGATGCTTACTCATTTTACATTCTCAAACCAAAAACTTTGGCCACAAGTGCCAGCGTGAGTCTACTTGCCTCATTTCCTCATTGGTGTATATAAAATAAAACCTGAAGTGTGCCTTTAACATATAAATAAGTAATAGGTGGAGGTTTTAGGGCTGAATAATCTCACACCAGGCTGTTACCGACATTCATTTTATTAAACCATTACCTTAAGCATAAATATTTACGTAAGACTACAAAAAACATGAAGTGGAGTTACTTCTTTTCTCAGTTACAGTTCTTCAAGTAGGAGCTGGTGAAAATACTCTCTTCAGGGCTGGCTGTGGGCAAAGTCTCAGACTCTAGTTGAGGACTCCCTTTGCTTCAACATGTTTTAAATTCTGCAGTTTCTTACTCCAATGGTCCACATTGTTCTCATGCCCATAATGTCTCCTCAGGGTGTGTGTGTGTGTATGTGTGTTTTAGGGACCTTACTCAAGTTGTTGCATTAAGAATTTAACCAATCTCCCTTTTAGTTATTTTCTTTATTAGTTCTTATTAGGAGATTCTTGCTTCCACCAAAAGGCTCTGAAGATACCCACTATTCTTATTCTCTCTTTCTGTTTGTTTGAACTTGTATGTTCTCTAATCTGAGAATTCTGAGCTGTAGTTTAAAGTGCAGCTTCTGTGCAAGTGTGGTGAAATGAAAAATGCTTTATTTCTGACTGAAGTGTGACTTGAGAAGGGATTCCCCAGGGGTCTGAAATCCCAATGCTAGAGCACCTGCTGTGTGTAATACCATTACATGGCTACCTGGTCTGGGGTATCCTGGGTACTGGTCTATCTAATCAACTCACTGTCAGTCTGATGTGCACTACAACAACCTCCTCCTGCTTCTTTGTGATTAGAAAAATTCAAGGGTGCTTTTAGATCTACATGACTCTGCCAGACACACTGGGGTAATATATTAAATAAATTTTGGGCTGTGTTATGCAGGAAACTCTCATCCACCATATCAAAAAACTTCACGAGTCCAGAAAAGCCTAGACTCATGCAGCTAAGTCTGGAAGCATGATACTAACAAGAAAAACACAACTATGTGTTTCAGTTTTTTTAATTATCAATTCTTCCATGTGATACTAGCGTTAGGAAAGCCAAAAAAGAAAGTAATATAAAAAGGAAGGAAGGGAGGAAAGAAGGAAGGAAGAAAGGAAGGGAAAAAATAAAGAAAACTTGATGACTTTGTAATGATAGTGAAAGTCTTGATAGCAAAAACTGGAAAAGGGAGAAGAGAAAGAAAAGATAAATTAAGCACAGAATTTACATGTGAAAATCCTACATAAGAAAATGAGAAACAGAATGCTATAGTGGTTGAGATAAACAGCCCCACAGATGACCCTTAGTTACTCCACTTCCTGCTGTTAACACTTGTGTATAATGCCCTCCCCTTGAGTGTGAGCCAGATTTAGGGACTAATTTCTAATGAGTCCTAAAATTATGGGATGCCACTTTCACAATTAGGTTACAAAAAGAGTGTGGCTTTTGTCTTGGGAGGGCTCTCACTCTATTTGAGGGAAACCAGCTGCTTTGTTGTGATTTGCCCTAGAGAGGCTAACAAGGTAAGGAACAGGGTGATCTCTGGCCAACAGCCACTGAGTAACCAAATCCTGCCTACAATCACTTGTGTGAGCTTAGAAGCAGATCTTCCCCATTAGGGCCTTCAGATGAGACCGCAATACCTGCGACATCTTGATTGCAGACTTGTAAGAGACTCTGGGACAGACGCATCCAGCTAATGTACTCCTAGATACCTGACCCACAGAAACAGTGAGATAATAAATGTTATTTAAGGATGGAGCCCTGGTGGTGCTGTGGTTAAGAGCTCCCCTGCTAACCAAAAGGTTGGCAGTTCGAATACACCAGCCGCTCTTTGGAAACACTATAGGGCAGTTCTACTCTGTCCTGAAGGGTTGCTATTAGTCAGAATCAACTTGACAGCAACAGGTTTGGTTTGGTTTAAGGAACAAATTTTAGGGTAATTTGTTATGCAGAGATAGGTAAATAACACTACAGCAGATTGACTTCCATTCTCCATGACAACTAAATTTATCTCATAAATTCAAAGGTTGGTAATTTTACCCATTTAGTCTTTCAACAAAAATGTATTGACTATGGAGCGTTGGTGGCATAGTGGTTAAGAGCTCAGCTGTTAACCCAAAGGTCGGCAGTTTGAATTCACCAGCCACTCCTCGGAAACCCTATGGGGGCTTTTCTGCTCTGTCCTATAGGGTTGCTATGAGTCAGAATTGACTCCATGGCAATGGGTGTTGGTTGTATGTGCCATGTGGTATATGAAAGTGTGAGAAGTGACTCTTCTTCTCAAGTATTTTATATGTTAACAGAAAATTCAATAATTAAACTAGTAATTACAATAGCATATGACAAATATAAGCAAATGACAATAATCAACTGTATGTGTTGTTTTGTTACGTGCCATCGAGTTGGTTCGGATCCATAATTACCCTACTTAACAACAGAACGAAACACTGCCGGGTCCTATGCCATCCTCACAATCGTTGCTATGCTAAAGCCCATTGTTGCAGACATTGTCTTTTTCTCTGATCCTCCACTTTACCAAACATTATGTCCTTCTCCAGGGACTGGTCCCTCCTGATAACATGTCCAAAGTATGTGAGACAAAGTCTTATCATCCTTGCTTCCAAGGAGCACTCTGGCCATACTTCCTCCAAGATAGATCTGTTCCGCCTTCAGACAGTCCATGGTATTTTCAATACTCTTTGACAACACCATAATTCAAAGCCATCGATTCTTCTTCAGTCTTCCTTATTAATTGTCCAGCTTTCGCATGTATATAAGGCGACTGAAAATATTATGGCTTGGGTCAGGTGCATCTTAGTCTTAAAGTAACATCTTTGCTTTTAACACTTTAAAAAGATCTTTTGCACAGATTTGCCCAATGCAATGCTTTGTCTAATTTCTTGACTGCTGCTTCCGTGGGTGTTGATTGTGGATCCAAGTAAAATGAAATCCTTGACAACTTCAATCTTTCATCCATATATCATGATGTTGCTTATTGGTCCAGTCATGAGGATTTTTGTTTTCTTTATGTTGAGGTGTAGTCCATACTGAAGGCTGTGGTCTTTGATCTTCATCAGTGAGTACTTCAAGTCCTCTTCATTTTCAGCTAGCAAGGTTGTGTCATCTGCATAACGCAGGTTGTTAATAAGTCTTCCTCCAATCCTGATGCCACGTTCTTCTTCATGTATTCCAGCTTCTCGGATTATTTGCTCAGCATACAGATTGAATAAGTATAGTGAATGGATACAACCCTGACACACACCTTTCTGGACTTTAAACCACACAGTATCCCCTTGTTCTGTTCAAACAACTCTCTCTTGTTCTAAGTACAGATTCCTCATGAACACAATTAAAGTGTTCTGGAATTTCCATTCTTTGTAATGTTATCCATAATTTGTTATGATACACGTAGTCAAATGCCTTTGCATAGTCAATAAAACATAAGTAAACATCTTTCTGGTATTCTCTGCTTTCAGCTGTGATGCATCTGACATCAGCAATGCTATCCTTGATTCCATGGCCTCTTCTGAATCTGGCTTGGATTTCTGGCACTCCCTGTCTATTTACTACCGCAACCCACTTTTGAATGATCTCCAGCAAAATTTTACTTGTGTGTGATATTATTTGATAATTTCTGCATCCTGTTGGATCATATTTCTTTGGAATAGGCATAAATATGGATTTCTGCCAGTAAGTTGGCCAGGTAGCTATCTCTCAAATTTCTTGGCATAGACAAGTGAGTGCTTCCAGAGCTGCATCTGCTTGTTGAAACAGCGTAATTGGTATTCTGTCAATTCCTAGAGCCTTGTTTTTCGCTTATGCCTGTAGTGCAGCTTGGATCTCTTCCTTCAGTACCATTGGTTCTTGATCGTATGCTACCTCCTGAAACGGTTGAACACTGAGCAATTCTTTTTGGTACAGTGACTTTGTATTCCTTCTATCTTCTTTTGATGCTTCCTGCATCATTTAATGTTTCCCCCATAGAATCCTTCAATATTGCAGCTCCAGGCTTCAATTGTTTTTTCAGTTCTTTCAGCTTCAGAAATGCAGAGCGTGTCTTCCCTTTTGGTTTTCTATCTCCAGGTCTTTGCACATGTTATTATAATACTTTACTTTGTCTTCTTAAGCTCCTCTTTGAAATCTTCTGTTCAGCTCATTTACTTCATCATTTCTTCATTTTGCTGTAGCCACTCAACATTCAAGATCAAGTTTCAGAGTCTCTTCTGACATCCATTTTGGTCTTTCTTTCCTAACTTTAGTGTATATAGTGGTTAAGAAATACGTACCTGAAAAGGTGATATTTGATCTAATATATGAAGACTGAGTTGGAATTAACCAGGAAAGGAAACTGAGTATCTTATGCAAATACCCAGAGATGAGAGAGTACATGGCACATCTGAGGATACTGAAGAGTTTGGTATGTCTAGGGTATAAAATGTTAGGGAGACAGTAATGGCAGATAAGGTTGGGCAGCTGAGCTGGTGATAGATCATGAAGTTCCTCGAAAGATATAGTAAGGAGTTTGGATTTTGTCCTCTGATGAATGGGATTTTATAAGGGATTTAAAATAAGATGATGGCATATTCAGATTTGGTTTTAGAAAAATAATTTGATTCACTGCATAGAGTTGCTGGAAACAGTATAATTATGGAGATAAGATAGAAAACTATTAGCTTGTAGTCCCCTAAGACATGATGGTGTCCTAGACTATGCACATATGCAATGAGAATAGAATCAAGAGAAACTTGGGAGGCAAAACTGACAGAGTTTGGTGTCAAGTTGGGGGTTGTTGTTGTTGAGTTGATTCCAACTCATAGTGACCCTATAGGACAGAGTAGAACTCCCCTATAAGGTTTCCTAGGCTGTATTTTTTATGGGAGCAGATCGTCAGGTCTTTCTTCCCATGGAGCTGCTGATGGGTTAGCAGCCGAGCAGTTAACCATTGCACCTCCAAAGATGCTTAATTTGGGGATGGTGGTACATAAAAGGAGAGCTGGTTGCACAGTGGTTAAGTGTTCGGCTGCTAACCAAAAGGTTGGTGGTTCAAATCCAGCAGATGCTCCCTGGAAACCACATGGGGCAGTTCTACTCTGTCTTACAGGGTTGCTATGAGTCAGAATCAACTCTATGGCAACAGATTTGGTTTTATGGTTGGTAGGTAAAAGGAGAGAAAAAGGATGAGTTCCACATTTATGCTTTAGGATTCTTGATGGGTATTGGTTGACAAGAGTTTCTGAGGAAAATGAAATGAGTTTAGCAGTTGGATTTGAGGTGCCTCTAAAACACAAATTGCAGCTTCCCATGAGGAAGTTGGGCATATGCTATGAAGCTCAGAGGAGTCATCTGAAATAGCTACAATAAATATCTGGGAACTTTTATCATGAAGATAATAGTTCAATCCATATTTGTAAATAAGTAAAACAAAGGGCAGTGCATAGAGTGAGAAGAAATGTGGTACTGGGAATACTGATATTTATATACTAGTTCAAGAAAAAGGAATATGCAAAGGATGCTAAGAAGTAAGGACCAAAAGTTATAAGAACTAAGTGTATTTGTCATGAAGGCCAAAGGAAAAGAGAAATTTGAGAAAGAATATTTAAAAAATTGTGGCCATCATGAGAATTTTAAGTCTATTGATATTAATAATGATTATAGCTGTAAATGAATAAAATTTATAAAATAAGAAATCTTAAATAAAAATTGATGATTAACTCTGTTAATTATTTTTGTTAGCTGGCGTCAAGTTGTCTCCAATGCATGGTGACCCTGTACAACAGAACAAAACATTGCCTGGGCCTGTGCTATCTTTGGAATTGTTGACATGATTGAATTTATTGTTAGGAACACTGTGTATTTTGAGTGCTTCCAACCTAAGAGGATCTTCTTCCAGTAGTATATCACAGAATGTTCTGTTGTGATCCATAGGATTTTCACTGGATGATTTTTGGAAGTACACGAGTAGGCCTTCTTTCCCAGTCTTAGTCTGGAAGCTCTACCGAAATCTGTCTATCATTAGTGACCCTGCTGGTACTTTAAATGCTGGTAGCATAGTTTCCAGCATCTCAGCAACACACAACTACCACAGTACAACAAACTGACAGCTGGGTGGTGGTATTAATTATAAAAGCTCTTAAAATGCAAGTATAAGAGAAAAATACATTATTAATAACACTCCTCCAACTACACAACCTGCCTTCTAAAATTGTCTTAAGTCTTTCTACAGCATACTTTCATTTTATTATTATTATTTTAAGTGCCGTAATGGGTGACAGCATGTCAAGTTAAAGGTCAAACATAAATTTTTTCTGCATAATATAGGAGACAGTCACCTGAAATTGAGTGGAAGATTAAAATCCTATAGGAAAGGGCAATAGCCAAGCAGCTCAAGCCTTGTATTGCATGAGAGATGAACAGAATAGCCTTGTAAAGAGAACACCTGCAAACATTTCCTGGGAAAGTAAATCCTGGCTTGGGCTCATTCTTCTTTGCTTGAATCCACTCGCCAAATAGTGAAGTGGGTCTCTCCCAACATTTGAATCTTTTGGGAAAGGATGCTCTCTGTACCATGCATATAGCTTCCTAATTTGAATTGAGTTTTGGGTTTTGAAATTCAGGGTCATGACTTTAGAGATAAATGGTCTATTCCTGGTCCTGAGATGCTGTGAAGCCTCTTGGTCAAGCAGGATTTCAGTTACAAAGCATCAGATTTGCTTGGTATCCACTGAGGACTTTGAGAGGATTAGCGAGGATGATGCTAAGACTCACTACGTGATTCAGAAGAAGAGTGCAGCATGACAAGTATTCTCGTGTTCAGAGGTAACCTAAGTTTTCTTGAAATATTTTTGAGTTACCATAGGATCATGAATCTCTGAAGAAAGTATGTTTTTGATATATTTTTTTTTATCATAATGAGACTGATGACCAGGTACCAAAAATTCAAGGTGCATCATTTTTTCATCATGATGTATCGTAGTCTCAAGTCTCATTAAAATCTCTGCTCCACTGTGTATTGATTTAATAATTTTGGGCCAGTCACTTAAACTTTTTGAGTCTTAGTTTCTTTGTTGATATATTAAGAGCAGTAATTCTTAGCCTGTGGCCATCACAGGGGTCTGTACATCAATAAAACGTTTCACTGGAGCACCTGCGCCACAAGCAGATGAAAGTGACTGTATGAATAAGCATGGAAACCAGATCAAAGTCTGTTTTGGGAGTCTCTTGACTGATAACACATGTATTAGCAACAATTTTGCTTTCTAGCCCATGAATAATATAAAATTATTTTCACTACTTCCCAAATCTTTGGAAAAAAGTAGTATCTAGGAAGATCTATACATGTCACATTGACGACCTCAAATCTCGATAGTATAGCACATAGATATTAATTTATTGCTCTAACAAAGACCAGTGGATACGGGTAAGGGTGCTGGTCAGCTGTACTCTGGTTGCTAACTCAGCAGGCCAACCTTCTATGGTAACTACTCACCAACATATTTTTCTTGTAAGAAGAAATCAGGCCAAAGAGGTGAGTATGAGCATTTAAATGCTCCATTCAGAAGTGAGACATATCACTTGTGTTCACATTTCACTTGTCAATACAACTCACTTGTCTACATCAACATTAGGTAAAAGAGCAGGAGAGAAAGTGTCGGTGAACCAAAATTAGAGAGGAACTAGATTTTGATCAAAGATATGAATGCCCACCACAGTGTGTCTAATCCCTACTTTTGCTCTTAAACATCAATAAGAATGTGGCGCCTGAGTTCACTGCTTAAGAGAACACAATCTTATTTATGGCCAATCAGGAAACTCTTGGAGTCCAGATCTGTTTCCTTATTCATCCAGAAAGAATTTGCTGCAGATGGATGTCCAACAATTTCTTCCTAATGATTGCCCCCATCTTTTACACACTACTACACTCACCTAGAAGTCTGACGTGGCACAAATGGTTAAGGGTTCAACTACTAGCCAAAAGTTTGGCGGTTTGAATCCATTCAGTAGCACGTTGGAAGACAGGCCTGGCAGTCTGCTTCTGAAAGATCACAGCCTTGAAAACCCTCTGGAGTAATTCCATTTTGCACACATGGAGTCTCCATGAGTCAGTATCGACTTGATGGCAGCTAACAACACACACTCAGCCTAGGGTCTAGCCTGTTTTGGCAAGCCTTCTTACCATTAAGGCTCATGAGATTTGCTAGCCCTTGAAACTAAGACTGGGAAGATGTAACTGTACTTGCCTTTTGTGGTTGAAGTCTGAGATGCCAAATACTACCCTTCGCAGAGTGCAGTGCTTTCTCTGAAAACATTCACCATGATAGCAGAGCCACTCTGCATTATTATGTTAACATCTCCCTGTATGGAGGTAAAGATAGAGAAGAAAGCAAAAAGGAAAGAAAATAACATCACTGGCACTTAATTTGAGAGAAAATCAGACGTATCTGAAAGTATTTTTTTAATTTTATTTAATTTTTGATAAGTTAATATTACTGTTGTCAGTTAATTCTATATGATCTTTGCCCATACAGATTACAGCCTAGAAAACCCTTTGGGGGCAGTTCTACTCTGTCACATGAGTTCACTATGAGTTGAAATAGACTCGAAGTCGCCTAACAGCAGCAATGAGGACATGTTTGTAGTAAGTCGTGAATGTCAAGATAATGTGTTTGAAATTGACTTAGAGGTTAAAAAATAAATAATAAAACAACTAGAAGAAAGCATAGACAAATAATTACTTTAAAGCTGGATAGGAAACTATATCACAGCATATAAAGCACATATAAAATTTATAGATTTGAGTGATAAAAAGTACTTCAAAATGTCAAAGCCATTGATCAAAAGATAAATGACAAACTAGAAAATGTGTTTTTATATATGGTACATAACAAATTAATAAACATAACAACATTAATATGAATTTGTAAAAATAACATGCATACCCCTATAGCCCAAGAAAGGTACTGTATATCAAAAGTAACATATAAAAGAAAAAAGAAAAGTGAGCAATAGACATGTTAAAATCCAGTACCACTAATATTCAAATGCCAAAAGTAATACACATAACACCCTTTTTCAAGTAATTGGAGTTTTTAAAAATGATGTACTCACTGTTGGCCAAGATGTGGTTAAACATCTTTACTAGGGGTAAATTGCAGTATGCATTAAAACCAAAAAAAAACAAAATGTCTAGTCAATTCTGAAAGCATAATAAAATTAATCATACATTTTTGCCATTGATTTCACTGCTAAGAGTTTCTTGTGGGGAAATAAGTTACATCAAAAAAAAAAGTGGATAATCATTGTGGAATATTTGCACTAGTAAAAAGTGTTTAAAAGTTGTGTAGTGGTTACTTAATACATGGTACATCCATACAGAGAAGATGTTTCCAGCTATTGAGAACTATGAAAGTTTTACTACTGCCATGAAAGCATAAGGAGCTCTGTGGAACCACTCACAAGTGAAACTTGTGAAAATTATTAAATAAAAACAATTTTTTAAAGTTCCTGGAAATGGCTCTTAGGGCATACCGCAAGTGAAGACACATCTTTTCAAGAAAATATACTAAAACTTGGTAACAACTGATTTAGGAAATAATATTGGAGTTATTATTCCCTCTCCTTGAGCATAGAGAATGTGACCCAGCCGGAGCTGGGCTCAGAAGGACTCACAAGGACACAACAACTGGGCCCTGAGGTATAAAGACAATAGCTAAGATAATCTTGGAAAATATCTTTTAGGGAAACTTTCACATCAAACACAACACAAAAGACTTTCTATTCTTACCTTTTTCTGTTAGCATTTAGTGAATAGAAATTTGCTGAACCAATGAAGACCCTCCTAACTCTTGTTACTGAAACCTGTACTAATGATTGTTAAGAAGGACGATTCAAAATGTAGATCACAGTTTCTAGCCAATCTGAAAAGGCTAAGCTTTCAATGGTTTTGCCCATTTGTAATGTTAATGTATACTGATGGCTCTGTAACTATACTTTGGACTTGGGGAAGACATGGCTGTGGCAGCATGCTTGTCCGTTTTCCCATTCTTGCCTATTCTGTGCTATTCTTTGGACTTGGACAGACATGGTTCTAGCAACATGCTTGTCCGTTTTCCCACTTTTGTCTGTTCTGTGATAATTCCTTGGACTCAGGCAGCATGGGTGTCCGTTTCTCACTTCTGCCTTTTTGAATGTATGCTGAATAAAACTTTGTTTTTGCTTTACTCAACTTTATGACATTTTCCCCCTATAACACAACTGAGGGTCTGTGGTAATTGTGCCAAAATCCATCTCTCCCTCCCCCAGCCCACATCAGTGAGATGGAAACTCTACTCCAGACTTGTACGGTCAAGAACAGGCTAGTACTTAAGGCTGAACCCTCTGAAGAGCAACAGCAGAGGCTTCACACTGTAGGAGGGGAAATAGACATTACTAAAATAATCTAGTCAGTCACTACACAAGTAAACAAGTAAATAAAAATAACAAGTCCCCGAGGAAGGGACAGAGTACTCAAAATTGCTACAAGATATCATCTAAAATGCCCAGTTGCCAAAAAAATTATGAGAGATGCAAAGGAAAGTATAACTCATATATTAGGAAAAAAGCAGGCAACAGAAACTGCTTTTGAGAGTGATTAGATGTTGGATTTGATAGACAAAGACTTCGAAGTAGCCATTATAAATATGCCCAAAGATCTAAAGCATCCATGAATAAAGAAGTAAAGGAAGGTATGATGATATCACAAAAAAGAACATCACTAAGGAGATAAAAATTATAAAAAATGATTTAAATGGAAATTCTGGAGTTGAAAATTACATTAACTGAAACAAAAAAAATTACTAGAGGGGCTCAGCAGTAGACTTGAAGTGGTAGAAAAAAGACTTAGTGAGCTTGAACATACATTGATAGAGTTTATGCAATCTGAAGAACAGTCAGAAAAATGAAGGAAGAAAAATGAATAGAGCTTCACAGAAATGTGGGAGACCATTAAGCTCCCCAATATATGAGTAATGAGAGTATCAGGAGAGGAGAGAGAGAAAAGGGAGCCTAAAAAATATTCAAAGAAATAACAGGTGAAAAATCTCCCAATTTATTGAAAAACATTAATCTACATGTCAAAGAAGGTCAACAAACTCCAAGTAGAATAAAGACAATGAGATCCACAAATGGCCATATCATAGTAAAAATGGGAACAGTCAAAGACAGAAAAACATGGCATCACTTATAAGGCAAGCACAGTGAGACTGATTTACATCAGAAACAATGGAAGCTAGATGGCAGTGGGATAATACAGACAACCTACTGAAAGAAAAACAAAAACAAAATCCTGTCCACCAAGAATTCTATATTCTGCAAAACTATCATTCAGAAGTGAAGGCCAAATAAATTTCCAGATTCAATAACAGAAACAAACAAGCAAACAGAAAAACTGAATTTGTTGCTAACAGACCTGCCTTACAAGAAATACTAAAGGAAGTTCTGCATGCTGAAGGCAAATAACCACAGACAGTCGTTTAATTAACACAGAAAACAAAACAAAACAAAACAAAAAGTATCAGTAGAGGTAATAACATGATTATAAAAGATGGTATAAATGTATATTTTTCTTTCTTATCTCAACTCAATTAAAAAGGAATGGTTTAAAACAATACGCATAGAATATAATATTGGGCCTTTAATATATAGAAACACAATATTTTTGCCAATAACAGCACCAAGGAGTTAGGTGAGAGCAAAGCTGCATTGGACTAAGAAAATTACTCCAGATGGTAATTGTAATCTATAGGAACAAATGAAGAAAACCAGAAATAGCAGACAAGAAGTTTAGTACAACAAAAGTTATACACATACACTTGCTCTCTTTTATTCTCTTAGTTTCTTTAAAAGATATAAAATTATATAAAGCAATAATTACAAGAATGCATTATTGGATTTGTAACATTTATAGTTGCCATATATATAATAATAATACCACAAAAAGAAGGAAAAGGGAATATAGCTATATAAAAGTAGTGTTTCTATACTTCTCTAGAATTAAGTTAGCATTTGTCTGATCTTATTCTGATAGCGTAATATGTATATGGTAAGCCTAGAGCAACCACAAAAGAAATAACTAAGTATGTATATGGAGTCCTGGTTGTGAAAACCAGGACTGCCTAAAGGTTGGTGGTTTGGATCCACACAGCAACAGTGTGGGAGAAAGACATGGCAATTTGCTTCCAAAAGATTAAAGCCTAGAAAAATCTATGAGGCAGTTTTGCTCTGTCATATAGGTTTGATATGAGTCGAAATTGACTCAACAACACCTATCAACAACTACGTGTGTGTATAGATATATATACTCTCGTTTTCCATATTAGTTGTACCATTTTATATTCCCACCAGCAATGCATAAGAGTTCCATCCTCTCCACAACCTCTGCAACATCTGTTATTTTCTGTTTTTTTTTTTGATTAATGCCAGGCATTTCAGCACTAATGAGATGGTATCTCATCGTAGTTTTGATTTGCATTTCTCTAATGGGTAATGTGTCTGTTAGCTGCCTGTATGTCTTCTTTGGAGAAGTGTTTGTTCATATCCTTTGCTCATTTTTTAACTGGTTTATTTGTCTTTTTGTTGTTGAGGTATCAAAGTATTCTACAGATTTTAGAGATTAGACCTTTGCAGATGTGTCGAATATGTCATAGCCAAAAATTTTTTCCAGTCTGTAGGTTCTTTTTACTTTTTTGATTGTCTTTTGATGAGCGTAAGTGTTTAATTTTTAGAAGCTCCCAGTTGCCTTGTTTATCTTCCAGTGTTTGTGTACTGTTAGTTATGGTTTGTATTCTCTTTGAGTCATGTATTAGGGCCCCTAGTGTTGGTACATGCACAAAATGAAATACTACGCAAAGATAAAGAACAATGATGAATTCAAGAAACATCTCACAACATGGATGAATCTGGAGGAGGGCATTATGTTGAGTGAAATTAGTAAACCACAAAAGGACAAATATTGTAAGAGACCACTGTTATAAAAACCCAAGAAAATAATTACACTCAGAAAGAAAAAAAAAACAACAATCTTCGATGGTTACGACGGAAGGGAGGGATGTGGAGGGGAAATCACTTACTAGATAGTAGACAAGTGTTAACTTTGATGAAGGGAAAGACAACACACAATATAGGGTAACTCAGCACAATTTGACCAAGGCAAAGTCATAGAAGCTTCTTAGATACGTCCAAAAAACTTGAGGGACTCAGTCACTGGGACTGAGAGCTGGGGACTATGGTTTTGGGAGGGGGGGCATCTAGGTCTATTGGCATAACTTAGTTCATAAAGAAAATGTTCTATATTCTACTTTGGTGTGTAACATCTGGGATCTTAAAAGCTTGTGAGCGGCCATCTAAGATACATCTATTGGTCCCATCATGTTCAGAGCAAAGGAGAATGAAGAAAACCAAAGGCACAAGGAAAATATTAGTCCAAGGACTAATGGACCACATAAACCACAGCCTCCACCAGCCTGAGCCCAGAAGAACTAGATGGTGCCCGGCTACCACCACTGACCACTCTGACAGGGATCACAATAGAGGGTCCAGGACAGAGCAGAAGAAAAATGGAGAACAAAATTCAAATTCACAAAAAAAGACCAGACTCACTGATCTGACAGTGACTGGAGGAACCCCTGAGAATATGGTTCCTGGACAACTTACTAACTCAGAACTGAAGCCACTCCCATAGTCCACATTCAACCAAAGATTAGATAGGCCTATGAAATAAACGATAACACACACAAGGAACATGCTTCTTAGTTCAATCAAGTATACAAGACCAAATAAGCAACACCTGCCCAAAAGCCAAAAAAGCAGGAAGGGAAAGGAAAATTTGATGAATGGACACAGGAAACCTAGGGTGGAAAATGGAAAGGGGGAGAGTGGTGACACATTTCAGGGATTGCAACTAATGTCTCAAAAAATTTGTGTATAAAATTTCTGAATGAAAAATTAATATGCACTGTAAACTTTCAGCTAAAACACACTAAAATTTTTTTAGAAAAAGATTGTCACATTAAATAAAATACAGGATCCAACTACATGCTGTCTAGAGGAAGCACACTTTATATTCAAAGATATAAATAGACTGAAAGTAAACCAAAAACCTAACCCACTGCTATCGAGTTGATTTCACCTCATAGCAACCCTACAGGACACAGTAGAACTACCTCATACAGTTTCCAAGGAGTAACTAGTGGATTCGAACTGCCAGCGTTTTGGTTAGCAGCGAAGCCCTTAACCACTGTGCAAACAGGGCTCCAGATTGTAAGTAAAAGTATGCAAAAAAGATATATCATGCAACAGCAAGCACGAGAAAGCTGGAACAGCTATACTTATATGAGACAAAATAGTCTTTGAGCCAACATTTTCCAAGAGACAGACAGATATCATGCTTTGATAAAAAGATCAATGCGGTAAACTGACATAACAATTTCAAACATATAAATACATAACAACCGAACTCTAAAATATATAAGTAAAATTGAAAGAACTGAAGGGAAAACAGCCAGTTCTACAATAATATTGGCGACTTCAATACTCCTTTTTTTAAAAATTTTATTGTGCTTTAGGTAACATTTACAGTGCAAATTAGTTTCTCATTCAAAAAGTTATACATAAATTGTTTTGTGACATGGGTTGCTATTCCCGCATAGTATCTGCACTCTCAATTTCCCTGTCCACCCTGGGTTCCCTGTGTCCATTAGTCCAATTTTCCTGTCCCTTCCTGCCTCCTTAGCTTTGCTTTTGTGCAGCTGTTGCCCATTTGGTCTTGTATACTTGATTGAACTAAGAAGCAGTTTCCTGACATGCGTTATCAGTACTCCTTTCTAATAAAGGATAGACAATTAGGTAGAACATAAACAAGGAAACAGAAGTCTTGAACAGTACTATATACCAAATAGACCCAACATACATCTATCGAACACTCCACCCAATAACAGCATAAAATACACTCGTCTAAAGTGCACATGGAGTCCCTGGGTGGTGCAAACAGTTAATGCACTCTACTGCTAACTGAAAGGTTGGAGTTTGAGTCCACCCAGAGGAGCCTCAGAAGGAAGCCCTGATGATATTCTTCTGAAAAGTCAGCCATTGAAAACACTGTGGAGCACAGTTCCACTCTGACACACAAAGGATCACCATGAGTAGGAATCCACTTCATGGCAACTGGTCAAGTGCTCATCAGACATTCTCCAAGACAGCCCATATGCTAGGCCATGAAACAAATGTCAACAAGTTTTAAAGTATTTAAAAAAATATATGAAGTATGTTCTCTGAATACAATGGGGAAATCTTAGAAATTGATAATAAAAAGAAATTTGGAAAGTTCATCTATATAGAAATTAAACAACACACCCCATGTAGCAAATGGTTAAAAGAATAATTCACAAAAAATATAAAATATTTTCAAGCAAATAAAAATGAAGACACAGCATACCAAAGGTATGGGATAAATCTAAAACAATGCTTTGAGAGAAATTAAGAGCGCTGTAAGTTGGAATTTTGTTATACTTGTTAGTTGCTGCCAAGCCGATTCTACTCATGGTGAAATAAAGCAATCTTGAAAAAAAAGAACAAAGTTGGATGACTTACTGTTCTCAGTTTCAAAATTTAATACAATAATAATCAAGACATTGTAGTACTAGCATAAGGATAGTAACATAGATCAGTAGAATATAATTAAGAGTCCAAAAATAAACCCCTGTGTTTATAATCAACTGATTTTTGACTTGACTGCCAAGATATTTCAATGGGAAAATAGACTATGCAAAATAGACAGTGCTGGAACAACTGGAGAGCTAAATGCAAAATAATGAAATTATACCCTTACTTCATCATGCCATATACAAAAACTAATACAAAATGGATCAAAGAGCTAAATGTAAGAGCTCAACTATAAAAGTCTTAGAACAACAGTGATAACAAAAATAGAGATAAACCTCAGATTTGGCGTTGGAATCTTAGGTACGACACTAAAATCATGAACAGAAAAAGAAAAAAATGTGTATATAAAAAACTTGGATGTCATCAAAATTAAAAACTTTTATGCTTCAAAGGACATTATTAAGACAAAACATAGAATGGGAAAAAAATGCAAAAAATGTATCTACTAAGGGATTTGTATATGGAATACGCAAGGAACTCTTGAAATTTAGTGATAAGAGGACAAATATCCCAATTAAAAATGGGAAAATGATCTGAATAGGTATTTGTCCAAAGAATATATACAAATGACCAAAGCATACACACGAAAGGGTGTTCTACACCATTAGTCATCAGAGAAATGCAAGTAATAACCTCGGTGAGATACTGCTTCATACTCACTGGGTAGGATTGATGGAATCAAAAAGTTAGATAACAAGTGTGCAATAGGATGTGGATAAATTGGAACCTTTATACACTGTTGGTGTGAAGGTGAAATGGTGCAACCTCTATGGAAAACAATCCAGCAATTCACAAAAAGTTAAAAACAGAGTTACCATTTAGCATAGCAATTCTACTCGTAGGTACATATCAAAGAGAAATGAAAACATATGATGACGTAAAAACTTGTACACAAATGTTCATAGCTGCATTATTCAGAATAGCCACGAAGTGGAAACTACTCAAATTTTCATAATTTGATGAATGGATGGACAAAATATTGTATACTCATAAAATGGAATCTTATTGAGTCATTAAAAAGAATGAAGTACTAATATGTGCTACAGCATGAATGAACCCTGAAAATATTAGGCTAAGTGAGGAAGCCAGTCACAAAGACCACATATTATATATTTTCATTTATAAGAAATGTTCAGAGCGGGGCCCTGGTGGTTAAGAGCTCAGACAGCTAACCCAAAAGATTGGCAGTTCAGATCTACCAGCCACTCCTTGGAAACCCAATGGGGCAGTTCTACTCTGTCTTATAGGGTTGCTATGAATTGGAATTGACTCAACAGCAATGGGTTTGGTTTTGTTATATGAAAAGTCCAGAATAGGGAAATCTGTAGAGACAGAAGGTAGATTAGTGGTTTGTTAGGGCTGGGGTAAATGAGGGGCTTGGGAGGTGATAGCTAAAATGCACGGGGTTTCTTTTTGAGGTGATGAAAATATTCTAACATTGATTTCGGTGACAGTTGCATAACTTGTGAATATTCTAAAAATCATTGAAGTGTTCACTTTAATGGGTGAATTATATAGTATGTGAATTATATTTTAATAACGCTGTTTCAAAAAAACTATGATATAGGAAATATTCATGGCATATATTTAAGTAAAAACAGGGATATACAATCACAACTTTGGGTGTTGAGATTATTTTTACTTTCTCTTTTGATATTACTGTATTTTCCAATATTCTACAAACAATATTCTTTTTTTAAGATCAGGAAAAAAATCAACAACACAATTTGGCATGTATTTGAATTATAGGAATCAGTTGAATTTTGTGCAGCATTTGATGTATTCAACTGCACTTAGGGGCAACTTTCCATAGATTCTTGGATAAAAGAGTCACTATTGCAAATTGTCTTTGTTGGCAAATTCAGTGTTTTCGGAAACAGGTCAAACATCTTGCCAAACATCTTGCCAAAACTCTTACTGAAAAGTAATCCAAGTAATAGGAAATAAAATATAATAATCACAGAGTCACTAATAAAAGTATATGGGGAAGCTGAATTTTCCTGTGCCTGTATCTCTGTGGATATTCTTTGCTTCTCTGAGGGTGACTGCATGGATAGAGAATCTTTCATGGTCTTCTTTACTGGCAGTGTTTGCTTACCCACTAATCTAGTGCAGTTGAATTTTCATTTTCTCCAGGATCTCAATTTAGCTTGCCTATTCTTTCTATGGACCCCTGGTGGTGCAGTGGTTAAGAGTTTGGCTGCTAACCAAAACGTTGGCAGTTTGAGTTCACTATCCTCTCCTTGGATATCTTGTGGGGCAGTTCCACTCTGTCTTATAGGGTTGCTATGAGATGGAATTGACTTGATAGCAATGGAGTTTTTTGGTTTTATTCTTTCTACATTTCTTCAGTCTCTGGATTGCCCTCAAATACATACTTGTCTTTGCTGTTTATACCTTACCTCTTCAATGTAAAATATTGGGATAAACTGGCATCTCTCCAGAAAATAATTTTTTCTTCTCCTGTAGGCCACCATATTCTTGTTTTTCTTTTTTCTTTTTTCACTATTTAACTTAAAAAATGTATGTTAATTTATTTTTAATTGAATGGGGTATTTCTCCCTTTTGGATCTCTTCTTCAATCATTTTGGATATCTTTTTCTTTACCTCTTCACCCTCCATGCAACACCATCCACATATCATCCAAATATCTCAGAGACTTTACACTCTGAACAAGAGAAAAATCAGTTAATATTTATCAGGTTAATTGCTAGCATAGTTTCTAAACTTTAGAAATAACATTCGGGTCCAAGCATGAAGGATAGAATGAGAGTTGAGTGAGGACATACAGACAGACACTGCTTTTCTATAATCAAGAGAAGTTGTAGGAAGAATGCTTCTGCCCTGCACTGCTTCTGGTATCTTCTCTTTGAATGTGATGTGGACAGGAAGCCTGGAGTTTCAACAGGACCTTGCTGATCATAAATGCCCCAAATAATAGAAATGCCAAATCATAGCAGCTGCTTCCTTACAGAATTCTTGTTATGGGAAAATAATAAGCTCATATTGTTTAGGCGACTTTTAGTCAGATTTTCTGTTACTTGTAATCAGTGCATTTCAAATCTATTTCAGCTCCAACTTATACCACGTACTTCTCTACTTGACTTGAAAAATTGAAACCCATGTTTTAATTTTTTCTAACACTTTTACTTAAATGCTGTATATATATATGTATATATATTATCGTACTTCAGGTGAAGGTTTACAGAACAAATAGTTTCTCATTAAACGGTAGTACACATATTGTTTTATGACATCGGTTAACAACCCCATGACATGTCAACCCTCTCCCTTCTCGATCTTTTTTTGGTGAAAATAAACGTAGCCAAAGATACACCATTTCAAAAATTTCTACATGCAAAGTTCAGTCACATCAACTACTCTCTTCCAATTTTGCTGCTATTCTCACTTTAGGTGAAGGTTTACAGAACAAAATCGTTTCTCATTAAACAGTACACATGTTGCCCTATGACAGTGCTTAACAACCTCACAACACATCAGCACTATCCTTACTCAACCTTGGGTTCCCTATCACCAGCTTTCCTGTCCCCTTCTGCCTTCTAGTCCTGGTCCCTGGACTGCTGTGCCTCATTAGTCCCATTTGGTTTTATGGGGCTGTCCACTCCCAGGATGAACAGTGAACCTCGGAAGTGACTTCAACACTGAGCTAGAAGGGTGTCCGGGGGCCATACTCTCTGGGGTTCTCCAGTGTCCTTTAGGCCAGTAAATACGGTCTTTTTTTGTGTGTGTGTGTGAGTTAGAATTTTGTTCTACATCCTTCTCCAGCTCTGTCCAGAACCCTCTGTTGTGATCCCACTCAGAGCAGTGAGTGGTGGTAGCCGGACACCATCTAGCTGTACTAGACTCAGTCTTGTGGAGGCCTTGCTAGCTGTGGTCCATTAGTCCTTTGGACTAATCTTTTCCTTGTATCCTGTTCTCTTCATTCTCCCTTGCTTCCAAAGGGATGAGACTAGTGGAGTTTCTTAGATGGCTGCTCACAGGCTTATAACACCCCAGATGCTACTCACCAAGGTAGAATGTAGAACACTGTCTTTATAAACTGCGTTATGCCAATTGAGCTAGATGTTCCCTGAGACCATGGTCCCAACAGCCCTCAGCTCAGCCATTCAGTCCCTCAGGGCGTTTGGGTGCATCTATGGTGCTTCCATGAACTTTCCTTGTACAAGTTGTGCTGGCTTCCCCAGTAGTGTGTACCATCTCACCCTTCACCCAAGATACCACTCATCTATTGCCTATTTAGTATTTCCCCCCCACCACCACTCCCATCCCTGGTAAATGACAAAGATTGTTACTTTTTGTGTGTAAACTTTTTCATGGGTTTTTACAATAGAGGTCTCATACAATATTTGTCCTTTTGTGATTGACTTATTTCACTAAGCATAATGTCCTCCAGTTTCATCCATGTTATGAGATGCTTCACTGATGCATCATTGTTCTTTCTCGTTGCATAGTACTCCATTGTGTGTATGTACCATAGTTTGTTTATCCATTCATCTGTTGATGGGCATCTACGTTGTTACCACCTTTTTGCTATTGTGAATAATACTGCCATGAACGTAGGTGTGCATATGTCTATTCGAGTGATGATTCTTATTTGTCTAGGATATATTCCTAGGAGTGGAATTGCTGGATCCAATGGTATGTCTATTTCTAGCTTTCTAAGGAAGCATCGTATCATCTTCCAAAATGGTTGTATCATTTTTGCATTCCCACCAGCAGTGCATAAGAGTTCCCATCTCCCCGCAGCCCCTACAACATTTGTTATTTCCAGTGTTTTTGATTCGTGCCAGGAATGCCGGGGTGAGAAGGTATCTCATTGTGGTTTTAATTTGCATTTCTCTAATGGCTAGTGATCGCGAGCATTTCCTCATGTGTGTGTTGGCCATTTGAATGTCTTCTTTGGTGATGTGTCTATTCATTTCCTTTGCACATTTTTTAATAGGATTGTTTGTCCTTTTGTTGTAGAGGTGTTGGATTTTCTTGTAGATTATGGAGATTAGAACTTTGTTTGACTTATACTGTCCAAAATTTTTTTCCCAGTCTGTAGGTTCTCTTTTGGTGAAGTCTTTTGAAGAGCATAGGTGTTTGATTTTTAGAAGATCCCAGTTATCTAGCTTATCTTCTGGGGTTTGTATGTTAATGGTTATGGTTTGTATCCTGTTAATGCCATGTATTAGGGACACTAGCATTGGTCCTATGTTTTCTTCTATGAACTTTATAGTTTTTGGCTTTATATTTAGGTCTTTGATTCATTTTGAATTAGTTTTTGTATATGGCGTGAGGTATGGGTCCTGTTTCATTTTTTTGTAGATGGATATCCAGTTTTGCCAGCACCATTTGTTAAAAAGACCGTCTTTTCCCCATTTGATGGACCTTGGGCCCTTGTCAAAGATCAGGTGACTGTAGGTGGATGGATTTACTTCTGGGTTCTCAATTCTGTTCCATTGGTCAATGTATCTGTTGTTGTACAAGTACCAAGCTGTTCCGACTACCATAGCTGTACAGTAGGTTCTGAAGTCAGGTAGTGTGAGTCCTCCAACTTTCTTCTTCTTCTTCAGTAGTGCCTCAATTATTAAGGACTTCTTCCCTTTCCATATAAAGTTAATGATTAGTTTTTCCATGTCTTTGAAGAATGTTGTTGGTATTTGGATAGGGATTGCATTGTATTTGTAAATTGCTTTGAGTAGAATTGTCATTTTCACAATGTTGAGTCTACCTATCCATGAGCATGGTATATTTTTCCATTTATGTAGATCCCTTTGGGTTTCTTCCAGTAGTGTTGTGTAGTTGTCTTTGTACAGGTCTTTTACATCCCTGGTTAGGTTTATTCCTAAGTATTTTATCTTTTTAGGGGCTATTATAAATGGTAATGTTTTCCTCATTTCCTTTTCATCATTCTCGTTATTGGTGTATAGGAATCCAACTGATTTTTGATTGTTTATCTTGTATCCTGCTACTCTGCTGAATCTTTCTATTAGTTCCAGTAGATTTCTTGTGGAGTCTTTAGGGTTTTCAACTTATAGTATCATATCATTTGCAAACAGGGACAGTTTAACTTCTTCATTACCAATTTGGATGCCCTTCATTTCTTTCTCTTGCCTTATTGCTCTAGTTAGAACTTCCAGCACAATGTTAAAAAGGAGTGGTGATAAAGGGCATCCTTGCTTGTTCCTGTTCTCAAGGGGAACGTTTTCAGCCTCTCTCCATTAAGAATGATGTTGGCCATTGGTTTTGCATAGATGCCCTTTATTATGTTGAGAATTTTCCTTTGTATACCTATTTTATTAAGATTTTTTATCAGGAATGGGTGTCGGACTTTGTCAAATGCCTTTTCTGCATCAATTGAGATGATTATGTGATTCTTTTCTTTCCTATTATTTATGTGGTGGATTACTATGATTGATTTTCTAATGTTGAACCATCCTTGCATACCTGGTATGAATCCTACTTGATCGTGGTGTATTATTTTTTTCACATGATGCTGAATTCTATTGGCTAGAATTTTGTTCAGAATTTTTGCATCTATATTCATGAGAGATATTGGTCTGTAATTTTCTTTTTTGTGATGTCTTTGCCTGGTTTTGGTATCAGCCTTATGCTGGCTTCATAGAATGAATTTGGAATTGTTGCTTGCTTTTCCATGCTCTGAAATAGCTTGAGTAGTACTGGCACAAGCTCTTATGTAAATGTTTTGTAGAATTCTCCAGTGAAGCCATCTGGGCCAGGGATTTGTTTGGTTGGGAGTTTTGTTATTACCTTTTCTCTTCTCTTGTTATGGGTCTGTTCAGATTTTCAACATCACTTTGTTGTAGAATGGGTAGACTGTGTGTTTCTAGAAATTTATCCATTTCCTCTAGGTTTTCAAATTTGGTGGAGTATAGTTTTTCATAATATTCTGTTATAATCCTTTTTATTTCAGTTGTGTCTGTTGTAATGTCACCAATTTCATTTCCTACTTGGGTTATTTGTGTCCTCTCCTGTTTCTCTTTTGTCAGACTGGCCAGTGGTTTGTCGATTTTGTTGATTCTTTCAAAAATCAGCTTTTGGTTTTTGTGGATTCTTTTTATTGTTTTTTCTGTTCTCTATTTCATTCATTTCTGCTCTGATCTTTATTATTTCCTTTCTTCCGGTGGCTGTAGGTTTTTTTTTTTTGCTGTTCTCTTTCTATTTGTTTGAGTTCTGTAGTTAATGTTTTTCTTTTGTTTCTTCTTTTTTGATGTGTGCATCTATTGCTATAAATTATTCTCTGAGGACTACCTTCACTGTGTCCCAAAAGTTCTGGTATGATGGGTTTTCATTATCATTTGATTCTAGGACTTTTCTGATTTCATCTCTGATTTCTTCTATTATCCAGTGGTGTGTAAGCAGGGTATTGTTCAGTTTCCATGTAATTGATTTTTTTTCCTTACTCTTTCTGTTGTTAATTTCTACCTTGATGGCATTGTGGTCAGAGAAGATACTTTGAATTATCTCAGTGTTTTGGATCTTGTTGAGGATTGCTCTGTGGCCTAAGATGTGGTCTATTCTGGAGAATGTTCCATGTGCATTGGAAAAGAATGTATAATTTGTAGCTGTTGGATGGGGTGTTCTTTATATATCTGTGAGGTGAAGTTGACTGATTGTGCCCTTTAGGTCTTCTGTATCTTTGCTGAGTTTCTTTTTAGTTGTTCTGTCCTTTACTAGGAGTGGTGTGTTGAAGTCTCCTATTATTATTGTGGAACTGTCAATTACTCTTTTCAGTGTTGTTAGAGTTTGTTTTATGTATTTTGGAGCCCTGTCATTGGGTGTGTAGATGTTTATTATGGTTATGTCTTCATGACAGATTGTCCCCTTAATCATTATATAGTATCTTTCTTTGTCTTTCATGGTAGATTTTGTTTTAAAGTCTATTTTATCTGAGATTAGTAATGGCACTCCTGCTGTTTTTTGGTAGTTGTTAGTTTGATATATTTTCTAACCTTTGACTTTTACTAAATTCACATCTTTGTTTCTAAGGTGTGTCTCTTGTAGATGGCATACTGATGGATCCTGTTTTCTTATCCATTCTGTCTCTCTCCATCTCTTTATGGGTGCATTGAGTCCATTTAGATTCAGTGTAATTATTTATAGATATGAGTTTGTTGTTGTCATTTTATAGTGCTTTTTTTTTTGTGGTACTGACTTTTTCTTTGTTCTTCTTACTCTCCCGTGCTGATTACTTTTGTTTGTGGATTTTTTTTTTTTCATTTCTGTTGTTTTTATAGGTTTTGTTTTTGCTGAGACTTTATGTTTTTCCTCTTCATTTTTATGAGTATGTTTGTTAACTTTCTTTGTGGTTACCAGGAAATTTACCCTTATCTTTCCATGTTTGAAACAGTCCATTATTACTTGGTATTGCCTTGCCTTCCTCTCCATTAGAAGGTTCTATACCTACACTGTTTATTCCCTCTTTTATTGTTCTGATGTTGTTGTCATTTACAGATTAACTGCTGTGATTCCCTGTTGTATTTCTTTTGTTTTTGTATAGTCCTTGAGAGTTCATTTCCTAGATTGGTATCTGGCTGGTACGATCCTGCATCTTAGATTCTGCCTGTGAGCTGAAGTTGTTTGTTCTCAGATCGAAGAACTCCCTTTAAAAAGTCTTGTAAGAAGGCGTGGTCAACATGGCGGACTAGTTACATGCTTCTTATATCCCTCTGATAACAAAGACTTAGAAAAAGAAGTGATTTGATTGTATGTGAACATCTGGCAGCCCTGAACAAGGCAACATTAAGAAATCCATCTGAGTCATACCAGAAAGGAAGACCATTTGGAAGAGGTGAGGTGCGCTAGAGCTCCGGTGGTGACAAAGCAGAGACACAGCCACAGCGGGCTGCGGTGAAGCAGACAAACAACTGTGCTGTGCATGCACTCGAGAAGCAGTTTCCACATAGAGAGAGAGACCCAGCAGCAGAGATTCTGCTTGGACACTCCGAATCAGTGAAGAGCAGCTCCCAAGAGGCTAGGATAAGTACATGTGTGCACCCTTTCACAGGGAGTTAAAGGGAAAAAAAAGCCCATTTGGGAAAAACCTCTCTCCCTTTTACCTCCTATCTCTGCACTCTGCACTGGATTTGGGAAAAAACTCTCTTCCTTTTACTACTTCCCTCCCTGCTTTGCACCAGGAGTCCACTGGGCTGGAAATTGATCCCAAAAGGCACCCTGACCCATTCTCCTGGCCTTGGAGAGGGAACAATTAAGCTGCTGGCTCCCCTAGGCCAGGAACACAGGGTCAGCACAACTCCTTTGCTGGCCATAGAAATCAGGGGTCTGCAGACTCTGAGTGCCATACACCCCTATATAGAGTTGTGGGGACCCATCTTAACAGCGTTAGCCCTCACTATCACAGTACAACAGGGCAAACATCTGAAGTTTAATTTCAACTGCTTCAGCTGTGAACGGGCAGATTTGTGATCCTCAAAACAGCCCTACCCCTCAAGTAGGCACTTTTATTGATCTGCAGCAGGGTCTTGAGGACTGGTGATAGTTCCTGAAGTGCCTAGTCACCTGCTTCAGGAGTTCAAGAAAAAGTGGTGCCCTCAAGTCTTTTCAGCCAACATAGTGAGGTGCTCTTAGCCTGGCTGCAAAACTCACCTACCTATTCACCCTAGAGAATAGGGACGTACTTTTGTTCAGACTCTCAGGGACAGCCATTTGCTCCCTGCCTGGCTCAGTGTGTGATCCCCTACCACAGCCAGAGTCCAGTCCTGCACCAATCACCCATGCCTCTCTAGGACTGGAGTGAGAGCCTACATCACACACTTAGAGATCGACTGCCTGCACACCCGAGCTGATCCCATATAGGAAATTTTAATGAACTCTGGTGTGCACATACTTAGTTACAGAAGTAACTACCTCGTGACAGGACATTAGAGATAAAAAAGTGTCAAAAATCAAACTAATGCACACAAGCAGCCTATCTGGGCATATCAAAACAAAACAAAATAAGAAGTAAGGTCTCACTAAGCAAACACAAAATAAAATTATAATAAATTATTGATGGCTTGGAGACAACAGTCAATATCAAGTAACATAAAGAGGCATTCCATAATGGCTTCAGCAAGCTCCCAAAACAAAGAATCAATAAATACTCTGGAGGAAGAGAACTTCTTGGAATTACCAGAGACAGAATACAAAAGATTAATATACAGAACTCTTCGAGAAATAAGAAAGGAAATTGGACAGAGCGCAAAAACAGCCAGGCAACATACAGACACAGTAGTAGCGGAACTTAAAAAAGTTATTCAAGAACATAATGACAAATTTAATAGGCTGCAAGAATCCATAGAGAGACAGCAATCAGAAATCCAGAAGATTAACAATAAAATTTCAGAACTAGACAACTCAATAGAAAGTCATAGGAGCAGAAATGAGGCAGTAGAAGTTAGAATTAGTGACATTGAAGGTAGGGCTCTTGATGCCAACTTATTTGAGGAAAAATCAGATAAAAGAATTAAAAAGAATGAAGAAACTCTGAGAGTCATGTGGGACTCTATCAAGAGAAATAATCTGTGAGTGATTTGAGTACCAGAAAAGGGGGGATAACAGAAAATACAGAGAAAACTGTTGAAGATTTGTTGATAGACAACTTCCCTGATATCATCAAAGATGAGAAGATATCTATCCAAGATGCCCATCAAACACCACATAAGGTAGATCCCAAAAGAAAGTCACCAAGACATATTATAATCAAACTTACCAAAACCAAAGATAAAGAGAGAATTTCAAGAGCAGCTATGGATAAAAGAAAAGTCACTTACAAAGAAGAGTCAGTTACAATAAGCTCAGACTACTCAGCAGAAACCATGCAGGCTAGAAGGCAATGGGATGACATACTTAAAGCCTGGAAGGAAAATAACTGTCAGCCAAAACTTATATATCCAGCAAAACTGTCTTTGAAATATGATGGTGAAATTAGGGCATTTCCAGATAAACAGAAGTTGAGGGAATCTGCAAAAACCAAACCAAAATTACAAGAAATACTAAAGGGAGTCCTTCGCTTAGATAATCAATAACACCAGCTAACAATGCAAGACTAGAATGCAGGATAGAGCAACAAGATATTGACATCAAAGCTTAAACATTGAAAATAGGGGAACAGATATCAATATGTAAAAAAAAAAAAAAGGAGAATATTAAAATAAAAAAAGAGGGACTTATAAAATGGAGACATTGATTTTCTATATGGAGCGAAAGTTAAGGCAATATAAAGTAATAAAAGACTGGTACAAACTTAGAAAATTAGGGGTAAATATTAAGGTAACCACAAAGGAATCTAACAATCCTACAAATAAAAATAAAAAAGTATAAAAACATAAAGACCCAGCTAACACAAAATCTACAACAAAGATGAAAAAAAAAAATACATAAAGAAAAATGACTCAGCACAGAAAATTGAGGAGAACAAAAAAACTGTGAAAAACACACAAAAAGAGATATCAGGATGACAGCACTAAGCTCATACCTATTGACAATTACACTGAATGTAAACGGACTTAATGCAACACTAAAGAGACAGAGATCGGCAGATTGGATAAAAAAGCGTGATCCATTGATATGCTGCCCAAAAGAGAAGCACCCTAGACTTAAAGACACAAACAGGCTAAAACTCAAAGGATGGAAAAAAATATATCAAGCAAACAAGACTCAAAAAGAGCAGGAGTGGCAATATTGATCTCTGATAAAATAGACTTTAAAGTAAAATCCACCACAAAAGATAAGGAAGGGCACTATATAATGATTAAAGGGTCAATACACCAGGAGGACATTACTATCGTAAATATTTATGCACCCAACAACAGGGCTCGAAAATACATAAAACAAACTCTAACAGCTCTGAAAAGAGAGATAGACAGTTCCACAGTAGTAATAGGAGACTTCAACACGCCGCTTTTGGTGAAGGACAGAACATCCAGAAAGAAACTCAACAAAGACACAGAAGAGCTAAATGCTACAATCAACCAACTTGATCTCATAGACATATACTGAACCTTGCACCCAACAGCAGCCAAGTATACTTTCTTTTCCAACGCACATGGAACATTCTCCAGAATAGACCACATATTAAGCCATAAAGCAAGCCTTAACAAAATCCAAAACATCAAAATACTACAAAGCATCTTCTCTGACCATAAAGCCATAAAAGTGGAAAACAACAACACCAAAAGCAAGGGAAAAAAATCAAACACATGGAAACTGAACAACAGCTTGCTCAAAAACTACTGGGTTATAGAAGAAATTAAGGAGAGAATAAAGAAATTCATGGAATCGAATGAGAATGAAAACATGTCCTACTAGAACCTTTGGGACACAGCAAAAGCAGTGCTCAGAGGTCAGTTTATAGCAATAAATGCACACATCCAAAAACAAGAAAGGCTCATAATCAAAGCACTAACCCTACAACTGGAACAAGTAGAAAGAAAGCAGCAAAAGAAGCCTACAGGTGCCAGAAGGAAGGAAATAATAAGAATTAGAGCAGAATTAAATGAAATAGAGAACAGAAAAACAATTGAAAGAGTTAACAAGTCCAAAAGCTGGTTCTTTGAAAAGATCAACAAAATTGATACACCATTGGACAAACTGACAAAAGAAAAACTGGAGAGGAAGCTGATAACCGGTATAAGAAATGAGATGGGTGATATCACAACAGACCCAACTGAAATTAAAAGAATCATAACAGAACACTACGAAAAATTGTACTCTGACAAATTTGAAAACCTAGAGGAAATGGACAAATTTCTAGAAACTCACTACCTACCTAAATTAACACAAACAGAGGTAGAACAAACAGATAAACCCATAACAAAAGAAGAGATTGAAAAGATTATTAAAAAACTGCCAATAAAAAAAAAACCCTGGCCTGGATGGCTTCACTGGAGAATTCTACCAAACTTACAGAGAAGAGATAACACCACTTCTACTAAAGGTATTTCAGAGCATAGGAATGGATGGAACACTCCCAAACACATTCTATGAAGCAAGCATAACCCTGATACCAAAACCAGGTAAAGATACCAAAAAAATAGAAAATTACAGACCAATAACCCTCATGAATATTGACACAAAAATCCAATAGAGTTCAGCAACATATCAAAAAAATAATTCACCACAACCAAGTGGGATTTATACCAGGTATGCAGGGATGGTTCAACATTAGAAAAGCAATCAACATAATCCATCAAATAAATAAAACAAAAGACAAGAACCACATGATCTTATAGATCAATTCAGAAAAAGGCATTTGATGAAGTCCAACACCCATTCATGATAAAAACTCTCAAAAAAATAGGAATAGTAGAGTTCCGGCAAAATGGTGCTCTAAGCAGAAGCACCATACCGTACCTCCACAGCAAAGATCTGAAAAACTAAGCCGAACAGATAATACAGCAATCCTGAACCCTAAAACATCAAATGAAGAGATAAAGAACTAAGCCAAGCGCCAAATGGAGTGAGAAAACTGACAGAGAATGGAGAGCAAGGAGAGATTCATGCAGAGGTCCTCTCCAGCTAATGCAGGAGGGATCCGCCATCTTGGACTCCTATTGGAGACCAGCAAACAGAGTATAAGAAAGCAGCCTCACGGAGCATCCAGCGGGAGACAAAACTACTCCACACATAACGGTCTCCCCGCTGCATCCTGCCTACCTGCACCATGTGACTGACATCACACCACCAAGCAGCACAGGCACAGCCTGCTGGAACCTGCCCTGCACTGATTGCCAACCTGCTCTGGTGGCTGTAGTGGGTGCCACGAGCAGCCCATCCCAGTGACTCCTCTTCGGCTGGACCTGCCCTGCCATACCATGTCTGAGTGACTGGCCCTACCAATTGGAGAAGGAGGCGAATGGTATTGTGCCCATGGACGAGCAGGCAACAGGGAACACACAGTCAGCCTGCTCAGACATAGTCAAATTTTTTTTAAAAAAGGGACAAAACAAATAAATCTACAACAAACAAACGAGAAAAATAACTACTGAATGCCCCGAAGACATCAGACAACATCAAAACATTTATAAATACAGGACACGATGGTTCCAGTAGGCGTCCAAAACAAAACACCAGATGACTCTCCAGTGGGAGAAAATGCACTATAACTACCTGCTAGGGAATTCAAATCTCTAATACTCAGAATTCTCCAAGAGCTGAGGCAAAAAGCTGACAAACATGAGGAAAAAATAGACAAATTCACGGAAGATACAGACAAAAAATTGTAAGAATTCAGGAAAATAATGCAGAAACAAAATGCCAAAATAAATTCACAACTAGAAATTATACAAAGACAACAGTTAGAAATCCAAAAGATAAACAACAAGATTTCAGAAATGGACGGTGTCATAGAAGGGGTCAGAAGCAGATTTGAAACGGTGGAAGACAGGATCAGTGGAATTAAAGACAAAAACTTGGATACAACTCTGTTTCAGGAAAACTCAGAAAAAAGAACAAAGAAAAATGAAGAGAACTTGAGAGTTATGTGGGATACAATCAAAAGCAAAAATTTATGAGTGATTGGAATTCTAGAACAGGAGGAGAAAACAGAAAACATACAGAGGAGCACTGAAGAACTTCTGACAGAAAAGTTTCCCAATATCATGAAAGACGAAGAGCCGGCCACCCAAGAAGCTCAACGAACCCCATATAAGATAGACCCCCCCCCGAAAAATCACTAAGACATATCATAATCACACTCACCAAAACCAAAGACAGACAAAGAATCCTGAGAGCAGCTCATGAAAAACAAGAAGTCACATACAGAGGAGAAGCAATAAGACTAAGCTCAGATTATTTGGCAGAAACCATGTGAGCAAGAAGGAAATGGGGTGACATATATAAAATCTTGAAAGAAAAAAATTGTCAGCCAAGAATAATATATCCTGCAAAACTCTTATTCAAATTTGATGGTGAAATTAGGTCATTTCCAGATAAACAGAAATTAAGGGAATGTGTAAAAGTCAAACCAAACTTACAAGAATTATTAAAGGGAGTTCTTTGATCTAAGGACAAACAGCTTCAGCTCACACACAGAATCTAGGACACAGGATCGTACCAGCCAGATACCAATCTAGGAAATGAACTCTCGAGGACTATCCAAAACCCAAAGAAATACAATAGGGAATCAGAGCAGTTAATCAGTAAATGACAACAACATCAAAACAATAAAAGAGGGAATAAACGGCATAGGTATAGAACATTCTAATGGAGAGGAAGGCAAGGCAATACCAAGTAATGGTAGACTGCTTCAAACATAAAAAGATAAGGATAAAATTCATGGTAACCACAAAGAAAGTTAACAAACATACTCATAAAAAAAGAGGAAACACATAAAGTCTCAGCAAATACAAAAACTACAAAAGCAAAAGAAACAAAAAAAAACTACAAACAAAAGTAACTCATCACAAGACAGTAAGAAGAACAAAGAAAACTTCAGCACCACAAAAAAAAAGCACTACAAAATGACAGCAACAAACTCACATCTATCAATAATTACACAGAGTGTAAATGGACTCAATGCAGCCATAAGGACATGGAGAGTGACAGAATGGAAAAGAAAACAGGATCCATCAATACACTGTCTATAAGAGACACCTTAGAAACAAAGATGTGAATTTATTAAAAATCAAAGGTTGGAAAAAAATACATCAAGCTAACAACTACCAAAAAAGAGCACGAGTGGAAATTCTAATCTCAGATAAAATAGACTATAAAACAAAATCTATCATAAAAGACAAAGAAGGACACTACATAATGATTAATGGGATGATCCATCATGAAGACATAACCATAATAAACATCTACGCACCCAATGACACGGCTCCAAAATACATAAACTCTAACAACACTGAAAAGAGAAATTGACAGTTCCACAATAATAGTAGGAGACTTCAACACACCACTCTCAATAAAAGATAGAACAACTAAGAAGAAACTCAGCAGATATACAGAAGCCCTAAAGGGCACAATCAGCCAACTTGTTCTCATAGACATATATAGAACACACCATCCAAACACTGCAAAGTACACATTCTTTTCCAATGCACATGGAACATTCTCCAGAATAGACCACATCTTAGGCCACAGAGCAATCCTCAACAAGATCCAAAACATTGAGATAATTCAAAGTATCTTCTCTGACCACAATGCCATCAAGGTAGAAATTAACAACAGAAAGAGTAAGAAAAAAAAATCAATTACATGAAAACTGAATAATACCCTGCTTACACATCACTGGGTAATAGAAGAAATCAGAGATGGAATAAAAAAACTCCTAGAATCAAATGAGAATGAAATCACATCATACCAAAACATTTGGGACACAGCAAAGGCAGTCTTCCGAGGACAATTTATGGCAATAGATGCACATATCAAAAAAGAAGAAACAGACAAAATCAGAACATTAACTATATAACTCAAACAAATAGACAGTGAAGAGTAAAAAAAGCCCACAACCACTGGAAGAAAGGAAATAGTAAAGATCAGAGCAGAAATAAATGAAATAGAGAATAGAAAAACAATAGAAAGAATCAACAAAACCAAAAGTTGGTTCTTTGAAAGAATCAACAAAATCGACAAAACACTGGCCAGACTGACAAAAGAAAAACAGGAGAGGATGCAAATAACCCAAATAAGAAATGAAATGGGGGACGTTACAACATACTGAAATAAAAAAGATTATAACAGAATATTATGAAAAACTATACTCCACCAAATTTGAAAACCTAGAAGAAATGGATAAATTTGTAGAAACACACAGCCTTCCCAAACTACAACAAATTGATGTTGAAAATCTGAACAGACCCATAACAAGAGAAGAGAAAAGTAATAACAAAACTCCCAACCAAAAAACGGCCTGGCCCAGATGGCTTCACTGGAGAATTCTACAAAACATTTACAGAAGATCTTGTACCAGTACTACTCAAGCTATTTCAGAGCATAGAAAAGGAAGCAACACTTCCAAATTAATTCTGTGAAGCCAGCATAATGCTGATACCAAAACCAGGCAAAGACGTCACAAAAAAAGAAAATTACAGATCAATATCTCTCATGAATATAGACGCAAAAATTCTGAACAAAATTCTTACCAATAGAATTCAGCATCTTATGAAAAAAATAATACACCACGACCAAGTAGGATTCATACCAGGCATGCAAGGATGGTTCAACATTAGAAAATAAATCAACATAATCCACCACATAAATAAAGGAAAGAAAAGAATCACATGATCATCTCAATTTATGCAGAAAAGGCATTTGACAAAGTCCAACACCCATTCCTGAAAAAGACTCTCAATAAAATAGGTATGGAAGTGAAATTTCTCAACATAATAAAGGGCATCTATGATAAACCAATGGCCAACATCATTGTTAATGGAGAGAGGCTGAAAACACTCCTCTTGAAAACAGGAACAAGACAAGGATGCCCTTTATCACCACACCTATTTAACATTGTGCTGGAAGTTCTAGCTAGAGCAATAAGGCAAGAAAAAGAAATGAAAGGCATCCAAATTGGTAAAGAAGAAGTTAAACTGTCCCTGTTTGCAGATGATATGATACGATACATAGAAAACCCTAAAGACTCCTCAAGAAATCTACTGGAACTAATAGAAAGATTCAGCAGAGTAGCAGGATACAAGATAAACATTGAAAAATCAGTTGAATTCCTATACACCAATAAAGAGAACGATGAAAAGGAAATCAGGAAAACAATACAATTTTCAATAGTCCCTAAAAAGATAAAATACTTAAGAATAAATCTGACCAGGGATGTGAAAGACCTGTACAAAGAAAACTACAAAACAATACTGCATGAAACCCAAAGGGATCTACATAAATGGAAAAACATATCATGCTCATGGACAGGCAGACTCAGCATTGTGAAAATGACGATTCTACCCAAAGTAATTTACAAATACAACGCAATCCCGATCCAAATACCAACAGCATTCTTCAAAGAGATGGAAAAACTAATCATTAACTTTATACGGAAAGGGAAGAAGCCCCGAATAAGTAAAGCATTACTGAAGAAGAAGAATAAAGTTGGAGGACTCACACTACCTGACTTCAGAACCTACTATACAGCTTGGTACAGGTACAACGACAGATACATTGACCAATGGAACAGAATTGAGAACCCAGATGTAAATCCTTCCACCTACGGTCACCTGATCTTCGACAAGGGCCCAAAGTCCATCAAATGGGGAAAAGACAGTCTTTTTAACAAATGGTGCTGGCAAAACTGGATATCCATCTACAAAAAAATGAAACAAGACCCATACCTCATGCCATATACAAAAACTACTTCAAAATGGATCAAAGACCTAAATATAAAGCCTAAAACTATAAATTTGATAGAAGAAAAAATAGGACCAACACTTCAGGACTTAATACACGGCATTAACAGGATACAAACCATAACCATCAATGCACAAACCCCAATAGATAAGCTAGATAACTGGGATCTTCTAAAAATCAAACACCTATGCTCTTCAAAAGACTTCACCAAAAAAGTCAAAAGAGAACCTACAGACTGGGAAAAAATTTTTGGACAGTACAAGTCAGACAAAGGTCTAATCTCCATAATCTACAAGAAAATCCAACACCTCTACAACAAAAAGACAAATAATCCTATTAAAATACGGGCAAAGTAAATGAACAGACACTTCACTAAAGAAGACATTCAAATGGCCAACAGACACATGAGGAAATGCTCGCGATCACTAGCCATTAGAGAAAAGCAAATGAAAACCACAATGAGATACCATCTCACTCCAGCATTCCTGGCCGAATCAAAAACAGTGGAAATAACAAATGTTGGAAGGGCTGCAGGGAGATCAGAACTCTTATACACTGCTGGTGGGAATGCATAATGATACAACCATTTTGGAAAATAATATGGCACTTCCTCAGAAAGCTAGAAATAGACATACCATATGATCCAGCAATTCCACTCCTAGGAATATATCCTAGAGAAATAAGAGTCGTCACTTGAATAGACATATGCACACCTATGTTAATGGCAGCATTGTTCACAATAGCAAAACGATGGAAATAACCTAGATGCCCATCAACTGATGAATGGATAAACAAACTATGGTACATACACAGAATAGAGTACTACACAACGATAAAGAACAGGGATGAATCTGTGAAGCATCTCATAACATGGATGAAACTGGAGGACATTATGCTGAGTGAAATAAGTCAATCACAAAAGGACAAATATTGTATGAGATCTCTATTGTAAAAACCCATGAAAAAGTTCACACACAAAATGTAACAATCTTTGTTGGTTACTAGGGATGGGAGGGATGGGGGAGAAATACTAAATAGGCAATAGATGAGTGGTATCTTAGGTGAAGGGTGAGACAGTACACAATACAGGGGAAACTAGCACAACTTGTACAAGGAAAGGTCATGGAAGCCCCTTAGACACATCCAAACTCCTTGAGGGACTGAAAAGCTGAGCGAAGGGCTGTGGGGACCGTGGTCTCCAGGAACATCTAGCTCAATTGGCATGACACAGCTTATAAAGACAATGCTCTACATTCTACCTTGGTGAGTAGTGTCTGGGGTCTTAAATGCCTGTGAATGGCCATCTAAGTTACTCCACTAGTCTCATCCCTTCTGGAGCAAGGGAGAATGAAGAGAACAGGATACAAGGAAAAGATTAGTCCAAAGGACTAATTGTCCACAGCTACCAAGGCCTCCACTGGAAGGAGTCCAGTACAGCTAGATGGTGCCAGGCTACCACTGCTGACTGCTCTGACCAGGATCACAACAGAGGGTTCTAGACAGAGCTGGAGAAGGATGTAGAACATAATTGTAACTCACAAAAGAAAAGACCATATTTACTGGCCTAAAGGAGACAGGAGAAACCCCAAGAGTATGGCCCCCAGACACCCTTTTAGCTCAGTGGTGAAGTTATCTCCGAAGTTCACTGTTCAGCCGAGAAGTGGACAGCCCAGTAAAACCAAATGAGACTAACGAGGTACAGGAGTCCAGTGACAAGGGCCAGAAGGTAGAAGGGGACAAGGAAGCTGGTGATAGGCAACCCAATGTTGAGTAAGGATATTGTTGATATGTTGTGAGATTGTTAACCATTGTCACAGGGCAACCTTTGTAGTAACTGTTAAATTAGAAACTATTTTGTTCTGTAAGCTTTCATCTTAAGTGCGAATAATAGCACAATTGGAGGAGCATAGTCAACGTCACTGAACTGTGCATGTAGAAATTTTTGAAATGTGTATCTTTGGCTATGTGTATTTTCACCAAAAAAAAAAAAAAGGTTGAGAAGTTAGAGGGTTGACATGCTGTGGGGTTGTTAACCAATGTCATAAAACAATATGTGTACTACTGTTTCATGAGAAACTATTTGTTCTGTAAGCCTTCACCTGAAGTACAATAAAAAAAAAAAAAAAAGAAAGGAAAAAAAAAAAGGCATATTAGGGAAATTCCTCAGTATAATTAAGGGCATTTATACAAAGCCAATAGCCTACATCATCCTGAATGGAGAGACTTTGAAAGCATTCCCCTTGAGAATGGGAACCAGAGAAGGATGCCATTTATCACTACTATTATTCAACATTTTGCTTGAAGTCCTAGTTAGAGAAAGAAATAAAGGCATCCAAATAGGTAGGGAAGAAGTCAAAGTATCTCTATTCCTAGATGATATGATCTTATAAATGGAAAACCCCAAGGAATCCACAAGAAAACTACTGGAACTAATAGAAGATTTCAGCAAAGTTTCAGGATACAAGATAAACATACAAAAATCAACTGGAGTCCTTTACACCAACAAAGAGAGCCTCCAAGAGGAAATCACCCAATCAATACCATTTACAATAGCCCCCAAGAAGATAAAATACTTAGGAATAAATCTAACCAGAGATGTAAAAGATCTTTACAGAGAAATCTACAAGACACTACTGCAAGAAACTAGAAGAGACCTGCATAAGTGGAACAATACACCTTGTTCATGGATAGGTAGACTCAACATAGCAAAAATGTCAATTCTACCCAAAGAAATCTACAGATACAATGCAATCCTGATCCAAATTCCAGCATCTTTTTTAACGAGATGGAGAAACAAATCACCAACTTCATATGGAAAGGGAAGAGGCCCTGGATAAATAGAGCACTACTCAAGAAGAAGAACAAAGTGGGAGGCCTTACACTACCTGATTTTAGGACCTATTATACTGCCACAGTAGTCAAGACAGTCTGGTACTGGTACAATAACAGATAAATAGACCAATGGAACAGAGTTGAGAATCCAGATATAAGCTCATCCACCTACGAGCAGCTAATATTTGACAAAGGCCCAAAGTTCATTTACTGGGGAAAAGACGGTCTCTTCAACAAATGGTGCTGGCATAACTGGATATCTATATGCAAAAAACTGAAACAAGACCCATATCTCACACCATGTACAAAACTAACTTAAAATGGATAAAAGACTTAAATATAAAATCAAAAATGATAAAGATCATGGAAGAAAAAATAGGAACAATGCTAGGAGCCCTGATACATGGCATAAACACAATACAAACCGTAAGTAACAGTGCAAAAGCACCAGAACAGAGACTAGATAAATGGGAGCTCCTAAAAATCAAACACTTATGTTCATCTAAAGACTTCACCAAAAGTGTGAAAAGACAACCTACAGATCGGGAAAAAATTTTTGGCTAAGACAAAGCCGATCAACGTTTAATCTCTAAAATCTACAAGATACTCCAAAACCTCAACAGCAAAAAGACAAATAAGCCAATTAAAAAATGGGCAAAGGATATTAACAGGCACTTCACCAAAGAAGATATTCAGGCAGCTAACAGACACATGAAGAAATGCTCACGATCATTAGCCATCAGAGAAATGCAGATCAAAACTACAATGAAATATCATCTCACCCCAACAAGGCTAGCATTAATCCATAAAACACAAAATAACAAATGCTGGAGAGGTTGTGGAGAGACTGGAACACTTATACACTGTTGGTGGGAATGCAAAATGATACAACCACTTTGGAAATCAATTTGGCGCTTCCTTAAAAAGCTAGAAATAGAAGTATCATACGATCCAGCTATCCCGCTCCTTGGAATATATCCTAGAGAAACAAGATCCGTCACACGAATAGATATATGCACACCCATGTTCATCGCAGCACTGTTCACAATAGCCGAAAGATGTAAGCAACCTAAGTGCCCATCGATGTAAGAATGGTAAACAAACTATGGTATATCCATACAATGGAATATTACGCAATGATAAAGAACAATGATGAAGCTGTGGAACATCGTATAACTTGGTGGAAGCTAGAACTTACTATGTTGAGTGAATTTAGTCAGGCACAGAAGGACCAATACTATATAAGACCACTATTATAAGAACTCCATAAAAGGTTTAAACACAGAAAAAAACATTATTTGATGGTTATGGGGGTGGGGAGGGAGAGTGAGGGTTATTCACTAACTAGATAGTAGATAAGAATGATCTTAGGTGAAGGGAAGGACAGCACACACTACAGGGGAAGCCAGCACAACTGGACGAAACCAAAGCTAAGAAATTTCCTCAATACAATCAAATACTTTGAGAGACAGAGTAGCAGGGATGCGGGGTCTGGGGACCATGCTTTCCGGTGACATCTATGTCAATTGGCATAACAAAGCTTATTAAGAAAATGTTCTGTATCCTACTTTGGTGAGTGGCGTCTGGGGTCTTAAAGGCTTGCAAGCAGCCATCTAAGATGCATCAATTGGTCCCAACCACTTGGAGTAAAGGAGAACGAAGAATACCAAAGACACAAGGAAAGTATTGGCCCAAGAGACAGAATGGGCCACATAAACCAGACACTTCATCAGTCTGAGACCAGAAGAACTAGATGGTGCCCGGCTACCACCAATGAACGTCCTGACAGGGAACACAACAGAGGGTCCCTGATGGAGCAGTAGAACGATGGGATGCAGAACTCAAATTCTAGTGAGAAGACCAGACTTAATGGCCTAAGACTGGAGGCACCCAAGAAGACATGGCCCCTGGTCTCTCCATCACCCCAGAACTAAAAGAATTTCTGAGGCCAACTCTTCAGACAGGGATTGGACTGGACTGTGGGACATAAAGTGATACTCGTGAAGAATGTGCCTCTTAGACAAGTAGTTATAAGAGACCAAAGGGGTGGCTTCTGTCCAGAGGTTAGAGGGGAAGGCAGAGAGAGTTAGGAGCTGGTTGAATGTTCTTGGGAAATCTGGGGTGGAGGGGAGGAGTGTGCTGTCGCAGAATGGGGTGAGCGGTTGAAGTCTCAAAACAATGTATGTAAAAAAAAAAATTCTGTATGGGAGACGAACTTGAAATGTAAACTTCATTTAATCACATCAATAAAAAACAAAAACAAAAACAAAAGTCAATTAAAAAAAAGGAATACATACAGTACAAAAAAATAATTCTTGTAAGTTTGGTTTGGTTTTTACATATTCCTGTAATTACTGTTTATCTGGAAATGTCCTAATTTCACCATCATATTTGAATGAGAGTTTTGCAGGATATATTATTCTTGGTTGGCAGTTTTTTTCTTTCAAGGTTTTATATATGTCATCCCATTGCCTTCTTGCCTGTATGGTTTCTGCCGAATAATCTGAGTTTATTCTTATTGTTTCTCCTCTGTATGTGACTTTTGTTTTTCACAAGCTGCTCTCAGGATTCTTTGTTTGTCTTTGGTTTTGGCAAGTGTGATTATGATATGCCTTGGTGATTTTCTTTTGGTGTCTATCCTATATGGGGTTCGTTGAGCTTCTTGGATGGCCGGCTTTTTATCTTTCACGATATTGGGGAAGTTTTCTGTCAGCAGTTCTTCAGTGATCCTCTCTGTGTTTTCTGTTTTCTCCTCCCGTTCTGGAACTCCAATAACTCGTAAATTTTTGCTTTTTATTGTATCCCAGATAACTCTCAGGGTCTCTTCATTTTTCTTTGTTCTTTTTTCTGAGTTTTCCTCAAACAGAGATGTATCCAAGTGTTTGTCTTCAATTCTACTGATCCTGTCTTCCACCATTTCAAATCTGTTCCTCAACCCTTCTATGACACTGTCCATTTCTGAAATCTTGTCGTTTATCTTTTGGATTTCTAATTGTTGTCTTTGTATAATTTATAGTTGTGAATTTATTTTGGCATTTTGTTCCTGCATTATTTTCCTGAATTCTTCCAATTTTTTGTCTGTATTTTCCGTGAATTTGTCTATTTTTTCCTCATTTTTGTCTGCTTTTTGCCTCAGCTCTTGGAGAATTCTGAGCATTAGAGATTTGAATTCCCTATCAGGTAGTTCTAGTGCCTTTTCTTCCACTGGAAAGTCATCTGGTGTTTTATTTGGAGGCCTAGTGGAACCATCGTGTCCTGTTTTTCTAAATGTTTTGATGTTGTCGGATGTCTTCGGGGCATTCAGTAGTTATTTTTCTCATTTATTATTTGTAGATTTGTTTGTTTCATCCTTTTTTTTTATTTGGCTATGTCTGAGCAGGTGGGCTGTGTGTTCTTTGTTGTTTGCTCGACTGTGGACATGATACTTTTCACCTCCTTCTCCAATTGGAAGGGTCAGTCGCTCTGATATGGTACAGCAGGGCAGGTCTAGCTGAAGAGGAGTTACTGGGAGGGGTTGTTTGTGACCCTTACTATAGCCACGAGGGCGGGTCGGTAATCAGTGCAGGGCAGGTTCTGGTAGGCTGTGCCTGTGCTGCTCGGTGGTGTGATGTTAAGCGCACAGTGCAGGTAGGCAGGATGTAGGTGGGAGACTGTTATGTGTGGAGCTAAGATGGATATGAGAGAGAGGAGAGAGGAACAGGGGCCAAAAACATACAAATAAACAAAAAAGAGTGCTAGGGGTGCATACTGTTGAGTGGAGAGATGAGAGACTATGAAATGGAGAAAAACAAAAAGGGGAAGAAGATGAAAAAAAAAAAGAATAGAATGAATAAATAAAAATCAGAAAGGAAGAAGAACAACAAAGCTCCCAGGGATCCCACCGGTGTGGCTATGAGGTCTTGGGAAGTTGTTCTCAGTTGTTGCAGTACAGCCTGGCTAGAAGGTGTAGAGGTATTCAGTGCCAGGTGTTCAGGGAACAGGAAGAGAAGGAAGGTATAGAGAGATGAGAAACTGAGTAATGAAGAAAGACAAAAAGGGATAAAGAGGGAAAATAAAACAAAACGAATAAATAAAAAAATAGAACAAGAAAAGCCCCCCAAAAAACAGGAAAAAAAAAAAAAAACCCATGAAAAAAGAAATGCCCTCAGGGATCCCTCTGGCATCTGTGGAAGACAATGGGTAGGTCCCCAGCCTCGCAGCACTGCCCGGCCAGAACAGGCTCCCAACTCAAGAATAGGAAAAGAAAACAAACAATTCAAAACAAACAAACAAACAAAAGCTCCAGGATCCCACCAGCATGGCAGCCCAGACAGGAAAGCAGTTCCCCACTTGAACGGAGCTCCGCAGCACCTCAGAAGAAGGAAAGATGGTGCACAGAACCAGGTATTTGAGCAAAAGGAGGGGGAGGTGTATAGAGGTAAGGAAGAAATCAAAAGAAGCTGGAAAAAACCAACACCAGCAGCCAACAAATAGCACTCTGAGAGCCGGCTAGTGTGGGCAGGTGGATTCCAAGCACCTGGTGCTCCCGGACCAGAGACTGTGGCGGCCGTGGGAAGCAGAGGAGGCCGAGTGGGGGTGAAGAAGGGTGAGGAGTAGGAAAGCATATATCGCAAATTACTGGTTATTTTGTCTCCCACTGGAAGCTCTGTGAAGCTGCTTTCTCATACCCCCTATTTGCTGGTCTCTGATAGGAGTCCAAGATGGCGGATCCACACTGCATTAGCTGATAGGGGACCTTTGCATGAATCTCTCCTCACTCTCTGCTCTCTGTCGGTTTTCTCACTCCATTTGGTTCTTGGCTGAGTTCTTTATCTCTTCATTTGATGTTTTAGGGTTTCAGGATTGCTGTTTTCTCTGTTTGGCTTAGTTTTTTGGATCTTTGCTGTGGAGGGATGGCGTGGTGTTTCTGCCTAGAGCGCCATTTTGACGGAAATCCTTAGATGTTTTTCTAGAAGCATAACAGGAGGGAATTGGTTAATTTTTTTCACCCACTTAACATATGTTTCTTGAGCACATGCTGTTTAACAAGTTTTGTGCTAGGTACGCATTAGCCTTTTAACCTTGTCAATGTTTCCTACATGTTTATTTTCCTGTCACATCCATGCAGCTGAATCCATACAGCATTCCTATTGCTGGTGTCATGTAAGTAGTAGTCTGAATGCAAGAAGCCTCATGAGTGACATCTTATGTTGTGGAGAAGCTGAATGTTGAGGCAGGTACCTCCTGTATGTATTTCAAAAATACTAAGTATGATGGATTCCTGTGATTTTATTAGCAAGTGCAATTCTGATGCCTGCTTTGCTGCTGCTCCCTTTACCTCTTCAAATCATGTGACAGCCCCAAAGAGTGAGATAAATAAATTATGCTGCTCTTCTCATAGAAACCACCTGGACCTTAAACTTTTCTCAGTCCCTGGAAAATAAAACTGAACAGCAAGTGCAACTTTGAGTGAGATTTTATTACCACGTGACAGTCTTTTTGAAGCACCCGTTTAGAATGCATTTAGAGATCGGAGATTGTGACCATTTAGTACTGAAACGCATTTTTGAGGATAAGTTGGTGTTGAAATACTGCCCTTTTACTAATTTTCCCAAATATCCCAAACTTAGAGACATTAAAAAATGGGAACACATAATAACTAAATAAATGGCATTTCTTTTTTTTCCTGTTTCCTGTTAGTTTTCCCAAGCAAAGGCTTGGAGAAGCTAAGTAATATGTTGTAGATGGTCACACGTGGATAAATGGCAGGTGAGGGATTTTACAGCCATGTAGGTGTCACTCCAAGGCCAATATGCAACTCTCCTCTTCTACTGAGTCAGACAATTTCCCTTCATAACCTAAGAGAGCTGCACAGAGGCACATCCTTAAGTTCTGAATGATCGAGGAAAGACCAGAGAATGTTGTTGTTGTTGTTAGGTGCCGTTGAGTCAGTTCTACCTCATAGCGACCTTATGTACAACAGAACGAAACACTGCCTGGTTCTGCACCATTCTCACAATCGTTATGCTTGAGTCCATTGTTGCAGCCACTGTGTCAATCCATCTCTTTGACGGTCTTCCTGTTTTTCTCTGACTCTCTGCTTTACCAAGCACAATGTCCTCCGGGGACTGGTCCCTCTTGATAACATATCCAAAGTACATGAGACAAAGTCTCGTCATCCTCACTTCCAAGGAGCATTCTAGCTGCACTTCTTCCAAGACAGAGAATAGAGAATAGGACAGATGAGTTGCTCCTGAGGGGATTATGCATTAAAATAGTTTCCTTCTGCTCTTCTTCTTGGGTGGAATCACTCAAAAGGATTTCTATTGCAGTAGCGTCTACCACAAGTGCTACCTAAATTCGCAGATTAGGTTCCTAAATTCCTAGATAGATTTCATGAAGTTGCTAAAACTAAATGCATCTAAAGTTGATTAGGAGAAGAGAGGGGAAATAAAAAGGCAATAATAAGGACTCATGTTTGACTTTAGAAATTTCAAGCTTCTGGCATATCATAAATATTCTGGTTGATAGAGATCTTAAAAATCATCTCTTTCACCAGTGTTCCAATGCTTGTCTCTCTCCAACAATATATCTAGCAAGTGAATGTGCTGTATTTTATTTTTGTAGTTTCTGTTTAAATTACTATCTTTGGTGGGGCCCACATCAACTTTGAAGATACACAATGGAAAGGATGATTTTTCCTGCATTTCTTTATCATTTACTAATTGATCTAGGAACAAATGTTTGAGTATCTGCTATTTGCATATAAAATCCAATATGAGTTGTTCCGACTTTTGGAAGTTGTCTTCCTCTCCACTGCTGGCCCCTTATAGCTATATTTGCAATTAAAAACCTTCCTAAGCACAGTTTATTGGATAAGCTGTGGGCACCTCATCCAGGAAGGGCCAGTCAGATCCTCTTTCCTATGAATGAGACAGGGTCTGATAGCATCTAGTTCTCTTTTGGACCCTGGGTGGAATGTTCATGTAAAATTTGATCTGGGGCAGAAATAGTTGACACAGGTGTAAAGTGAGAAGAGAAAGCCAGGCCTCCATGAAAAAGAAAAAGATTAAAGAGATGCCCAAAGAGAAACATAAGCGAATGGTCATGTGGCACCAGATACTGGAAAAGGAGACATTGATTTATCCTTTTATCCAGCAGCTCTACTTTCTAGTTATTGGCATTGGAAACCCTGGTCGCGTAGTGGTTGGGAGCTATAGCTGCTAACCAAAAGGTCAGCATTTTGAATCCACCAGGCAGTCCCTGGGAACTCTATGGGGCAGTTATACTCTGTCCTATAGGGTCGCTATGAGTTGAAATCAACTTGACAGCAATGGGTTTTTGCCTCTCAAGAGGTCTTCCCATCCTTGAGTTCTGTGAGATACTCTTCTATCCTTTTCTTTCCAAATCCTCCTTCTATTGTTTTGCCTAGTCCGGGAGTTTTCTGTATCTTGCAACACAATGATTCCTGACTGGGTCTTAGTTATTTAGGTAATCCACGGAATAGGCCCTTTTGATCCCTATGGCATATCTATGACTACTTCTCTAGTGAGAGGAGATCAAGGGCCTTTATTTTTCTTAGCCAGGTTGTTCTTTTTCTGTTGTTGAATACCTTTTTCTCACCTGCTCTTTATTTTTTAAGGCTAATTTACATGGAGCCTTGGTGGTGTAATGGTTAAGAGTTCAGCTGATAACCAAAAGGTCGGCAATTTAAACCCACCAGTCACTCCTTGGAAACCCCATGGGGAAGTTCTACTCTGTCCTATAGGGTTGCTATGAGTTGGAATTGGCTTGACGGCAACAGGTTTTTGTTTTTGTTTTTGTTTCTAATCTATGTGGAGAGTGTTGGGCATGAAGAAAGTTTTATCCTCCACTCCAAACTAGTCCCCACTTTGACAACCATTTGAGCTGAAGGCAATGCACATAGGCAACTGGAAGAAGGTTTAAATAGTAATCTACTGTCTTCAGGATCAACCAAACTTCACAGAATCAAGGAGCAGTAGAAAATAAAACTATTCCATATGCTTGGTTCACACAAGAGTGGGGATTCCCAGTGCCCTTATTTATCTGAGGCTCCAGATGAATACTTTTTTTTTTTTTAATTGTTGTAGTTTAAGTGAAAGTTTACAATTCAAGTTAGTCTCTTGTACAAAAATTTATACATACATTGCTATGTGACCCTAATTGCTCTCCCTATACAGTGACAGCACACTCCTCCTTTCCACCCCTGATTTCCCGTGTCCATTCAACCAGCTCCTAACCCTCTCTGCCTTCTCATCTCACCTCTGGACAGAAGCTGCCCATTTAGTCTCATGTATTCTTATTTGAGCTAAGAAGCACACTCTTCACGAGTATCATTTTATTTCCCACAGTCCAGTCCAATCTTTGTCTGAAAAGTTGGCTTTGGGAATTGTTTTAGTTCTGGGTTGACAGAGAGACTGGGGGCCATGCTTTCTGGGGTTCCTCCAGTTTCAGTCAAACCATTTAGTCTGTTCTTTTTACTAGAATTTGAGTTCTGCACCCCACCCTTCCCCTGCTCCATCAGGGAGTCTCTGTTGTGTTCCTTGTCAGGGTGGTCAGTGGTGGTAGCCGGGCACCATCCAGTTCTTCTGGTCTCAGGATGATGGAGTCTCTGGTTTATGTGTCCCTTTTGTCTTCTGGGCTAATATTTCCCTTGAGACTTTGGTGTTCTTCCAGATGGATATTCTTTAGGCCGCCTATGTGATCCCACGTATCATGTGATCCTATAAGTTCCTTGCTCAGTTTCTATTGTTTTAATTCTCTCTGCTATTCTAAATACTAAGCTTCATTTTTTCCCCCATCCAACTGAAACAATAAACATCGTGATAAATGGTGAAGAAGTTCAAATTGTAAAGGATTTCATTCTACTTGGATTAAAAATCAATGTCCATGGAAGCAACAGTCAAGAAATCAAAGAATGTATTCCATTGGGAAACTCTGCTGCAAAAGACCTCTTCGAAGTGTTAAAAAGCAAAGATGTCACTTTGATGACTAAAGTGCACCTGACCCAAGCCATGGTCTTTTCAATCACCTCATATGCATGCAAAATCTGGACAATGAAAAAGAAAGATTGAATAAGAATTGACACATTCAAATTGTGGTGTTGGTGAAGAATATTGAATATACCACAGACTACCAGAAGAATGAACAAATCTATTTCAGAGAAAGTACAGCCAGAATGCTCCTTAGAAGTTAGGATGGTGACACTTCATCTTGCTTACTTTGGACATGTCATCAGGAAAAAACAATCACTGGAAAAAGGAGGTCATGTTTGGTAAAGTAGAGGATAAGCAATAATGAGGGAAACCTTCCATGAGATAGATTGACACAGTGACTATAACATTGGGCTCAAACAGACCAAAGATTGTGAGAATGGTGAAGGACTGGGCAATGTTTCATTCTGTTAAACGTAAGTTTTCCATGAGTTGGAGTCAACTCAATGGCAACTAACAACAACAGGAGTCTCTATATCATAAAAATTTATCAAGTCCCATTTCTTCTCTGAATTTTTATGGTAAAGCTACCACCCCCAGCTCCCCACCATTACTCCCTGTTTCTACTGCTGGGGAGAGAAGTAGGACAGCACCAATCATGGGGTTACCTCTCCAACCTTTCTTTCTCCATTACCTTTCATTTGAGCTCCATCCATGAGCTTAACCCAAAAGATGCACTTTCTGTGGGGTTTATACTCATTCTGTTTCCTCTGCCTAGAATAAATATCCTCCCCACCTATCCTTCTCTTATGGCCCACAATCATCCCTCCAGCCTTGACTGAAGTGTCACCACTTGTAGGAAACATTTTATGACTTCAAAGTTCTGGGTTTGGACTCCTTTCTTTGTGCTCCTTCCTTAGCACATACTGATAGCATTGTCTCTGGGACCACTCTATTGTAATTATTTGTTCGCTCATCCATCTCTCCCACTGAATAGTGGCACACTTGAGCACAGAGATCTTATCTTACTGCTATGTGCTTAACACCTAGCTGATACCTGGTACAGAGGAGGCATTTAATATATATTTGTCCAATGAATCAATGGGATGAATAGTCTTAGTTCTTTTAGTTCTATGGCTGTGTTTTTCTGAAACTCAGCATTTTGTCTGTACTCATTTCCAGTGTGAGATCAAGAACTAAACATAAAACACAAATGTAGCCTCACTTAAGCAGAGTAGGACTAACCTCTCCCTAATATAATATTGTATCTGCACCATTGATTTTGATGACTTCCAGAGAACTTGCTTTTTTTTTTTTTTTTTGTCACTGAAGCATTTGCCTTGTATAGTTCCATACATAAAAGAGATTTTATGGTAATCAATTTAATTTACCAACTTATCTGTTTATACATCCTTTTCCTTTTGAGTGAATGTGACATATAAATAACTTTCAAATGAAAGGATAAGGGATATTGACTATTAAAATTACACCAAGAGTTATGAAATGAATGACTTTAAGTAAAATGATATGAGATTAAATGGTCACATCATTTCTATTAATTTTTAAACTAGGAATTACTTATCAGATAGAGAAAATAGACAAACACAAGCAAGATATTTGTCATAAAATGAAATTGTAATGCGGAGGTTCCATCCATGTGATTCTTCCATCTCCTTCTATTTCACTGGGTTAATTTACGAGGTTAATACTTATTAACTAGTTATGACACTTAACTAGGTGCATAATGTTCTAGGGGCTTTTTTACTGAGGCAATTTTCAGACACCAGATTTATATTTTTTAATCTGTATAATAATAAAAAGTAGGCTCTTTAAGGCTTGTGAATGGCTCTGCTAAGCTGCTTGCCCTTCACACCAATGACAAGCAGCGAATAACAGGTATTAGAAGCCATTGAGAAAACAGATATTGTAATGTTAGCTTCAAATAAACTAGTCTGGTGGTAAAAATTAGAGTATTTAGAAAATAATGTAGAAGCTTCTAGAAAAATCACAAAAAACTAAGTAAGGTCACAGTGCTCAGTCAACATTCTACTTCCTCTTAGCATTTCTTGTGCATTTTCTAGTCTAATAAAATATAATAATCTAACAGGGTCAGCAGTGATATGCACCTCTTCCAAATGCATTTCTGTTTCCATTTGTGAGGTTCAATTATAATAAAAATGTTGTAACTTGAAGTCTAAAAACATTTATATTACTGATACAGTCTGAAATTTCTCAGCTAATCAGAAAACACCTTTAGAACATGCAAAGTTAGTATATCTAACACGAGTATGTTGCTGTTTTTGTTTTTTACATTTTTTTTTTTTTCTGATGGCTGATCCTATAACTATTGCCTAGAGACATGCTTATCAGTGTAACATGAGTTGATGGTCAGTGCACTAACAAGCTTCTAACTGGCCTTGTTTCTGTGGTAGCAGCGGGGAGATGGGATAGAGGAGGAAAACTGGTAGATAAAATTGTAGAAGCTCAACATATGAGTTATTTCCTTAATTTGGTTCATCTGTAATGAAATCTTTTATCTGATAAGAAAATAAAAATTAAAAAATATATTTTTAACAGCGATTTAGTATCCAGAATAAAAGTGTTTGAAAATCCTTGTACTATTTGATGGTTTGATCATACTCTGACAATTGCTTTTAATTTTCAGTTATCACTCTTCTAGAAAGACAGAGGTAGAACTGGAGGAGCTATAGCTCTGTATCTATCTCCTTAAATGCCCATTTATGCTTGAGCAGCTTAGTGGCTCACCGTGACTCTTTCCACAGCCAGAAAAAAACCTCATTCACTCAGCCAAAAATAATAGAGAAACAATTGGAATGTCCCTGTAAATGCTAAATGTCATGTCCAACGGGTGACCCATTTAGGCCATAAAACAAAGGTTCGTTAAAATTCTTTTTGATCGCCTACGTTATCAAAACTCTATTCATCAAAGTATAGTATCTGTCCCCAATTTCTCTTCCTTTTTCTGTCAATATTCTCTAAATACTTTCTCAGTATTAGCCTACTCTGGCTTGTCTTTCTCCTCTTTCCCTTTGGTGATCAGGTCTTTTCTTTGCTACTAGTTATTCTCTTTGTTCTAGAAAAACCCAAAGATGGCCTTGGATGCTTTAAAGTGATCCCCTCATCCACGACAAAGTCAACTGAGGTGACTTTACTGTGACAAAACCACCATGGCCATGCTGAATAAGATCAAAACAAAAGAACTTGTAAGGGACTTTAAGGGCAATTTAATCTAGACCCTCCTCTGAAGCGTGAACACCACTTTCTTCAATAAATCTGGCATGATTTTCCTCAGTCTGTGCCTGAATCCTCCCTGGCCAAGAAACCATATCCTTTATGTGTGGTCCATACCATCTTTGAACAGCTCCGAAACTGACCATCCCCTCAACATTAAGCAAAAATCCTTTGTATATTCCTCTACTAGTTAACCTCTGCTATAATTTTTACTGAATTCACTTGAACTCAATTTATCTTTGTGGCAAAAATGCTAACTGTATTTTACAAACTGCTCTCCTTACCACTTTATTTTTAAGTAAACATTTTTGAGATAACTGTAGGGTTACATGTAGTTCTAAGAAAAATACAGAGTTATTCCATAGACCTTTATCCAGTCCATCCTAATGGTAACTTGCAAAACTGTAGAACAATATCACAAGTAAGATACTAATTTTTATACAGTCAAGATACAGAAAATTTACATCTCATAATGATATCTCCTATTGTCTTCCCACTTCCCTCCCATCAGTAGCTCCTCCTTAAATTTTGAAAACCCGTAATCTGTTGTCCGTTTCTATAATGTTGTCATTTCAAGAATGTTATATAAATGGAATCATGAAGTATGTAACTGTTTAGGATTTTTTTTTTATCAGTATAATTCTTTGGAGATTCATACAAGTTGTTGAGTGTATTAATAATCAATTTCTTTTTATTGCTGAATATATTCTAAGTAATAGTCTACATATGACTATGATGTGTCTTGGCATCGATTTCTTTCTTTCTTTTTTTTTCTCTTCTGTTTCAGATTCACTCAGATTCTTGAATCTGTAAGTTTACGTTTCTTTCCAGATTTGAGAAGTTTTCTGCCGCTATTTCTTTAGAGTACTTTTTTCTTAAACTTCTACCCTCTTTCTTCGTTCGTTCTAGAGTAGTTATTTTCTAGATTTTTGTTTTCCTAGACGGCCCCTTTTCTTGTACTTTGGTTAGAGAGAGTAGACTTTTGTGGGGGCTTTTTATCTGTACCTGCTGGGATTTTGGGTTATTGACTCCTTCAGCTCTAAGTCTGGGATATACGAGGCAAAAAGAAAACCCAGGTATTACAGATTAAATTGTGTCTCCCAAAAATAAGTATTGTAAATTCTAACCCCTGTACCCGTGGATGGAGCCTTGGTGACACAGTGGTTAAGAGCTCAGGATGCTAACCAAAACATTGGGAGTTCGAATCCACTAACTGCTCCTTGAAACCCTATGGGGCAGCTCTACTCTGAGCTATAGGATCGTTATGAGTCCAAATCGACTCGACGGCAACGGGTTTGGTTATACCTGTGGATACAGTACCACTTGGGAATTGGGTTTTTTGTTGTTGTTTTGTTAATAAGGCCATATCAGTAAAGGGTGTGTCTTAAGGCAATTACTTTTGACATATAAAAGGAGAAGATCAGGCACAGAAGCAAGGAAGCACAGATGGGGGAAGACAGATGCCATGTCATAAGAAGATTGCCAGGGAACTGAGGAACAGAAGCTGAAAAGAGATAAGGACTTTCCCCCTGAACTGACAGAAAGAGAAAGCGTTCTTAGGTTCCCCTGAATTCAGACTTCTAGCCTCCTAAACTGTGAGATAATAAATAGCTGTTTGTTAAAGCCACCCACTTGTGGTATTTCTTTTATAGCAGCACTAGATAACTGAGACACCAGGGAACTCACCACCTTTTTGTTCCTCACCTTCTCCTCACCACCTTTAAGAGTCTTCTTATGTTTGTTTTTACTTGTACTTAGTAGGAGAGATAGGGAAAGGCATATCTACTCCATCTTCTGGGAATTGAAAGTCATCACTCTTTTATTTGTAGAGTAAAACTTTATTGAAAAATAAATTTTCTACATGTGCTACCAGGGCGGGCTATATAATTTTTAGGACCCAACGCAAAGTGAATCCCTCGTTTGAAAAGCAGTGGAGGGGAGAGGGGAAGACAGCTAATGGTACTAAAATATAAAGCTTTTTCCTTTAAAAATATTTTATTACGTATAAAACATAATCAGATAATAGTAATACACGAGTAAGAACACACACTTTACATACTGCAAAAAGTAATATTTTTATGTTCTAATGTTATATAATACAAAAATAATAAGAATTTGTTAATGTGATGTCTTGATTGATCAGAAGACTTTTGTGGCTCACTTTTATGCAAATTTATTTATCAAAATTTATACTTTTAGCAACTTCATTGTCAATCAATATAATTGAAAGTGATGTCATTCACTCTTAGCAAATGCAAAATTACAGGGGCTACTGTGGTAGTGCCAGGCAAAGCAAGACTAGGAGGAAGCGGAAAGAAGGATGAGGCTCTTGGTTGTTGCAATTTCACCTGTTTCCGATCCATTTTCTTAAGTATGAGCAGAAAGATGATGGTTACTAACAAGGATTAGTAGATATCTGAGAAAATTATCTTATACGCAATATACACACACACCCCCACTACCATCAAGTCGATTCGGACTCATAGCGACCATATAAGACAGAGTAGAATTGCCCCATAGGGTTTCCAAGGCTGTAAATCTTTACAGAAGCACACTGCCACATCTTTCTCCTGCAAATCAGCTGGTGAGTTTTAACCTCTGACCTTTTGGTTAGCAGCCAAGTGCTTTTAGCTGCTGCACCACCAGGGCTCCTTATATGCAATATAGCAACCAAAAAAAAAAAAAAAAAAATAGAAAAGAGAAAAGAAAATCAACTTGGAGAAAACAGAGACTTTACAGAGAGAAGAAAGTACTAAAAATGTTACTGATATCCTTAGAGAAGTGCTCAAACTTTTTCCTTAAAGAGCCAGATAGTAAATATTTTAAACTTTCAGGCCATACATTTTCTGGTGCAACTCCTCAACTCTGCTGTTCAAATGAGAAGACAGCTTTGCATAATACTTAAATGAATACATGTAGCTGTGTTCCAACAAAATTTTATTTACAAATCAGGTAATGGGTCAGATTTGGCCCACAGGCTATAGTTTCCAACTCCTTTTTTGTTTTGAAGAAAAAAAAAGAGGCTCAAAAATTAAAAATAGAATAGCAGAAATGAAAAACTCAACAAAGGGATTGAAGGGAAGATAACTTGGAGGCAACAGTGAGACATGAAGCTAGACACATAGGAAGCCCACTCCTCCTGACTATATACCTAGTAGAAACCCTATACCTGGCTTATACTATGGCTCTGCCAAGCATCCTGTCTATAGTGAGCCCTGCATTTCCTGGGGCTCACTCCTGACCTTGCCCACTGACTTCCCAAGGAAAAGACTCTAAAGCTAAGAAGCTAAAATTTAGACCGTGACTCATAAATAAAGCAATATAGAGACTTAAAGGAAAAAACTAAAAACATGGAGAGCAAGGATAAAAAAATGTGTACAAGAAGTAATTTCACTCAAAATATATTGCATTACTATGTGAATCATATTCATTTAATCGTAGAAATGTAACAGGATATTGATCTAATCCAAAACTACACCTCTGGGAAGATGGCAGGAGGTGAAGTGTGTACAGTCTCCAACAGTTAAATCCTCATTTTCTATAGTAGCAAGTCAATAGACAACTCTTAAAACTGAAAAATGAGAAGACATTGTATAAGCCTATTGTTTAGAAATACAAGTATACTTAATAACTGGAAGAAAAGGCTAAAGATTAAAGTCGTTGCCCACAGCAATGGGAATTGGCAGTGGGAGGAGTTGGGGCAAGGAAATGCTTTTTACTTCGTTAGCCTTGTTTTACCTTTAAAATCCATACATGTTATTTCGATAAAAATAAAATACAAAAAAATAATTACTAAACCCAAAGATTAAGTTCAGCGTTCTTCTGTGTTTATCCTCAAAAAACGAAAAACTTGGAATTATTATAAGGTACCACTACATCAATTCTATAAAGGAGAAACCGAGTCCCAGCGAAACTGAGAAAACAGCCCCATTCCCCCAGATGATGAATCCTGGAGCCAGAGCTTGAGCCCATATCTATCTGATGTCTAGGTCTAATCTCTTTACAATGTCATATTTAGAGATGGGGAAACCCTGGTGGCATAGCGGTTAAGAGCTATGGCAGCTAACCAAAAGGTCAGCAGTTCAAATCCACCAGGCGCTCCTCGGACCCAATGGGGCAGTTCTACTCTGTCCTATAGGGTCGCTATGAGTCGGAATCCACTCGACGGCAACGGGTATTTAGAGACGGAGGAAGAGGACAACTGTAGGATCCTGGAGACCAACAGCTGCGGTGAACCACCAGCTTCTGATTTGCTGCAAGTCCCACTGGATGGCAGAACTGGGTTGCAGAGGGTCAGGGCTCTCCATCAGATTAACTGATGACCTGAGTAGGAGAAAGGATGCTCAGCTGTGAGAAAAGTGAACCAATTATGATGATAAGAAGGCCATGGCAGGTCTGCTTGCAGCAAAGTCTTGCCCTTTTCTGGACATAACATTTCAGTCTGAACAAATTAACAAACTTGTATATAAAGAAACCAGGAAGACATTTGTCAATCCAATTCTGTGTGGCTTCCTCATAGATGTTAACTTTAAGGAGGGGCTATTTATATTAATATTTCATTTGTAACTTCCAAGCCATTTAGCAAAGTACACAATTGCTGAACAGGTTAGGACTTAATGATGTTTATATTTTAATATAATCTCTAGTAGCTTGTCATGATCTATAAATGGTGGGGTCTTATTTGTACCTCTCCCTAAATTATTTTATGTTACAGACAATAATAGAGCAGCCCCTTAAATGCTTATTTAGTAATTGCCTGTCTTTTAAGTACTTAACCGAGTGCTTCTCATTAACACACAGGGAATTTAAAGAAGAAAATAATAGTAAAATGAATTGTCGATAAATGCATGTCTTGGCACATGGATACTGTTGTACATGCCTACTGTGATTAGCATCTAATTTTTCCTCATTCAGATACTTACCAAGCCCCCTCTGTGTTCTGGGCTGTGAGCTTGCTGCTGGGAGTGTAGATATGCACAATGAGTAGTCATAACCCTGACTTCAAGTAGGTACAGTTGAACAACACAGGAAAACATTTTTTTAAAAATTGCCTCTGTGAGAACCAGGGCTTTGAGCAGTTTCATTCCAGTTCAAAATCCTGCAGAGAATATGCATTTCCACCCCAGATACACTGAATCAGAATCTATAGCTTAACAAAAGCTCCAGCTGATTCTTATGTATAATAAATTTTGAGAACCACTACTCTACAAGCAGAGCCCTGGTAGTGCAGTTGTTATCACCTATAATTGTTGCCATATTTTTCATCACCATAAACGAAAACTTAACTGCTTCCCAAAGAATGAGTTCCCCCTTTCGCTCTCCCTCCTGTACCTGGTAACTACTAATAAACTTTGGTCTCTATATACTTGCCTATTCTTTTCATTTTGTATAAGTGAGAGTATACAGTACTTACGCTTTTGTGATTGATTTATTTCACTCAGCATGAAGTTTTCAAGGTTCATCCGTGTTGTAACATGTATCAGGACTTCACCTCTCTTTATGGCCGAGTCTTTAAAGTTTTAAAGGATATAAATGGCACCTCGCCTGCATAGGTTATGGGGTCAACAGCCCTTCATTTAATCCCACATCATCTACTCTTTGTTTGTGTGCCTTCAGTGTGTCTGATCTACTTGAAATTGCCTCCTGATTTGGAGATTAGAAATATCCTAAATTAATGTGGTAGTTATACTGAGCAATAAACGACAGTACCTAACACTGAATAACTATGACTTCTCATCTGAATTTCCCTTATTTTACTTGACTGTGAATGTTACAATACCCAGTGTGAATTGCCAAAATGCAGTTCTTTGCAAACAAGAAGATCCTAAAGTTTAAATATTATAATGTCAAGGTTCTTCTACAGCCTTTCAGAAATTCACTCATGGATCAACAGATGTCTTCACAGCTGATATTTGTGAACACATTTGTTTACGTTTGAAAAAAAAGTAAAAAGCAGATATTGACAAGCGTTGAATGTTAGGTTATGTACTTTGTCACAGATTTAGACACACTCAGAGTCATGGAAGCATTATCAAGATAAAGAAATATTTATGAAGATGAACCTCTATACAAGCTATAGCATGGCATACACCAGTCTCCCTCTCTGGACTAAGGGTGCACGTTATGAATCTTGAAACAATGTGCTTGTAATAGATATTTTAGATCATGCCTGGTGAGTAGGAATGGTATATATTTCACTGTACAAGTCTGTTGGATTTGCTTTGGTGTCATTTAGTTAGCTGGCATTTATTAATCAGGGGGGAGCCAAGCAGACAAAGTTTTGATTCGCAGCCAGGGATGACAGAGCTGGTGAAAATTGTAGGGATGAGACTTCCATTTTCAGTGAAAATAATTTAAAAGACTTAAATTATTAGTCATAACTAAGTTATGACTATCTAATATTCCCTCAATCTCAGAGTGCACACATGTGCGCGCGCGCACACACACACACACACACACACGCACACACAGAGATACTTGAAATTTTCCCTTTCAAATGTTAAAATGTTTTATTATTTGGAAGGTACTCCAGTAAATGCATTTCTGAAATTGGTCTGAATTCCAGCAAGGAGTGGCCTTCAGCACGCCATGCCTGAGGGTATTTTCAATAGCCATACATGAGTACTGCAGAAATCAGGAACAAGAGGTGCCTAAGGAAGGCCTAAGGAGTCCCCATTTTGGGCAGAAGCTCATATTTTCCCACAGCACAGGGACCTGGCCACTGTTCCCCCTTCATACTGGTTTGGGAGAGCTCGCAGATCCAGAATAAGTGACTGTCTGTGTCATTGTCCCAAATAAGGAAAATGGCTAGGGGGTTTGACCAGCTCAGGTGACTAGAAACACCTATATTATAAGTCAAAAGGATAGTAGTATCATTTTTGAGTTATATATATATATATATGCATTTCCTGTTACTTAGATGGCAGATAGATGGCTTACTTTTATGGTCAGCCTTTCAAAATAATTCAATACACATGAGCTGTGGGAAGAAATGAGTTCTTTGTGTGAACTGTCTCAAAAGACCCAGACTGGACTTGACACCACACCTATCATAATTCTAATATTTTAATATCAGGACTTCAAGCTGAAGCATTCTCTAATAGGCCTACATTCAGCACCTCTCTGTCTATCTCTGCTCTTGACATTCTATTGTATCCTGCTTCTATGCATCTATCTATCCATCCCCCACTCCCCATAGATCAATGCCACCATAACAGTAGAACATGTCACCAACAGCACCTAAGAGTGTTTAGCATTTAATTACCACAATTAAATGTTCTATAAATTACAAAGAATACCAATTCATATTTTTAAACCTCAAAATTAATTAGCCCTGTTGAGAGGACTAAAGTAAAATAATTTCATTTAGAGATTACTGTTTTATATAGTCATTGGTTTGTGGAAAATGTACCATCTTGAACTAGGATATGGGCTATAGTCATTGTTCTGCCTTAGAGTATCCAAGTTGTAGTTTACAGGAAAAATCCTCATAGATCTAACTTTCTGGAAGATCCTTTACTAATTCATCATGAAGTACTGGCTCCACTCACTTCGTTTCATGTGATTTAGTAACCCACCGTGTAAAAGTGAGAGTGCTAAATAAAATTGTTTCTAACCATAACTTTGTCAGACTGCTTTATACAAATGGTATAATTTCCTTGATCTTTGGTGTAAAATGGATACTACACTAAGTATTTAATTTTTACTATAAGCATGGAGATTTCCAGTTTCAGCTGAGAAATGCAAAGAGCTATGAAGTTGTCATTTTCAGACTTACAACCAAAAAAGCGGAAAAAAAACAAAAAACCCTGAAAATCAACAGTGACAAGGCAAGTAGACATCCTGAAATCTGTGGACATAAAATCCAAGCATTTGTTTAACCAAGGCAAAAGTTGCTGGATATCAGATGAGCCTATTAACCAAAAACCAAACCCATTGCCACCGAGTTGATTCCTACTCATAGCAACCCTATAGAAAAATTAAAATGGAAAATTGGAAAGAGAAGGGTTGGAAGCTGAGTGTGGGCTAGTTTCAGAGTGTAAAGCTGTTAAGAGCTGAAGTCCTAAGCAAGTTTCTCACTTTCTTGAAGGCTTTTAACTCCAGGAACACACCAGGCTCTCACAGAGAGAAACTAGGAGAATCACAGAGAAAGTTTTCACCCCCTCAACTTTGTAGTAGTTAGGGGAGAGAAATGGCAACCACAGTCAAATTCAGCCGGACTATTTTTCCCTCTCTCCCCATGGAGTAAAAGGTTACTACACTGGGGGAAATTTCTTAACGTCTACCTTGAGGCAATTGTAGAATCCATTAAACTGAGAGAAAGGAATAAGGCCAGCACCAAATCTCTGGTCAGAGGTATCTTTCTTATTTCCCCTAAACAAGAAATGTATTAATCTGCAGGGGGAAGGGATTCAAAACCTCTACAGCTAGAAGAATTTTCATAGGTGTGATGACCTCACCCCCAGACCCAAGCTTCTGTATCTGCCTAAGGCTGGTGGATTCCAACTGCAAACCTTTTGGTTAGCAGCCTTAGCTCTTAATTACTGTACCACCAAGGCCCGAGAGATAAAAATTAATAAAATAAAAATCTGTGAAGTTTTTGGTATATAGTAGAAGTTCAATAAATACTAGTTGTACTTGTCCCTGTAAAGATAGAAAGTCATCTGGTTTTAAATCAGAAGCATTCATGCAAAAGTACAACATCCGTTAGTTACTGTCTAGGTCTCTCTAATGCAATCCTACATAGAACTCCAGACTGGGTTACCAGCCTGCAAGAAGAAAGCATTTCTACAATTATGCTGTATTTTCTATGATATCTATAGAGAAAAATATATATACAAAAGTTATGATTAAAACATGGAACCAAATGCTTGAGAGGAAATGTTCCTAGTAACAGTGAGCCTCTCAGGGGACAAAGCAGATGTGAGGAGCAGAGCAGGATTAAGGAGTAGGGTAAGCGCTGTGTGTGAAACCAATTGCATATATTATCTTGAGTAAGTCATTTCTGTTCTGAGTCTCAGATTCCCATGTGTAAAAGTAGTGGTTTGTATGTGTCTTCTAACTTCAAATAATTCTCTGGGTGTTCTTTATTGTCGTGAAAGGCTCTATCAGTTAAGGAGGTTTTCAGCTGTGTAGAGCAGAGAGTCCAGCCGACTATATCTTAAATAAATCTGGCATTGCTTGCCTCACACTCCAAGTATTTCAGAGGTACTCAGTCAAGGTTTAATGCAGACTTCTGCTGTTGCTGTACTGACTGGACCTACATCACATGACTTGTCAGGAGCTTCATGGAAGGCTGGGAAAATGAGCATTTTCGCTTCTCCTGCCTGTATAATAGAATTAGGCTAGGGAAAATCGGGTTTGATGAGCCAACCCTAGTATACAAGAGAAATGAGGTAAAGGGAAGAGAGTAATAAAAATCAAGAACTAGCAGGACAATGTGGAATACCCCTACAAGACCAGCACATAGAAAATAATCAATTAGGAAACAACCTAGGTGCCCATTAGTGGATGAAAGGATAAACAAATTATGGCATGTTCACACAATGGAATACTACACAATGATAAAGAACAACAATGAATCTGTGAAACATCTTGTAACAAGGAGGAAGCTGGAATTCATTATGCTGAGTAAATTTAGTCAGTCACAAAAGAACAAATATTGTATAAGACCACTATTATAAGAACCCAAGAAGAGGTTTAAACACAGAATAAAACATTCTTTGATGGTTACAAGGGTGGGGAAGGAGGGAGAGGGTTATTCACTAACTAGATAGTAGACAAGAATTATCTTAGGTGAAGGGAAGGACAGTGCACATTACAGGGGAAGTTAGCACAACTGGACTAAACCAAAGCTAAGAAGTTTCCTGAATACAACCAAACACTTTGAGGGACAGAGTAGTAGGGGCAGGGGTCTGGGCACCATGCTTTCAGGGGACATCTAGGTCAATTGGCATAACAAAGTTTATTAAGAAAATGTTCTGCATCCTACTTTGGTGAGCAGCATCTCGGGTCTTAAAAGTTAGTGAGCAGCCATCTAAGACGCATCAATTGGTCCCAACCCACATGCAGTAAATGAGAATGAAGAACACCAAAGTCACAAGGAAAGTATTAGTCCAAGAGACAGAAAGGGCCACATAAACCAGAGACTGCAACAGCCTGAGACCAGAAGAACTAGATGGTGCCCAGCTACCACCAATGACCTCCCTGACAGGGAACTCAACAGAGAGTCCCTGATGGAGCAGGAGAAAAGTGGAGTGCAGAACTCAAATTCTAGTAAAAAGACCAGACTTAGTGGTCTGATTGAGACTGGAGGAACCCCAGAAAGCATGGCTCTGGACTCTCTGTCAACCCAGAACTAAAACCATTCCCGAGGCCAACTCTTCAGACAAAGATTAAGCTGCACGATAGGACATAAAATGATACTTCTGAAGAGTGTGCTTCTTAGCTCGAGTAGATACATGAGACTAAGTGGGCAGCTCCTGCCTGGAGGTGAGATGAGAAGGTAGAGAGGTCAGGAACTGGTTGAATGGACACGGGAAATCAGAGGTGGAAAGGAGTATGCTGTCACAGTATACGGAGAGCAGTTAGGGTCACATAACAATGTATGTATAAATTTTTGTATGAGACACTAACTTGAACTGTAAACTTTCACTTAAAGTACAACAATAAAATAAAAAGAAATGATCAATTAACTTGAGTTGCTTTCCCTCCCATTCTTCTCCAAGAAAAAGGGTGGATGGATGTGTGTGGTGGACTGAGGAATAACTGGGAATCTGATTCAGAATCAAGCTTCCTCCTCTTGGAATGATTGAAGATATAAGCAAACATTTCAAAGATGTCAGTACTAAGCCCTCCCCCATCTACTTTCATAAAAACAAACAAACAAACAAGAACTTTCCAAAGACCTCCTACTTCTTATTTTTACCTATGGCTCCTATTCTTATTGCTAATATTGTTCCTGATCCAACTTTTTTATCTGCTGCAGCCAGCAAGGGCAGCCTCACTGCTTCCAATGCTGGCTACTTCCAGAGTTGGAGGTTTGAGCTTAATGCCAAAAGCCTTTCATGCCATGCCAACTACTTTGGACTTTTTCATAGCAAATGTGGGTTATTGAGCAGGTATATATATACCTATATACCGACATATGTATATCTATATAATACACACACATATATAAAATCAGATGTGAAGTTTAGAAAGCTCCCTGTGGCCGTGGTCGGGAAAGGGATAAAGGTGGATGATGAGAGTTGAGCTAAGGAAATATCAGTGGGAGTGAAGAGGAAGGGAGAGTATGAGAGATGGAAAAAAGATAATTAGTGGTGGAGGTTGAGGGGGTAGGATAAGTCAAATTTGCGAAAGTTGAAAGTGCCTTTGGAAAATACAGGTAGACATGTCCAGCAAAGAGCCAAATATGTGGATCTATTCCAGGTGGTGGTTGAAACTGGCAATAAATGATGTCCATCTGTAAATGTAGCTCAATGTGCGAATAAAAAAAACGTAAAAAATGATATAAATAATATAAATAAATAAATAAATAAAGATAGATACTATGCCTCCCTTTTTAGAAGGCAGATCAAGATATAGAATAATCCCATCACCTCAGAAAACTCTCCATCCCCTTTTCTGGTCAATGCCCACCCAAAAAGTAATCATTATTCTGAGTTCTATCACAATGTATTTCTTTTACTTGTTGAATTTCATATAGGTAGACTCATATACCATGTACTTTTTAGCGTCTGGCCTCTTTTACGCAACACAAAGTTTATGAGATGTGTATATGGTGTTGCTTGCATTCTTTGTTCATTCTTTCCATTTGTTACATACATACATCGTTCATTTCCATAATGTTACATGGTGTGAATGTAAGATAATTTGTTTATCCAGTCTTCACTCACTTCCTTAGCGATAACCAAGCTGTGGTTCTCCTCAGGGACAACCACAGAGTGTGTTGTGAGCCTGCTAGCAAACTTGGAGTGTGTTCTTGCAGAATTGCCACATTCATTTGAAAAATCCATGGCTTCAAATCACAGCAAGTGAACAGGTCACATAACTCTGGTACACATGAAAGAAAAAAGAAAGAGAATGTGAGCAGGGTACAGGGTGACAGCAAGAGTGACGGTGGTGGCCACTGGGTTATTTTTTCCCTCTTTGGAGGTTAAATACCAGTAACTCCCTTTCCCATTATCTCCCTGTTTTGAGGAGCCATAAAGAATAACACGTTGGGATTTTGGTTGCTTTTTTGTTTAACTAACAAATTAGAGTCACAGAAAGTACAAGCTAGAAAAATCCGTGCTTTTACATAGAAGTTACATATTCTAACTGTAACCTTTTAAAAGGGACGTTTTGGGCGAAGGTTGGGGAATTAGTACTCTTGCCTCCAAATGTAACACTTTTTATGAAATGTTGCTTTGGGGCACCAACCATTCCGGTGTGCCTTTTAAACTCTCTTTTATGCCCGAGGCCTAGCCTGGTCCTTGTGGAGGGGGCATCTGTAAAGAACAACTGACTGAGGGCTGCACATGGGGAGGGCGCTGAGGGAGGGGCACAGGGAGCACTGGGCATGGAATCCAAAAGGCTCTCAGGAAAGATTGGCTGATTTTATGTTTAAAAGTGATATTTCTCTGTAAGGTGAACAAAGTAAATTGTACATGATAGCATGCATTCAGGACAAAACTGTGATGTCCTCTTTCCAAAGTCATGTATATATACATATATATATAGTAAACAAAACAGAAATAAGTTTGCAAATTCAGTATAAACGCAAATGTTGCACATAATCACAATGTACCAGCACACTATGAAATTAAGTATACTATACTGCTTCATTTGGATGATAGTATTTTAACTGAAATGAGGAAGAAGTGAATAGTGTTAGAATCCAGAATGTGAAGCAAACATAAAATGAGTGAGACTCTCTGAAGCTAACTCTCCCAACCAAGGTGGGTTTCAATTGCTTCTGATAACCTGACCAGGCAGGATGACCTCTGTCTATTCAGGTTGCTGCCAGCGTGAAGGTACCTTTCAAGTGAACTTTCAAGGCTCCTTGCCCAAAGGATGATTCTTTCCAGTGACAAATTTGGAACACTGTGCTCAAATCCTTCTTCTATGAAAAAATAAATGCCTTAAATTCATTTCTTCAACTTTATGAAACAAGCACCATTTGAAAACAACAACTTTAGGGGAGGAGTCACCTAGTGGTTCAAATGGGTAACATGCTTTTCTAATAACTGAAATGTTGGAGGTTCAAGTTCACCGAGACATGCCTCGGAAGAAAGATCTGGTGATCTACTTCCAAAAAAACAGGCATTAAAAACCCTATGGAGCACAGTTCTACTCTGACACATGTGGGTCACCATGAGTTGGAATCCACTTGATAGCAACTATTTATCTCAGAGGAAGGGAAGGAAACTGTATATTAAGCACCTACCATATGCCATATATAGAGCTGAGCATCATAATGTAGAATTACATACTTGCAACAGTATCTTGTCTTCACGATGATGTTATTATATAAAAAATCCGCTGCCTTTGAGTCGATTCCAACCCTAGTGACCCTATAGGACACATTAGAACTGCCCTATAGGATTTCCAAGCGGTGGCTGATCGATTTGAACTGCTGACCTTTTGTTTAGCAGCTGAGTTCTTAACCACTGTGCCACCAGGGCTCCATGTTATTATATAAATATTAATATTCCCTATTTCAGATGCAGCTAAGCCATATTCTCAGACCTAACAGATACCAAAGAGTTGTGTTCACACTCAATAATGATAGTAAACCTGGGCTTGACCTTATTCCCTGAACTTCCTGTTGTTTTTTATTGCAGAAGCATAAAGAAAATCAGTTAAGTATTTGGAGTAGTTGGTTCTCCTTACGAGTATGCATGCTTTAATCTTTCAATGCCCTAGGTAGGGACATAAATTCATCTTGGAAATAAGTGATTCTAGTTGTGCTAATATCAGGACTAATGATGTGTGGACAGAACGCAATCAGAAGCTATACTAGTAATAAAATCATGGTGTACTCCATCAACTGATTCTTTGATAGGCAAAGTCAACGGTGTACTTGGAATATACAAAATGGTGCTTCACAAGGCAAGATGAGTCTCCTTGTGTGGAAGTAGGAGTACGAAAAGGAGATTTAACCAAGGGTAGGAATCTGTAAGGTGTCTTTGGTAAAGGGTACGAGGAAGAGGGAATTGAAGCTACAGTTGATTTTTGAGAGTTTTTGTCCAGACTGGTTGGGCAAGGCCATGAAATTGGAAGGACTGTTGTGGTCTATCAGCACACCAGGGAAGGCTGAAACTGGAGATAATGACACTGTTTTAAGAAAGAGCATGTGTAAAGAGAACAAGGACACGGGAGAAAAGGAAACTTAAATTATGTCAGGAAAGGAATCAGATTATAGAATACTTAAGACATTGATGGTCAAGAATTTTCAGGGACACAGTACCAAAGATTTACCTTTTAAATGGGTTAGTAGAGTAAAAATTTGAGACTGTGAGAGCAGAGAAAGATAAAGGACATTAAGGCCCAGTATTAGGTGACATGGATGCAGGTGATCAAGTCATGTGGAAGAATGCAAGCCAAGCCACTTAGGCTTCCATGGATATCCGGGGGGTAACCCTAAAATCTGTAGATTGTAGATAAAGATTGTAGATTGTAGTTTTAATCCAAAATACTCCAAAATGCAGAGTGAGACTCATTTGAGAGGGGGAAAAAGGAAGAAAGAACAGCTTCACCACGCAATCATGTCTCAATTTCCAAAAGCTATGGTGAATTAAAGTAAAGAACTAACACTAAATTCTACTACCTTGGTCATGCGCTACCATTTTATCACTCAAGTAACAGTCTTTCGATTGTCTAAAATGTTCCAATATATCAAGCAGGGTGTTCAGTTCTAGAAAAACATATAAAAATGTGTCACAATTACTGACTACAATCTCGTGTGTGTTTGTGCGGGGGGTTAAGGAGACGACTCTTAGAGATATTCATCAAAGCAGTGTGTGTGTGCTCTCAGAAGTCTCTGGGTGTTGCAGATAGTTAATGAGCTTGACTACTAATTGAATAGTTGGTGTTTCGAGTCCACCCAGAGGCACGTTGCAAAAAAGGCCTGGTGATCTACTTCCTAAAAATCAGCCGTTGAAAACCCTGTGGAGCACAGTTCTACTCTGACACACATTGGGTCACCATGAGTTGGAATCAACTTGACAGCAACTGGTTTTTGTCAATCATGCATCTTTTTAATTTCCCCCTCAGATTTTTCAGTATTTATTGAGGTAACTTACTACTGTCACAACCTTATATGTCAAAATGGCAAACTTCAGATAAATGAAAATAATACAAAATGAATTTAATGTGACTGATAATATACTTTCAGGAAGGACTAAATTGTTCCAGACCAGCACATCCCAAGATGGCTGAACTTCAGAATTACGTGGAGAGGCTTATCTTTGAAATGTCAATCCTTGGGCCATATCTAGCTGCTGTTTGTTGTCACTGAGTCAGTTTCAACTCATGATGACCCCATTCGCGCAGAGTAGAACCTCTCCCTAGGGTTTCCAAGTTGTGACCTTTCAGAAGCAGATCGCCCGCTCGTCTTCCAAGCTGTCTCTGTGTGGATTCAAACTTCCAACCTTCCAGATAGTTGTCACACACTTAACTGTTTGCACCACGCAGGGCGATATCCTAGACTTTTTGAATTAGAAGAATGAGGGCAAAACCCAAGTATTGGTATTTATACAAACCTCAGGATGCTCGATACTGATGTTCAGCCCACCTGAGTAGCTGATGTCCTAATAGGGTCTGAGAAGCTTGGAATCTGGAGCACGTCCATGGCTATCACTGTGGATTCCCACTGCCTTTTAACTGTCTCACCTCTGGTCTTCCCTGCTCCAATTCTTCTGATGCAAAACTGCCAGATACTCTTTCTAAACTGGATCTCCTGATTCTGCTACTTCTCTTCCCAGAATCACTCAGTGTTTCCTGTGATCTAGAGAAGTGTGAAACACACCATGCATTTTCACCTGCCATGCCTTCTACCTGACTTACGTGAGCAAACTTTTAGTACCCTTTACTTGATGTCATGACAAAATTTACCGTTCACCTATATTATTTTATACTGAATTATCATTTTTGTTTGTGGGCTTTATAAATATTTGCTATATGAGTTAATGAATATATTTTTTCTTGGTGGCATTTGGAACAGAACATAGGCTTCCATATAAATATCTAAAGAGTTGAGATCTAGTGATTGGATGGTTAAAAGTGTTAGAAGGTGAAAAGATGATTTGGGCTGCCTTAGAACACTTAAGAGGTCTTGGCCCCAGTCAATAACTCTCTCTAATGCTTGCATTCTCTGTGGCTGTGTCCTTCCCCAATCCACTGGCTTTCAAGTTGCTTTTTAACCTAAGCAGTTTGCATAGTATTGCATAGTTCTCTAAGCAAAATTTGGAAGGTAGAAAGTTGTCTGCTATCTTGAGTTCAGCTATAATTGCAAGATTTGCGTGGGGGCTGGAAACTTCTACAAAGCATTTCTTTGCCCTTGGGTGAGTTGTGGTTTCTCTGGAGCAATCTTCCTCTTTTGCATGCATGGAGTGAGGTGGCAGAGATGAAAGGCAGCTTTGAGCTTCAGCTACAAATCAGAGCAGAAGGTGCTCCTTGACAGCCCCGGAATTATAACGGATCTCTCTTGCCTAAGCAGCGATTGGAAGTAGGTCAGTAAATGACAGTGTGGAAGTTCAGAGTGTGCTACATATTATATCTTCCTGTTGAATATTCTAACAATTTCTTGTCCTGTTTTCCAAATATCTGTTACCTTGTTCTATGTTTATTTTTAATCTTTATGAAAAAAGAAACAAACGTAACTGAGAAATACTTGATATAGGAAAGTGATGAGGGAGGGATCTTGACTTACAAGATACATTCTCTGCCCTTAACAGGGTGCGGTCTTACCATTTTTCTGTCACTCTCTATTAGTGGAAAATATTTGAGTTTTTCCCTTCTGATAGGTTTCTGCCTTACAGAAGTTCTGTCTTTCACGGGTTTTACTGCAATAAAATGTATCTGAATCACTTCGGTACTTGAAACAGTAAGACAGTTTTGCAAGATCAATAGTGAGAATATAAAGCACAGTAAAAGAACCTAGTGTGCATAAAAATTAATAACTGATAAATGAACATTTTAAATCAATGGTGAAAGAGTGAAACATTTCATAAATGGTATTGGAGAAATTTTACTATTTGCCACCAAAATAAATACTTGCTGAAAGAAAAGTCAAATTAAAAAAAAAAGAATGTCACAAAAGAAGTAAGAGGAAACTGAAAGTAATATTTATTTGATTTTCAGATGGATCAAAATATTCTAAAAATCAGATCTATATAAAAGAAATGACAAAGATAAATGGATAGATTAAAACAAATAACATTTTGGTAAAAATACTTGTACATGAAGAAAACACACAAAATTAAAATTTGTGTAAGGATGAGGACTAGTACATTTAGTGGGGGAATACTCTGAAAATATAAAGAGTCTTTACGCATTAATAAGAAAACATAAATCCCCAGAAATAAAACGGACAAAGGAGACCTAGACATAATCTGCAAAAGAGTAAGTTCAAATAGCCAATAAACGTATGAAAATTTTGTTACTGTTGTTGTTTTCTTTTTGCCTTAGGAGTTAAAAATAGCAAGTAAAACAATCAAATGAAGGAAATTTCTTAATGTTATTTGTCAGTGCTGGGAAAGGTGTGGCAAGATCAGCACCCTCAAATACTCCCTTGAGAGGGTGTATAAATTGGTATTGCCATTCTGGAAGATATTTAGTGTTAGCAGTCTTAAAAAAAATTTACCTCCTTTGACTGAATAATTCCAACATTAAGATTTTATTCTAGAAAGTTGTGAATAGCCAATAAATATTGATAAAACTCTTGAGTTTTTATTTCTAATAGTGAAAAACAGAAAACAACCTAAAATACGGTACATCGAGAGGGTAGACTAGTACGTGCCTATTCATTAACTTTGGAGTAATGTTCATGTCCTTACCATTGGCATGTGAGCTGACAAATAAAGAGTGTGCAATGCCCGTGGGGTAAAGGAATCATTAGGTCTGCTGTAGGAATGCCTATGGTTGGCGCACCTACTGAAGGCTGCTCGTGTCCAGACAAGAGTTGATGCAGATGGTCTCTCCCTGGATCTAGACAGATTTGAGAGACATTTCAGAAAACAAATTTGCAAAACTCAGAGCAATTTTATTCTTTCCTGTAGTTTTCAATTATTTATTTTGTATTTTGAACATATCAGAAATACTCATTTTCTATTCTGTTTCTGGTAATTCTAATATCTGAAGTCATTGGGGTCTGAAAATATTGTTTATTGTTTCTGCTTATTCTCCCTTGTAGAAGAATAAGTTTTGTTTTATTTGCTTTTAATTTTTGAATTTTTTTTTAATGATCTAAACCTTTGGGAATCACGAGAACCTTAGGGAGTAATGGCACAGAGTTTCATTTTGGGTTAATTGAAATTTTCCAGAATTAGACAGTGGTGTTAGTTTCCCAAATGTGAATATACTGTTGCTGTTAATTGCCCTCCAGTCGGCTCTGACTCACGGTGGCCTTATGTATAATAGAATGAAAAGTTGTCCAGTCCTATACCATCTTCGTGACCATTGGTGTGTTTGAGTTTATTATTGTGACCATTGTGTCAGTCTATCTCATTGAGGGTTTACCTTGCCTTCTCTGACCCTCCACTTTACCAAATGTGATGTCCTTCTCGAAGGATTGCTCCAAAGGAAGTCAAAATCTCAGACTATATTTTGTGATGCATAGGGTTTTCATTGACTAATTTTTGAAAGTAGATCACCGGGACTTTCTTCCTAGTCTGTCTCAGTTTAGAAACTCGATGTAAACCTGTCTACCATGGGTGACCCGGCTGGTATTTAAAATACCATTGATATAGCTTCCAGCATCATAGCAACATGCAAGCCACCACAGTACAACAAATAGACAGATGATTATACTAAAAACCACTAAATTGTACACTTTAAAGGGATGAACTTTAAGGTATACAAATTACGTCTCTGTAAATCTGTTACAAAAAATTTTAGTTAAGGGGAGGTTGACTTAACTATCCTTCTTCAAGTGAGATTTGGAGTCAAACTTTCCCCAAAAGAGTGACAAGGTATCAAACTGCCCTGTGGGAAAATAAATCAGGGCAAAGAGTTTGCTGTCTGTGGTGAAGGGAAGTTCAGAGCTGTGCTTCCTTGTCAGTGAGAGAGCTTTTAATACACTATCAGCTGTTGGTGAATATTTATTTTATGAATATCTGATTCTTTGCTCGTTTGTTAATACTGTTTTTTTTCCTAATACTTTCTAATATGAATTTTTAAAAATGGGTTCTCAATCATTTTTAATTTGAGTTTCTTTGATTATTGTTATGATTAAAGGATTTTTTTGTAGTAGCTATTGTTATTTTTTTGTAAATTGCCTTTTCAAGTCCTTTGCTGATTTTTTCTTACTATAAGATTTTTTTAAATTGAGCTCTAAGAGAGCTTCATAAATCAATGATGTTTAACCATTTGCAATATATTTTAAATATTATATTCCAAATGGTGCTTGTCTTCAATTTTTTTAATAATATTTTATGACTTCTATCTATTACAGTGTTTTATATATTGTTGTGTATCACAGGGAGTCATTAATGTTCAATTAAGCAGGTAAAAGTCTTAAACTGTTTCTTCAAATAATAAATCCAGCAGACTCATATGGGAGATAAGAGACGTGATAAAGAACAACAACAAAATGTATTTTTTTTGTATTTAGAACACAGAAATAAAAATTTACATAGTATCATGGACCATAAATTATTCAAAAAGAGACCAGAATTTTGAAGATAAAATTTATTTTTACAGAACTTGGCAGCCATATCTGAGGTACAGGTTGCTGTAAGACTCCTTTAGTAAAATAATATTTCCTAGTTCAGTTTTAGTATGCAAAAGGGAAGAGTGTATGCTTTCTGTTGTTGCGGGGAAATAGAAATCCTTTTCTTCTTCTTATTCACTGAATATTTTTTGTCACCCACAGTTAGAAGGACTATAACATCAAGGCTAATAACAAGAATCTAATTATCACTGAGAGGAAAATGAAAGAACGAGCAGCGTAGTGCATACAACATGGAAAATAAAAGACAGAAAGAAAGGTTACTTAAAGGGAATATGAGTGATTTTGCATCTACAGTAGGCAGCCTAGCACCTGACTTTATCTACACTGGATGGGCAGCATCAGTTGTTCTACCCAACACCTGAAATGAAAAGAGCTCATTAAGCAATTTTCAGTTGTGAATATTATAGCAATATTTGTTCATCAGATCCTTCTCTGCTCAGACATAGTTGGTGACAGGTATGGATAGGGAGAAGAGCAACGGAAGTGGCCTAGGGCAGGAAGAAAGGTGTACCAATAGCTATACATATGGAGAAGGGAAGATGTGAAAGGAGGAGAATATTAAAACCACTCTGAAAGTCACCAAATAGGTGACTTTTTAATTTAAAAGTCTCACAATCCTAAAAATCGGTAAGGATGCTGAACAACAGGAGTTCTCATACATGGCTGATGGGAGAGCAAGCAGATCAAAACTGTTCAGAAAACTCTTTGGTAGCATCCACTAAAGCTGAACATCCACACATCCTTGAGCAGCAGTCCGCCTCCGGAATGAAAAGTTGTCCAGTCGTATGTCATTCTCACAATAGTAGGTATGTTTGAGCCCATTGTTGTTGCCACTATGTCAGTACATCTCATTGAGGGTCTTCCTCCTTTTCATTGACCCTCTACCAAGCATGATATTCTCCTCCAGGGATTGGTCCCTCCTGATAGCATGTCCAAAGTAAGTGAGACCAAGTCTTGCCATTCTCTCTTCTAAGGAACATTCTAGTTGTATTTCCTCCAAGACAGATTTGTTCGTTCTTCTGGCAGTCCATGGTATATTCAATATTCTTTGCCAACACCATAATTCAAATGTGTCAATTCTTCATTAGACTTCCTTTTTCATTGCCTAGCTTTGGCATGCATATGAGACTAGAGAGAAAATACTACGGCTCGGGTCAGGCGCACCTTAGTCATCAAAGTGACTTCTTGGCTTTTTAAGATTTTAAAGAGCTCTTTCGCAGCAGTTATGTCCAGTGCAATACGTTGTTTGATTTTTTTTACTGTTGTTTACACGGATAGTGATTGTTGACCCAAATACAATGAAATCATTGACAGCTTCAGTATTTCCTCCGTTTGTCGTGATGTTGCTCATTGATCCAGTTGTGAGGATTTTTGTTTTCTTTATGTTGACGTGTAATCTGTACTGAAAGCTGTATTCTTTGAACTTCATCAGCAAGTGTTTCAAGTTGTCTTCACTTTTGGCAAGGCAAGGTTGTGCCATCTGCACATCACAGGTTGCTAGTGAGTCTTGCTCCAGTCCTGATGCCGTCTTCTTCATATAGTCTAGTTTCTTGGATTATTTGCTTAGCATACACACTGAATAAGTAAAGTGAAAGAATACAGCCCTGCCACACACCTTTTCCACTTTTGAACCACACAGTATCTGTCTTAGTCATCTAATGCTGCTGTAACAGAAATACCACAAGTGGATGGCTCTAACAAAAAGAAATTTATTTTCTTATAGTCTAGTAGGCTAGAAGTCTAAATTCAGGGTGTCATCTCCAGGGGAAGGCTTTCTCTTTCTGTCAACTCTGGAAGAAGGTCTTTGTCATCAGTCTTCCCCTGGACTAGGAGCTTCTGCACAAGGAATCCTGGGTCCAAGGATGCGCTCTACTCCCGGCACTGCTTTTTTGGTGTTGTGAGGTTCCCCGTCTCTCTGCTTCCCCTTCCTTTTTATGTCTTGAGAGATAAAACGTGGTGCAGGCCACACCCCAGGGAAAGTCCCTCTATATTGGATCAGGGATGTGTCCTGGGTAAGGGTGTTACAATCCCACCCTAATTCTTTTTAATGTAAAATTAAAATCACAAAATGGAGGACAACCACACAATACTGGGAATCATGACTCAGCCAAACTGATACACACATTTTTGGGGGGACATAAGTCAATCCATGACAGTATCCATGTAGTGTTAATGATATTGTTTGATAATTTCTGCATTCTATTGGATCACCATTTGTTTTTGGAATGGATATGAATATGGATATCTTCCAGTCAGTTGGCCGGGTAGCTGTCTTCCAACTTCCTTGGCATAGATGAGTGAGCGCTTCCAGTACTGCATCTATCTGTATTCCATCAATTCTTGGAGCCCTGTTTTTCACCAGTGCCTTAATACTGTAACAGTAACATTTTCAAGGGAATATTGGTGGTTCCGCTGCTGCTCATAAGATTTTCACAGACCATTTTTTTCTGAAGTAGACCACCAGGTCCTTCTTCTTAGTCTGTCTTAGTCTGGAAGCTTCCGCTGAAACCTGTCCACCATGGGAGACCCTGCTGGTACTTGAAATACTGGTGGCACAGCTTCCAGTATCACAGCAACACAAAAGCCACAACAGTATGACAAACTGACAGACTTGTGGAGAAAAGCAAAGATATTACTTTGAGGACTAAGGTGCCCCTGACCCAAACCATGGTATTTTCAATTGCCTCATATGAATGTGAAAACTGGATAATGAGTAAGGAAGACCAAAGAATTGACGCCTTTGAGTTACGGTGTTGGTGAAGAATACTGAATATACCATGGACTGCCAGAAGAACGAACAGATCTCTTTCAGAAGAAGTACAGAAGGAATGCTCCATAGAAGCAAGGATGGTGAGACTTCATCTCACGTACTTTGGACAGGCTCTCAGGAGAGACCAGTCCCTAGAGAAGGACATCATGCTTGGTAAAGTAGAGGGTCAGCGAAAAAGAGGAACACTCTCAATGAGATGGATTGACATGATGGCTGCAACAATGGGCTCGAGCATGACAACGATTGTGAGGATGGCACGGGACTGGGCACCATTTTGTTCTGTTGTACATAGGGTTGCTATGAGTCAGAACTGACTTGATGGCATCTAACAGCAATACTGGTTGTTCAGTGCTAGAATTTTTTCTTTCCATAAAGGAGACCGGAGTTCGAGTCCTGTGCAGCTACTACCTGTCTGTCAATGGTGGTTTGCACGTTGCAATGATGCTGAACAGGTTTCAGCGGGGCTTTCAGACTAAGATGGACTAGGACAAGAGGATTGACAGCAGCTAACAACAACTTTTTCAAAAAGAGATATAAATTTGTTCTAGATTTACTTCCAGTGTAAATTTATTATATGAGTCTACTTAAAAAAGACTTGAAGTCCAGGCTGTCAGGTTAGTCAAGGCCTCTGCTTTAGTAATGGCTTCCCTAACCTCCTGATCCAAAATAACACCCCTCATTGGTCTATTCTTCATGTACCTTACATTATACTACTTTTTTATTTATTTAGTTTTAGTTTGCCTGTCTCTCCTCTAGTAGTATATAAACTCCTTGGAGACATTCTTAAGCTGCTATCAAAGATCTAAGACCTCACGTCCTCCACCCTTTGAGATATACCTCCAACCTATCTTTCAGGGCCACTGAAATTGGGGCCATCAGCTCTCAAGGCTCTCAGCTCTGAGACTGGTTGTCTCTTGGTCCCTAGATGTACCAACTGTGCTCTTTCCTGGTTGGTTAACAGCACCAGTGCCCATGATACTGGCAATCCAACCTGGAATTGCTGGCCTTATCCCAGATTACAAACTCTGAATGCCCGTGTTTTTCTTCCTCTGGGTCCAGAAGGATAATTCCTTTTACTCCTTTACAGCAGCTCTTTCAGAAAGGGTTCTAACAGTAGAGGAGTATATGCCCTTTATTTAACTATCCTTTCAGGGAGGCTAGGTTAGTATAAAAAAAGGCACAGCCTCACATTGTCCCTGATGTCGAGATCTCTCCAACCACAACTCTCCAACCAGCAGGCAAGATTTCTTGATTTTTAATGATTTTCAATAAGAGGTGCACCTGTATCCCTGTGAACCTGATATTTTCAAGAGTTTCCCTGGCCACTCCTATTTACCCTCTCCCAGTTATGTTTGTAGTTTGAAGTCTAGTGATTGGACAACTAATTGAAAATCACAGAACATTCTATTACAGTTAAGAGATTTATTCAAATGTTCCCAAGTAGTCAGGTGCCTGCTCTGCCCTAAGTGTGCTAGGAAAATCTTTGGAGCATCATAGTCTCTCTCCACACACCAGCAAATTAGGTTTTAGCTCTGTGTCACCTATAACAGTAAAGGCACCAGATCACTATCACAAAGAGAACAGAGCATTAGGCCAAGACTTCAACTCTAGTGCACTTTTCCTCAGTAGTCAGCCCTTGGGGAAGAAGTGGAGAATTTATATGAATAGATATAAATGGCCCTATTCTATAATGGGTCTAAACAGAACATATCATGAAGGCCCTGTTAAAAAACCTCCTTAATATTATTGCAATGTTTGCATATGCCACAGGGAATTTTCCTTCAGGGTTTCAGTTTCCAAAACTCCCAAAGCCATTTTCAGTACCCAACCTTCCTGCTGTCTCAGGAGAGCAACACAGAAGTGACGTTTCGAAAGCAAACACAGAAGGCATGGAATGTTTTATGATGATAATTAACTCTTGTATAAGAATACTTTCATTTTAAATTCAAACATGCTGATTATAGAAATTTAAAAATAAAATATAAAAAGAAAAATATCTCCCAAATTTCTTATATCCATAAAGTCATCGTCAGCATTTTATTGTATTTCCCTTCAGTTCTTTCTCTAAATATAGTTTCAGGCCATAGTTGTTATCATGCTTTATTTAAGTTGTGTATTTTGCTTTTCAATTTAACATGAAACCCAGTATTTCATTTGATAAACATCATGTTAATGGTTGAATGTTATTTCTTTGAGTAATTCTGCCACAATATAATCAATTATTTATCACTTGGAGGCATCTTTTACCTTCAGTTTTAATTGATGATATTGATATGTTTATTATATGAAAAAATTGGCCAAAGAAAGTAAAATAGTAACCAGTTTGTCAGCATATACTGCTTTGAAAGTTAATAATAATACAGATAATCCCTACTGATTTAGTGTCTGCAGTATGCCACTACCCAATCTCTCATTCTTTTATTCAGTCTTTACAGCGACATTGCAAAAAAGGCACTGTGGTCCTCTGCTTCCCAGATTAGGTCGCTGAAGCTGACTGGCTGAGTAACCTGCTGCAAGTCACATACCATTCAGGGTAGAGTTGGGAGTTGTAACCTTGTCCATCTGAGTCTGAAGTCTGTGCTCTTTCTGCTGTGCCATGTTACCTTAGATGTGCAGAGGTCTAGTTTTCTTCCTTACCTTGTTTTCTGGTGTGGAGATAAAAGTGAATTTTCCTTCTTGAAATATATACCCACTAAGGTAGAAAGAAGTGACCAAGAAGTCCAAGAAGTGTACTGTGTAGGAAGAGAATTAAACATATACGTCGCCCCTTTAAACGTAAGTGCTTCCTGGATGTGATGCGACTTGGACAGTTCAAATCCAGATGACTTGGCTGTGGTCATTTTGTTAGATGATGGTTATTTCTTGCCTTGTTCATGCTCAATGGGGCCCATGCACAGTTGAGGTAATGCCCTAATCAGTGGTGAAGATTTAATGTGCATTGAGAGCCTCTTGTGTGCCAGGTGCTATTGAGAGGCACTTTGGGTACCGACAAAAAGACACCCGTGGTCTTGTGTGAGGAACAGACAATAAAAATAAAAATCATAATAAAATCTGACATTTGCTCTTGGATCCCAGGAGAAGAATACCGACCCAGTCTCTGGAGTGGGAGGCTGGCGAGGCACTTCTTCCCAGTGAAGACAATGCCTTAGGTGGGATCAGAATGGCCCAGATGCATGGGAGGTCACAAGCATTTTAGGGTAAGCAGAGATGGCTGCCCTGGGAAGTTGCCACACAAGACCATGGGTTCTCTGAAAGTTGATTTTTTTTTTTTTCAGTACCTCTTCTAGCACCTGCCACATAACAAATTCTCAGTGCATGAGAGAGAGAGAGAGAGAGAGAGATTGGTTTTCGTATTTCTATCTTTAGTGCAAGAGTCCCTGGGTGGCACAAACGTTAAGCACTGGACTACTAACTGAAAGGTTGACAGTTGGAACCTACCCAAAGGCTCCTTGGAAGAAAGGCCTGGCCACCTGCTTCTGAAAGATCACAGCTTGGAAAACTCTATGGCGCACAGTTCTACTCTGACACAAGGGGTCACCATGAGTTGGAATCAACTCACCATCAACTTGTTTATTTTTAGTTTTTATTTTTAGCTTATTTTAGTGCTAACCAAGAGTATATTAGGTTCTCAGTGAATATTTGATGACTGAGTAAATGGTTGGTTAATTAATTAATGTACATCTTCACATAGATGTTAAGCTGTTGTCACTATGAGACCTCTTTCTATCACCCAAAGCTTTATTTCATAGCCTAGCATGGCACTGAGGCCTACTCTGCTGATGGCACAGCCAGGTACCCAACCGTGTCATTGACACCTTGGGCTGTCTGTGGTCCACTGCCCAGAGCACTTCTTTCTCTTTGCTTTTTTTCCTCTTTGCTACAGCTGGCATAGTGGTAAAACAAACATCTGTAATCTTTCCTAATGAGATAAAAAAAAAAGGATGGGCTTTTTTATATACACAAAGTGGATTAGATTGAAGTCAAAAGAGACACAGGGACAGTCATGTTATTCACAGGCAATATAATCACTATGAAAAATACAATCTTTCTTTCTCTTGTAGATACCTAGTTACTATCTCTAAAAAAAGAAAAAAATTGCTTAAGGAAAATCTGCTTATTAAAATGCATAAGGTCTAACTTACTGACTTAGTTACCAATTATCAAATGCTTTTTATCTGCAGTCCTCACCACAATCTCTTTTTTACATGAAATGTTGTGCTTCTGAGTGTGGTAAATATGAAAGTGATGTCCCTTTGGTTTCGCTATCACCTGCTTATCCCCTTCCTTGTCACTCCCCTGTCCAGGCCTCACTGAGACAAACCACTGGCACCCTTGTCTGGCTATGCTTCTCCTTTTTATCTTACAAGAGACCATCAGTCTCACCTTGACTGTAAACAGACGTGATTTCTTATACACCAAGACGCCTTCCAGTGCAAATATTCTTTGGTATTATGTATAAGAAAATAAATTTACTCTCTTTTTTCCTATTACGTTATCTCTATCCTGTCACTTAAAATTTAAAGTTTTTCTCCCTTCTGAGCACTACCTGTGCTTTCTTTTAATCTGGATTTAGTTGCCTCCCAAACTCTTGCCTCAGAGATTTCTAGAAAGTGAGAAAACTACCTGAGGTTTGAGAATTAATATGAATGTCTCCAATCTGTTGAAATCTTGTTTCCAAGTGGAGAGCTGGCTTGGATAGAGAGAAGAAAGAGCATTAGAAATGTTCTTAAAGGATGAGTTTACAATGATAATCTGAATATTATTTTGTGGATGGTTTCCTTCAATGGTGATTTAGTTATTTATAATAATAACAGCTACTAGAACACTAATGTTCATGAGAGAACAGTGATCTTTTTTTTTGCCTCAAAATAATATAATTGCGATATCTAGAGTTAAAAACTGTCTACAAATACATATAATTTCAGTCCAAAAATGAATGTATCTATTGGACACAGGCCTCCATCATATAGAACCTGTATACCTCCACTCTTGGGAGTAACTAAGTAGTTCAACCGGTTAATGTGCTCATTGCTAACAGAAAGATTGAAGGTTCGAGTTCAACCTGAGGTGCCTTGGAAGAAAGATTTGGTGATCTACTTCCAAAGCATCAGCCATTGAAATCACTAAGGAGGACATTTCTACTCTGAGACACAAAGGGTCGCCATGAGTCAGCCTTAACTCTGAGGCAACTGATTAGTCTCTTTTCTCATTGAATTATATAACTCAGAGTGAAGGGTGAGAAGTCTCTAAGGAGCATATGAATGCCTTCAGGAGGAGTCTGTCCTCCCCATGTAGCCCCAGGCCCCAGCAAGCTCAGCCTCCTCTGTGTTTTACACCTGCCACAGGTCAGTTCCTGCGGACTTCCTGCCCAGCCCCTGAAGGCACTTGCATTTTCTAGCCTTGGTATTATCTGGTCTGTGGAATTGCTTTTTCTTCACTGAAGAGAAGATCTGGGTTGATTGCTTCAAAGGGCTTCAGCCTCCTCTTTCTCAGTCTGTATTCCTATTGATGTGAAGGATCACAGCAGAGTCTGTGAGAATTCTGAACATGTACGAGATCAGAATATCCGTGTGTAAGATGATGGTGTTTTTGCCTAAAAACAGCTAGCTATGAGGAATTGAGAGGCTAATTTAAAACATACAAAATAAAACCTAGTTTCTTTTCTCCAAAGGCAGGGTGGAGGGGGGATCTTAAGTTCAGTTCAGAGTATTTTTTTAAAGCTTCTTTCAGGTTGATAAAGTGGAACATTGAACAAGGCCATTAGGGGAAAAGGGAGAAAAATGTTACACGGAGAACTTTTATTATTTAGTAGATTTTTCTAAATAAGGCTTATTTTAGGAGGTATACGTATCCCAAGAGTGCTTCTATTCTTTTTGCTTTTCAATAGCAATAAAGTGAAAAAGTCAGATTCTAACACCACACTAGCAAACTCATTTTATGTTCTGAAAAATACATTTGGCCAAGGGAAAAGAAAGCCCCATGTGTATGACATTGTAAAAATGCTTTGTTTAAATATTCAATATTGATGAAAGTTCCAAACCATCCAAATAGATACATTCATACTTCAAGACTCTTTTGCTCTAATTTCAAACTAACTAGAGAAGGCAAGAGTTTGTACAGTTTGGCTAGCATATTGGAAAGTGTATTGGAGAGCCTATTGATAAAGCCGCTCCTTTGAAACCCTATTGGGCAGTTCTACTCTATCCTATAGAATCACTTTTAAGTTGGAATTTACGCAACTGCAAAGGGGTTTGCTTTTTCTTTTTTTTTTTGGTTTATTGATAAAGCAGGTAGCAGTATGCACCATTCTTCATCCTTCAGTGAGAGAATGTGGACCTCCACAGGCTTAGATGCATCACCGTATTGTAAGGAAAGGGTCCTGCCTGCCTTGTGACAGTGATATGTAATTCTAAAACAAGTGTAAATTTATTTAAAACAATGTGGAAAACACCGACAAAGTAGAAAGAAGAACTTAACCTCCTCTATTTAGCATTCAATAATGTAACCTCAGTAAATTTCTTTTGTTTTCTTAACATATTTTTCTCTGTATTTCGGTTCCCTTTGCTAAATTAAATAAAGACGAGAGCACATCCTATTTACAATCTGATATTCTGACTATTCATTTGGGATAACTTTACCAATATTTTCACAAATTTTCTGGTAGCATCATTTTCGGTACTTACCTGATGGTCCATTTCATTTATCTTGTTAGTCTCTTCATGCTTGTTGATTATTGTATGTGTGTACACACACACGCTCACAAATACCCACGTGCATGTTAAACATGTTTTCGGATTCAAAAAGTGATGTGCGTATAGCACAAAATTTGGAAAGAATGAAAATGTATAGAGAAGAAAAATGTTCTTAATTCCATGGTCTATGAGAAATCACTACTAATATTTTTTGCCATCGTCTTTTTAATTCCTCTAATTTATTCCAAATTTACTTAATAATATGTATTTTCTCCATGACGTTAAAATATATTTAAATGCATTTTATTGAAAATACATTATCCAATGGCAAGGATTAACCACCATTTACATAAGCATTTTCCTACAATCAAACATTTAGGTTGTTTCCTGATACCATTATTCTAAAAAAATCTCTTTTAAGAATTACTAAGGCCAAATTAGTGGTTTGAAAGACGTAATCATTTTCAAGGGCTGGATAATTATTGGCAAAATCATCCAAAAAGTTTGTGCATATTTACTCTGCCATGGGCAGCGAATATTAGAGAGTAGCTCTCATTCTATTCTGAATTATACACAAATGTGGGTGGACAGGGAATGGAGAAACAAATCTAACTGCAGGCTCACTTCTGTTCTTGGAAAAATAGCTAGAGCACTATTGGAATATTTTCAAGAAAGTTATCAGAAGAATTGAAAGTGTAACATTATTTCTTAAGAAAATAAATGCATTGCAGAAAAAAAGTTTTTTTCATAACCAAGGCAGGATAAACCCCGAGGCATTCAAAGCTGTTAATAATTTGAGTCATTGGGGAAGAGGGGAGGGCAGGGAGGAGGAAGGCTCCCCAAGCTGGCTGAAGGAGATTTCCCCAGTGCAGCAGGGGCTGAAAGGGCACCAATCAATCACAACAGATGGTGGGTTGGGGCTGTGACTGGGGTTTCCACTGGAGCAGCCAGGGCAGCTAAGGAGTGTGTGGTGGGGCTTGAGGCAGAGGCAATTTATTGACAGGTATTTTGACACTTGACAAGCAATTTGGCTGCATTGTCTGGTAACTGGCTGAGTATCAGCCCAGGAGGCTGTGTCCAGTGCCTCAGAAAGAGGGATGGTAGGACACAAACAGAGGAAAACCCAAAAAACTTCTTAGGTTTGAGGGCAAGAATCATTCTTAGAAGGAGTATCGTTACCAAAAAATGGAAGAAGAATTCTCAGTCACACTGATTATATCAGGGAGATGTGCCAGCAGAGGTGGGGGCACCGGAAGCCTGTATGTGCTGAGAAGTCTTCCCAGCTCTCAGCATGGAGCATCTCAGTTCTGACTGGGGCTTCCTCAAGCTGGCATAACAAAGTGCCACAAGTAGAGTGACTTATAAGAACAGAAATTTATTCTCACAGTTCTGGAGGCTGGAATCAGGGTATTGGCTGTGCTGATTCCTTCTGAGGGCTCTGAGAAATAATGTGTTCCGTGCCTCTCTCCCGCTTTCTTCTAATGGCTGGTGACCCTTGGTGTACCTTGGCCTATAAATCACACCAATCTCTACCTCCAGGGTCACATGACCATCTTCTCTCTGTGTGTCTGTGTCACTGTATCTTCCCCTCTTTTATAAGGATACTGCTCATATTGGATTAGGACCCATCCTACCCCAGTATGACCTCATGTTAACTGATAACATCTCCCAAGACACTACTTCCAAAGTCTCATTCACAAGTTCCCATTGCTGTCGCTTCGATACCAACTCATAGTGAACCTATAGGACAGAGTAGAACTGCCCCATAGGGTTTCCAGGGAGTGGCTAGTGGATTCAAACTGCCGAACTTTTGGTTAGCAGCCAAGCTCTTAACCCCTGAGTCACCAGGGCAGGGATTTGGAATTCAACATATATTTTAGGGGAACACAATTTAATCCATAACAATGGGGAATGGTGGCAGGTCACTCACTCCCTTTTTCAGAGTGTCTCTTAAATCGAGTGGGATTTGGCAAGTAGAGGAAGCACAAGGGAGTCTCTGGCTAAAACTTATAGGAGGCAGGCATTCACAGAAAAGTTGTCCTCCAAACTTCACCCTTGTGCTCCAGCAGATAGGGGAATGGAAAAAAGCTGATCATTGGATAAATATGCAGAGTACTAAACTCCAAATGCATTTTTCATTCTCATCACTAAAGAGACATTTGAGACCCTAGAACTGTGCTGTCTAGTGCCTCGCCCACTAGAATGTAACTTCAAGTGCTCAGAAACCACATATGGCTGGTGTCTACCATACTAAATGACATGGATACACATTTCCTTCCTCACAGAAAGTTCTACTGACAGCCTTCTCTAGAACATGTTATAATAACATGGTGACTCTTGTTGGCCCCATACCTTTAATAAAAGCTTCCTCCTTCCACCAAGAGGAGGGGTTCTAATAGAAATCAAATGCATCCTCAGGAGACTTTGGTTCAAAATGATGGATTGAGCATACCGAAGCATCTCTTTTCAAATCAAAGCACATAGAAATGTGCAAAAAGATACAAAATAATAATTTGTACTCATAAACAAGAAAAGTCTTTGTAGATCAGAAATAAAAACCCCTTGAGTCTTTGAGGAGGATGTTTCTAGCTGGGATTTCAGTCAGGGAACTTCTGTGAATTTAGGAACTAGGAACAACAACAACAACAAAATCACTAAATATGTGAGAAAAGGAAACAAGACAAGTATAGAATATTGAAGTGGGAGGAGACTCTCCGCAGTTCTGTTTTAGCTTAGAGATATCATGGTGGTGCTCTTCTCCTAGACCGAAGATAATATGCAGGATTTGTAGGTGAGACCCAACAATCATTCTCCTTGTTTTCTTTCTTAACAGAAGACTTTTTTTTTTTTTAAGGTTGCAACATGAGTCACATCAGAAACTGAGTTGATTGTATAAGTCCAGTTACAACAACCTTACTCCAAATACTCCTTTTTTATCCATCTCTCTTGCAGCTAGGGTTGGTCTGTGATAGTTCTGGTCATGTCTGGTAAGAATAAGTCAGCTATGGAGTGGTGGGGTGGTTATTGTTCTGGGAAAACATATGCCTGTAAAAGGTTCAGAAAGGAGAGGAGAGTTTACTGTTACTACTCTCTGTTTATGATGCCTGGCAGAGCAGAGGTTGCTTGTGACCGTGAGGTCATAAATATTAGGAGGAAAAGTAAATATTCTAAAGGTAGAAATGAGGGAAAGATAGACAGTCTGAGTACTTTGAACAGCTGAGTCAATGTCAGGGAGTATCTATTTCTTTGTTGTTTATTATGCTGCAAAAATAAACTCTTATTTGTTTAAGTCACTGTTGGAGGGGGCTCTTAAAAATAAATATTCCCAACTGGTATTGTAATGGCAACGTTTCAGTGAGACTTTTACTCTACACCCTATTTAATTTGGCATCCCACCCTACCAGAGCACTCTCTGTCTCCTTTCCTTACTCTGTCCTCCTTCACTTCTATAGCATACTATATATTTTACTTATTTGTTTATTATCTGCCTCACCCACTATAATGTAAGCTTCAGGAGGGCAGGACTTTTGTCTATTTTATATATCCTCGGTGACTGAAAAGTACCTGGACCATAATAGGCACTCAGTAAATATTTGCTGAATTAGTGAATGGATATGCTTTATTAATTACATTAATAAATGTTTATAAGATAAAGAGTTTTACTGACATCTTGGAATCCCTAGTGGTACAAATGATTAATGTGCTGGGTTACTGTCTTAGTTATCTAGTGCTACTGTAACACAAGTGGATGGCTTTAACAAAGAGAAATTTATTCCCTCACACTTCAGGAGGCTAGAAGTCCAAATTCAGGGTGCTAGCTCCAGGGGAAGGCTTTCTCTCTCTGTTGGCTCTGGGGGAAGGTCTTTGTCGGCTCTGGGGGAAGGTCTTTGTCATCAGTCCTCCCTGGTCTAGGAGCTTCTCAGTGCAGGGACCTCAGGTCCAAAGGACATACACCAGTCCCATCTTTTCTTTCTTGGTGGTATGAGGTCCCTCTCCTCTCTGCTAGATTCTTTTATGTCTCAAAAGAGAGTGACTCAAAATACAACCAAATCCTGCAGATTGACTCCTGCCTCATTAACATAACTGCCTCTAATTCTACCTCATTAACATCATAGAGGTTAGGATTTATAACATGTAGGATAATCACAGAGCCCTGGTGGCGCAGTGGTTAAGAGCTTGACTGCTAACCAAAAGACTGGCAATTTGAATCCACCAGCTGTTCCTTGGAAACCTTTGGGGAAGTTCTACTCTGCCCTATAGGGTTGCTATGAGTTGGAATTGACTTGAAGGCAATGGTTTAGTTTTGTGTTTTTTTTTTTTGTTTAGGATTACAAAATTGTGAACAATGATACAATATTAGGAATCTTGGCCTAGCCAAGTTGACACACATTTTGAGGGGACACAATTCAATCCATAATAGTTACTAACTGAAAGACTGGAAGTTCTAGCCCACCCAGAGGTGCCTTGGTGGAAAGGCCTAGAGATCTACATCCAAAAAGTCCGCCATTGAAAATCCTATGGAGCAAAGTTCTACTCTGACACATATGGGGTCACCATGAGTTGGAATTGACTCCACAGTAACTGGTTACTGATATCCTAGTATAAATTTTTTTTTTTTTTTAATATTTTATTGTACTTCAGGTGAAGGCTTACAGAGCAAACAGTATCTCACGTAACGGTAGTACACATGCTGTTTTATGACTTTGGTTAACAACCCCACAACATTTTAACCCTCTGAATTCTCAGCTTTTTTTTTTTTTTTTTTGGTGAAAATACACATAGCCAAAGATACACCATTTCAAAACTTTTTACGTACACGTTTAAGTGACATTGACTATGCTCTTCCAATTGTGCTGCCATTCTCACCCAAGATGAAGGCTTACAGGACAAAATAGCCTCCCATTTAACAGTTACTACAAATGTTGCCCTATAACAATGGTTAACAATCTCACAACACATCAACAGTATCCTTACTCAACTTGTGTTCCTTATCATCAGCTTCGTACTCCCCCTCTGCCTTCTGGCCCTTGTCACTGGACTCCTGTACCTCGTTAGTCTCATTTAGTTTTACTAGGCTGTCCACTCCCAGGCTGAACAGTGAACCTCGAAGGTAACTTCACCTCTGAGCTGAAAGGATGTCTGGGGGCCATACACTTGAGGTTTCTCCAGTCTCCTTTAGGTCAGTAAATCTGGTCTTCTTTTTTTTTTTTTTGTGAGTTAGAATTATGCTCTACATACTTCTCCAGCTCTGTCCAGAACCCTCTGTTGTGATCCTGGTCAGAGCAGTCAGTGGTGGTAGCCAGGCACCATCTAGCTGTACTGGACTCAGTCTGGTGGAGGTCTTGGTAGCTGTGGACAATTAGTCCTTTGGACTAATCTTTTCCTTGTATCCTGTTCTCTTCATTCTCCCTTGCTCCCGAAAGGATGAGCCCAGTCTAGTATCTTAGGTGGCCGCTCACAGGCTTTTAAGACCCCAGACACTACTCACCAAGGCAGAATGTAGAGCATTATCTTTATAAGTAGTGTCATGCCAATTGAGCTAGATGTTCCCTGAGACCATGGTCCCCAGAGCCCTCCGTCCAACAACTCAGTCCCTCGGGGAGTTTGGATGTGTCCATGGGGCCTCCATGACCTTTCCTTGTGCAGGTTGTGTTTGTTTCCCTTGTACTATGTACTGTCTCACCTTTCACCCAAGATACCACTTATCTATTGCCTATTTAGTATTCCCCCCGCCCCCCATCCCTGGTAACCAACAAGGATTGTTACATTTTGCATGTGAATTTTTTCATGGGTTTTTACAATAGAGGTCTTATACAATATTTGTCCTTTTGTGATTGACTTATTTCACTCAGCATAATGTCCTCCAGTTTCATCCATGTTATGAGATGGTTCACAGATTCACTGTTGTTCTTTCTCGTTGCATAGTACTCCATTGTGGGTATGTACCATAGTTTGTTTATCCATTCATCTGTTGATGGGCATCTAGGTTGTTCCCATCGCTTTGCTATTGTGAACAATGCTGCCATGAACATAGGTGTGCATATGTCTGTTCGAGTGACGACTCTTATTTCTCTAGGATATATTCCTAGGAGTGGGATTGCTGGATCGAATGGTATGTCTATTTCTAGCTTTCTGAGGAAACGCCATATCATTTTCCAAAATGGTTGTATCATTTTGCATTCCCACCAGCAGTGTGTAAGAGTTCCCATCTCCCCGCAGCCCCTCCAACATTTGTTATTTCCAGCATTTTTGATTCGTGCCAGTAATGCCTGGGTGAGATGGTATCTCATTGTGGTTTTAATTTGCATTTCTCTAATGGCTAGTGATCGCGAGCATTTCCTCATGTGTCTGTTGGCCATTTGAATGTCTTCTTTGGTGAAGTGTCTGTTCATTTCCTTTGCCCATTTTTTGATAGGACTGTTTGTATTTTTGTTGTAGAGGTGTTGGATTTTCTTGTAGATTATGGAGATTAGACCTTTGTCTGACTTGTACTGTCCAAAAATTTTTTCCCAGTCTGTAGGTTCTCTTTTGACTCTTTTGGTGAAGTCTTTTGAAGAGCACCTAGTATAAATATTTTTAATAGCAGGAAAAATTTTCCAAATCAAATTCTAGAATGTCAGAACCGAAATAGAAAGAAGATGTTATGTAATCCTTCTTCCAAATTTTCCAAATGGGAAAACTGAAGTCAAGGAACATTGTAACTTGCCAATGATTATAGTTACAGTGTTTAGCAGAATTCTAATTCTCCTGATTCCTAATATGACACCACCATGGGTCAGAATCAGTGCAACAGCAACTAACAGCAATAACATTGTAATTAAATCATTTGCTCTCCTTGGTATTAATAACCTGTAGACTATTTGAACTCGTATACTTTTTGGTTGTACCATTAGCAATTATCAATGTTCAAACACTTTTGATCTAAAAAAATGTCACCTCCATTTGGTTAATCCTTATATGTTATATATAGCACTGTAACTTTTTGTATTTGATCAATATTTTGAAAATGTTATTCATAAAAAAACTAATCCCTCAAATATTTGACATCTCTATTGTATTTATTTCACATGCATATTCTTTATTATTTAATAAACAGTATAATTCTTAAAATACGTAAACCAAAACTTTTAATAAATAATTTAAAATAATTGATGAAGAATAAGTGATTTCTTTTGGTCTAGAAATTAGATTTAGCTTGTATTTTTATTTCCCATTAATTAAAAATCTGCTATTCAATTTCAAAATAATACATGACAAAATAATACATGACTTAAACTGTAATTCTCTAAAAAGCATCCAAATATTTATTATAAATAAACATCAGTTTAAAATTTTTTTTTTCATTTTCAAGAACACTTGAGCGTTCAAGCCTTTGAGCCATGATTATTTAATTATGCAAGGATAGTAATTCAGCTCAGCAGGGGGGCTATCTGATACTTTTGTGGATATTTTTGTGTTATCCAAGGAATCTATTGATTAAAACTCCAAATTAACATTATCCACTTTATCCACCAATGCAGATATTTAAAGTATTTGCTAAGTTGTACAGAATTCCATTTAACAAATTCATCTTTAAAAGAATAAACGTTAGATTTTCTGGGTTAAATTATTAGACAAATGCAGCGTAGAGGATCTAGCCTCAGGCCAGCCCTAGAGATGGGTGGATGAGACAGACAAGTTGATCAGGTGTAACAAACTATAGAAGAAGCAACTGATCATTTCATTTGACTTTTGGATTTGAGATAGGCACAAGGCTGGGAGGCCGGTTGTCACAGTTAGAAACAACAATTTTCTCATTTCTGTCACTCTTTCAGAAAACATGGATGGAGACTTATTAAGGGGCAGTTACTCTGCTGGGCACTGAGACACCTGTTCCTTGTGGCCAATGACCTCACAGAGCAGGAGGGGCTATGACAATTCACTGATCCACTTCTTCAGGCTTTCATACTTTCACTCGGCATTTATTGTGTGTTACAGGGACTGTTCTAGACTCACATGTGGCTGCAAAGAGAAACTGGCAGACTGGCAGATGAGTGAGTGAGTGGGAGGTACTGAAATGATAACACTGACAAACTTGTCCTAAATGCTGTCACAGAGAAATATCTTTGGGGCTGTGGGCTTAATGGGGATCCTGAAGGTGAGGAATAGTATCCAAGAAGGCTAAATAAAGGAAGTAATTATTGCATAGGAGTTTGTAGGAGGTGCAAACCATTAACGCACTCAGGTGCTAACTGAAACATTGGAGGTTTGATTCCACCTAGTGGCACCTCGGAAAAAAGGTCCTGGTGATCTACTTTTGAAACATCATTCATTGAAAAGCCTATGGAGCAGAGTTCTGCTCTGACACACACTGGGTCACCATGAGTTGGAATTGGCTCCATGGCAACTGGTTAGTTATTCCATGTTCACTGAAGATGAGAAAAAATTCCCTGCAGAGAGAGAGAAGAACAGACAGAAAAAACAGCACAACGTGGAACACAAACAGAATGCTGTTTTCAGGGAGAAGCATGGGGTGTTCTTCAATGGGCTGGCCCTGGGTTTACGAGGATAAGGATGCTGATTTACAAGCAGGAGAGGTAATCTGAGGTTAGAAATAACCACAGCAGCACTGGGAGCTAGGACACAGGGGAGGAAATACCAGTTAGAAGCTTCAGGTTCATGCTGGCAAAACCCAGACCTTTGACTAGTGAAAGGTCTTGCACTCTTAGCTACCCCAGGACGATCTTTTGTTTTTTTCACATTAAGCCACTTGCTGGGTGGGGCACACTCAATGGGGTAGGGATCAGAGGAGAGCCAAATTAATATGAGGAGTTTGTAATTTGAAAATAGGCAAATAGGCAAACCAACAAAATAACTACAGGCATTGCCCACCTTCAGACAAATCATACTGAATGATTCCTGAGTTCACCCAAAAAAATGTTTTTTTCCACATCTGTTTGTGGATGGATCCCTTTCTTCCTGGGAGTCATAAAAGCCTTTCCCTCTTCAGACTAAGCACCTCATGGTACAAACTCCTTTCCCCCCTGCACAGGTGTGTACACCTGTGATTTGCTGTCCTCACACTCCAGGAGCCGAGGTCCAGCACTTCGGAAGGCACTCTACGAGCAAACTGAATGCCACATATGTATGATTTTTCCATCCTGGTACTCTTGTTGTAAAACAAATCTCTAACACTTCCGCCCAGCCCTCCCTTTCCACTTGCTTGCAAATGACACAGTAGGCACTAAATACTGAAAAGAATAAGGAGTGAAAATATAGGTGGATGATGTACAATATTGGCGGTGGTGAAGCTTCAGGACACAATTCGTAGGAGAAGAGATCTTGCAGCCTTTGGAGGTTTGGTGCAAATCAGGGGCGCTGTGCTATTCAGCTGGCACATTTCACGAGGCACAAAGTGATGCAGAGGAAACTTCTTGAGGCTGAGGCCAAGATCCCAAAATCGTGTCTTATCCGAGCTGCCAGACCAGGAGAACAAGATGAATAAGCATTGGGGGGTGGGGGTGGGGCAATACTTTGAGGCTGTAAATAACTCACCCTCAGTTTGTTACTATAGTAATGACAAATAACATTTTAATACGCTTTACTCATCTGAAGCTCACAATACCCTTGTATGTCAAGCAGGCAATGTTATCCCCATTTTACAGCTAATGAGACTGAGGCAGGCTGGGGAAGGATGAGCAAACTTTCTAAGTCCATATAGCCGGTAAATAGCAGATCTCCAATTTAGATTTGTGCCTTCTAAGTCACCACCCCCAGGGGCTCCCAGTGACACTATTCTCCTCCTAAGAGCACCTTCGAGGCCTTGCAAATTATGATAACTATCATGGATTGAATTGTGTCCCCCCAAAATATCTGTTAACTTGGCTGGGTCATGAGTTCCACTATTGTGTGATTATGTACCATTTTGTAAATCTGATGTGATGTCCTTACGTGTTGTAAACTCTATCACTCTGATGAGATTATACTGATGAGGTTTACGAGATTAGATAGTGTCTTAATCCAATCTCTTCTGAGATTTAAAAGAGAGAAGCGAGCAGAGACACATGGGAACCTCATACCGCCAAGAAAGCAGAACGTGTCCTTTGGACCTGAGGTTCTTGCTCAGAGAAGCTCCCAGACCAGGGGAAGACTGACGACACAGACCTTCCACCAGAGCCCACAGAGAAAGCCTTCCCTGGAGTCAACACCCTGAATTTGGACTTGTAACCTACTGGACTGTGAGAGAATAAACCTCTCTTTGTTAAAGCCATCCACTTGTGGTACTTCTGTTACAGCAGCACTAGATGACTGAGACAGTAACTGAGTCGTGAGAAATGTCAGAATAGGCAAATTGTCCATTCTCAAAGTTTCTAATTTTGGCCAATTCTCAGGCAGAAGGTCTCTGAGAGGAGGGCTAGAGGGTGAGCTCAGGGGAGGTGGCGGAGGCTCTCTGGGGGTTCAGAGTCAGTGCCAGGGATTGGGATAGGCCCCGAAATCAGTGACCCTACAGCAAACCCAGAAACTGCCCTCCATCTGATGAGGAACTCAAAGTCAGTTACTTAAAAATGCTACCATCCTACAGTACGCTAGCAGGGTTCTATCTACGCAGGAGTCTCAGAAAAGAAAGAGGCAAAAACAAAACAAAACAAAACAAACAAAACAAAATCAGCATTCACGGTATCACATACAGACTATAATTCATTCCCCTAACAGTCGTTTAACTTTTGATTTCAGCTTTCACCAATTAACAAAAATTCTTACCCAGAACTGGTGATTTCAAGCTTGTTAAAAACAGTTGGTAGGTATTTCTTCGAACTCTGTTGCCCTGAGACCCCTTCTGTCTGCCTGATTGCCATGAGATTGGCAGCCTCAGCCAGATCTCTTCGTTGTGAAGATCACATGTCTTTCTTTCTCCTGATTTCCGTTTGGCTTTTATCTAGTGCTTGAAGGTGAAAAATTCTGTAGAACATTCTGTACAGTAGAATCCCACTTCTTAAAAACACAGCACAACAAAGCGTGTTTACTATGCACAGATACTACCTGGGAAATTATGTCAACTGCGGTTCCCTCTGCAAAATATGACTGGGTGCTGACGGGAAGGAACTTAAGTTATTTTATTCTATATGATGTTTTGTGCTTGTATTACTTTCATAATTAACAATATGTTTTCCAGGAAAACCAAAAGGGTAGATAGCTATTTGAAAATGAATAGATTACATTTTAAAATAAAAAAAGAAACTCCGATTTGGATTTTATTCATTTTGATTTCAGAAATTCACATAAGCTGTTCTCTGAATGTCCTATAACCTAATTGACAGGCTCTGGGAGGAGGCAGTCCTTTAGACAGCCCACCAGCTGTAGTTCCCCCTGCCCCACTCTCCACTCTAGTATCTCTAGACTTTGAGAACAAACCATTCCCCCCACCCCAGCGGAAGCCTGATGTGCTGTCCAGATAACTAGCAGGGCTAAAGAGATAACATTGTGACTGGTACCTATATGTCTAACCATACCCCCTTCTTGGGTGGTCAGGCCAAAAAATCTGTGCAGTGAGTCATGTAGCCCCTGGAGTATAAGACTGGTTATGGGAGGGACTTTGGGGTCCCTCATCTACAGTACAAAGTGGGGGCATGTGAAGCAGAGTCTCCATTTCTGCCCAGACAGCTTTCTGAGCCAGGGTGGACCACTCACCGTGGATTTGTTCCTGTGTTTGCTGTCTCTTTTCTGTGAGCAATTTGTCAACGTTTTGTAAGTGTCTTGTGTGTACGGCTCCATCAGACTAGATGGATGCAGCACCTGTAGAGGGGTTGATGCTACTGGTTGGAGACCTCTTCCTTGTAGTCTTGTGGCTGCTTGGGATCTTAGGACCACCTCTGAGACAACCTGCATGTGCAGTGCAGGCTCCAAGGAGCACGTGCAGGTTAGGGTTCTGTTCCAGGTTGGGGATTTCCTGGGTTATATTGTTTGACTTGACTAAACTCTAGACGAGCTTCTCCCTGACTTTAGGTCTGTGATCGTGGTCTCATCCTGACCTTTACCTTATGCAAGTATTTAACCAGAGAAGTCTTTATCTCCCTCTCCCTTCCTCTGGTTCTTGATGGGTCCAGATGGCCTAATCTCAGAAAAAGAAAGCATCCAAATGGCCCTAACTGCACACTTAGTAAATCACTCTGCCATCCCATTGATCAACCCCCTTAACATCCGCCAGTGCTCTCCCAATAGTGCACCGCATCCTCTGTTTCAATGGAGTTGAGTTCAGACTCAGTTCTAGTCTCACTCCTCTACTGCAATAGCATGTGAATAAAGTTTCCCTTGCCTGTTTCACATCATCTGGTGTATTTTTGTATTTGACATAAGCGGCACATGACCTGTCAATGCCTAGGTCACAGCTGTGGTGGCACATTTATTTGGCATAGATTACTACAGTGTGCATTCTGTCCCAGTCATAGTTCTAAGGGCTTTAGAAACACGCAAACATTTACTCAACAAGGCAACCCATTTTTTAGAGATAAGGAAAAGACCTTTAAGTAACTTGCCCCATGTTTCCCAGTTAAAAAAACGCTGGCAGAATTGGCGTTCCAGCTCAGGAAAACTCACTCCAGGGATCTTACTCTGTGTTTAAACATCTATATCTCTCCAAATCTCTTCCTTCCCCATACACACATACTTACAAACACCACAAAATAAATAAATAAATACAAAATCACTGACTTCGCATTTGGGTGGCAGGCAGTGAAAAACTGATTCGAGACTTAAATTATTGCCATCCATGCTGGGCCGTGAAGAGATACTTGGGAAAGTTGTCACCTTGAAATAGCTGGGAAATTGTGGGTCTAGTGTAAGGGGTTGAATAAAAAAAAAATTCTTACTATGTAATGGTTGCTATATCTCTATTTGCCAAAGTATTACAGACTGAGTGAGCAAAAGAGAGAAGGAGAGTGAATTCAGAAGAACGACCCATTTGTAAGTACAAATAAAAGGGAATATAGAAGTCTGAATAGTCATGATTTTACGTGGTTGGAAAGTTAACTGCTTGTAGAGTCTAAATATTAAGGCATGGATCTGAGAAAAAGGCTCTGAGGAACAAAGACCCGGTAAAATATCTCTGTTGGTTACAGTGAATCAAGGCAAAATCAACTGAAGGGTAATGATGGCCCCACCTTTGGTTCCAGAAGCTCCATTGCATCTGTGTTAGGTCGAGACAAAGGTCTGTAGGCAAGATTTTAGGCCAATCGGAACCAAGACCTCTTGTCCTCCTGTGGTTTCCTTTGCTCAAAATAAAAATGCAGGAAGTTTGGATTGAGCATGGCTTTCTTCTGATTTAGGACTGAATTCAAGTGTTTCTTCTTCACTTACTGATGGGCCTTACACAGAGAACACAGACTACCCCAAACCAGAAAAAAAAAAAAAAAAAAAAGAAAACTAAACCCGTTGTTGCCATCAAGTCAATTCTGACTCATAGCGACCCTACGGGACAGAGTAGAATTGCCCCATAGGTTTCCAAGGAGCGGCTGGTAGATTTAAACTGTCGACCATTTGGTTAGCAGCCGAGCTGTAAGTATCAATGCTCCCTGCTGCTGACCCCCAGACCCCTGCTCAGGGCTGAGAAAGGGTGATGGTTTTAGCTCTCCACATGGAGCTTAATGAGCAACTCCCTGGGTACCTGTGGCATCCCAAGGAGGGCTGGGTCCGCCTTGCCAGGTCAGTGCTGGAAAAATGGTCCTCACAAATGTAGCAACAATGACATGGGCTTGATTGCATGACCTGGTATATCAAACTGCCTCAAGAGAATTTAGATGGGGCTAAGGGGGTAGGGGCTTGACCTAACTCATAAGTAATCGACCCATCCTTTTAGCATCTACCACCAAAAGACCGTCACCCTTTCTTAATATAAGGGCAGTATTTGTTTCTAAATTAAAATTGCTGCAGTAGAACAAAGTTAGATCACACTGCTTATGACTCAGGGTCTAAAGATTATCACAAATTTAGCAACAGTGTGGTTAGTTTCCAAAGGGAAAAGAGCTTCCTTTGAAGGTAACATCTGCTTGAAGGATCCTGGTGCTCCCAACGGGAGCTTTTCCAGGAGATCATTAAAGATACGAATGGTCTCTAACCCACAACCTTAATTTATGTTTCACTCTGGTGGGCCAAAATCATCAAATATTTTCCCATTGAACAACTCTGGTCGTAGAAGCAGTTAAATGCTAAATTGGCAAAAAATTACTCTGAAGAATCAACCTGTTCAGTAAAACTAAATCAATACTTGGGTGAATTTTCTGATTCTTGTTGCTAGGGTTCATTCCAAATATATACAATACTTTTTCTTTGCATTTTTCAAATGATGCAAGTTTCATTTCAATGGCAGTTCCATTAGATATGAAGAATGTTTTCTTGCATATTTCCCTACAGAACAATAATCAAATTAAAGGCCAGTCAACTTAGAAAAGGGAAACTTCAAAATAAATGCCAGGATCCAGGATTTGTTGCACTGCATGTGAATTAACTATTTTAAGTCTAAACACAAGACTTCTATTTAGAGGCTGAAATCAGCTGATGCAGCCTTCTTTATGATGTGACCCAACCGAAGGAAAAAATGTTCTGTGCTCATGGACCTAGATACATAAATTCTACCTTAGTCTCTCAACAGAAGGAACGCTTGATGACCGAAGGTAATATTTGCTTGGAGGCCAAACTGGGAGGACAGAAGTCTGGTGAGAACATGGCACAGATCATTGAACCAATGTGCAGTGCAGCGTCACTATCAATGGCTGCTAGTTCTAAGCTTCTCCTCTACTGCTCTTTGCCTTCTGCTGCGCTGAGCACTTAGCTCTCAGGAACGGGCTGATTTGTTACCCTTTGATAGGCACTCAGGTAGCATCAGGAATAGTCTGACAAGTGCACTTTTCCCCAGAGGGTTTGGGTTATCAGTATGGAAGGCAGGGCCTTCCTTGTGAAGGTAGGGAAGACCATGGCCTTGATTCCAGCACACCCTGCTTCTAGTCCCCATTGTACCCCAAGTTTCAATACACAGGCTTAGAAACATTCTTTCACTGTCCTCATCCAGAAACATGGGTCTTGACTATAAAACTCCCAAGAATTTTTTAGCTATGTATTTATGATTACAAGTACTAAAGAATTATTTAAATAACTAGCCTTTAATATTTTCTGAGATTTTGGGGTTAAAGATAAGCTATATATTAGGCACTGTGCTAACTTTCCTGTTATTGTCTGCATGCTACAGATGAGAAAATTAGGGAATATCAACCAGACCAGAGTCACAAAACCAGAAAGTGGTTGATTGATCAGAGTCTGACTTTAAGTCCAATCCACTAACACCGCAATGTTGAAGATCTTACAAAGGAAGGGCGCTTCGTGTCTGTAACATTGTCTTTGAGATTTTTTTCACTCTCAATCTGAGAACATTTTAAAATCTCCTTTGGTAAATAGGGTATAATTAGACTCCTGGAGATGAAATGTTTATGAAATCTGGGTGTTTGTTGAATATTAGGGAGCAGCCAATACAGAGTATAACAAGATCCTCTGTATCAGGAAATTGGGAGAGTCCAGATTTATCTTGGATGATTTCTCACTGTTAGTGATGGAGTTTGTGCATCTCTTGTAAGAGCCTGCAGATGAAGATAAGAGCATGTGATGAGACCCTTCTCTCCCTCACCTCTCTCTTTTTGCGTTTAATGATGTACTTCTGTGTTGCTGTGGGGTATGTATATGGAAGGAAAGGGATGCATCTTGTAATTAGAAATAGTCAAGAGATGGCATCCTAGTTATAACACTTAGAAAATGGTAAATTTGGAAAAATCACTTAATTCTCTTTAATTTCTTGTAATCTGGGGGGAAGAAGACGTGACTTAAAGAACAAAAGTAGGCCACAAGTTCTCCAAAAATAAAAGAGAGAAGGTCCAGGCCAGTTGAAGAGGGTATTAAGGCACTTGGATGGTCAGCTTCTATTTGTGGAGATGCCACAACAGACCTAATAACTGTCCAGTTAGAGCAACAGACTCCCTTCACTCTGAGTCCATGCTCTTAAAGCAAACATCTGCTTTTAATTGATCTCCTCCTGTAATGTTTCTACCTAGGGAGAATGCATTAGGCCCAGACATTTTAATTAATGATTATGTTGTGTATGCTTCATAAAAATACTGGCATTGTTGTTAGCCTGGTTGGCACAAGCCATCATCTTAGAGCAATTTTCTCAAACTTTAGAAATGGATGAATTCCCTTTACAGATGAGACAACTACCTCAACATATTTAGATGTAAACCCGTGTATAAACTACTTATGCTTATAGCTATCATAAATCTGCAAAGTTAGATGCATTTGCAAACTAAATTTAAATTATAATTCACTTCAATTAAATACAGTGTGGTATGATTTTCAGAAACTAAATTCCTATTTGCAATGTGAATGTGAATCTTCTGTCGGGACGCTTCTGAGTTTTCTGTGTTTGCCATCTGTAGTGTGAATCAATTCTCACACCTATTTTCTCACTTTGAATTTCAGCCATTCTTTTTCTCTAACATACATGATTGTAAAACTCAACCATTCAGCTTTTCTCCACCTCTCCTAAACATCACCAGCGGAAAATGCATGAACAACTTGCTATCTTATTTCACTATAAATTCATGCTCACAAATCTCAAAAAAGCTTTCGATGCTGCTCAACAATCCTACCATATTCTTTTGGTAGCTTTTCATTCTTCAGAACTTCTAATTCACACTGTCTTCTCTCTCCTCAACCCTTCTACACACTGCCATCAACAGCCACTACCAGACACACACACTTGTACACATCAATATTCACAATTATTATGATCAGACTAAATTGAGAAATTGGAAGCAATCAGGATAAAGTCTTCCAGGCACAGTAACTATCAACTCACCTGCATCTGTTTCCATATTCTCTGCATTTTCATGTGAATAATCTGGATGAAGTGTCCCAAACCAAAAATCAAACCAAACCCACTGCTATCGAGTTGCTTCTGACTCACGGCGACCCTGTAGGAATAGAACTGCCCCATAGAGTTTCCAAGGAGTGGCTGGTGGATTCGAACTGCCGGTCTTTTGGTTAGTAGCTGTAGCTCACCATAGCTCTGAAATGTCCCAGTTCCTAACAAATGTCAACCCTTCTGCTGGTACCTGGATTTCTAACCTTCTGACCTTATCAAGACATTACTTCTTCAATTTCTGTCTGTCTATTCATCATGCAGAGCCCTAGTGGCACAGTGGTTAAGAGCTCGCCTGCTAACCAAAAGGTTGGCAATTTGAATTCACCAGCAGCTCCTTGGAAACCCTATGGGGCAGTTCTGCTCTCTCCTATAGGGTTGCATGAGTCAGAATTGGCTTGAAGGCAACAGACTTGGGCTTGGTTCATCACACAGCACATATTTTTCCCTCTCCTCTGGATCATTACCTTCTGCATACATACTTGCTCTATATCTCTGAGATTAAAACAAAAAAAAAAAAAATTGCTCTTAAATCCACATCTCTTCACCTCTATTTATTGCCTCATTTTACTTTCCGGCAGGAAAATGTCGTAAAACCATGGTTCTATTTTTGCTGTCTCCACTTTCTCACATCACCTTTGCTTTTCAGCATACTCTTGTGACACAGTTCTCATCAAGGTCATCAGTGATACCCACATTGACAAATCCAGTGTTTATATCTCTACTCTTATCACCCTAGACCCTCTTTCCACTGCTTGAAACATTTTCTATTCTTGTCCTCAGAGGCGTCATACTTGACTAAATTTCTTCCCACACCATGGGCCTCTCCTCCTCAATAGCATTAGATGTGTTACCTAAGTCACTCAGCTTGACTGAAAATGTGACAGCGCTACAGGGCCATTTGGTCTTGGGCCATTTCTCAGTCTTTCCCTCCTTATACTATCTTAATGAATCCCGTGGATTCTCACACAATCTGTACATGTTTAACTCTGCATCTTCAAACTCAAATACTATCATTCACTTGACATTTCCACTTGGAGAATTAATAAAAAAAATATGTTGCCATTGAGTTGATTCCTACTCATAGCAACCCTGTAGGACAGAGTAGAACTGCCCCATAGGATTTCCAAGGAACACCTAATGAATTTGAACTGCCGACCTTTTGACTAGCAGCCAAACTCTTAACCACTATACCACCAGGGTTTCCTTTCCATCTTAAAGTTATCCAAAGACAAAACTGAACTCTTGATTTTCTTGATCCTACTAAATTTCTCTTACCTCATCTCAATAATGAGCACTGCTATCTGCCTAGCTGCTCACATCCACCACCTGAGATTAACCTTGATCCCTGTCTTTTCTATAGCTTCCATTTCCAATCTCTTAGAAAGTCATCAATCCTACTTCCAAATCACTACTTCCACTTCTTTCTGTTGCAGTAGTTTGTCTGCATCCTAATTCACCCGGATCACAGTAATAGCAGCCTAACTAGCTCATTTGACTCCCTAAGTACTGAATCTTCATAATAGCCTGGATTATCAATCACAAATGAATATCAATTCATACCTTTTCTGCATTTAAAACTATCAGAGGGCTTCCCATTAAATTTAGCATAAAACCCTATGTCCTGGCCATAGCTTACACAGTTCTGCATGCTCTCGGTTTAGCTACTGCTCCAATTTCTTTCCATACTAGGCATGGGCTAGTCACCAATACTCTAGCCACAGTATATTTTTGGTGTGAGTTTTGTGTTTCTGCTGTAGGGGCTTCACATTAGGAGGTGTTCCCAACTTGCCTACTCTTTCCCATGGCATTTACTTCACACTGCTCCAGGTTCCTTCTTATCATTCAGATATTAGAGGCAACTTTCCTGACCATACAATCTCAGTTAGCTGTCCAGTCCCTCTCTTCCATATGACAGTATTTTAATTTGCTCCTAGGTCATATAACTATCTTTTATTTTTCTTTTTAAGTAATTAATCAGTTTATCAATGCATTAATTCATTTGGTACCTCTTTTTCTGGTTCTTACGTGTGTATTTTCCCTGTGAGCAGGAACTATGTCTTTCTCATTCAACTCTCTTTCTCTAGTATGAGGTACAGAGGAATGCCTGATGCAGAGAAAACACTTCAAAAATATTTGTTGAATTAAGAAATGTGAAACATTTATTTGAACAGCATACATTAAAGTAATTTGGTACATGTCTTAGTTATCTAAGGCTGCTAAAACAGAAATACCACAAGTGGATGGCTTCAACAAACAGAAGTTTGTTTTCTCACAGTCTAGAAGGCTAGAAGTCCAAATTCAGGGTGCCAGCTCCAGGGGAAGACTTTCTTTCTCTGTCAGCTCTGGAGGAAGGTCCTTGTCATCAATCTTCCTGGGTGGAGGAACTTCTCAGCACAGGGACCCCAGGTCCAAAGGACACACTATTCTCCTGGCTCTTGTTTTTGGTGGTAAGAGGTCCCCCTATCTCTCTGCTCGCTTCTGTCTTTTATATCTCAAAAGAGATTGACTTTAAAACACAATATAATCTTGTAGATTGAGTCCTGCCTCATTAACATACTTCCACTAATCTCACCTCATTAACATCATAAACCTGTTGCTGTAGAGTCAATTCTGACTCATAGTGACCCTATAGGACCCATAAGGTTTCCAAGAAGTGATTAGTAGTTTTGAACTGCCGATCTTTTCGTTAGCAGCCAATTTCTTAACCACTGTGCCACCAGGGCTCCGTTAACATCATAGAGGTAGGATTTACAACACGTAGGAAAATCACTTCAGGTGACAAAATGGTGGACAATCACACAAAACTAAGAATTACGGCCTAGCCAAGTTGACACATATTTTTGGGAGACACAATTCAATCCGTAACACTACAAATGCTCAGTTTACATATTAAGTCTACTTAGTTCTTTATTCATTAGTACATTACAATTAAAATAATTTTTAATGGATTTGATCACAAACACACATACAAATATAAGGAATATAATTATACAACAGTACTACATTGTATGGGTGCCCTTGTGACTCAGTGGTTAACCTCTGGGCTGCTAACTGAAAGGTCAGCAGTTCGAACCCACCAGCAGATCCATGGGAGAAAGATGTGGCAATCTGCTTCCATAAAGATTTACAGTCTTGGAAACCCCATGGGGCAATTCTACTCTGTCCTATAAGTTTGCCAGAATAGACTCAATAGCAATTTTTTTTTTTTTTTACTACATTGTATGGTAGCTTTATATACTTTTAAATTTTCTTTTATCATTATCATCAAAATGAAAGCACACGTTAGATAATTCTCATTGGGAACTCTCAGATACTAGGAGCATGTCTATGGCTTTCAGTTTTTTAACTTACTGGAAACTGTTGTTATTAGTCATCTCTAGATGCATGATTTAAATGAGTTTCTGGATGAAGGCCTTTGAGATCAGTGGTGACTCTTGGAACTCCTGACTCCTAGAGAAGCCTGACCTGAGCAGTAGAACGTTTTCTCCTCCAACATCTTAATGGGATCATCTGAGTGCAAAGTCACTCTCCTGTTTGATAGATGAGTTCAGTGCACTTAATAATTTGACTAATTTCAGAGAACGCGGTCTAGGACTCGTAATCATGAATGTCTGTGCCAATACATTTCTTTTGGATAAAATTAAATGGATAAGTCAATTTTTTAAATTTTGTTTATTTCATTCTTTTATCTTCAGATAATTCACTATTAGATATCACTGCTATTGGATGAGCAAAAGAAAGCTATATTTCCATACCAACTGATAAAAGGGTGCATATCCCCAGCAATGATAAAATAGCATTTATTGTGGTTAATTGCTGACAAGTCAATTCCAACCAAAGGCAACTCCATGTGTATAGAGTAGAACTCCTCCACAGGGTTTTCTAGGCTGTGACCTTTCAGAAGCAAATCTCTAGGACTGTCTTCTGAGGTACATCTGGGTGGGTTCGAACTGCCAACCTTTTGGTTAGTAGTAAAGAATTTAACTGTTTGCTCCACCCAGGGGCTCCTAAAATAGCATTATGCTGATTGAAATGCAATGGTCATATAATGTCTTTGTCGAAGCTGGCCAACCTCGTAGGAGCTGAACATTAACGAACAGTTAAAGTGTTGCCTGTTGACTTAATGCAGAATGTATATGCACACCATAGGTACACAACTGGTAGGCATTAGCAAGAGCTAATTTTCAGTTTCATTGCTACACGTCCAATATAACTCCAAAGATGGCATTTTCATACAAGGAAAGGAAATTACCGAAAACCTGCAAAAATTTAAGACTCCAGATTGTCACTGTGAAAAAGTCGTTGTCATTGTCATTCGACGCCTTCATTTTCTTATACTGATCTTTAGGAAATTATAGTTTTTTTTTTTTAATATATTAAGGAATGATAAACCTATCAGGTCTCTGTTGGTGTTTTTTAAAAGATCTGTTATTACTTTACCTCAGAAGAAACAACCTCATGGAATGATATTTTGTTAATAAAAACTCCCTGCTTGCATGAGTTTTCATCTGTTAAATTTTAAGCTGAGGTCAGTTCACAGAAATAAGTAAAAAGAAGAATCTGTCATAGAAATGCTTCCAAGCCCATAACTAAAGCCACCCTGCTGGTCATAGCTCTAATAATAAACCCTGTTTTATATGAGGCTTTTCAAAGTTACAGGGTCACAAGTTGCCTCAAAATAAATCTCAAAAAGGACCAGCAAATTCAGGAAATACACCCAAACCCTTTATACCAGAGAGTGTAGCAGAGTTAATAAACTGTGAGTAGAAATGAATAATGTCAGTGTTGTACTTGCAAACCCAGTGGTGAGTATGCTCATCAGATAAAAATGACCAGGGGTTGAGGGGCAATAGAAAGAAAATACGAGCAACAGGGGTTTAATATTGATACATCGGGAATTTAAGTTCTGTTGCAGGAGCATAGCTCAGGGCGTTGGAATAGAGAACCTAGTAGATGAATGCACACTGTAGACTCTTGCGTATCTGGGGAGTTGGAAGAAACAGAAAACTGAGCATATTATCATATTCATGAGCTTGTCAATAGTAATTGACCAAATCCTTATTAAATAGATACTGCAGGAGCTGTGACTGTTCATTTTCTGCGATTATCTCCTACTCATAACCTGTGGGAGCCCAAGCATCCCCTACTTCACAGAAAGATGATTAAATCTCATTTCTGCCTTTCTTTCTTCTTATCTTCAACACTGAAGAATAATAGAGAATCTGAATGGAATATTTAGGATATTTCTTGGTCTAAGACCTAGACTCTAAGGCTTTAGTTCTCATTCATATGCAAGCAGACTACCAATATTTGAGAATCCCAAGAGGGGGAGTGGAACCCCTAAAATGTGTCAGTTCTGCTTCTCTTTAAAAGGAAGCATTTTCTCCCTCTTTGACACCTTCAAAGCACCCCACTTCTTTGACTCTAACTACTTTTTGCCTTGTGTTATACTTTACATTGATGTCATTTTAGCTACATGTTCCTTCTCCTACTGAACACTAAGTACCCCTAAGAAAGGATCTGTGCACACTAATCTCATTAATTATTTTGTTCATGGTAGAGTATTATTAAGTACTCTTTTTTCTATATTATAGAAATATTAATATATATATATTATTATTATATTATATTATTTTCTATATTTCTCTTTTTCTATATTATTTATCTCTATGGTCAGGAAAGGAGCCAATGTGGTGCAAGCAACTTGCGATGGGTTGCAAACCAAAAGGTTGGCAATTCGAACCCACCCAGGGGCTTCACAAAAAAAAAAAAAAAAAAAACAAAGGCCTGACTAATGACTCTCATAAAGAGTACAGCCAAGAAAATCCCATGGAGCAGTTCTACTCTGTGATACATGAGATCGCCATGAATTGGGAACTGATTTGACAGCAGTTAATTCCATAATATGCTTTGTTAGTTTCCTCATTTATTATTTATTAGTTGGAACAGGCCTTCTTATGTCTAACTGACTGTGTATGTCTTGTTAAAATCCATATTTATTTTAGTTGGGTTGATTCTCTGAGGTAATGAAGAATTCTTCTTAGGTTCCTGCTGAATTATAAATCACTTATACAAGCTTCATGTATTGGCGTTTACAAAGTTGCTTTTATTGTTTGCTCACCATAAAATCTACTTAAGTGGAAAGCACAAGAAAAAATGGTGCTCTAGGCAGAAGCACCACACTGTCCCTCCACAGCAAAGATCCGAAAAACTAAGCCAAACAGAGAATACAAAAACCCTGATATGCTAAAACATCAAATGAAGAGATAAAGAACTCAGCCAAGCACCAAATGGAGTGAGAAAACTGACAGAGAAAGGAGAGCAAGGAGAGATTCATGCAGAGGTCCCCTACCAGCTAATGCAGGGCGGATCCACCATCTTGGACTCCTATCGGAGACCAGCAGACAGGGGGTACGAGAAAGCAGCCTCACGGATATATACTTTCCCACCCCCCACTCTTCTTCACCCCAACTCGGCCTCCTCTGCTTCCCGTGGCCACAATCTCTTGACTGGGAAACACCGGCTGCTTGGATTCCACACACCCAAGTGGGTGGCTCTCTGAGTGCTATTTGTTGGCTGCTGGTGTTGCTTTTTTCTGCTTCTTTTGATTTCTTCCTTGCCTCTTGCCACCTCCCCCCCTTTCACTTGAGTACCTGGCTCCGTGCACCATCTTTGCTTCTTCCAGAGGGGCTGCAGAGCTCCAGTAATTTGTGATATATGCTTTCCCACTTTCTACCCTTCTTCACCCACACTCAGCCCCCTCTGCTTCCCACGGACAGTTTCTTGTCCAGAAACACCAACCTGCACTAGATCTCTTTGAGTGCCATTTGTAGGTTGCTAGTGTTGCTTTTTTTTTTCTGCTTCTTTTGATTTCTTACTTGCTTCTCACCACCCACCCCTCCTTTCGCTCGAGTACCTGGCTCCGTGAGCCAATTGTGCTTCTTCCTGAGGGGCTGCAGAGCTACGTTCAAGTGTGGAGCTGCTTCCCGGTCTGGGCTGCCATGCTGGCGGGATTGTGGGGATTTTGTTCATTTGTTTGTTTTGAATTGTTTGTTTGTTTTCTTTTCCCTTTCTTGAGTTGGGAGCCCTTTCTGGCCAGGTGGAGCTGCATGGCAAGGAGACTCCCCCTTGGCTTCCACAGACGTGCAGAGGGAGCCCTAAAGGTATTTCTCTTTTCATTGGTTTTATTTCTTTCTGTTTTTTAGGGGGCCTTTCTTGTTCTTTTTTTTTTTTTTTTAATTTGTTTTGTTTTGTTTTCCTTCTTTTTCCCTTTTTGTCTTTATTCATTGCTCAGTTTCTTGTCTCTCTATATCTTACTTCTCTTTCTGATCCCTGAATACCAGGCATTGTATGCCTCTGCGCCTTCTGGCCAGGCTGTGCTGCGAAACCTGAGAGCGACTTCCCCAGACTTCATAGCTGCATCAGTGGGATCCCTGGGAACTTTGAGGTTCTTTAACCTTTCTGATTTTTATTTGTTCATTCTTTTCTTTTCTTCCTCTTCTCCTTTCTGTTTTTCTCCATTTCATAGTCTCTCATCTCTCCATTCCAATGGAAAGCGCCCCTAGCATTCTTTTTTGTTTGTTTGTATGTTTTTGGCTCCTGTTCCTCTCTCCTCTCTCCCATATCCATCTTAGCTCCACACATAACAGTCTCCCCGCTGCATCCTGCCAACCTGCATCGTGCACTTGACATCACACCTCCAAGCACCACAGGCAAGGCCTAGTGGAACCTGCCCTGCACTGATTACCAACCGGCCCTGGTGGCTGTTTTAAGTGCCACAAACAACCAGTCCCAGTAACACCACTTCAGCTAGCCCTGCCCTGCCATACCATATCTGAGTAACTGACCCTGCCAGTTGGAGAAGGAGGTGAAAAGTATTGTGCCCGCAGAGGAGCAAACAACAAAGAACACACAGTCTGCCCACTCAGACATAGTCACATTTTTTTTTTAAAAAAGGGACGAAACAAACAAATCTACAATCAACAAATGAGAAAAATAAATACTGAATGCCCCGAAGACAGGAAACAATATCAAAACATTTAGAAAAATAGGATAGGATGGTTCCAGCAGGCATCCAAAATAAAACACCAGATGACTCTCCTCTAGAAGAAAATGCACTAGAACTACCTGATAGGGAATTCAGATCTCTAATACTCGGAATTTTCCAAGAACTGAGGCAAAAAGCTGACAAACATGAGGAAAAAAATAGACAAATTCATGGAAAATACAGGCAAAAAATTGGAAGAATTCAGGAAAATAATGTAGGAACAAAATGCCAAAATAAAGTCACAACTAGAAATTATACAAAGACAACAAATAGAAATCCAAAAGATAAACAACAAGATTTCAAAAATGGACGGTGTCATAGAAGGGCTGAGAAGATTTGAAATGGCGGAAGACAGGAGCAGTTGAATTGAAGACAAACACTTGGATACAACTCTATTTGAGGAAAACTCAGAAAAAAGAACAAAGAAAAATGAAGAGACCCTGAGAGTTATGTGGGACACAATCAAAAGCAAAAATTTCCGAGTGATTGGAATTCCAGAACAGGGGGAGAAAACAGAAAACACAGAGAGGATCATCGAGGACCTGCTGACAGAAAACTTCCCCAATATCACGAAAGATGAAAAGCTGGCCATCCAAGAAACTCAATGAACCCCATATACAAGAGACCTCAAAAGAAAATCACCAAGGCATATCATATTCACACTTGCCAAAACTAAAGACAAACAAAGAATCCTGAGAGCAGCTTGTGAAAAACAAGAAGTCACATACAGAGGAGAAACAATAAGACTAAGTTCAGATTATTCGGCAGAAACCATGCAGGCAAGAAGGCAATGGGATGACATATATAAAATCTTGAAAGAAAAAATTGCCAGCCAAGAATAATATATCCTGCAAAACTCTCGTTCACATTTGATGGTGAAATTAGGTCATTTCCAGATAAATAGAAATTAAGGGAATATGTAAAAGTCAAACCAAACTTACAAGAATTATTAAAGGGAGTTCTTCGATCTGAGGACAAACAGCTTCAGCTCACAGCCAGAAACTAGGATGCAGGATCATACCAGCCAGATACTAAGCTAGGAAACGAACTCTCAAGGACTATCAAAAACAAAAAGAAATACGACAGGAAATCAGAGCAATTAATCAGTAAATGACAACAACATCAGAACAATAAAAGAGAGAATAAACGGCATAGGTATAGAACCTTCTAATGGAGAGGAACGCAAGGCGATACCAAGTAATGGTAGACTGCTTCAAACTTAGAAAGATAAGGGTAAAATTCATGGTAACCACAAAGAAAGTTAGCAAACATACACATAAAAAAAGAGGAAAATATAAAGTCTCAGCAAAAACAAAATCTACAAAAACAAAAGAAATGAAAAAAAAAAATCCACAAACAAAAGTAACTCATCACAAGAGAGTAAGAAGAACAAAGAAAACTTCAGCGCCACCAAAAAAAGGCACTACAAAATCACAGCAACAAACTCACATCTATCAATAATTACACTGAATGTAAACGGACTCAATGCACCCATAAGGACATGGAGAGTGACAGAATGGAAAAGAAAACAGGATCCATCAATATGCTGTCTACAAGAGACACACCTTAGAAACAAAGATGTGAATTTATTAAAAGTGGAAGGCTGGAAAAAAATATATCAAGCTAACAACTACCAAAAAAGAGCAGGAGTGGAAATTCTAATCTCAGATAAAATAGACTTTAAAACAAAATCTACCATAAATGACAAAGAAGGACATTATATAATGATTAAGGGGACAATCCATCATGAAGACATAGCCATAATAAACATCTACGCACCCAATGACAGGGCTACAAAATACATAAAACAAACTCTAACAACACTGAAAAGAGTAATTGACAGTTCCACAATAATAAGAGGAGAGTTCAACACACCACTCTCAATAAAGGACAGAATAACTAAGAAGAAACTCAGCAAAGATACAGAAGACCTAAAGGGCACAATCAGCCAACTTGACCTCGTAGACATATATAGAACACTTCATCCAACGGCTGCAAAGTACACATTCTTTTCCAATGCACATGGAACGTTCTTCAGAATAGACCACATCTTAGGCCACAGAGCAATCTTCAACAAGATCCAAAATGCTGAGATAATTCAAAGTATCTTCTCTGACCACAATGCCATCAAGGTAGAAATTAACAATAGAAAGAACAAAGAAAAAAATCAACTACTTGGAAACTGACTAATACCCTGCTTACACATCACTGGGTAACAGAAGAAATCAGAGATGAAATAAAAAAATTCCTAGAATCAAATGAGAATGAAAACACATCATACCAGAACCTTTGGGACACAGCAAAGGCAGTCCTCAGAGGACAATTTATAGCAACAGATGCACACATCAAAAAAGAAGAAAGTGACAAAATCAAGACATTAATTACAGAACTCAAACAAATAGAAAAAGAAAAGCAAAAAAAGCCCACACACACTGGAAGAAAGGAAATAGTAAAGATCAGAGCAGAAATAAATGAAATAGAGAACAGAAAACAATAGAAACAATCAACAAAACCAAAAGTCGCTTCTTTGAAAGAATCAAAAAAATCGACAAACCACTGGCCAGACTGACAAAAGAGAAACAGGAGAGGACACAAACCACCCAAATAAGAAATGAAATGGGGGTCATTACAACCGACCCAACTGAAATAAAAAAGATTATAACAGAATATTAAGAAAAACTATACTCCAACATATTTGAAACCTATAGGAAATAGATAAATTTCTAGAAACACACAGCCAACCCAAACTACAACAAAGTGATATTGAAAATCTGAACAGACCCATAACAAGAGAAGAGATTGAAAAGGTAATAAAAACACTCCCAACCATAAAAAGCTCTGGTGCAGAGGGCTTCACTGGAGAATTCTACAAATCATTTACAGAAGAGCTTGTAGCAGTACTACTCAAGCTATTTCAGAGCATAGAGGAGGAAACAACACTTCCAAATTCCTTCTATGAAGCCAGCATAACGCTGATACCAAAACCAGGCAAAGACGTCACAGAAATAGAAAATCACAGACCAATATCTCTCATGAATATAAATGCAAAAATTCTAAACAAAATTGTAGCCAATAGAATTCAGCATCATATCAAAAAAATTATACACCATGACCAAGTAGGATTCAGACCAGTTATGCAAGGATGGTTCAACATTAGAAAATTAATCAATGTAATCCACCACATAAATAAAAGGAAAGAAAAGAATCACATGATCATCTCAATTGATGCAGAAAAGGCATTTGACAAAGTCCAACACCCATTCCTGGTAAAAACTCTCAATAAAATAGGTATAGAAGGGAAATTTCTTAACATAATAAAGGGCATCTATGCAAAACCAATGGCCAACATCATTCATAATGGAGAGAGGCTGAAAACATTCCCCTTGAAAACAGGAACAAGACAAGGACGCCCTTTATCAGCACTCCTATTTAACATTGTGCTGGAAATTCTAGCTAGAGAAATAGGCAAGAGAAAGAAATAACGGGCATCCAATTTGTAATGAAGAAGTTAAACTGTCCCTGTTTGCAGATGATATGATACTATACACAGAAAAACCTAAAGACTCCTCGAGAAATCTGCTCGAACTAATAGAAAGATTCAGCAGAGTAGCAGGATACAAGATAAACATTCAAAAATCAGTCAGATTCCTATACACCAATAAGGAGAATGATGAAAAGGAAATCAGGAAAACAGTACCATTTTCAATATCCCTAAAAAAGATAAAATACTTAGGAATAAATCTGACCAGGGATGTAAAAGACTTATACAAAGAAAACTACGAAACACTACTGCATGAAACCCAAAGGGACCTACATAAATGGAAAAACTTACTATGCTCATGGATAGGCAGACTCAACATTGTGAAAGTGACAATTCTACCCAAAGCAATTTACAAATACAATGCAATTCTGATCCAAATACCAGCAGCATTCTTCAAAGTTATGGAAAAACTAATCATTATCTTTATATGGAAAGGGAAGAAGCCCCGAATAAGTAAAGCACTACTGAAGAAGAAGAATAAAGTTGGAGGACTCACACTACCTGACTTCAGAACCTACTATACAGCTACAGTAGTCAAAACAGCCTGGTATTGGTACAACGACAGACACATTGACCAGTGGAACAGAATTGAGAACCGAAAGGTAAATCCATCCACGTACGGTCACCTGATCTTCGACAAGGGCCCAAAGTCCATCAAATGGGAAAAGACAGTCTTTTTAACAAATGGTGCCGTCAAAACTGAATATCCATCTCACACTGTATACAAAAACTACTTCAAAATGGCTCAACAACCTGAATATAAAGCGTAAAACTATAATGTTCATAGAAGAAAAAATAGGACCAACACTTCAGGCCTTAATACATGGCATTAACAGGATACAAACCATAACCATCAACACACAAACCCCAATAGATAAGCTAGATGACTGGGGTCTTCTAAAAATCAAACACCTATGCTCTTCAAAAGACTTCACCAAAAGAGTAAAAAGAGAACCTACAGACTGGGAAATAATTTTTGGACAGTACAAGTCAGACAAAGGTCTAATCTCCATAATCTACAAGAAAATCCAACAGCTCTCCAACAAAAAGACAAATAATCATATTAAAAAATGGGCAAAGGAAATGAACAGACACTTCACCAAAGAAGACATTCAAATGGCCAACAGACACATGAGGAAATGCTCGTGATCACTAGCCATTAGAGAAATGCAAATACAAATCACAATGAGATACCTTCTCACCCTGGCATTACCAGCATGAAATCAAAAACACTGAAAATAACAAATGTTGGAAGGGCTGCGGGGAGATCGGAACTCTTATGCACTGCTGGTGGGAATGCAAAATGATACAACCATTTTGGAAAATGGTACGGTGCTTCCTCAGAAAGCTAGAAATAGACATACCATTCGATCCAGCAATCCCACTCCTAGGAATATATCCTAGAGAAATAAGAGTCGTCACTCGAATAGACATATGCACACCTATGTTCATGGCAGCATTGTTCACAATAGCAAAAGATGGAAACAACATAAGTGCCCATCAACAGATGAATGGATAAACAAACTATGGTACATACACACAATGGAGTACTATGCAACGAGAAAGAACAACAATGAATCTGTGAAGCATCTCATAACATGGATGAAACTGGAGGACATTATGTTGAGTGAAATAAGTCAATCACAAAAAGACAAATATTGTATGAGACCTCTGTTGTAAAAACCCCTGAAAAAGTTCACACACAAAATGTAACAATCTTTGTTGGTTACCAGGGATGGGAGGGGTTGGGGGGGGAAATACTAATTAGGCAATAGATATCTTGGTATCTTGGGTGAAGGGTGAGACAGTACACGATACAGGGGAAACTAGCACAACCTGTACAAGGAAAGGTCATGGAAGTCCCATAAACACATCCAAACTCCCTGAGGGACTGAATTGTTGGGGGGAGGGTTGTGGGGACCATGGTCTCGGGGAACATCTAGCTCAATTGGCATGACACAGCTTATAAAGACAGTGCTCTACATTCTACCTTGGTGAGTAGCTTCTGGGGTCTTAAAATCCTGTGAGTGGCCATCTAAGATACTCCACTGTCTCATCCCTTCGGGAACAAGGGAGAATGAAGAGAACAGGATACAAGGAAAAGATTAGTCCAAAGGACTAATTGTCCACAGCTATCAAGGCCTCCACCGGACTTAGTCCAGTACAGCTAGATGGTGCCCGGCTACCACCACTGACTGCCTTGACCAGGATCACAACAGAGGGTTCTGGACAGAGCTGGAGAAGAATGTAGAGCAGAATTCTAACTCACAAAAACAAAGACCATATTTGCTGGCCTAAAGGAGACTGGAGAAACTCCGAGAGTATGGCCCCCAGACACCTTTTTAGCCCAGTGGTGAAGCTACCTCCGAGGTTCACTGTTCAGCCTGGGAGTGGACAGCCCATAAAACCAAATGAGACTAACAAGGTAGAGGAGTCCAGTGACAAGGGCCAGAAGGCAGACGGGGACAAGGAAGCTGGTGATAGGGAATCCAAGGTTGGGTAAGGATATTGTTGATGTGTTGTGAGATTGTTAACCATTGTCTTAGGGCAACATTTGTAGTAACTGTTAAATGAGAAACTATTTTGTTCTGTAAGCCTTCATCTTAAGTGAGAATAACAGCACAATTGGAAGAGAGTAGTCAATGTCACTGAACTGTGCATGCAGAAATTTTTGAAATGGTGTATCTTTGGCTATGTCTATTTTCACCAAAAAAAAAAAAAAAGGTTGAGAAGTTAGAGGTTCTTTGGTGAAGTGTCTGTTCATTTCCTTTGCCCATTTTTTAATATGATTATTTGTCTTTTTGTTGGAGAGCTGTTGGATTTTCTTGTAGATTATGGAGATTAGACCTTTGTCTGACTTGTACTGTCCAAAAATTTTTTCCCAGTCTGTAGGTTCTCTTTTTACTCTTTTACTCTTATGTGATATGTTGTGGGGTTGTTAACCAATGTCATAAAACAACATGCGTACCACTGTTTCATGAGAAACTATTTGTTCTGTAAGCCTTCACCTGAAGTACAATAAAAAAAAAAAAAAGGAAAAAAGATCTATTTAAGTGAAGTTTAATTTTAAGGCAAATTGAGATTCTGTTAATAGTTCATATTTCTGATTGCTTCATTAAATAACTATTGATCTGCACTTAATTATATTTTCCTGCTTTGTCATAGACTCTCTTGACCCAAAGAAAGGTTATGGGTCACGTAGGTCAACACTTCAAAACCAAACCCTTGCTGTCCAGTCTATTCCAACTCATAGCAACCATATAGGACAAAGTAGAACTGTCCCATAGAGTTTCCAAGGAGTGGCTGATGGATTCCAACTGCCGATCTTTTGGTTAGCAGCCGTAGTTTGCTGTAGCTCTTAACCTCTGTGCCACCAGGGCTCCTTCAATATAATGTTGAAAACTTCAGTTCAATATAATGTTTAATACTTTAATATAATTTTTAAAACTTTTGCCAATATTTTTCCAAGTTGTGACCTTGAACACCTTGAACGCTTCCAGTGACTGGTAGTCAACATAATCCTATTCCATCTTTAGGAATCTTTCTCTGATATAAAGGCCTTCTTGAAAAAAGTCAATACACCATTAACATACCCTCATTGTTTTTTTTATAGACTTTGTGGAAAATAAAAGAAATTCTATTTTATCCATATGAGAGCCTTAAAAATATTTTTGAATGTTTCCATACCTGCATTGCATTTTCATCATTTAATGTGGTTTGGAGAACACACATCACTGTCCCCTAAATGGATTTGTTTGTGCTGTTGTGAGGACTCTCCATTAAACCAGACTTGGAATTATCTGGCAAGACTAGAACTGTTGATTATTCTGCCGGCATGTTTTCTGTTCAGCCTCTGTTCTCAGTAAAACTTTTTTGTTTTTAATCAAATCACCATGTTGACTAATGTTGAGCTTAAAATTAAAATCCTTATTCAAAAAAAATTATGCATTTATTCATTCCCTAAAATATTGCCACAGGGGAGTCCTGGTGCCCCTCTGCTAAATGAGGTCATCATAGTCTCTGCCCTTGGAGTCCCTAGGTGGCATAAGCAGGTAAGCAATGACCAATTCACCAAAAGGTAGGTGGTTGGCACCTTCCCAGAGGTGCCTCAGAAGAAACATCTAGTGATCTGCCTCCAAAAGTTCACAGCCTTGAAAACCCTATGGAGCACAGTTCTACTCTGCATATATGGGGTTGCCATAAGTCAGTTGGAATTGATTTGATGACCACTGGGTGGTACTCTCTGCCCTCACAGATCTTATAGTCTAGGGGCTAAAAAAGGCACCAAAACTTAAGAGTATGTGATTGTACAAGAAACACAATGACAGCAGCAACGTGCGGACCTTTGGGGCCACAAAGAAGGGTTTTTTGTCCCAAATGTGCCAGACTAGTTAAGCTGACGTGACAAATGTTTGGAGGTAGAGACAAGAGGAAGGACACTCTAAAACTGAGAATGGAGGTCCCCTGCAGAGGTTAGAGGTAGTTAGTACAGAAAGAACTGTGATCACAAAGTAAATATTTAGAAGGCAGAGTAGCCAGATTTAGTGACTGACTTGTGGAGGAGTGTGGAAGAGGGGAAATCCAGGATGATGTCAGATCTCTGATTTGAGCACCTGACTAGACAGTGAGACAATTCATGAAAATGGGAAGGGGTAGTAAAGAGGCAGAGTAGGGGGCAGGGATGATATCTCACGTGGAGAGTGAGAATGAGAATAGGGGAAGCCTCAAATACAGACTCCACCAATACTGAAATGATGAGCCACAGAGGAACATTCAATGATTCCAATATACTTGGCTAGAAATGTAAGAGAGAAAAGTCTGGTATAAAATAACCCACAAGAGGGCGAGGTTTTGGAGAGAGAAGGGTCAACAGTGTCAGAAAGTATACCAAGTTTACAAAAGTTAAAGGCTTAGGAGATCCATTTAATTCGATGACAAGGAAGTGATTGGTGGTTTAAAAACTAAACAAATAGTGAAATGTTAGAGATGGAGGCTGGACTGAAATATTCAGGGGTGAGTGAGAGAAAACAAGAGGAGAAAAGGAGTTTTACTACAAAGTTCAGAGGTCAGATGAGAGGGAGTAGAAAGGCATGGGAGGGGAAGAGTATTTTTTTTAAGATGAAGAGATTGGAGAATGTTTAAATACCACCAATGAGAAGGATCTGGTAGAAATGGAGACACTGAAAGCCTAGGAGAGAAGAGAAAGTTAGTAGAATTTTGTTAAGATAAATGTCCTCCATACAGTTTTGAATTGTTTTATTGGAGTATAATTTAATTACCATAAATTTCTCCCATTATAAGTACACAATTCAATGACTTTAAATAAGTTTGTAGAGTTGTGAAACCATCTTTAAAATCCAGTAGTGAACATTTTTATAATCTCAGAAAATTTGCTTGTGCCTGTGCATCATAAATCCTTGCTCCCATCTACAGCCCTAGGCAAGCACAGATCTGTTTTCGATATTTAACAATTTATTTTTTCTAGATATTTTATGTGAATGGAATCATACAATATGTAGTGTTTGTGTCTTGTTTATTTCACTGAGCATTATGTTTTTGAGGTTCATCAAAGTCGTAGTACATATCGTTTTAATTACTGAATAGTATTCAGTGAAATGGATTTATCACATTTTAGTGTACTGATTCACTAGTTAATGAACATTTGGATTTTTTGGGCATTTTTTTGGCTGTTATGAATAGCACTTCTATGAGTATTTACATACATATCTTCCTGTGAACATATGTTACTGTTTCTCTTCAATAGATTTATGGGAGGATAATTGCTAGGTTGTATGTTTAACATGCCCTACTGGCCCAGTGGTTAAGCACTTAGCTGCTAATTGAAAGGTCAGCACTTAGAACCCACCAGCTGCTCCACTGAAGAAAGATGTGTCAGTCTGCTTCTGTTAAGATTACAGCCTTGGAAACCCTATGGGGCAGGTCTACTCTATCCTGTAGGGTCTCAATGACAGCAAAAGGATGACAAATTTATGTTTAACTTTTTTTTTTAAATGCCAGACTTCTTTCTAAGTGGCTGTATCATTTTATACTTCCACTAGCCACATACAAGTGTTCTTATTTCTCTGCATCTTTGTCAACACTTGGTTTTGTCTATTTTTTAAAAATTATTATTATTATAGCTATTCTAACGGGTGTGCAGTGATATATCATTTTGATTTAATTTGCACTTCTGTAATGATTAATTATGTTGAGTATCTTATGTATTCACTTACCATTCATATACCTTCTCTAGTGAAATGTCTATTGAAATATTTAGCCTGTTTTTAATTGAATTGTTTCTTTTGTTATTACTGAAAAATAAGAGCTCTTTGTATATTCTGGAGATAAGCCCTTTATCAAACACATGATTTTCAAATGTTTTCTCCCACTTTGTGACTTGTCTTATCATTTTCTTAATGGTATCTTTTAAATCACAAAGTTGTACATTTTTTTATGAAGTCAAATTTATTACTTTGTTCTTTTATGGATCATGTTTTTGGTGTAATATATAAGAACTTTTTGCCCAAACCAAGATCACAAAGATTTTCTCCTAAAAGTTTTATAATTTTAGCTCTTACTTTTATATCTATGATCCGTTTTGGGTTAACTTTTGTGCATGGTGAGAGGGAAAGTCTTAAATTCACTATTTTGCTTGTAAATACCCAATTATAGCAGCATCATTTGTTGATAAACCTATCCTTTACCCATTGAATTTCTTTGGTATCTTTGTCAAAAATCAAGTGACTATAAATACACCTCCCTATAGTTTTGCACCATATTTTTAAACCAATCGCACCATTTAACACAGATCACTGATAAATTTTATCCATATGGAATTAACTGTTTAAAAATCAAAATTTCAACAAATTAAAATTGAAGCTCTTTGAAAATATTAAGAAGAAATTATTAATAAATGTGAAGAATGCATTTCTCTTCAAAAACAAATAAAATATGTTTCAGGAAAGATTTTAAGGTATACAGAAAAGCTTTTAAGTGACTAAATCATCAGTAGATAATGTTAAAGCATCAAATTAAGTATAATTTGATAAAATGTCCTTAGGCAAAACTCTAGAAACTCAGGAGGCAAAATGTCAGAACAACAGACTATACCCCTAAAACAACAAAATCACTCCAAAAGAACTTCTTGACTTTTCTAATATGTAAAAGCAAAAACCTGGGAAATATGTGTAGGAATGGCGATTAAAAGTGTGCAAGGAACATAAAGATGGATCAGTCTGAGTTTGTTAATATGGGCTCACTAAACACAGATTCTTCATTCAGTGTTTCAGCTTGACAGGTTAGGAAATGATCTAATAGTTTATTTGGTTGGTTTGCTGAAACATGGGTTACGTTGGTAGTCTATGCTAAATCCTGTTGAACTACTAGACCTGCCTTGGTATACTGTAGAAGAAGGTATCCAAAGGCTTAGGGAAATTGGCATGTTAGAGTGAATTTATCAAGTTAGACCTACAGACTCAAACTTGGAGTGCCCAGAAGAGGACACACCTTTTACCACAACAGTGAGGAACAAGTTTGTGAAGGGAGCCTCAGCATCCTTGAAGACAGCTGTGATTGCTATTTTATGTACATCAAATTTGACAGAGTGAACTGCCATAACTGAATTAAGACATTTAACTACAATGGGGCTGATTGGTCTCCATGGTGGTAGAGACCAAGTGGAGGCACTCAACTGACAAAGACGAGGTGGGCGTGGTTACCATAATAGACAGTGGAGTCAAAGCAGTAATCAGAATAGCCTGACTCATATGGACTTATGGTGTTGGATTCTTAGTTATGGTATCCCTAGGAGTGAAATAGATGGGAAATCTACTAAATATTTACTTGATCTGTACAAAGAGAAGAATTCTAGGTCAAGTGAATGAAAGTCTAACTTGAATTGCTGGAATAGAGTCACAGCCCCTCAATCAATTCCCAGATTTGAGCCAGTTAACAGATCCACAACCCCTTGAATGAATGAGGAGGCCAGGTCCCCTTGAGAAAGGAGCCCACTACACTGCCAAAAATTTTTACTCTGAATTTTCCTCCAAGTGTTCCCCAAAGGATGTAGGGCCCTTTATGAGGGTGACTGTTCATTGGGGAAAAGGAAATAATCAAACTTTTCTGGGATTACTGGATACTGGCTCTGAACAGACACTAATTCCAGGAGACCCAAAACATCATTGTAGCCTACCAGTCAGAGTGGAGGAGTATGGAGGTCAAATTATTAATGGAGTCTTAGCTCAGTTTCATCTCACAGTGGTCCAGTGGGTCCCTGAACCCATCCTGTAGCCATTTCCCCAATTCCAGAATGCATAATTGGAATAGATATACTCAGCAAGAAGTAGAACCCCCACAAAGAATCCCTGACAAGTGGAGTAAGGGCTATTATGGTAGGAAAAGCCAAGTGAAAGCCATTTTAACTGCCCCATACCTAGGAAAAGAGTAAACCAAAAGCAATACCACATTCCTGGAGGGATTGCAGAGATTACTGCCACCATCAAGCACTTGAAGGATGCAGGGGTGGTGATTCTTACATCTCCATTCAACTCACCTATTTGGCCTGTGCAAAAAAATGGATGGATCTTGGAGAATGACAGTGGATTATCATAAACTTAACCAGGTGGTGACTCCAATTGCAGCCACTGTTCCAGATATATTTTCATTGCTTGAGCAAATTAACATATCTCCTAGTACCTAGTATGTAGCTATTGATTTGGTCGATGTCTTTTTCTTGATTTCAGTTTCAAAGAAACAGCAGAAGCAGTTTGCCTTCAGCTGGCAAAGCCAGCAATACATCTTCCCTGTCCTACCTCTGGGGAATATCAAATCTTCAGCTCTATTTCATAATTTAGTCCACAGGAAACTTGATCACATTTTCCTTCCACCAGATTTCACACTGATCCATTATATTGGTGACATTATGCTGATTTGATCTAGTAATGAAGTGTCAAGGACTCTGGTCTTATTGGTAAAATATTTGCATGCTAGCTGGTGGGAAATTTAGCCCACAAAAATTAATGTGCCTTCTACCTCAGTGAAATTTCTAAGGTTCCAGTGGTGTGGGGCATGTTGAGATATTTCTTTTAAAGTGAAGGATAAGTTGTTACATACAGCCCCTCCTGCAACTAAAAAGGAAGCACGATGTCTAGTGGGCCTCTTTGGATTTTGGAGGCAACATATTCCTCATTTGGGTGTGCTACTACAGACTATTTATCAAGTGACTTGAAAAGCTGCTAGTTTTGAGTGGGGCCCAGAATAAAAGAAGGATCTTCAAATGCTTCAGGCTGCTGTGCAAGCTGCTCTGACATTTGGGCCATATGATCCAGCTGATTCAATGGTGCTAAAGTGGCAGTGGCATATAAAGAGGCTATTTGGAGTCTTTGACAGGCCTCTATTGGTGAATCACAGTGCAGTCCCTTAAGATTTTGGAGCAAAGCCCTGCCACATCTGCAGGTAACTGGTCTCCTTTTGACAAACAGCTTTTGGCTTATTACTGGGCATTAGTAGAGACTGGACACTTAACACTGGGACACCAAGTCACTATGCAGCATGAGCTGCTCATCATGAACTGTGTGGTGTCTGACCCATAGTATCATAAAGTTGGGCATACACAGCAGCTCTGCATCATTAAATGGAAGTGATGTATACAAGACTGAGCATGAGCAGGACTTGAAGACACAAGTAAGTAGCATGAAGAAGTGGCCAAAATGACCATGGTCTCCACTTATGTCTCACTACCTACCCTATCCTAGTCTGCACCTAAGACCTCATGGAGAGTTCCTTATGATTAGTTGACTAAGGAAGAGAAAACTCTTGTCTGGTTTATAGATGGATCTGCATGATATGCAGGCACCACTAGAATGTCTTATCCACTGTCATGGTATCCCACACTACATTACCTCAGATCAAGGCTGTCACTTCACAGCAAATGAAGTGCAGCAATGGGTCCATGCTCATGCAATTCACTGGTCCTATCGTGTTCCTCATTATCCTGAAACAGCTGGCTTGATAGAACAATGGAATGCCCTCTTAAAGACACAATTACAGTGCCAGCTAGTTGACAAAACTTTGTAAGATTGAGGCAATGTTCTCCAGGAGTCTGTATATGCTCTAAACCAGCATCTCTACCATAGCCAGAATTCTTGGTACCAGGAATCAAGGGGTAGAAAATGGGAACAGCACTACTATTTCCTCTAGTGAACCAATCTCAAAATTTTTACTTCCTATCTCCATGACCTTATTCTCTTTGGGTCTAGAGGTCTTAGTTCCAAAGGGAGGAATGCTCCCAGTTGGAAACAGCACAGATTCCATTGAACTAGAAGTTAATAATGCCAGTTGGCCACTTTGACTTCTTCCTGCATCTGGATCAACAGACAGAAAAGGGAGTTCCCATCCTGGCTGGTGTGATTATTCCTGATGACCAAGGGGTAGTTGAACTGATGTTGCATAATAGAGGTAAAGAAGAGTATGTATGGAATACAGAGGATCTCTTAGAAGGTCTCTTAGTACCACCATGCCCTGTAATTAAAGTCAATGGAAAACTACAGCAACCCAACTCTGCCATGATTACTAACGACCTTGACCCTTCAGGAATGAAGATTTGGGTCACTCGACCAGGCAAAGAACCAAGACCAGCTGAGGTGCTTGCTGAGGGTAAAAGGAGTATGGAATGGGTGGTGGGAGAAGGTAGTTCTAAATACCAATTATGACCACGTGACTAGTTGCAGAAATGAGGACTGTAATTGTTATGAGTATTTCTTTCTTGTTTGTGTGCATTATTTGTATTAACTGGTCTTCCTTGTAGGCATCCTATCACTGACAGCACTGTACTTCAGAATAGACCTTGAAGTGTTCTTTTTGATGATGAATGCAATGTCATTCCTCTTCAATTTGTCATTCCCGGCATAGTAGACCATATGACTGTCCGATTCAAAATGGCCAATGCCAGTCCATTTCAGCTTACTAATGCCTAGGATATAGATTATTTCATTTTTGAGGATTTCCAGTTTTCCTAGATTCATCCTTCAAACATTTCACTTTCCAATTATTAATGGATGCTTGCAGCTGTTTCTTCTCATTTTGAGTCGTGCCATATCAGCAAATGAAGGTCTCAAAAGCTTGACTCCATCCAGATCATTAAGGTCGACTGTACTTTGAGGAGGTGGCTCTTCCCTAGTCATCTTTTGAGCACCTTCCAACCTGAGGGGCTCGTCTTCTGGCACTACATCTAACAATGTTCTCTTACTATTCATAGGGTTTTCATTGGCTAATTCTTTCCAGAAGTAGAAAGACAGGTCTTTCTTCCTAGTCTGTCTTAGTCTGGAAGATAAGCTGAAACCTGTCCTCCATGGATGGCCCTGCTGGTGTCTGAATACCAGTGGCATAGCTTCCAGCATCACAGCAGCAAGCAAGCCCCCACAGTACCACAAACTGACAGAAGCATGGGTATACCAACTGAGATGTTTCAACAAATGGATGTAGTGCTGGAAGTGCTCACTTGTCTATGCTAAGAAAATTGGAAGACAACTACCTGGCCAGCCTACTGGAAGAGATCCATATTTATGCCTATTCCAAAAGAGATGATCCAATAGAAGGCAAAAGTTATCAAACAATATCATTAATATCACACACAAGTAAAATTTTGCTGAAGATCATTCAAAAGTGGTTGCAGCAGCACATCGACAGGGAAGTGTCAGAAATTCAAGCTGGATTCAGAAAAGGTTGTGGAATGAAGGATATCATTGCTGATGTCAGACGGATTCTGACTAAAAGCAGAGAATACTGGAAAGAATTTTACATGTGTTTTATTGACTATGGAAAGGCATTTGACTGTGTGGATCATAACAAATTATGGATAAAGTTGTGAAGAATGGGAATTCCAGAGCACTTAATTGTGTTCATGAGGAATCTGTACATAGATCAAGAGGCAGTCGTTCAAACAGAACAAGAAGATACTGCGTGGTTTAAAGCCAGGAAAGGTGTGCATCATGGCTGTATCATTTCACTACACTTATTCAATCTGTATGCTTGAGCAAATAATCTGAAAAACTGGACTATATGAAGAAGAATGCATCATCAGGATTGGACAAAGACACATCAACCTACATCATGCAGAAGAAACAACCTTGCTTGCTGAAAGTGAAGAGGACTTGAGACACTTACTGATGAAGGTCAAAGACTACAACCTTCAGTATGGATTACATTCAACATAAAGAAAACAAAAATCCTCACAATTGGACCAATAAGCAACAACATGATAAGCAGAGAAAAGATTGAAGTAGTGAAGGATTTCATTTTACTTGGATCCACAGTCAACTCCCAGTGAAGCAGCAGTCAAGAAATCATTGGGCAAATCTGCTGCAAAAGACCTCCTTAAAATATCAAAAAGCAAAAATGTCACCTTAAAGGCTAAGGTGTGCCTGACCCAAGCCATAAGTGTTTTCAATCTCCTCATATGCATGTGAAAGCTGGGCAATGAATAAGGAAGACTAAAGAATCGATGCCTTTGAGTTATGGTGTTGATGAACAATATTGACTATACCATGGTTTGCCAGAAGAATGAAAGTATCTTTCTTGAAAGAAGTACAACCAAAATGCTCCTTATAAACAAGGATGGAAAGACTATGTCTCACATACTTTGGACATGTTATCAGGAGGTATCAGTCCCTATAAAAGGACAGCATGCCATGCTTGGTAGAGTGGACGATCAGTGAAAGAGGAAGACCCTCAATGAGATAGATTCACACAGTGGCTGCAACAATGGGCTCAAGCATAGCAATGATTTGCACAGGTCTGGGCAGTGTTTCATTCTTCTGTGCATGGGTTCACTATGAGTTGGAACTGACTTGACAGCACCTGAAAACAACACATGTGCATTGAATATTTTTGTTTTCTTCATTTATGAATTGTAAGATGTAAACAGGGATAGTGTTTTTTCAGTTGTATGCATGTTAGTTGTATCATGTTAGGTGCAAGTATGACTTTGTAATTGTCTTTATTTAAAGATTGTGTATGGGATGTGAAGCCAAGATGGCGGAGTAGTCAGATGCTTCTGGTGGACCCTTTTACAACAAAGACCCAAAAAGCAAGTGATTCGATTATATATGGAAATCTAGAAACCCTGAACATCAAACGCAGAATTGAGGAACTGGAATGAGTGGCAGAGAGAGGGAGAGATGGTTTGGAAGCAGCAAGGAGTTGCCAGACCTGAGCCGGTGGAGCCTGAGCCCTTCAGGCCAGATCAGCTTGTGAGTGAGTGGTGAGGTAGGCAAGCGGCAGTGCTCGGGAGACTCGTTTCCTGCACTGGGAGAGACCCAGCCACTGAGAGTCTACACGGCCACCCAGAACCAGTGAGAAGCAGCCCTTGACGAAAGATAAGTACTTGCGTACAGCTTACCACATGGATTGAAAACACCCCTCTTAGGGAAAAAACCCTTTCCCATTTACCGCCCTGCTCCCTGCTTGGCATTGGGTCCTGGACTGGCTTCAGCAATTGCTGAGTCTCCTGGGCTGGAAGTAGGATCTGTCACACACCTGGAGCCATTCTCCCTGTCTTGGAGAGTGAACAAATTAACAAACAGGAAAAAATAAACTACCAGTTCCTCTGAGCCAGGAACCCAGGGTAGGCACAGCTCCTTTGTCTAGGCACAGGCATAAGGGATCCACAGACTTTGAGTGTCTTTCCTCCTAAATAGATTTGCATGGCCCCATCTCAACAGTGTAGGCCTTCATTACCACAGTACAACATGGTATATACCAGAACCCTAACTTCAACTGTTTCAGCTGTGAAGTGGCAGGTTCTTGACATATGACACTGCTCTGACCATTAAGCAGGGTTTTCACCTACTCACATCACAGGCCTGAGGACTGGTGGCTCCACCCTCACCACCTAGCAACCTGCCAGAGGGGCCTATGAATAAAAGGCTCCCTGCAGTCCTTACACAACAGTGTTAGGTGCTCATACTCTGGCTGCAAAACCCACTCACCTACAAGATTTAGAGAACAGAGATATGCCTTCCTCCTGGACACTCGAGGGCAGCCATCAGCACCCTGCCTTGCTCAGAGTGTGTCCCCCTGCTGCAGCCAGATGCCTGTGCCTACACCAATCACCCATGCCTGTCTAAGACTGTAAGTGAGCCTACACTACACACTTGTTGGCTATCTATCTGGGAGCCTGAGCTGAATCCATACAGGAGGAGTGGGCAGACTCCTGGGCTCATATACCTAGTAACAGATCTAACCACCTGCTGACAGAACATTAGAGCTTCAAGTGCCAGTAATCACTAACCATCTGCTGACAGAACATTAGAGCTTCAAAGGTGCCAGTAATCAAACTAGCTCATATGAGCAGCCTATTTGAGCATATCAAAACAAGATAAGAAACTAGGACACACTAAGCAAACATAAAATAAATAAATACAATAACTTATTGATGGCTCGGAGACAACAGTCAATATCAAATCACATAAAGAGGCAAACCACAATGGCTTCACCAAGCTCCCAAAGTAAAGAATCTAGAAATTTTCCAGAGGAGGAGAATTTCTTGGAATTATGGGAGGCAGAACACAAAAGATAAATATACAGAACTCTTCAAGAAATTAGGAAGGAAATTAAGCAAAATGTAGAACACACAATAGAGGAAATTAAAAAGAATAGAGAAGAGCATAATGACAAATTTAACAGGCTGCAAGACTCCATAGAGAGACAGCAATCAGAAATTCAGAAGATTAAGAATAAAATTTTAGAATTAGACAACTCAGTAGAAAGTCATAGGAGCAGAACTGAGGCAATGGAAGTCAGAATTAGTAAGATTGAAGATAAAGTTCTTGACACCAACTTATTTCAGGAAAAATCAGATAAAAGCATTAAAAAAATGAAGAAACCCTAATAATTATGTGGGACACCATCAAGAGGAATAGCCTACGAATGATTGCAGTACCAGAACAGGGGGGGATAACAGAAAATACAGAGATAATTGTTGAAGATTTTGGCAGAAAACTTCCCTGATATCATGAAAGATGACAAGATATCTATCCAAGATGGTCATCAAACCCCACATAAGGTAGATCCCAAAAGAAAGTCACCAAGACATATTATAATCAAACTTACCAAAACCAAAGATAAAGAGAGAATTTTAAGAGCAGCTAGAGATAAATGAAAAGTCATCTACAAAGGAGAGACAATAAGAATAGATTGGACTACTCTGCAGAAACCATGCAAGAAGGAAAGCAAAGGGATGACACATATAAAGCCTTGAAGGAAGAAAACTGCTGTCAGCCAAGAATTATATATCCGGAAGAGCTGTCTCTCAAATATGATGGCAAAATTAAGGCATTTCCAGATAAACAGAAGTTTACAGAATTTGCAAAAAACAAACCAAATTTACAAGAAATACTAATGGGAGTCCTCCAGTTAGAAAATCAATAACAGCAGATAACAACCCAAGACTAGAATACAGGACAGAGCAACCAGATATCAACCCAGATAGGGAAGCCACAAAAGCAAATCAAAGCTAAAACACTGAAAATAGGGAAACAGATGTCAATATGCAAAAGATGACAGCATTAAAAAAAAAGAGGGACTTAAAAATGTAGACATAGATTTTTCATATGGACAGGAATTCAAGGCGATATAAAAAAATAAAAGATTGGTATAAACTTAGAATAATAGGGATAAATATAGAGGTAACCACAAAGGAAACAAACAATCCTACAAGTCAAAATAAAAAACTAGAAAAATATATAAAGACTCAGCAAACACAAAATCAACAACAAAGAAAAAGATGAAAAGAAAATACATAAAGAAAAACAATTCAGCACAGAAAATTAAGTGGAACAAAGAAACTGTGAACAACACACAAAAAAAGACATCAAAATGACAGTACTAAACACATACCTATCATTAATTACAATAAACGTAAATGGGCTAAATGCACCAATAAAGAGACAGAGAGTGGCAGATTGGATAAAAAATACAATCCATCTATATGCTGCCTACAAGAGACACAACTTAGACTTAAAGACACAAACAAACTAAAGCACAAAGGATGGAAAAATATATATCAAGCAAACAACACTCAAAAAAGATCAGGAGTGACAATATTAATCTCTGACAAAATAGGCTTTAGAGTACAATCCACCACAGTGGATAAGGAAGGACACTATATAATGACTAAAGGGTCAATACACCAGGTGGACAAAACTATAAGAAATACTTATGCACCTAACAACAGGGCTCCAAAATACATGAAACAAACTAACAGCACTGAAAAGAGAGATAGACAGCTCCACAATAGTAGTTGGAGACTTCAACACTCCACTTTCAGTGAAGGACAGAACATCCAGAAAGGAGCCCAATGAAGACACAGAAGACCTAAATGCTACAATCAACCAACTTGATCTCATAGACATATACCGAACACTCCAGCAGCAGCCAAGTATACTTTCTTTTCCAATGTACATGGAACATTCTCCAGAGTAGACCCATATTAGGCCATAAAGAAAGCCTTAACAAAATCCAAAGCACCAAAATATTCAAAGCATCTTTTCCAACCATAAAGCCATAAAAGTAGAAATCAATAACAGAAAAAGCAAGGAAAAAAAATAAAACACATGGAAAATGAACAGCCCCTTGCTCAAAAACTACTGGGTTATAGAAGAAATTAAGGATGAAATAAAGGAATTCATAGAACCAAACGAGAATGAAAACACATCATACCAGAATCTTTGGGACACAGCAAAAGCAATACTCAGAGGTCAGTTTATAGCAATAAATGCACACATCCAAAAAGAAGAAAGGGCAATAATCAAAACATTAAACCTACAACTGGAAAAAGTAGAAAGAGAGCAGCAAAAGAAGTTCTCAGTGACCAGAAGAAAGGAAATAAAAAGAATAAATAAATAAATAAAAAGAATTAAGAGAGAATAGAAAAACAATCGAGAGAGTTAACAAGACCAAAAGCTGGTTCTTTGAAAAGATCAACAAAATTGATAAACCATTGTTCAAACTGACAAAAGAAAAACAGGAGAGGAAGCAGATAACCCATATAAGAAATGAGATGGGTGATATCACAACAGACCCAACTGAAATTAAAAGAATCATAACAGAATACTATGAAAAATTGTACTCTAACAAATTTGAAAACCTAGAGGAAATGGACAAATTTCTAGAAACTCACTACCTACCTAAACTAACACAAATAGAGATAGAACAATTAAATAAATCAATAACAGAAGAAGAGATTGAAAAGGTAATTAAAAAACTGCCAACAAAAAAAAGCCCTCGCCCAGATGGCTTCACTGGAGAATTCCACCAAACTTTCAGAGAAGAGTTAACACCACTACTACTGAAGGTATTTCAGAGCATAGAAAAGGATGGAGTACTCCCAAACTCATTCTATGAAGCCAGCATAACCCTGATACCAAAACCAGGTAAAGACACCACAAAAAAAGAAAATTACAGATCAATATCCCTCATGAACATTGATGCAAAAATACTCAACAAAATTCTAGCCAATAGAATTCAGCAACATATCAATAAAATAATTCAACATGATCATGTGAGATTGATACTAGGTATGCAGGGATAGTTCAACATTAGAAAAACAATCAATGTAATCCATCACATTAATAATACAAAAGACAAGGACCACATGATATTATCAATTGATGCAGAAAACACATTTGACAAAGTCCAACACCCATTCATGATAAAAACTCTCAACCTAATAGGAATAGAAAGGAAATTCCTCAACATTATTAAGGGCATTTATACAAAGCCAACAGCCAACTTCATCCTAAATGGAGAGACTTTGAAAGCATTCCCCTTGAGAACAGGAACCAGACAAGGATGCCCTCTATCACCACTCTTATTCAACATTGCGCTGGAGATCCTAGCCAGTTATGCTAGAAAAAGAAATAAAGAGCATCAAAATTTGTAGGGAAGAACTCAAAGTATCTCTGTTTGCAGATGATATGATCTTATATGTAGAAAACCCCAAAGAATCCCCAAGAACGCTATTGGAACTAATAGAAGATTTCAGCAAAGTTTCAGAACACATGATGAACATACAAAAGTCAGTTGGATTCCTTTACACCAACAAAGAGAACTTCGAAGAGGAAATCACCAAATCAATACCATTTACAGTAGCCCCCAAGAAGATAAAATACTTAGGAAGAAATCTAACCAGATACATAAAAGATCTATACAATGAAAACTACAAGACACTACTGCAAGAAACCAAAAGATACCTGCGTAAGAGAAAAACATACCTTGCTCATGGCTAGGTAGACTCAACATTGTGAAAATGTCTATTCTACCCAAGCGATCTACAGATGCAATCCAGATCCAAATTCCACCAGCATTTTTCAATGAGATGGAGAAAAAAATCACTAACTTAATATGGAAAGGGAAGAGGCCCCAAATAAGAAAAGCTTTACTCAAGAAGAAGAAAATGGGAGGCCTCACACTACCTGATTTTAGAACCTATTATATCGCTACAGTAGTCCAAACAGACTGGTACTGGTACAACAACAGATTCATAGACCTATGGAACAGAACTGAGAATCCAGACATAAATTCATCCACCTATGAGCAGCTGATATTTAATAAGGGCCTAAAGTCCATTAACTGTGGAAAATACAGTCTTCTTAAAAAATGGTGCTGGCATAACTGGATATCCATCTGCAAAAAACTGAAACAAGACCCATACCTCACACCATGCACAAAAGCTAACTCAAAATGGATCAAAGACTTAAATAAAAAATTGAAAACTATGAATATTATGGAAGAAAAAATAAAGACAATGCTAGGAGCCTTAATACATGGCATAAACACAATATGAACCAAAAGTAACAATGCACTAGCACAAGAAGGAGACTAGATAATTGGGAGCCCCTAAAAATCAAACACTTATGCTCATCAAAATACTTCACCAAAAGAGTAAAAAGACAAGCTACAGACTGGGAAAAAAATTTTGGCTACAACAAATGTGATCAGCATCTAATCTCTAAAATCTACAAGATACTGCAAAACCTCGACAACAAAAAGACAAATAACCCAATTAAAAAATGGGCAAAAGATATGAACAGGCACTTCATCAAAGAAGATATTCAGGTGCCTAACAGACACATGAAGAAATGCTCAGGATCATTAGCCATTAAAGAAAAGCAGATCAAAACTACCATGAGGTATCATCTCACCCCAACAAGGCTAGCATTAATCCAAAAACCACAAAATAATAAATGTTGGAGAGATTGTGGAGAGACTGGAACACTTATACACTGTTGGTGGGAATGTAAAATGGTGCAGCCACTTTGGAAATCTTTTTCCTTAAAAAGCTAGAAATAGAAGTACCATACGATCCAGCTATCCCACTCCCTGGAATATATCCTAGAGAAATAAGAGCTGTCACAGGAAAAGATATATGCACACGCATGTTCATTGCAGCACTGTTCACAATAGCAAAAAGATGGAAACAACCTAGCTGCCCATCAACGGATGAATGGATGAACAAATTATGGTATATCCACACAATGGAATACTACACAATGATAAAAAACAACGATGAAGCCATGAAACATAACATGGAGGAAGCTGGAGGTCATTATGCTGAGTGAATTTAGTCAGTCACAGAAGGACAAATATGTATAAAACCACTATTATAAGAACTCAAGAAAAGGTTTAAGCACAGAAGAAAACATTCTTTGATGGTTATGAGAGTGGGCAGGGAGGGGAGGTTTATTTAGTAACTAGATAGTAGATAAGAATTATCTTAGGTGAAGGGAAGGACAGCACACACTACAGGGGAAGTCAGCACAACTGGACTAAAGTAAAGCTAAGAAGTTTCCTGAATACAGTCAAACATTTTTAGGGACAGAGTAGCAGGGGTAGGGGTCTGGGGACCATATTCAAGGGACAACTAGGTCAATTGGCATAACAAAGCTTATTAAGAAAATGTTCTGCATCCTACTTTGGTGAGTGGCATCTGGGGTCTTAAAAGCTTGCAAGCGGCCATCTAAGATGCATCAATTGGTCCCAACCACCTGGAGTAAAGGAGAATGAAGAACAGTAAAGACACAAGGAAAGTATTCACCCAAGAGACAGAATAGGGCCACATAAACCAGAGACATCATCAGCCTGAGACCAGAAGAACTAGATGGTGCCTGGCTACCACCAATGACCGCCCTGACAGGGAACACAACAGAGAATCCTGTATGGAGTAGGAGAAAGTGGGTTGCAGAACTCAAATTCTAGTACTAAGACCAGACTTAATGGTCTGACTGAGACTGGAGGAATCCTGGAAGGCATGGCCCCTGGATTCTCTATTAGCCCAGAACTAAAACAATTTCCAAGGCCAACTCTTAAGACAGGGATTGGACTGGACTGTGGGACATAAAGTGATACTTGTGAGGAGTGTGCCTCTTAGCTCAAGTAGATACAAAACACTAAATGGGCAGTTTCTGTCCAGAGGTGAGATGGGAAGGCAGAGAGGGTTAGGAGCTGGTTGAATGGACATAGAGAATCAGGGGTGGAAAGGAGGGGTGTGCTGTCACAGTATGGGGAGAGCAATTAGAGTCACATAACAATGTATGTATAAATTTTTGTATGGGAAAAAATTAAAAAAATAAATATTGTGTATGGCTTAGGGAGATGTGTACAGGTGCCAAGATGACAAAGGATGGGATGTGATGGTTAAGATTGTGTGTCTACTTGGGGCCATGATTCTTGGTGGTTTGGTGGTTATGATGTAGTTTCGCAGTCGTATAGTGATGTAATCACATCCATAATGAGATCTGATATGATGTGATCACTTCGATGATGTGATCTGTTATGAGCAGCCAATCAGGTGAAAGGCAGTTTCCTTGGGGGTGTGGCCTGTATCCAATATATGTGGACTTTCTGGCACAGCTTGTGGACTTTTCTCGCTCTGGATCTTGCAGTTGGTTCCAGTTTATCTGACCTCTAGTTCTTGGTATTTTGCTAGCAGCTTACCTGCCATCTTGGGATTTGTTGATCTTCGCAGCCTGTGAGCCAGAATCCTGCTGGTTGACCTGCTGATCTTAGATTAGCCAGCCCCTACGGCTATGTGAATCAGAAGAAGGCAATCCCAAGCTTTTAAGACTCCAGATGCTGTATAGCAAAGTAGGATGTAGAACATTTTCTTTATGAATTGTGCTATGCCAGTTGACCTAGATATCCCCTGAGACCATGGTTCCCAGCCCTCACCCCCAGTAACTCGGTCCTTAAGGTGTTTGGCTGTGTCTAGGAAGCCTCTATGACTTTGTTTTGGTCAGATTGTGCTGACTTCCCCTATATTATCTGTTCTCTTTCCGCTCACCAAAGTTAACAGTTGTCTACTATCTAGTTAGTGATTTGCCTTCTCACCCCTCCCCTCCCTCGTAAACATCAAAGTTTTTTTTTTCTGTGTATAATTTTTTTCTTGTTTTTTTATAGTAGTGGTCTTATACAATATATGTCCTTTTGTGTTTTACTTATTTCACTCAGCATAATACCTCCAGATTCATCCTTGTGATGAGATATTTCACGGATTCATCATTGTTCTTTATCTTTGCTTAACATTCCATTGTGTATGTATATCATAAGTTGTTTATCCATTCATCTGTTGATATGGGCACTTAGGTTGTTTCCATCTATTTACTTTTGTGAATAATGCTGCAATGAACGTGGCTATGCATATGTCTATTTGAGTGATGGCTCTTATTTCTCTAGGATATATTCCTAGGAGTGGGATATGCTGGATCATTTCTATTGCTAGCTTTTTAAGGAGGTATTCCATAGTGTTTGCACCATTTTACATTCCCACTAGCAGTGCGTAAGAGTTCCAGTCACCCTGTAACCTCTCCTGGTTTTTTTTTTTTTTTTTTGATTATTGTCAGAGATGTTGGGGTGAGAAAGTATCTCATTGTAATTTTGATTTGCGTGTCTCTAATGGCTAGTGATCTTGAGCATTTCCTCATATGTCGGTTAGCTACCTGAGTGTCTTTTTGGTGAAGTGTCTGTTCATCTCCTTTGCCCATCTTTTTAATTGGATTATTTATCTTTGTTATTGAGGTGTTGAAGTATTCTATACATTGTAGAGATTAGACCGTTGTCTGATATGTTCTAGCCAAAAAAATTTTCCCAGCCTTCTAAGTTCTTTTTTTACTCATTTGGTGAAATCTTTTAATGAGCGTAAGGGTTTAATTTTTAGGAGCTCCCAGTTATCTAGTTTATCTTCTAGTGTTTGTGCATTGTTAGTTATTGTTTGTATTCTATTTATGGCATGTATTAGGGCCCCTAATGTTGTCCCTATTTTTTCTTCAAAGATTTTTATCTTTTTAGGTTTTACATTTAGTCCTTGATCTATTTTGAGTTAGCTTTTGTGTACTGTGTGATGTATGGATCCTCTTTCATTTTCTTTTCTTTTTTTTTCAGATGGATATCCAATTTTGCCAGCACCATTTGTTAAAAAAAAATTGTCTTTTACCCATTTAATGGACTTTGATCCTTTGTCAAATATCAGCTCACCATAGGTGCGTGGATTTATATCTGTGTTCTTGATTCTGTTCCATTAGTTTATGTGTCTGTTCTTTTATCAGTACCGGGCTGTTCTGACTATGGTGGCTGTATAGCAGATGCTGAGATCAGGTAGAGTAAGGCTTCCTATTTTTTTCTTTTTCTTCAGTAATGCTTAGCTTATCCAGGGCTTCTTTCCTTTACATATAAAGTTGGTGATTAGTTTTTCCATCTCATTAAAGAATGAAGCTGGTATTTGGATCACAATTGCATTATATCAGTAGATCACTATGGGTATAATTGACATTTTCACACTGTTAAGTCTTTCTGTGCATGATCATGATGTGTTTTTCCATTTATGTAGGCCTCTTTTGTTTTCTTGCCATACTGATCATTTGATAATTTGACCTTTTAGCAAATAGACTAATGATATTTGTTAGAAGAAGGATCCTTTATCTCTGGAACACTAGGGTTGTTGATGAGAAAAAGCTCATCGATCTATGGATTTTTGTGACCTGACTCTCCAAGGAAAATCATCTAAGTTATACAACTCTCTGAGCCTATTAAACAGAGATGCTTCATAATTGAAGTACTCACCACGGTGTGAGATAATCCAGGAATCTAGTTAGAGCCTGTGTCCAATATGGGAAGGAAGGGCCTGGTGGCCATGCAGGATGTTTTAGAACCTCTGTCTGCTTTGCCTGTGCTGCTTGCATGTTTGCATCCTTGAAACTGTCAGTAAAGCTTGACTCTGGCTAAGATTTCTGATTTATTTGATCTGATTTGACAATTCAACCCTTTGTGTTATATCACTTAAGCTTCATAATGTTGTTACAATAGTCTCATTGGTTAAACCATGTCTTCATAACATCATGTAATAGATTGGTTTACCCATTAGTTAAATGATATCAAGGGAGCCTGAAAATTCACTACAGTTCCAAAAGCTTCTTGAACCAGTCAAACAAAATAGTTGATACACTTGTAAAACCTAGGTCCTAATCTTCAAGCAAAATTATTCTTTGTAAGAAAAAGAACCAGAATTTTTATTAAAAATGTTATTGTAATAAGTATATAGGTAACCAGAATTTTGACTTTGACCATTCTTATTGTTATTAAAAAATTGGAAATTTAAATAGCTTAATAGTATTTACTTTTAACATATTTACATTTGCTATAAGAAAGAAAGAAAAGATAACGGGTATTTTCTAGTACAATCTTCGGAACATAATAGATGCTCCAAAATTTTGTCGGATAAATAAAAAATACTTTGCAACTATCTGTCTTATAAATTTTGTATAAAGCCACACTCCACATGCCTGATACCAATTGATTTGCTGAAAAATATTGAAATATATTTTCTGTTTTTTCTATGGAAAAGAAGCATGCAAACAAATACTTACAGCATCAAGGGAATTCTAAGACCCATCCTTTACTGAATTATTGTGAAAGATAGCATGTAACATCAATGCTTTATTGTGATTGTCTAATAAACTTAGAGATAATATTTTTGTAATCTGCTAGACTACTAAAATATAGGAGTAGGAGTTTGCATGTTGTTTTGGGAAAAATAAGTTCAAAAAAACAATATATCCTGCTTACCCAGAAAACCTCTACACAAAGATAGAGGGGAAGAAAACAGTTTTATTACAGAATAGGAATTAAACTAGACAGTGATGTGCACAGGCATTCTGCTAAAGCGATTGTAAATACAGAATCTCACCCTTTTATACAGCCAAGCTGGATATGACCCATTACATAAATGTCCTCAAGATAAACTATAGCTAGTTCTCAATAAGAGGATTAGACAGCTCCATTTGTCACATAGAATTCTTCTACATTCACTTGGTAATTGGAGTGGCACCTGTGTTACCTTATTGTATTTATCCAGTGAACAAACAGAGCTCATCTCTATGACAAGCAGGTAGTTTTACTACTTGGAGCCAGGTGCCTAAGTTAAACTCCTACCCTTTCACTGAGAAGGTGTCCTGGATTGAATTGTGTCCCCCCAAAATATCTGTCAACTTGGCTGAGTCATGATTCCCAGTATTGTATAATTGTGTACCATTTTGTAATCTGATGTGATTTCCTTCTTTATGTGTTGTAAATTCAATCACTGATCTAATAAGATGGATTAGTGGCAGTTATACTGATGAGGTATACAAGATTGGATAGTGCCTCAAGCTAGTCTCTTCTGAGATATAACAGAGAAGCAAGCAGAGACACATGGGAACCTCATACCACCAAGAAAGCAGTGCTAAGAGCAGAGCGCATCCTTTGGACCTGAGGTTCCTGTGCTGAGATGCTCCCAGACCAAAGGAAGACTGATGCATCACAAGGACCTTTCTCCAGACCAGACAGAGAGAGAGAAGGCCTTCCCCTGGAGCTGATGCCTTGAACTTGGACGTGTAACCTATTAGGCTGTGAGAGAATAAATTTCTCTTTGTTAAAGCCATCCACTTGTGGTATTTCTGTTAGAGCAGCACTCGATGACAGAAGGGGAAATCGGAGAACTGCCTTCCTTGTCCACCACCCCATCTGCCATCTGTCAGTTTGTCATACTGTGATGACTTGCACGTTGCTATAATGCTGGAAGTGACGTCACTGGTATTTCAAATACCAGCGGGATCATCCACGTGGAGAGATTTCAGCAGAGTGTCCAGACTAAGGCAGACTAGGAAGAAAGGCCTAGCAATCTACTTACCAAAATTAGCCAATGAAAACCCTGTGGCTCACTATAGACTATTGTCCAATACAGTACTGATAGCCTCCTAGATTGGAAAGCACTCAAAATATGCAGTGGCTGCGACAAGGGATTTAAGCATACCAACTATTGTGAAGATGGCTCAGAACCTAGTAATGTTTTGTTATGTTGTACATGGGTCAGTGCGTTGGAGCTGACTTGAAGACAACTAACACGTTTCTTGATGTTTAGATTTCAAAGAGATGGCTCCCATGCCCTTAAGAAAAAACAATTCTGTGTTGTAAAACTGTCAAGAGGCTTATTTAGCTTTTAAAAAGATTTGCATGTATTTCAAAAGGACAGAGAAAAAATTTACAACAAAACTTCCCAAAAGGAAGCGCTCTAAGAAAAGAGGAGAGGGATTTCTTTACTGTTTTTTTTCATCATGACAATTATTTTTTCTTTTTAGATTTTGTTTGCTCTTACAGTAGAATAAGCCTTCTGATGAAAATTATATCTTAGTAGCATTTAAAACAAAACATGTGTTCCACAAATGTTCTTCACAGTTCCTTTACTTATTCTATCTAGTTTTCAGTTTTACAAAGGCTTATTAATAAATCTGAGGGGAGCAGTTTGCCCATGTCAATCAAAACTGTAGCATTTTTTTTTTTTTATTTAAGACACATACACACTATCTTCTTCACAAGATTTTCTGAAGAGAAGTTTAGACTCTTAGCTCTTCCCTTCTGAGATATTTTAGAGGTTGTTAAGCATGAAAGCTAGAGGCCTATGACCATTTCATGTTGTATTTTTGGCGTGGAATAACCCACTTTACAAAATGATGCATCTCTAGAATAAATATTGCAGTGGAAGAGATCAGACAGGTGTTACACAGCGAGGCTTTTTTTTTTTTTTCAAAATGAGCAGAAAGAATATTTTGATATCAACCTTACCAGAGATGTCCCAGTCATTCTCCTCGCCAATGCTGAAATAGAAGATTCGTTCCTTAATGGAACAACCAGAATGCAAATACTGAGAATGTTCACACAGTGTGAAGACTGTAACCGATTTCACTGAACAACTTGTGTAGAAATTGTTAAATGGGAACCTAAACTGCTGTGTAAACATTCACTGAAAACACAATAAAATATTATTAACAGAAAAAAAAGATTTATTCCTTTCTTCCTCCCTTACTTTCTTCCTGCCTTGTTTCCTTCTCTCCTTCCTTCCTTAAGCATTCCCATGTCTACCATGGTTAGGTGGTCTGCAGTCACTGGCCTCACAGACTACTTTAGGAAGGGGCCCTTGCTGATTCTTCAGTCCAACCTGAGCACTGAGAGAACACTGAGCCCAGGGAGGGTTCTTCTGCCTAGGAATGCCAGCAGTAGTTTCTGAAAGGGTGATATCTCAGAAAGATTTTGAATAATAGGTGGGGATGTGTCAGGTGGTAACAGTGGATAAGAGTCCCTGGGTGGAAAAAATGGTCAATGATCTCAGCTGTTAATCAAAAGGTTGGCAGTTCGAATCTAATCTTAGGTGCCTCCTAAGAAAGGCCTGGCAATCTACTGAAAAATCAGCCATTGAAAACCTCATGGAGCATAGTTATGCTCTGACACATGGAGTCGTCAGGCATTGGGACTGACTAGATGCCAATTGGTTTAAAGTAGGATAAGTCATTTTTGACAGACCAAAGCCATAAAGACTTGAATGAGCATATTTAGAAATGACATCTTCTTTAGTGGCTATTTGCTCAGTTGCAAGAGGAGAAAAGTCAAGAAAAAAGCTAGAATGTGAGTTAGGCACTATATCTTAAAGGGCTTAAGCAGTATTAGCCTAGGCAAAGTATTTTGCATTTAATCCTGAAAAAGATACATATGTAACAAACTGTTTGTCATTTCGGTATGTTTTTCATGTAAAATTCAGAGACATTAATTACATTCATCATGTTGTACAATCATCACCATGATCCATTTCCAAATTTTTTCAACACCCTTAATAGAAACTCAAAAAAAAAAAAAAAAAAAAAAACCCCAAACCCATTGCTGTTGAGTCAATTCCAACTCATAGCAACCCTATAGGACAGGGTAGAACTGTCCCATAGGGTTTCCAAGGTACACGTGGTGGATTCGAACTGCCAACCTTTTGGTTAGCAGCCGTAGCTCTTAACCACTACGCCACCAGGGTTTCCAAACAGAAACGTAGTGCTCACGAAATAATGACTCCCCTTTCCCTCCTCTTCCCCTCCCCTGGTAACCACTAATAAACTTTGGTCTCCATACATTTGCCTATTCTAGATATTTCATATAAGCAGGATCATACAATATCTGACCTTAAGTGACTGACATTTCACTCAGCATAATGTTTTCAAGTTTTATTTATGTTGTGGTATGTTTCAGGACTTTATTTCTCTTTATGGTTGAGTAATCGTCATATAGATATTCCACATTTTGTTTATCAATTCATCTGTTGATGGACAATGTACTGCCATTAAGCAGGGATGGAAAAATCAGATATATTATTGTAGCAAAATGTTTCTCTGGTGATGGCTTTGAGTATAAACCCATTGTCATCAAGTCAATTCCAACTCATAGCGACTGTATAGAACTGTCCCACAGGGTTTCCAAGGAGCAGCTGGTAGATTTGAACTGCTGACTCTTTAGTTAGCACCCAAGCTCTTAACCACTATGCAACCAGTATGGACTAGTACAAAAAAAAGATAACAGGATGTGGCAGGGGGATCCATGAGAAGGCTGTGGCAATACAAGGGAGAAGTTAGAGTGGTAGGAATCTGTCACTGGCAGAAAGGAATGGATTCACCTTGTCAAAGATGGAAAGCCAAAGGGCAGCATTTGAGAATTTGGACTTAAATAGACAGATGTGGATTTTTCCATGAGCAAGCAAAAAATAGCCAACTGTTACTACTCACACTATTGACTAATGGAATTTCTGCAATGTTTCTTGTCAGTTAAAAAAAAAAAAAAGGTGAATATTTTATAACCAAACTTCTTTCTTGGAAGTTCTGGCTGGAAGAGTGAATTGAGCATAGGCTTTTATGAGGTGACAGTGGAGGACATTCAGGGTCACTTTAATGAAGGGCTAATTGGGCACCATAAGCTGATGAGCAAAGCACCTGTGTTCTTATCCTTGTTGTGCCATTGCTTTGCTTTATAACCCCAGACCAAAGTCTTAACTGGTTGAATTTCAGTGTCCTCAAGTGCAGAAACTGGATAGACAACCACTGAAGACTCTTTTAGCCCTTATGTCCTATGACTCTTGATTGCCATTATTTAATTTGGAGCTCATGGCCTAGTTTTCAATTTAAAATTCCCTTTTCTATTTTTGGTCCTCATGAGAAAAACTTTCCATATCTTAAGGAAGATTTGTTCACATCTACTTTATGTGAATGAATTAAACATATCAATATATATATGTATATAGATTTATGTAATAGAATACTTCTCTCTTTATTGTTTTATTAAGGTCATCTTTCTCATGTTAAAAAAAAAATAGCCACCAATTATTCTCATCTGTGAAGTGGAGATCCCGTTCTGAAACTATTCTACAGAATGAAACAAAAGGACGTAATGTGATTTCACTTAACTGGTAGATGATACTGTGCAGTGGCACAGGATGGAGTTCACAACAAGAGCTTCAGTCTTCCTTATGCTCTGCTTCTGATGGCCATTGGAATGCTCCAATTTACTTTTCAAACCTAGTTAGGATATATTTACTTTTACCTTAGTTAAACATTCAGAGAAAAATCATATCTCTATCCAAATGAAGAGGACTTCGCTTGCCAGTTCAGTTTCCTGGAGCTCAGGCAGATGATAACCTAAGAGAAAGTATTACTCAAGGAAGGGGTGAGGCAGAGAAGAAAACCCATACTTACGAACTCCTCATCTACGTATATGCCAGAAGGTGTCTTCGAGCCTTGCTCATCATGCATTTGCTAACTGTAACAGTTCTGTAAGTATTCTTTCCATGCTTAAGAACTGAATCACATAAAATGCATGCCCCAGATCATGTAACTAGAAATATATATACATAAATATATATATATATATATATTTAGAAGAGCTAGGATTAGAATACAAGTTTAATCCTAAAAACCTTCCTTTACATCTTACTCTCATCCAAAACTAAACCACCTATTACCCCTCCCCTGAAAGCAACACCAGAAAACTCACCACTAACTCCGTGCAACTGGAGAAAAGCCTGGCCAGGGAAGAACTAAGTTTGGTTACAAGCCTAATACTCCGTGCGCTAGTAGAGTCTTACATTTATCATCAAGTTTAATCAGAAAATCAGATACTGCTATACTCATTTTTTTATGAATTAGTTAAAATACATCTCAGAAAGATTAAATAACTTCATTAAGGTCACATGAAAAATAAATGGTAAAGTTGGAATCAAACATGTGTATGTCTTGTTACAAAGCCAGCCCCACATCTGGGGTGGTTTACACAGAGTTTGGGGTTTAGGGCACAGCAAATACAAACTGTTATATAAATTAGTTTTATTGTCTCTACCATCTAATTGAGGAAACTGATACATAAGGAGATTATATGTCTCAACCATAGTTACAAAGTTAGAAGGTTTAAAGTAGGAAGTCAAATCCAGGTCTATAGCCCTAAAGCCACATGGAGTGCTATGGGCTTTATGCTCTTTTTTTAAGGATTTTCCATCTGCCCCAAATGCCCTTCTCTTCATGTTGGGAAACTTACTTTTCAAGGTTATGGACATTTAATAACAAAACCCAAAACTTTTTAAGCATCTGTAGTGGTCCCAGGCATTGTACTACATGCTGGAGAAACTCCAGTGATAAATTCATTTGCCGTGCTCAGTCTAATAGAAAATTCCCTGCAATCCTGGTCCAATCCCATACCTTCTATGAAACTTTTCACATTTCTCCAGGAAGAAGTAATATCTGTCTTTCCTTCACCTTCCTAGCAGTTCCCTTGGGCCTCTGTTATGATATTATTAATGTCATTGTTTGATTGCATTTATTTATAAGTCTGTCTTGATATCTGTTAAAATTTTAGTTCTGGAGGGCAAGATAAATGCAATCCTTGCCCTCTATCCTCCAAAATGCCCTCAGATAGGACTCATTAATTATTTGTTAGTTTTGAGAAATTGGGTAAAAATACTCACAGACAGAGAGTGGTAAGAAGGAAATAGCTTGGTAACCAGAAAAGATTATCCTTGGTGATTCATCCAGCACTGTATAATGAATGACTCAGCAAAGCCATATGGCATTTGGGAAGGCACATGCTAAACTTTTGGCCCAATAATGCTTTCCTGTCTTCTCTCTCATCACCTTCTCAGACAGAATTTTCATAAAAACAGCTTGGAAGCTCAGATGCTTTCCCGGCTGCCATCCTGTCGCTAAGATAATTACTGTGCTAATCACCAACACCTTGCAGATTAGTGGAGATTAGAAATTGGCTGGAGGAGTGAGAAGGAAGACTGGCTCAAAAGCTGCATTTTTAAGAACCCCCAGAGGACTCTCAGCCTCCTGGTAGATTGGCTGCTAAAAGGGGAGAAGGCAAAATATTTTGGATTATTGCTCAGGAGAACCTGTGTGGGCCATTGTGTATCTATGAGCTAGTAGAGGAGTGCTAAAATTTACCCTTTAGCCTGCAAATAGTGGCTCAAAAGAGGAACCATGGAACATTGTTTTTATCAGAAATTACAGTAGATGAGAAAAATGGTCCCTACTCCTAATCACAAGTTTTTAACTACATGATAGAATGTCTGGCAAGGCCCAGGTTTATTTGGTCTCAGAAAACTTGTTTCCCCACCACCTAACTCTGTCCCCCTATTTCACAGAACAGGTGTTAGATGCTTTTATGTAATTTGCTTATTTAATCTACACTAAGTGATACAGAGAAAAGTATTTCCTTTATAGTTATGGGGATAAAAGCTCAAAGGGTTTATTTAAGTGGCATACTCAAGGTCAGCAGAGCTGTGATTTGAATCAAAGTCTGTGTATCACATCCCTAATGTGACAGTAACAATGCATCTTCTTGGCAGAGGAAAGGAGAGCTCTGAGCAGCTTAGAGGCAGCCTATAAACTCGAGAATGACTAGGCCCCTTCAGTGTGGTGTAGAGGAATGTAGAAAACAGCAGTTAGTTCCAGCAGTTACTGTAATGATATTGAAATGAGGTATGCAGTTGGGTTACAGGTTGGGAAAGTGATCTAGAAAACTGGGATCTTCTTCTAGACCTATTCCTCCTTGTCAGGTACATGAAGGAAATATATGCCCAGGATATAATGAATGACTGATGAAGATGCCTAGTATAAAACCCTGGTGAGCTTGGCTGGACCACATAGAAAGCTTTGTTACCTAAAGTAAAATCAAGAAACAAAACAAAACAGAAATTATTTTTCCATAAAACTTAGATTGTTGCTATTGTTGTTAGTTGCTGTTGAGTCAATTCAGACTCTTAGTGATCTCTATAGGGCAGTTCTACTCTGTCCTATAGAGTCGATATGAGTAGGAGTCAACTTGACAGCAAGGGGTTTGGTTTGTTTTGGAATCTTTACAGAGGCAGACCGTCATATCTTTCTCCTGCAGAGTGGCCGGTGGGTTCAAACCACAGAACTTTTGGTTAGCTGCTGGGAGCTTAACCACTATGCCACTGGAGGTCCTTGTGACCACTATACCACCAGGGCTCCATGAGCTGGATTACAGAGGTTCAACAGTTCAAATCCACTAGCTGCCCTTTGGAAACCCGATGGGGCAGTTGTACTCTGTCCTACAGAGTTGATATGAGCTGGCATCGTCTTGATGACAACCCGTTTGGTTTGGTTTGGTTTGGTAATTATTCAGTTGAAACTCTTGGATAAAGCAGCAGTCTCTTCAGCTAACTTATCTTGTCAGACTGAGGGACAGCCAAGAGCTGGAATCTGTCTGATCCTTTCTCCCCTAGGCCACTCTCCTTGGACTGAAAGTGCAGCAGTCACAGGCTGACACTCCAATGCAGGAGGTTTTTAGATCCTAACCAGTAAAATTCTTGGACTCTGGCTCATTAAACTGTCCCTGCTCTTCGCTGCATACAAATTCCTTTGGAAATTCTAATTCCTTCTGATTCCTATGGGATGGAGTGAAGTTGAAGAATTGATTTTTGACAGAGATGCAAAAACAATTGAAGAAAGTATAATTTTTCTAACCAATGTTTGCTGGAACAATTAGTCATTTATAAGCAAATACACAAATCTTGATCAGTACCTCAAACTTTTCAAGAAATTAAGTCAAATAGGATGCTAGAATTTAATTTTATATGCAAAATGTGAAACTGTAAGTTTTAAAAGAAAGCCTGGGAGACAATCTATATGACCTGGGTTAGTCAAAGAGTTCTTATATACATATGCATATAGCAAGCACAATCCATAAATGAAACTATCGATAAATTAGATATCATTAAAGAAAACGTTCTGTGAACAGCACTGTTAATAAAATATAAAAGATGAACGACAGACTGAGAGAACATATGCAAATCAATCACATATCTAACAAATCATGTATGTATAGAATATAGGAAAAACACTCAAAACTAAACAATAAGCAAACAACCCAATTTTAAAAAGGGGGGGGCAAAGCATTTGAACAGACACTTCACCGAATTGATATACAGATGAGAAAAAAATCACATAAATAGTTGCAAATGCAAATTAAAACTACCATGAGATACTACTTCTTAACTATTAGAATGAGTAAAATTTAAAATATGACATTATCAGGTGCTGGTATGACTGTGTAGCAACTGGAGATCTCACACATTGCTGGTGGAAATGCAAAATTGTACAGTCACCTTTTATAACAGTTTGGAAGTTGCTTATAAACTTAACTGGACACTTACAACAGGACTCGGCAATCCCACTCCTGAGTATTTGTACTGGGGAAGTAAAAACGTGTTCACACAAAAGCACGAGAATATTTACATCAGCATCACTTGCAATTGCCCAAAACAGAAACAACCCAAATGTCGATCAATAGATGAGTGGCTACGCACACTCTGATACATCTGTATTATAAAATACTACTCAAAAACAAAAAGAAATGAACTATTTATACCCACAAAAACCATGGATAAATCTCAGTTGCATTATGCTGAGTATCTAGACTCAAAAGACTACTTAGTATACGATTCCATTTAGAGATATCTGGGAAAATGCAAACTGTAGAGTCAGAGAACAGGTCTGTGATTATCAGAAGTTAAAAGAGATGAAAAGGTTTGACTACAAAGAGCAAGACAAGGGAAATTTCTGTGATAATGCAATGATTCTGTATCCTGATTACGATGGTGGTTACATAAATATATGCATGTTTAAAACTTATACAATCATAAACCTTGAAAGGAGAACTTTATAGAATATTAGATTTAAAATAAAAAGCAAAACTTCAAATGTCCTAGCAATGACTGTAACAGAATTCTGCATGTCATTTGGAAGATTTGTAACAGAGTTTCTATTATGACGTCCTCCCTTATATAACAATTATGCAGTAAAACCTGGAACCTGTGTAAGGTGGGAACGTAGCAGAGAAGGAAAACTCACATATTTTCCACGAAAATGAACGACAGAAAAGTGGTAAGACTGCTCCCTGTCAAAGACAGAAAAACAAGGCAGTCCCATCGAGTTCCAGCTCTCACAGCTTTCACTGTATAAGCTTATACAATTAAAGGTTAAAGGCATGTGTTTTTTCCTTCTGACTTATTAGAAAGAATAACAACATCTAAAGATTCTGGAATAAAAAATAGAAGATGTTGAGAGAAGCAAAAAAACATCTAAAGATTCTGGAATAAAAAATAGAAGATGTTGAGAGAAGCAAAAATCTGCAATAAGCAAAGGATGAATAGAAGATTGTGAAAGCAGGAAAAACTGGACAAGATTTGAGGTTTACAACAGGCTTATTACTACCGGCCATTTACATTTATACAATGCTATGGAGCCCTGGTAGGGTAGCAGTTAAGAGCTAGGGCTGCTATCCAAAAGGTCGGGAATTTGAATCTACCAACATCTCCTTGGAAATCCAATTGGGGCAGTTCTACTCTGTCCTATAGAGTCACTGTGAGCTGGAATCCACTTGATGGCAATGGGTTAGTTAGTTTCATTTTCAACACATGCACACACACCATTTTATTCGATGTTTACTACAGCCTTGTGATACCTACCTCAATTTTTATTTGTCAAAAAGTTACTATTAATATCTGACTACCTAAAACTCCTAAGAAGAAGGGAATTACTTTTTCAGAGCGATTTCTTTTCATCATATCTCATTGCTAAATTATGTGTGCATATTCATTTATTCTAAATCAGACTTGTGGAGGAGAATAAATTGGTATATGGTGTTACTTAATCTAATAGAAATTAAACTGTGTGCTTTATTGACTAAGGCTAATTAATTGCATTTATAGTCTATTAGCTGGTTATTAGCCTCACAATTCTTCCTAATGATATGGTAGCCATGTATAATTATATTTGAAAATGATTTATTCATTTGTTCAGCTCAAATACCAACATTTGAATTTAACTTGATTAAGTATACTCTAGGTATGAGCTTATGAACTGCACTCCAAAGGATAAATCATACTTTTAACTAGCAGAGTCTAGTTTAATTAATTAAATTGAACCAAAAACGTAGTCGGTGATCTTCACCCAGATTTAGTAGGTGGGGTCATCAGGGCAAAATGTTTGCACTCACTGACATTATACAAGTCAATCCAATCAGTTTCGCACACATCTGAGTGACTTTTATTATCTTTGTAGTAATTACTACATCAAATGTCACCGTAACAGGGAGATTCAAACAGGGAGATTCATTTAAACACTGTGAACAGCTGTTAAAGTCAGCATTATAGAGTCTTCATTGAAAATAAAAAAGATTTTTAAAATCACAGGGAAGTGAAATTGTGATCTCTGTTGAAATAACGAGCTAAATAATAACAGTTTAAATTTGAATAATTACCCATAAAGGAGACTTGGGGACACTTTCTTTTTCTTGAATAGCACGGACTGTTGGTTTACTGCACAAATTTAAAAACCGGCGCCTCAGATTTGCTACTTATTAGCTGCTTGATCTTGGCCAAGTAACTAAATTTCTCCAAGCTTCAGTTTCAGTATCTGTAATATAGATATAAAATAGTATCTAGTGAGTAGGATTATTGTTATGGATTGAATTGTGTCCCCCAAAGTTACGTGTTGTAAATCCTAACCTCTAGGCCTATGGTTATAATCCCATTGGGAATGGGTTGTCTTTGCTATGTTAACGAGTCAGGATTACTGTAGGGTGTGTCTTGAGTCAATCTCTTTTGAAATATAAAAAAGATTAAACAAGCAGAGATGGGGAAAGACACAAGCCAAGCTACATGAAGATCGCCCAGGAGCAGAAGCTCAGAAGAGAAAAAGACATTACTCCAGAGCTGACAGAGAGAGAAAGCCTGCACCCTGAATTTGGACTTCTAGCCTCCTAAACTGTGAGAATATAAATTTCTGTCTGTTAAAGACATCCATTTGTGGTATTTCTGTTGTAACAGCACAGATAACTAAGACAATTACCTTGAGAATTCAATAAAGTGTAAAGCAATTAGTACAGTGCCTGATAAAAAAGCAACTACACAATAAATGTTAGAACGGTTACTATTATTATTAACATTACCAAGACTGTATATACCTTTGTTACATAGAAAGATGAGATTAAGACAAATAAGCAGAGGGGAGGAAGCAAAGAGGTCAATAGCTAGATACTATTACAATACAGGCAGCATTTTGAAGCCCTGGTGGTGCAGTGGTTAAGTGATATGGCTGCTAATCAAAAGGTTGGCAGTTCCAATCCACCAGCCACTCCTTGGAAACACTATGGGGCAGTTCTAGTCTGTCTTCCAGGGTCGCTATGAGTTGGAATTGACCCAACGGCAACAGGTTTGGTTTTGGTTGGCATCATTTTGGAGGCAGAGGTCTGAGAAAGACTTGTCATTTTGCAGAAACTCTCCAACCAGGCCTAAATGTAAAAGGCAGACCCAAGTCAGTGTCCTGGAAAATGAATCACAAATTAGGGAATAGCAAGGCATTAAAACTAAAGACAACTCAAATCAAGAATCAGGTTAAGCGTTGCGGTCAAATTGGTCAGAGGTCAAGAGGCAACAATAAAATAAAAGATGTTGAGAAGTCTGGAGGTAAATCCATATAAATTTACATTTAAAGAAGACCCTTTCAAGTAGCTATATTATTCAGGGTCCAGTTGGGAGGGAGAAAATGTGTCTGATTTTAACAAGAAAAATTTAGTATCAAGAGTTATTAACTGGTAACCTTTCTCTTTTGTACTTGGTACAGTAGTATGGGTTTGGGAATCCAGTGGTGTCAAGTTTTCCAGCATTCCTATAGGAGGTTTCCTGCTTACCAGGGAGTGAAGGGATAAAAGAGAACGCTTAAAAATACTCTAGGAAACTAGCATCCCTGTCTGATTCCATTTTAATAAATGTGTGCATTTCTTCCTTTATATTCATCCTTCTAGCTAGATTTCCTTCTAGCTGTATTAATGTATGGTAAAATATATAAAATTACTTTCACTTAGTGTTAATGGTGATAATTTCTGAGTGTTAGGGGTGGAGAATTATATTATTTAACTTTCTTTTCTGTACCTTTATGCATTGTTTAAATTCTTTTTAATGAGCATGCATTGTTTTACAGAAACAAATAATATATTTTTTTTCTTGAAACAACAAAGAGTATAAAACTGGAAACAAATACACAGTCATGTATCTCTTAACGTCTATGATACAGTCTGTGAAATAGGACATTATGTGATTTGGACATTGTGGGAACACCATATTATATACTTAGTAAAGCTATATAGAACATCTCTTGTTTCACTTCCAAACGATACTTCTCCTTTGCCTTTTGCTGCTGCTATCACTAGCACCGGTTTTGCTGTGTTCTGGGGCTGTGATGTACTTCATGGTAATATTTTTTTTGTCTCCTTTTTTTTCTTAATTGTACTTTAGATGAAGGTTTACAGAACAAATAGTTTCTCTATGGTAATATTTTTTGAAACAAAATTAAACAGAAGAATAAATGCTACAACACTCTAGAGATGCACAATACACGAGATGGGATGCTGCTGCCTATGAACTGAAGCATACACTCTTCTATGGTGAACTTTATTTGTAAGTAGGGAAAGTTTGCCTTAAAATAACAATGGAAATTACAGTACAGTGCATAAATAAGCCAATAACATAGGTATTTATTATGACTATCAAGACATATGTTGTCATGGATTAAATTGTGTCCCCCCAAAATATCTGTTAAATTGGCTAGGTCATGATTCCCAGTATTGTATGATTGTCTACCATTTTATCATCTGATGTTATTTCTCTATGCATTGTAAATCCTATCACTATGATGTAAAGAGATGGATTAGTGGCAGTTATGTTGATGGGATTGACAAGATTATTTAGTGTCTTAAGCCAATCTCTTTTGAGATATAAAAGAGAGAAGCGAGCCAAGAGACATGGAGACCTCATACTACCAAGAAAGCAGTGTCGGGAGCAGAGTGTGTAGTTTGGACCTGAGGTTCTTGAGCTGAGATGCTCCCAGACCAAGGGAATACTGATCACAAGAACCTTCCTCCAGAGCCAACAGAGAGAGAAAGCCTTCCCCTGTAGCCAGCACCCTGAATTTGAACTTCTAGCCCAATGGACTGTGAGAGAACAAATTTCTCTTTGTTGAAGCCATCCACTTGTGGTATTTCTGTTACAGCAGCATTAGATGACTAAGACATATGTGTTATAGGTTATATACGTACTGTACCATTATATGCCTGGCAACAAAATTGCTCTGTATACAGGAGACATGAGATACACATGTTGCAAGCAGGAAGCAGTTCTGTTTGCTATGTACGGTTATGTCCATTATGCCCCATTCTCCGGTCAGGATTTCTGAACTCTGTTATAACCTTACAGGACCATAGACGCACAAGTGGTTGGATGTTGCCCAAATGGCGTATGACTGTATCTTTGCTAGTGGACAAATTCTGGTGTAAATAGATGATGGTTATTCTCTTTTTTTGTGCTGTTCTGTATTTTATATTTTTAAATTATATGGTTAAGTGAAAGTATCAGAGAAAGGAACAAATTTAGAAGGGGAATCCCCTTCCCAAGACTGAGTTTGAACTTTGTTGGTGAGCTTGTGGCTGTAGTCAATGGTATAGTGGAGAAATTGACTGTTTTGCCTGAGCCTGGACCTGCTCCGCAGACTGTGGGGTGAGGTTGGAGAGCAGGAAAACATAAATTGGGACTGGTGAGTACAAAGCCTTCTGTTGGGGTGACTGCAAGCCAGGGCTGAAGGACACAGGACCATAAGCTGGGACCAGCAAGCTGAAAGCCTCCTTCTGGAATGACGGAAAACTTGCTGAAAATTGGCACTACTGGGTATCCAACTCACATGCCATTGTGCAGGTTCCCAAAGAGAAACAATTACAAGGTTCAACTCCAGTATCATAAAGCAGGCAATAAAGTATGCATTTGGAGTTGACAGATAGTGAATTGATAACTGCATGGTAGCAATAGCTAACATTAAACCTCACTTTGTGCCAGGTACATAAGCTTACTTTAATCTTTATAACAGTCCTGTGGTTTAGGAACTGCAAGCCTCTCCTAACCAAAAACCATGAGGAATACACCTAATTGTTGTTGTTAGGTGCCGTCAAGTCAGTTCTGACTCGTAGTGACCCTGTGTACAACAGAATGAAACACTGTCTGGTCCTGCACCATCCTCACGAGTATTCCTATGCTTGAGTCCATTGTTGCAGTCACTGTGTCAATCCATCTCTTTGAGGGTCTTCCTCTTTTTCGCTGACCCTCTACTTTACCAAGCATGATGTCCTTCTCCAGGGACTGATACCTCCTGATAACATGTCCAAAGTATGTGAGATGTAATGTCACCATCCTTGCTTCTAAGGAGCATTCTGGTTGTATTTATTTCAAGACAGATTTGTTTATTCTTTTGGCAGTCTATGGTATATTCAATATATTTTGCCAGCACCACAGTTCAAAGGCATCAATTCTTCAGTCTTCCTTATTCATTGTCCAGCTTTCACATGCATAGGAGGCGATTGAAAACACCATGGTTTGGGTCAGGCACACCTTAGTCCTCAAGGTGACATCTTCACTTTTCAACACTTTAAAGAGGTCTTTTGCAGCAAATTTGCCCAATGTAATGCATCTTTTGATTTCTTGACTGCTGCTTCCATGGGCTTTGATTGTGAATCCTAGTAAAATGAAACTCTTGACAACCTCAATCTTTTTTCCATCTAACATGTTGCTTATTGGTCCAGTTGTGATGGTTTTTGTTTTCTTTATGTTGAGATGTAATCCATACTGAAGGCTGTGGTCTTTGATCTTCATCAGTAAGTGCTTCAAGTTCTCTTCACTTTCAGCAAGCAAGGTTGTATCATCTGCATATCACAGGTTGATGATGAGTCTTCCTCCAATCCTGATGCCCCGTTCTTCTTCATATAGTCCAGCTTCTCGGATTATTTGCTCACCATACAGATTGAATAGGTATGGTGAAAGGATACAACCCTGACATACACCTTTCTCGACATTAAACCACCCAGTATTCCCTTGTTCTGCTTGAACGACTGCCTCTTGATCTATGTACAGGTTCCTCACGAGCACAATTAAGTGTTCTGGAATTCCTATTCTTCCCAGTGTTATCCATAATTTGTTATGATCCACACAGTCGAATGTCTTTGCATAGTCAATAAAACACAGGTAAACATCTTTCTGATATTCTCTGCTTTCAGCCAGGACCCAAGTGACATCAGCAATGATATCCCTGAATTTCTGGCTTGAATTTCTGAATCTGGCTTGAATTTCTGGCAGTTCCCTGTCGATATACTGCTGCAGCCGCTTTTGAATGATCTTCATCAAAATTTGGCTGGCATGTGATTTTAATGGTATTGTTCAATAATTTCCACATTAAGTTGGATCATCTTTCTTGGGAATAAGCACAAATATGGATCTCTTTCAGTCGGTTGGCTGTCTTCCAAATTTCTTGGCATAGACAAGTGAACACTTCCAGTGCTGCATCCATTTGTTGAAACATTTCAGTTGATATTCTGCAATTCCTGGAGCCTTGTTTTTCAACAATGCCTTCCATACAGCTTGGACCTCTTCCTTCAGTATCATCAGTTCCTGATCATATGTTACCTCCTGAAATTGTTGAATATCGATCAATTCCTTTTGATATAGTGACTGTATTCCTTCCATCTTCTTCTGATGCTTCCTGAGTCATTTAGTATTTTCCCCTTAGGATCCTTCAGTGTTGCAACTCGAGGCTTAAATTTTTTCTTCTGTTCTTTCAGCTTAAGAAATGCCAAACATGTTCTTCCATTTTGGTTTTCTATCTCCAGGTCTTTGTGTACATCAAATAAATTTATGTGTCTTAATTGTTGCAGAAAAAGAGAACATACACTGTAGGACACTGGGGAATTTCAAAAAAGTGAAATTACATAAAAGGCTACTTCTCGGGCTTTAGGGGTGACAGGTAGTCTCAGGATGGTCTTGGAAGTTATGATCAAAATTTATAAATCAAGTAAGTCACGTTAACAGTCAGTGGACTTAAATTTAGATCACTAACACATGCCAAGTTACTACTAGATCTCTTTGACTGTGGTCTTACAAAAAGCACATGGATGTAAAAAAGGTTAAAGAGTTTTTGGCTCCTTCTGTGATTATGGATGCTTTGGTACAGTTGATCTATTTGGGAAATCAGTACAGTTTAGCAAGTTGTAATTTATTTTTCAATTTTAGTTTTCCCCATATCAGTACCATTACTAGAAACAGTTGCAATGGTGTGATAGTTATAATCTTAGAATGTCAGTGCTGGAAAGGCTTTGGAGATGACTTCATTTAACTCTGATAGTTGATGATCATTGTCTGCTATACTACTCCATTTGGCCTTTGCCATTAAATCAATAGAAAATAAGGGAATGGATTTTAAACCTGACCCCATCTAGTCGATTTCTACTCATAGCGACCCTATAGAACAAAGTAGAACTTCCCCATAGAGTTTCCAAGGAGTGACTGATGAATTCAAACTGCCAAACTTTTGGTTAGTAGTCGTAGCTCTTAACCACTGAGAAACCAGGGCTCTGAATGGACTGTACTAGGGGTGATAGTCTATGCCTGGAGAATCAGATAAGCTTGATAAGTTACATTAAGCATGAAGTTGGCTATAAATGTGCAAAAAATTCTCATTCTTTTTACCAGTAGATTCCTTTTTTTTTTTTTTTAAGAGTGCATTAACCATCATCCTTGGGGTAGCTTTACATTTTTCTGACAACAGGAGTTTATATTTAAATGTCTTGATTTAAAGTGACAGAATTTGATTTAATTCTATTTTTTTCTGAGCCAGAGATTTAGTATGACCGCCTATTGTAATTTTCTGTTTAATATCAATAAAATGTTTTTCCCATTGATCTTATATTGAGAATGAGCTCAGATTAATTCAAAAGTCTCACCAGATTTATTGCTAAAAAAAAAAATGGGGATAGAAATGAATTTATTACATTTACACTGATTGAAACCGAATATCCTACAAGTCTTTACTAAAAACAGCTTGTCTGACAGGGAAATATGTATAGTGCATATTAGAGTTCTCATGAAACTTTAATTCCCTTCTAGTGCTTTTTATGCCAGGGAAATATATTGAAGTCGAGAAAATTTATCATCCAGTTTTGAACATTTAATGACTAAAAAAATAAAGTTAAGTCCAAGTCATGCAGTATGTATTTTGCATCATAATCAGTTCCATTGCTTAAGTTCAAGTAACAGAGGATGATCTAGAATTACATTAGCATAGAAAACTGCTTGGTAGGTCCACAATGGATTAGAAAATTCTCAGTTTTGCATTTATGGAAGCAGAGGTAGTATAGTTTATTTACATATCTAGCATCAAAAAGAATCTAACAGAGATGAAATGGGTGAATCCAAATGGCAACATACACTCTCCCAGTGGGTAGACATCCTACAAGATGCAAGGTAAGCCAGTTATATATTTTGGGGTATTTTTTGAATATTTATAAAATCAGGATCAAAGAGTATATATGTCATCTTAGAACAATGTGCTTACTATATGTGTAGAACATTGTATTTGGAAGTGGGGTTGAAAGGATAAGTAAGACATAGACTGGGAATATATCATGGTATACTGAAAGAAAAAAATCATAAGAGATAATTTCATTTTATTGTTATAAGAACAATGATAGAGGAAGTACAGTGTCCAGCACAGCACAGACAAGTACCATATAACACAATTTTTGGAGGGGGGAGAATTTATGTCTTGTAAAGTAATTAGTTCCATTGGTTTAAAGAGTTTCAGCTCAGTCTGTGATCATAATCAGTTGACCCTTGCAAGGAGGGTAGCAGTTACCACATAATCCTTGGAAGGAGAGTAGCAGTTACAACATAAGAAGTAGAAGTGAGTTTCTTAATAATAGGCTCACCATGAGCAAAGACATGGATCATTCAACTGGACATTGTATGGCGATCTCTCACCATTTGATATTAGTGGACAATAAAGCACAAGCCAAAACTGGCAGAAGATGAAATTTGAAAGGGAGGTGGAAGCCAGATTTTGGAGCAACTAGAAACAATAGTATGAAGTTATGGAGCTTAACTCTGTTAGACTGAGCATCTGGCATCTGTGATCACTTTAAGGAGAAATGGACGGTAGGAAGGGAATGAAAGGAAGGGAAAACAGAAAGTTAACCCATAATCTAGACAAAGTATCATAGGGATGTAATTTAGGGTAGTTATAGTTAGGAGGAAGAGGAGATGGATTTAAGAAAGGATCTCTGATTTGTTCTGCAAAGAGAAGAAAAGGAAGCCCAAGTCTCCCAGGGTTTTTCTTTGTATAATTGAATAGAGGACTAAATCAGTAGAGAAAAGATAAGCAGATTTACCCAGCTCTCTACCTCCAAGTTTTAGAACTTCACTTGGCATAATAAATAACTCTTGTGGAGTTGCATTTTACATCAGAACTCTACGTAAGAACTAAACGAAATCAGCAGTGGAACTGATTGGGATGCCAAATTCATGTGCATCAGTTGGACACACCTTAAACTATTTTAGTCACTAAATGTTCAAGAGTAAATGAGAATTTTCTTCTATATAAATATATCTTACACATATATTAAATTCTGGAATGTTCCAGTAGTATATTAATATGCCTATTGTAATAATTTTTATGGAACTATCACAATTTACATGTCACTTTCACTTCCATTAGCCATTTTCATCCTCACATCGTGCTCTGAACTAAGGGTACAGTTATCCCCATTTTACAGCACAGGATGTCTGGGGTCCCACTTCCCCAGAACCCCTGTCTCTGGAACTTGTTCTTTACTCATCATCCGCATTGATGCATTTCAGGAAGCAGGATGCAGCATGCAAGCAAACATTCTTCCTTTTCTGTATTTCCTTATGAAACACCAGGGTTATAAATCTTAGGCTGATTTGTTTGGCTTTTCTAGTTCTGCATTATTTGTTGTTTATAACCCTTACTTCTATATGATTGAACAATATGAGTTGGCACTTGATTAAATACCTGTGCCTTGAAAATAATGGTGTAAGGCTCTGAGTGTCAGAGGAGGGACTGGAGAGGCACTCCTAAGGTCTCTGGATAAAGTGGGGGAACAGGCACCACAGTTTTAATGAGTGTGTTTTAAGGGCTATTTAACATTAAAATACTGCTCTGAAGATTATGAATAATAAGTAGATACTTGTTTGGAAAAAAAGTCTATAAGTCTGTAAAAGTGGCTGAGTTAATGCACTAGAAATCGATTAAGGAGAAATCCTTGTTTCACCAAAATGTTGTTATTTCAATCAGCCAATTCTTGCAATACTTACTGTTTCTAAATGTCTCTCCTCCCCCTTGCCTTGACATAAATATCCTTTTATTTAAATCAACTCTGGTTTATATTCAGCATGCATTGAATAAGATTTAATGATCCTTTGATCATCTTCTAATGCCCAGTTCGACACTTCTGGAAAATTCACTTTTGAGGTTTATCTTTCTTAGGATAACTTATCAAAATCTTTGATTATTATGTTATTTTATTTATTCATGAAGGCCTCTGTGATGTTAATTTTATGTGTCAACTTGGCTAGGCTACGGTGTCTAGTATATTGGTCAAATACTAATTTAGATATTGTTATGAAGTATTTACATGTGTTTGAATCAGTTGGCCTTAAAAACAGATTACTGCCATAACGTTGTGAGAGCCTCATCCAATAGTTGAAGGCCTTAAGAGCAAAAGGGAAGGCTCGTCAAAGATTAGCCTGTCTACATGCTATAAATAGACACCTTGCCAGGGTATCTTTTGCTCTCCTGTTGCCTGATTTGCCCATTTTGGGACAAAAGACTTATAGAATCTCCAGCCTGTTACCTGTACTACAAATTTTGGACTTGCCAGCTCCCACAATTGCATGAGTCATTTCCTCAAAATTAAATCTTTCTCTATAAACAGATAGAGATAGAAATATACAGAGATATGGAGATATATATGGTTGTTGTGAGTCGGAATAGACTCGACGGCAATGGGTTTTGATTTTGGTTATTGCTGTTGTTTCGTGCTGTCGAGTCGATTCTTACTCATATTGACCCTATAGGTCAGAGTAGAACTGCCTCATAGGGTTTTGTAAACTGTAATCTTTATGGGAGCAGACCTCCAGGTCTTCTTCCCTTGGAGCCGCTGGTGGGTTCAAAACACTGACCTTTTGGCCCTCAGTCAAGCTCTTAAACATTGCACCATCATGTAGACATACAGATCCATAAATATTTTGCCATAATTCAGCGTATTCGATAGCATAATTGAACATATAAACCAGGCATCCAAACATGTGGGATATGTGTCTCAGTGGAGACTTGCCACAGAAGTAAAGCCTAAGAGGGATTTGAAAGGCAAGATGGGAACATGGGTGTAATCTAGGCAAAGAGAACAGCATGTGCAAAGGCATATGCCTTTGGAAAAATGCAAAGCTTACTGAAATAGCTGGTTGACTCTTTGAAAAGTAGCAGCGACACCCCTCAACAGTGTATTTTTAAGTGTTGCCCATTATCTCACCCCACACCCCAGCTCTGTATTCTCTGTGCCCTGGATGTAGCCCTTCACGCGCTGTGTCTCCTCGGCTGGGTCATCCTCTGTCTTGCAGCTGGTTTTCCACAGTAAGCAATAGCAACAGGAGAGTGGTGTGAAAAGAAGGAATGGCTTTGGTATTTGTTTCTCATTCCCTCCTTTCCTCACCTGGGTTTTGGAAGTAGCTCATTTCCCCAGTCCTCCTTACTGCCAGGCACTGCAGCTGCTTCTTTTAGAGCTACAGCTTTTGCTAACTCTGGGAGTAACACTCCCTCACCTTGCCCCTCAGGCTTGGGAGTCTAAAGGTTGGCAGTTCCTGGGGGTCTTCTATCCATTCTTGGTTCCTGCCCACACCACTGTAAATAGTCAACTCATTAGACTTTCTTCAGTCAATCCTTTAAATGTGCCATCTGTTACCTTCCAAATCCTGTCTGATACAACTGCTTTCTAAGCTTAACACTGTAACAGATTTTCATCATAGGAAACAAATTTAGTGCTTGGATGAGTCACTGAAACCTGCTGATGACCCTACAACATACCTATCTGTTATTCTGGTTGTCAAAGTGGCTTCACTAAGGATGTGATAGAATAAATCAGTGTTCCATTCATCTGCAGGGCCAACGAAGTTTATAAACTTCTAAAGACCTTCCAAAGGTATATTAAGTGTGGAAGTTTCATATTAACTAGCACTGATCACTAGATGCATAAATTTGAAATGGCTGAACACATACTACCCCTTCAGTTTTAGAAAAATAAAACACTTTAAAGCTATTTGTCCAGGTGTTGTCATAGAACAACACCATAATTAAAATAGCATACATTTTCCATTTCTGTTTCTGTTATTTTAAATCTCTCGTTATCTATTGTCTGGATTTTTGTCCACAGGTGCTGGTACCTGCAGTCCATTTTCCACTTTCCAGCTAGAATTTTGTTTTAAAGCGTGAGAATCCAGTCATGCTGCTTCCCTAGCTTTTCAGATTTCATTAGCTTCCCCATTGACTACAGACTTAACTGGAGGTTCTTTAGTCTGAAGACACTCCAAGGTCTGCCCCCACCTATCTCATAAGTATGTGCATAGGCACTTCTCCCCCAAGAACCGTGCACTTCAACAGAATTCAACTGTGTACCCTCCCTGAACATGTCAATTTCATTATTCCTCAGGTCTGAAGTAATCTTCCACCTTTGCCAGCCAGGGTAAGCTATACTCATTCTTTAACTAACAGCTGAAGTAGTTCTCTGAGAAGACTTCCCTAACATTTCATTCTTATTTCCACACACCTTCTCTGTGCTCTAATTATAATTTATTCACACCTCCATAATAGCATATGTCATAGTATTAGTGATCATTTCTCCATATGCCTTTATCCTTTCCAATTACAAAATCTTCTTGAGAACTGAAACCAAGCATTTTCATATTTGAATTTTTGATGCCAAGCACAATGTCTGGTGCACAATAGATGCTGGTAAGTCTGTTGATAGCAGGATTGTAAGAAGTACAAAGGGCCTCTGATTCAGCTTGGATTATGCCTAGAATTGCCATTGTGTTCATACCCTCCTGTTATAGATTGAATTGTGTCCCCCAAAAAGATAGGTTGAAGTCCTAACTCCTATTCCTGAGAATGTGATCTTGTTTGGGAAAATATTCACATTCTTTGAAGATGTTAGTTAAGTTAATGAGGTCACTCCAGAGTAGGATGGGTCTCAGTTCTATATGGCTGGTGTCTTATAAAAGAGAAGAAGAGGCATGGAAACAGTCACACACAGATAAAGACATTATAGGAAAATATATCTACAAGAAACAAAAGAATGCCAACTATTGCTGGAAGCCACTAGAAGCTAGGAGGGAAGCTGGAGCTGGAAATTTCTCTCTCAAAAGCCTCAGCTGATACTCTGATTTGTCTCCAGAACTATGAGACAATCAATTTCTGTTATTTAAAGCCACTCACTTTGTGGTATTTTGTTATGGAAGCCCTAGAAAACTAAGATACTTCCATATACCACAGTTAAAGTCAGCGAGCACCTTACAAACACCTGGCGTCGATAAAGTCTGCTTAAGCATTTGTATAGAAAAATGTTCTTGAACTTTAGTTGCTTGATGGCAAATAATGGTTTAGTGAACTTTAAACAAGGGCGCCAATACGATAGTGGATAAAATGAATGGATTTTGTCAAAGAAAGATTAATTTCATATTTGTTTCTGTGAAGGAGCTGTTATGTCTCTTCATGCCAGGATAATTTTCTCTTATATTAAATAATAAAGTGAAGCAATGGAGGGATTCGTTTAGATTGGTTTTCTCCTGATTTTAAACAAAAAGGTAACATAAGCTCTTTCAATTTATTCAACTGTAACATAATCCAATAGTTCTGGTGAGATTCAATTATAATGGCCTAATTGAAAGTAAATTAAGCAAGTATATGTCTAAATTCTGTCACACCAAATGCAATTTTAAATTACTCTGTGAACAGATATTTCAATTCTGATATTATAATTTTAAACATGGTGATATTTGATTTTCAGAACAATCGATAAGAATTTCACAAACATTTGAGAGTTTTTTTTTTAATTGATCTTGCACAAAATTAAATCAATCTCCCCTTTATGCCCTGGTAGTCAAGGTAGAGGAAGAAAAACCTGAAAAGTAAACTTGAGCTTTGCTAAGTATTTTATAAAATGCCATCAACGATAACAAGAATGGATTATCTTCTCCATCTTACTCCTAGTAACCAAGAGTGGGCTAATGTAGCTGAGCACTTGCATTTAATAATTTTACAAGTCGGCTAGGCAGTTACAGAAAAAAAGCTACTCTATAATCACACTTCCATACCCTTCATGTATCCTCATAGATATGTATTGTTGGAGAATATCTTTTTGAAGAATTTATGTTTTATAGCCTCTTCCACAAAGGATTTGAGGAACATTATAAAGTGAGATACACATAAATCAAGGCAATTAAAATTTAAAGGCAGATAAAAAACCAATTAGGAAGAAGATAAAGGCAAATAAAACAGTTTCCTGGAATGATTTAGTTACATCTTCCAAGCACTACCTTTTGCCCTGTGGTTCATCAGCACAGGCAGAAAGGAAATGAATTCTAGATTATAGAATTCTAATTTTCCTGTCTCCTTAGAGAATATTTCTTGGTTAAGTTAAAGAGCCACTGGCCCTGAATGCAGGGGCTAGTTTGGCAGGGTGTTCTCCACTGTCAAGGGCATGGCTCACTGTATGACCCTAGGCTTGAAGAAGGTAGAAAAACATTTTCCAAACATATCTCTGAACAAATTGAGATGATCACATTCAAGTATATTATATAATAAGGATATTTTTATGAAAGCTTTATCTTTTTCATTCTAGCAGCTTCTTTCTGATGAGATAAATTAAAACAGGTATAATCCATGCTGTAGGCCGTATTGAAGGAGCCCTGGTAGCATATTGGTTAAGCCCTTGGCTGTTAACCAAAAGGTGGGCAGTTTGAGTCCACCATCAGCTCCATGGGAGAAAAGATCTGTCCGTCTTTTCCGGTAAAGCTTACAGCCTAGAAAATTCTATGGGGCAATTCTCCTCTGTCATATTGGGTCTGTATGAGTCAGAATTGACTCAAATGCATACAATGACAACAACAGGCTATATTTATTGTCGAAAGTAAATCACTGGTCCTTGTATATCATCAGGGTAATATCTCCCACCTCTCAGTGAGTTCTGCTGGTTGATATACCTATACTACCTCTACAATCTTTCAGTTGCCAAGTAGGAGCTATCACCATCCCTGTCTGCTTAAAAGATATGAGTCTACCCATTTTTGGTAGGGCTGTACTACAACTACATATAGCTTGAGCTGGGACTAGTTATTGGGGCAGAAGGTGCCTACCCGTTGCCTTTGAGTGCATTTGTACTTACAGCAACCCTACAGGACAAAGTAGAACTGCCCCATAGGGTTTTCAAGGTGGTAATCTTTATGAAGTATATTGCCACGTCCTTCTCCTGAGGAGCAGCTGGTGGGTTCAAACCACCGACCTTTCAGTTAGCAGCTGAGTGCTTAACCAATGCAGCACCAGGGCTCCTTAGTAGGTGCCTAATGAATAAAAGGAGCCCATTCATCCGAATGTCATTGCCACAAGCTGAAGGAGCTCTCAAGTTTTCCTTCAAAATTTTTTAAATTTTATTGTGCTTTAGGTGAAAGTTTACGCACAAATTAGTTTCTCATTCAAAAACATATACATAAATTGTTTTGTGACATTGGTTGCAATCCCCACTTTGTGTCAGCACTCTCCCCCTTTCCCTTTCTGCTCCAGGATCCCCTTGTCCATTCATCCTGTTTTCCTGGTCCTTCCTGCCTTCTCGTCCTTTCTTTTTAGCAGATGCTGTCCATTTGGTCTCCTAGACTTGGTTGAACTAAGAAGCACGTTCCTCACATGTGTTATTGTTTATTTTATAGGCTTGGCTAATCTTTGGCTGAAAGATGGACTTCTGGAGTGGCTTCAGTTCTGAGTTAGCAGGATATCTGGAGATCACAGTTTCAGGTTCCTCCAGTCACAGACCAGTATGTCTAGCCTTTTTTTGTGAGTTTTGTTCTGGGAAATTCTATTGTGATCTCTGTCAGAACAGTCAGTGGTGGTAGCCAGAAACCAATTTTTTCTGGGCTCAGGCTGTGTCATGGATTGAATTTTGTCCTCCCACAAATGTGTGTATGAACTTGGCTAGGTCATGATTCCCAGTATTGTATAACTGTGTACCATTTTGTAATCTGATGTGATTTCTTTATGTGTTGTAAATGCAATCACTATGACCTAATAAGGTGGATTAGTGGCAGTTATACTGATGAGGTATACAAAATTGGATAGTGTCTTAATCCAATCTCTTTTGAGATATAAAAGACAGAAGTGAACAGAGACACATGGGAACCTCATACCACCAAGAAAGCAGTGCCAGGAGCAGAGCACACCCTTTGGACCTGAGGTTCCTGGGCTGAGATGCTCCCAGACCAAAGGAAGACTGATACTTCACAAAGACCTTTCTCCAGAGCTGACAGAGAGAGAAAGCCTTCACCAGGAGCTGATGCCTTGAATTTAGACCTGTAGTCTACTGGACTGTGAGAGAATAAATTTCTGTTTGTTAAAGCCATCCACGTGTGGTATTTCTGTTGTAGCAGCACTAGATGACTAAGACAGGCTGGTAGAGGCTGTGGTTCATGTGGTCCATTAGTCCTTCGGACTAATATTGTCTTTGTGCTTTTGGTTTTCTGCATACTCTTTTGTTCCAAATGCGATGGGACCAATAGATGTATTTTAGATGGCCACTTGAAATCTTTTAAGACCCCAGATGCTACTCACCAAAGTAGGACACAGAACATTTATTTTATGAACTACATTACACCAATTGATCTAGATGTCCCCCAAGACCATGGTTCCCAGCCCTTGGCCTAAGTAACTCAGTCCGTTGAGGTGTGTGGATGTGTCTAGGAAGTTTCCATGATTTTGCCTTGGTCAGCTTGTGCTAATTTCCCTTATATTGTGTGTTGTCTTTCCCTTCACCAAAGTTAACACTTGTCTGTTGTTGTTGTTAGGTGCCGGCAAGTCGGTTCTGACTCACAGATATCCTATGTACAACAAAATGAAACACTACCAAGTCCTGTGCCATCCTCATAATCGTTGTTATGCTTGGGCCCATTGTTGAAGCCACTATGTCAATCCATCTCGACGAAGGTCTTCCTCTTTTTCACAGACTCTACTCCACCCAGCATGACGTCCTTCTCCAGGGACTGGTCCCTCCTGATAACTTGTCCAAAATATGTGAGACGAAATCTTGCCATTCTCCTTTCTAAGGAGTAGTCTGGCTGTACATCTTCCAAGACAGATTTGTTTGTTCTTCTGGCAGTCCATGGTATATTCAATATTCTTCACCAACGCCGTAATTCAAAGACATCAATTCTTCTTCAGTCTTCCTTATTCATTGTCCAGCTTTCACATGCATATGAGATGATTGAAAACACTATGGCTTGGGTCAGTTGCACCTTAGTCTTCAAGGTGACATCTTTTCTTTTTAACACTTTAAAGAGATCTTTTGAAGCAGATTTGTCCAATGCAATGTACCATTTGATTTCTTGACTGCTGCTTCCATGGGCTTTGATTGTGGATCCAAGTAAAATGAAATCCTTGACAATATTAATCTTTTATCCATTTATTATGATGTTGTTTATTGGTCCAGTTGTGAGGATTTTGGTTTTCTTCATGTTGAGAAGTAATCCATACGGAAGGCTGTAGTCTTGGACCTTCATCAGTGTTTCAAGTCCTCTTCGCTTTCAGCAAGCAAGGTTGTGTCAGCTGCGTAATGCAGGGTGTTAATGAGTCTTCCTCCAATCTTGATGCCCTGTTCTTCACATAGTCCAGCTTCTCAGATTATTTGCTCAGCATACAGGTTAAATAAGTATGGTGAAAACATACAACCTTGATGAACACCATTCCTGACTTTAAACCACGCAGTATCCCCTTGTTCTGTTTGAACGACTGCCTCTTGGTCTATGTACAGGTTGCTCACAAGCATATTTAAGTGTCCTGGAATTCCCATTCTTCAGAATGTTATCCATAATTTGTTGTGATCCTCACAGTCAAGTGCCTTTGCATAGTCAATAAAACATAGGTAAACATCTTTCTGGTATGCTCTGATTTCAGCCAAGATCCATCTGTTGTCAGCAATGATACCCATTGTTCCACACCCTCTTCTGAATCTGGCTTGAATTCCTGGCAGTTCCTGCTGATGCACTGCTGCAGCCATTTTTGAATGATCTTCAGCAAAATTTTATTTATGTGTGATATTAATGACCTTGTTCTGGAATTTCCAAATTCTGTTGGATCACTTTTCTTTGGAATGAGTACAAATATGAATCTCTTCCAGTAAGTTGGCCAGGAAGCTGTCTCCAATTTTCTTGGCATAGACCAATGAGCACTTCCAGTGCCACATCCATTAAAGAGGTCTTTTGCAACAGATTTGTCAAATGCAATGCATCATTTGATTTCTTGACTGCTGCTTCCATGGGCTTTTATTGTGAATCCAAGTAAAATGAAATCCTTGACAACATCAATCGTTTCTCCATTTAAGATGATGTTGCTTACTGGACCAGTTGTGAAGATTTTTGTTTTCTTTATTTTAAAGTGTAATCGGTACTGAAGGCTGTGGTCTTTGATCTTCATCAGTAAGTGCTTCAAGTCATCTTCACTTTCCACAAGCAAGATTGTGTCATCTGCATAGCACAGGTTGTTAATGAGTCTTCCTTTAATCCTGATACCATGTTCTTCCTCATATAGTCCAGAATCTTGGATTATTTGCTTAGCATACAGATTGAATAAGTATAGTGAAAGGATACAACCCTGACGCACAAATTTTCTGATTTTAAACCATGCAGTATCCCCTCTTTCTGTTAGAATGACTGATTCTTGGTTTATGTACAGCTTTGGAATGAGCACAATTAAGTGTTCTGGAATTCCCATTCTTTGTAATGTTATCCATAATTTGTTATTATACACATAGTCTAATGACTTTGCATAGGCAGTAAAACACAGGTAAACATCTTTCAGATATTCTGTTTTCAGCCAAGATCCTTCTGATATCAGCAATGATAACCATTGTTCCACACAGTCATCTGAACCTGGCTTGAATTTCTGGCAGTTCCCACTGATGCACTGCTGTAGCTGTTTTTTTTTTTTTTTTTTTTTTTAATTTTTTTATTGTACTTCAGGTGAAGGTTTACAGAACAAATAGTTTCTCATGAAACTGTAGTAAACATATTGTTTTATGACATTGGTTAACAACCCCAGGACATGTCAACCCTCTCCCTTCTCAACCATTTTTTAAAATTTTTTGGTGAAAATAAACATAGCCGAAGATACACCATTTCAAAAATTTCTACATGCACAGTTCAGTGACATCAACTACACTCTTCCAATTGTGCTGCTATTCTCACTTTAGATGAAGGTTTACAGAACAAAATAGTTTCTCATTAAACAGTACACATGTTGCCCAATGACAATGATTAACAACCTTACAACACATCAACAGTATCCTTACTCAACCTTGGGTTTCCTATCACCAGCTTTCCTGTCCCCTTCTGCCTTCTATCCTTGTCCCTGGACTTCTGTGCCTCATTAGTCCCATTTGGTTATATGGGGCTGTCCACTCTCTGGCTGAACGCTGAACTTCGGAAGTGACTTCACCACTGAGCTAAAAGGGTGGGTGGGGGCCATACTCTTGGGGTTTCTCCAGTCTCTGTCAGACCAGTAAGTCTGATCATTTTTTTCTGAGTTATAATTTTGTTCTACATCCTTCTCCAGCTCTGTCCAAAACCCTCTGTTGTGATCCCGGTCAGAGCAGTCAGTGGTGGTAGCTGGGCAACATTTAGTTGTACTGGACTCAGTCTCGTGGAGGCCTTGGTAGTTATGGTCCACTAGTCCTTCGGACTCATCTTTTCCTTGTAGCCTGTTCTCTTCATTCTCCCTTGCTCCCAAAGGGATGAGACCAGTGGAGTATCTTAGATGGCTGCTCACAGGATTTTAAGACCCCAGACACTACTCACCAAGGTAGAATGTAGAGCATTGTCTTTATAAACTGTGTTATGCCAATTGAGCTAGATGTTCCCTGAGACCATGGTCCCCACAGCCCTCAGCCCAGCGATGCAGTCCCTCAAGGAGTTGGGATGTGTCTATGGAGCTTCCATGACCTTTCCTTGTACAAGTTGTGCTGGTTTCCCGAGTATTGTGTACTGTCTCACCCTTCACCCAAGATACCACTTATCTATTGCCTATTTAGTATTTCCCCCACACCCCTCCCATCCCTGGTAACCAACAAAGATTGTTACTTTTGATGTGTGAACTCTTTCATGGGTTTTTACAATAGAGGTCTCATAGAATATTTGTCCTTTTGTAATTGACTTATTTCACTCAGCATAATGTCCTCCAGTTTCATCCATGTTATGAGACGCTTCACAGATTCATCATTGTTCTTTCTCGTTGCATAGTACTACATTGTGTGTAAGTACCGTAGTTTGTTTATCCATTCATATGTTGATGGGCATCTAGGTTGTTTCCATCGTTTTGCTATTGTGAACAATGCTGCCATGAACATAGCTGTGCATGTCTATTCGAGTTACGACTCTTATTACTCTAGGATATATTCCTAGGAGTGGAATTGCTGGATTGTATGGTATGTATATTTCTAGCTTTCTGAGGAAGTGCCATATCATTTTCCAAAATGGTTGTATCATTTTGCATTCCCACTAGCAGTGCATAAGAGTTCGCATCTCCCTGCAGCCCCTCCAGCATTTGTTATTTCCAGTGTTTTTGATTCGTGCCACTAATGCCAGGGTGAGTTGATATCTCATTGTGGTGTTAATTTGCATTTCTCTAATGGCTAGTGATCGCCAGCATTTCCTCATGTGTATGTTGGCCATTTGAATGTCTTCTTTGGCGAAGTGTCTTTTCATTTCCTTTGCCCATTTTTTAATGGGATTATTTGTCTTTTTGTTGTAGAGGTGTTGGATTTTCTTGTAGATTATGGAGATTAGACCTTTGTCTGACTTGTACTGTCCAAAAATTTTTTCCCAGTCTGTAGGTTCTCTTTTGACTCTTTTGGTGAAGTCTTTCAAAGAGCATAGGTGTTTGATTTTTAGAAGATCCCAGATATCTAGCTTATCTATTTGGGTTTGTGCGTTGATGGTTATGGTTTGTATCCTGTTAATGCTGTGTATTAGGGCCTGTAGCATTAGTCTTAATTTTTCCTCTATGAACTTTATAGTTTTTGGCTTTATATTTAGGTCTTTGATCCATTTTAAGTAGTTTTTGTACATGGTGTGAGGTATGGGTCCTGTTTCATTTTTTTGCAGATGGATATCCAGTTTTGCCAGCACCACTTGCTAAAAGGACTCTTTTCCCTGTTTGATGGACTTTGGGCCCTATTCGAAGATCAGGTGACCGTAGGTTGATGGATTTACATCTGGGTTCTCAATTCTGTTCCATTGGTCAATGTATCTGTCATTGTACCAGTACCAGGCTGTTTTGACTACCGTGGCTGTATAGTAGGTTCTGAGGTCAGGTAGTGTGAGTCCTCCAACTTTATTCTTCTTCTTCAGTAGTGCTTTACTTATTTAGGGCTTCTTCCATTTCCATATAAAGTTAATGATTCGTTTTTCCATCTCTTTGAAGAAAGTTGTTGGTATTTGGATCGGGATTGCATTGTATTTGTAAATTGCTTTAGGCAGAATTGTTATTTTCCCGATGTTGAGTATACCTATCCATGAGCATGGTATGTTTTTCCATTCGTGGAGATCTCTTTGGGTTTCTTGGAGTAGTGTTTTGTAGTTTTCTTTGTATAGGTCTTTTACATCCCTGGTTAGATTTATTCCTAAGTATTTTTTTTGGGGGGGCTATTATAAATGGTATTGTTTTCCTGATTTCCTTTCCATCATTCTCCTTATTGGTGTATATGAATCCAACTGATTTTTGCATGTTTATCTTGTATTCTGCTACTCTGCTGAATCTTTCTATTAGTTCCAGTAGATTTCTCATGGAGTCTTTAGGGTTTTCTATGTATAGTATCATATCATCTGCAAACAGGGACAGTTCAACTTCTTCATTACCAATTTGGATGCCCTTTGTTTCTTTTTCTTGCCTTATTGCTCTAGCTAGAAATTCCAGCACAATGTTAAATAGGAGTGGTGATAAAAGGCATCCTTGTCTTGTTCCTGTTTTCAAGGGGAATGTTTTCACCCTCTTTCCATTAAGAATGATGTTGGCCGTTGTTTCTGTATAGATGCCCTTTATTATGTTGAGAAATTTCCCTTCTATACCTATTTTATTGAGAGTTTTTCTCAGGAATGGGTGTTGGGCTTTGTCAAATGCCTTTTCTGTGTCAATTGAGATTATTATGTGATTCTTTTCTTTCCTTTTATTTATGTGGTGGATTATGTTGATTGATTTTCTAATGTTGCACCATCCTTGCATACCTGGTATGAATCCTATTTGGTCATGGTGTATTATTTTTTTGATATGATGCTGAATTCTATTAGCTAGAATTTTGTTGAGAATTTTTGCATCTATATTCATGAAAGATATTGGTCTGTAATTTTCTTTTTTTGTGACATCTTTGCCTGGTTTTGGTATCAGCGTTATCCTGGCTTCATAGAATGAATTTGGAAGTGTTTCTTCCTTTTCTATGCTCTGAAATATCTTGAGTAGTTCTAATACAAGCTCTTCTGTAAATTTTCTCTAGTGAAGCCATCTGGGCCAGGGCTTTTTTTGGACGGGAGTTTTTTTTAATTACCTTTTCTATCTCTTCTCTTGTTATGGGTCTGTGCAGATTTTCAACATCAATTAGTTGTAGTTTGGGTAGGTAGTGTGATTCTAGAAATTTATCCATTTCCTCTAGGTTTTCAAATGTGTTGGAGTATAGTTTTTCATAATATTCTGTTATGATCCTTTTTATTTCAGTAGGGTCTGTTGTAATGTCCCCCATTTAATTTCTCATTTGTTTTATTTGCATACTGTCCTGTTTTTCTTTTGTCAGTCTGGCCAGTGGTTTGTCGATCTTGTTAATTCTTTCAGAGAAGCAACTTTGATTTTATTGATTGTTTCTATTGTTTTTCTGTTCTTTATTTCACTTATTTCTGCTCTGATCTTTATTATTTCCTTTCTTCTGGTGGGTGTGGGTTTTATTTTTTATTTTTGCTCTTCTCTTTCTATTTGTTTGAGTTGTGTGGTTAATGTTTTGATTTTGCCCCTTTCTTCTTTTTCGGTGTATGTATCTATTGCTATATATTGTCCTCTGAGGACTGCCTTTGCTGTGTCCCAAAGGTTTTGGTATGATGTGTTTTCATTCTTGTTGGAGTCTAGGGATTTTTTTTATTCCATCTCTGATTTCTTCTATTACCCAGTGATGTGTAAGAAGGGTATTATTCAGTTTCCATGTAATTGATTTTTTTTTCCTTGTCCTTTCTGTTGTTAATTTCTACTTTGATGGCATTGTGGTCAGAGAAGATACTTTGCATTATCTCAGTGTTTTGGATCTTGTTGAGGATTGCTCTGTGGCCTAAGATGTGGTCTATTCTGGAGAACATTCCATGTGCATTGGAAAAGAATGTGTACTTTGCAGTGTTTGGATGGTGTGTTCTATATATGTCTATGAGGTCAAGTTGGCTGATTGTACACTTTAGGTCTTCTGTATCTTTGCGGAGTTTCTTCTTAGTTGTTCTGTCCTTTACTGAGAGTAGTGTGTTGAAGTGTCCTACTATTATTGTGGAACTGTCAATTTCTCTTTTCAGTGTTGTTAGAGTTTGTTTTATGTATTTCGGAGCCGTGTCTTTGGGTGCGTAGATGTTTATTATGGTTATGTCTTCATGATGGATCGTCCCCTTAATCATTATATAGTGTCCTTCTTTGTCTTTTATGGTAGATTTCGTTTTAAAGTCTATTTTATCTGAGGTTAGTATTGCCACTTTTGTTCTTTTGTGGTAGTTGCTAGATTGATATTTTTTTTTCCAACCTTTGACTTTTAATAAATTCACATCTTTGTTTCTACGGTGTGTCTCTTGTAGACAACATATTGATGGATCCTGTTTTCTTATCCATTCTGTCACTCTCCATCTGTTTATGGGTGTTTTGAGTCCATTTATTTTCAGTGTAATTATTGATAGATGTGAGTTTCTTGCTGTCAATTTGTAGTGCTTTTTTTTTTGTGCTGTGTTACTTTTGTTTGTGGATTTTTTTTCATTTTTTTTTTTGTAGGTTTTGTTTTTGCTGAGACTTTATGTTTTTCCTCTTTTTTTTAAATCAGTATGTTTATTAACTTTCTTAAGTGGTTACCATGAATTTTACCCTTATCTTTCTAAGTTTGAAGCAGTCTACCAGTACTTGATATAGCCTTGCCTACCTCTCCATTAGAAGGTTCTATACCTATACCGTTTATTCCCTCTTTTATTGTTTGGATGTTGTTGTCATTTACTGATTAACTGCTCTGATTCCCTGTTGTATTTCTTTGGGTTTTGGATAGTCCTCGAGAGTTCATTTCCTATATTGGTATCTGGCTCGTACAATCCTGTGCCCTAGGTTCTGCCTGTGAGCTGAATCTGTTTGTCCCCAGATCGAAGAACTCGCTTTAATAATTTTTGTAAGTTCTGTTTGACTTTTACATTTTCTCTTAATTTCTGTTTATCTGGAAATGACCTAATTTCACCATCAAATCTGAATGAGAGTTTTGTAGGATATATTATTCTAGGCTGGCAATGATTTTCTTTCAAGATTTTATATATGTCATCCCATTGCCTTCTTGCCTGCATGGTTTCTGACGAATAATCTGAGCTTAGTCTTATTGTTTCTCCTTTGTATGTGACTTCTTGTTTTTCGTGAGCTGCTCTCTGGATTCTTTGTTTGTCTTTGGTTTTGATGAGTGTGAATATGATATGTCCTGGTGATTTTCTTTTGCGATCTCTTCTATATGGGGTTCGTTGAGCTTCTTGGATGGCCAGCTTTTCATCTTTCATGATATTGGGGAAGTCTTCTGTCAGCAGTTCCTCAGTGATCCTCTCTGTGTTTTCTGTTTTCTCCCCCTGTTCTGGAATTCCAATCACTCGCAGATTTTTGATTTTGATTGTGACCCACATAACTCTCAGGGTCTCTTCATTTTTCTTTGTTCTTTTTTCTGAGTTTTCCTCAAACAGAGTTGTATCCAAGTGTTTGTCTTCAATTCCACTGATCCTGTTCCACCATTTCAAATCTGCTTCTCAGCCCGTCTGTCACATCATCCATTTCTGAAATCTTGTTGTTTATCCTTTGTATTTTTTAATTGTTGCCTTCGTATAATTTCTAGTTGTAAATTTATTTTGGCTTTTTGTTCCTGCATTATTTTACTGAATTCTTCCAATTGTTTGTCTGTATTTTCCATGAATTTGACTATTTTTTCCTCATGTTTGTCAGCTTTTTGCCTCAGTTCTTGGAGAATTCTGAGTATTAGAGATATGAATTCCCTATCAGGTAGTTCCAGTGCATTTTCTTACACAGGAGAGTCATCTGGGGTTTTATTTTGGATGCCTACTGCAACCATCCTGTCCTGTTTTTGTAAATGTTTTGTTATTGTCTGCTGTCTTCGGGGCATTCAGTAGTTATTTTTCTCATTTATTGATTGTAGATTTGTTTGTTTTGTCCCTTTTCTTAAAAAAAAATTTGAATATGTCTGAGCAGGCAGACTGTGTGTTCTTTGTTGTTTGCTTATATGTGGACACAGTACTTTTCACCTCCTTCTTCAACTGGCAGGGTCAGTCACTCAGATATGTTACGGCAGGGCAGGTCTAGCTGAAGAGGAGTTACTGGGATGGGTTGTTTGTGGCAATTACTACAGCCACCAGAGCAGGTCGGTAATCAGTGCAGGGCAGGTTCCAGTAGCCCATGTCTGTGCTGCTTGGTGGTGTGATGTCAAGCACACGGTGCAGGTAGGAGGGATTCAGCGGGGAGATTGTTATGTGTGGAGGTAAGATTGATATGGGAGGAGAGACGAACATGAGCCAAAAACGTACAAACAAACAAACAAAAAAGAATGCCAGGGGAGCTTGCTGTTGGAGTGGAGAGATGAGAGATTATGAAATGGAGAAAAACAGAAAGGGGAGGAGGAAGAAAAGAAAAGAATGAATAAATAAGAATCAGAAAGGTTAAAGAACCACAAAGTTCTGAGGGATCCCACCAGTGCAGCTATGAGGTCTGGGGAAGTTGCTCTCAGGTGTTGCAGTACAGCCTGGCTAGAACGTGTAGAGGTATACAATGCCAGGTATTCAGGCAACAGAAAGAGAAGGAAGATATATAGAGATGAGAAACTGAGCAATGAAGAAAGACAAAAAGGTAAAAAGAGGAAAAAGAAAGCAAAACAAATTAAAAAAACAAAACAAGAAAGGCCCCCAAAGAAACAGAAAAAACAAACAAACAAACAATATAAAAGGAAATGCCCTCAGGGATCCCTCTGCACGTCTGTGGAAGCCGAAGAGGAGTCTCCCTGCCATGCAGCTCAGCCTGGCCAGAAAGGGCTCCCAACTCAAGAAAAGGAAAAGAAAACAAACAAACAATTCAAAACAAACAAACCAACAAAGGCGCTGGGATCCCACCAGTGCGGCAGCCCAGACTGGGAAGCAGCTCCACACTTGAACGGAGCTCTGCAGCCCCTCAGGAAGAAGCAAAGATGGTGCACGGAGCCAGGTCCTTGAGCGAAGGGAGGGATGGTGGCTAGAGGCAAGTAAGAAATCAAAAGAAGCAGGAAAAAAAAAAAAAAAAAAAGAAAAGCAACACTAGCAGCCAACAAATGGCACTCAGAGAGCCAGCTAGTGCGGGCTGGTGTTTCTGGACAAAAGACTGTGTCCATGGGAAGCAGAGGGGGCCGAGTATGGATGAAGAAAGGTAGAGAGTGGGAAAGCATATGTCACAAATTACCTGAGCTCTGCAGCCCCTCAGGAAGAAGCAAAGATGGCGCACAGAGCGAGGTACTCGAGCTACAGGAGAGGGAGTTGGGGAGAGGCAAGGAAGAAATAAAAAGAAGTGGAAAAAAAGTAACACCAGCAGCCAACAAATGGCACTCAGGCAGCCACCTGTTTGGGTGTGTGGATCCAAGCAGCCGCTGCTTCCCGGTCAAGAGACTGTGGCCGCGGGTAGCAGAGGAGGCCGAGTCAGGGTTAAGAAGGGTGGGGGGTGGGAAAGCGTATATCGCCAATTACCAGTTGTTTCGTCTCCCGCTGGAAGCTCCGTGAGGCTGCTTTCTCATACCCCCTGTTTGCTGTTTCCCGATAGGAGTCCAAGATGGTGGATCCAAGCTGCATTAGCTGATAGGGGACCTCTGTATGAATCTTTCCTGTCTCTCCTTTCTCTGTCAGTTTTCTCACTCCATTTGGTGCTTGGCTGAGTTCTTTATCTCTTCATTTGATGTTTTAGGGTCTCAGGATTGCTGTAGTCTCTGTTTGGCTTAGTTTTTCAGATCTTTGCTGTGGAGGGATGGTGTGGTGCTTCTGCCTAGAGTGCCATTTTGCTGGAACTCCTCACATTCTTCTTTTTTGATGTTTGTGTTTATTGCTATAAATTGCCCTCTGAGCACTACTTTTGTTATGTTCCAAAGGTTTGGTATGATGTGTTTTCATTCTCATCTGATTCTAGGAATTTTTGATTCCCTTTTTGAGTTCTTCTATTACCCAGTTGTTTTTAAGCAAGGTGTTATTCAGTTTCCATGTATTTGATTTTTTTTCCCTTGCTTTTCCTGTTATTGATTTCTACTTTTATTGCATGTTATCAGAGAGAATGCTTTGTATTATTTCAATGTTTTGGGTTTTATGGAGGGTTGCTTGTAGCCTAAAATGTGATCTATTCTGGAGAATGCTCCATGTGCATTGGAAAAGAATGTATAGTTTACTGCTGTTGCATGGAGTGTTCTACATAAGTCTATGAAGTCAAGTTGGTTGATTGTGGCCTTTAGATCTTGTGTATCTTTGTTGAGTTTCTTTCTAGATATTCTGTCCTTTACCAAGAGTGCTGTGTTGAAGTTTTATGATACTATTGTGGGACTGTCTATTTCTCTTTTTTTGCTTATAGAGTTTGTTTTATGTATTTTGGATCCTTGTTGGGTACGTAGATATTTAATAGGGTTATGTCTTCTTGGTGGACTGTCCTTTTAAATATCATATAATGTCTCTCCTTGTTTTTATGGTTGATTTTTCCTTTCAGTCTATTTTGTCTGAGATTAGTATTGCCACTGTGCTCTATTTTTATTACTGTTCCCTGGATATATTTTTTCCATTTTTTAATTTTTAATATATTTATGTCTTTGTCTAAGTGGGGTTTTTTTAAATCCATTCTGCCACTCTCTTGTCTCTTTACGGTTGCATTTAATCCATTTACATTCAGGGTGGTTATTGATATGTATGAGTTTATTGCTGTCATATTGTGCCTTTTTTTTTTTTTTTATCTCTTTGGTGCTGACATTTTCTTTGTTCCTCTTACTTATCTGTGCCGAGTTCCTTTTGTTTATGAATTTTCTTTTCTTTTCTTTGTTACTATAGATTTTGTGTTTTCTGAGTCTTTATGTTTTTCTTTCATATTGTGATGATTAGTTTTGTTTACTTGCCTTGTGCTTACCTTGAAATTTACCCTTGTAGTTTTAAATTTGATCTAGCTTTTTTTACTTACTATTACCTTGACTCCTATCCTTTTGAAAGTTCTATACCTACTCCATTGACTCTGTCTTTTATTGTTTTGATGTAGTCCTCATTTATAGATTGACATCTGTTTCCCTGCTTTAAGTCTTTTAGTTTTGTTTTATTATTGCGAGTTCTTTGCCTAGGTTGGTAACTGACTGATGCTGTCCTGTTGTCCTAGACTCTGGTTGTTGTTTGATGTTATTGGTTCTCTAACCAAAGGACTCTGTTTAATATTTCTTGTAAGTTTGTTGTTTTTTTTATGGATTCATTTAATTTCTGTTTATCTGGAAATTTCACCATCATATCTGAGAGAGAGTTTTGCAGGATGCATTGTTCTTGGTTGGAAATAGGAAACCCTGATTGCATAGTGGTTAAGTGCTACAGCTTCTAACCAAAAGGCCAGCAATTCTAATCCAACAGCCACTCCTTGGAAACCCTTTGGGCAGTTCTACTCTGTCCTATAGTGTTGCTATGAGTAAATATTAGTCTTTTGAATTCCATAGTATGTAGTTCCACTGCCTTCCTTCTATCGGAAGGTTATCTTATTCTTTGTCTTGGCTACTTGCTGGAGCCATCTTATCCTGCTTTTATTATATGTTTTGATATTCTCTGCTGTCTCCAGGACATTAAAGTATTATTTTCTTTTTTATTGATTGTATGTTTGTTTTCTTCATCCTGCTATTTTTTTTTGTTTTGATATGTCACAGTTGGTGGGCCATGTGTACTTTGCTGCTTGCTTTTCTGTGGGCTCAATAGCTCTCACCACCTGGTCCAAGTGGACAGGGCAGAAGCAGGAGGGGTGAGCTGCTTCACTGTTCACTGGTTTAGCAAGGTGGCTGAGGGCAGACTGGGTGGTTTCTGTGTTCTTCCTGATGTTGGTTCAACGGTGTGTGAGTAGTCACAATACCTTGCCAGATGGGTGGGGGTGTCAGACCAAGTGTGTTATGGGCTCACTTCACACTGTTCAGGAGCTGATAGAGTGTTGGGAAGGGAGAGATATGGTAAATCTAGTGCAGCAGCAGGCTTGAGGACCTGGGAAGCTCTTGACATAGCAGCATGGTGGGGGCCTGTGGAAAATGGAGAAAGGTGGTATATGAGTCTAAATGGGAGGGAAAAAGAGAAGAAAAGAGAGACAAAAGGGAAAAAAAGAAAAGAGGTAGCAGTGTGGCAGTAGTCAGCAGGCGGGAGCAGGGCAGACCCAGGGGCTGGCAGAAAGGGGAGGGAGGTGGTGTACAGGTTAGAAGCATGAGGGGTGGGAAAGCTTGCTTTTCTGGTTACTGAGTGTTCTGTCTCCTGTTGGGAGTTCCATGAAGTTGCCTTCCCATACTTCCTGTCCCAGGTCGTTGCTGGCTGCTCTCCAAAATGGCGTTGCTGTGCTGTATTAGTTGGCAGGGGACTTCCATTTCTTATCTCTCCTCATTCTCTATTTTTTTTGTCAGTTTCTTCTTCCACTCGGCATTTGATCTAGTTCTTTATCTCCTCGTTTGATGCTTAGGGTTCCAGAATTGAGGTTTATATCTGTTTTACTTAGTTCTTCAGGTCTTTACTGCAGAGGCACAGCAAGGTGTGGCAGTCTAGGGTGCCATATTGGCCTCTTCAACCTTTTTTTAAACATTAACTTTGCACTGGATTAGATTCAAATCATGTGTCAAGTACTTGCTATGTTTATGACCTTAAGTAAGTGAATTAATCTGTGATGCTCTGTTTCTACACTTGCAAAATGAGTATGCTATCAGCCTAATTACTTGTCATGAGACACTGATGAGTTTTTAGTCATAAAGCCCCAGTAATGGTGTCTGGTAGCTGTGTATATTGGTTTCTTTTCTTCTTCCTTTTGCTTGGTGTTTGAATTTCATTCAAATACTAGGTATCTTTAGGGAGTTCCTGGTTAGTGCAAACAGTTAACACACTTGATTGCTAACTGAAAGGTTGGTGGTTCGCGTTCACTCAGAGGCAACTTGAAAGAAAGGCTTGGCAATTGGCTTCTAAGAAACCAGCCATTGACAACCCTTTGGAACATAGTTCTACTCCGACATGCATAGGGTTAACTACATGTCAACTGAGTTTTTTTTTTTTTTTAGGTATCTTTAGACATTAAGTTGTTTTATTGCTGCCTCTACTGTCAACACCTGAAGATTCAACTTACTGAAATTTCTAAGTCTTATCACTTCAGAATCTCTGCTTTCTTTATTACTCCTTTTCCATCTATATTTTAACTTCATTATTCTAACACAGGTTTTGAATTACTCATAGTCTATTAAACTAGGCATTGTCACATTTTCACAGCTTTCCTTCTGAAAAAAAAAATGGCCTAGGAAAGAGCATCCTTTGTCTCTCAGCATTACCTTTTATCTGCTAAATGCCCCTATTCTTAAGTCAAATAAGCTTAGACTAGGACATTGACCTTGCTTCCTTTAGGTGTTTGCATTTTCTTTAAAGCTGCCTTCTTGACATAGAAAATTAGAGGTGTACATATTAGATATAGTGGTAAAATAATGGTGGATGACAATGGATAGTACCCTCTCTGTGCTTCCAATTGTCTATCCACTTATTACAGTATAATATTCTAAGCTGTATGTTGCCCCGAAATAGAGTTTAATATGTCTTGTAGGAGACTTCATGGAGCATAGGCTTCTTGACAGTGATGGATTATGATCTACTAATATTAAATTATCTGATTAGTTCCTAAATTATAATTACTCTGTGTTACTTTTTTACTATATAGACATGTAGCAAAGATAAGATAATTTGAAGAATGACAAATTTGTCTTATGCTGTCTTCCAACAAAAAAAATCATCTCATACCTGTTGAAGAGAGTCTTTTTCCAAAATAATTGCATTTCTCAATTTCATTAATAAGAGCTTGTTTCAAATCTGTGCATTTAAATAGAGTTATCTATCTAGTGTTGTCTAATTGTGTGTTTTTTTGTTTTTTGTTTCTGGTAATAGTGGAAGATATTTATAACATAAAATATGGAATTCTAAACATTTTAAGTGCACAATTACGTGCCATTAGTTACATTCACAAAGGTGTGCACACATCACTAGTATCTGTTTCCAAAAATTTTCATCAACCAAACAGAAACTCTGTATCTATTAAGCAGTAACTCTCCTTCTCCCAGCCCTGATAATTCTAAATTACTTTATGTCTCTGTAAATTTGTCTATTTTAGGTATTTCGTGTAAGCAGAATCATAATATTTGTTCTTTTGTGCTGATTTATTTCAGTTAGCATAAAATTTTCAAGGTTCATCCATGCTGTAGCATGTATCAGCACTTCATTCTTTTATATGAATGAATAATATTCCATTGTATGTATATGCCTCTTTTTTTAAAATAGATTTATCTGTTAATAGACACTTGGGTTTTTTCTACCTTTTCCCTATTGTGAATAATGCTGCAATGAACACTGATGTGTAATTATCTGAGTTGTTGTTTTCATGTCTTTTGGATATATACTTAGGAGTGGAAAAGTTCGGGTATATGGTAATTCTATATTTACTTTTTGAGGAGCCATTAAATTATTTTCCACAGTTGCTACACCATTTTGCAATTTAACCAGCAATGGATGAGAGTTCCAATTTCTTTACATGCTGGCCAAGACTTCATTTCATTTCTTCCCTTTCTCTTTCTTCTTTCCTTCTTTTTTTCTTCCCATCTTCCTTCCTTTCTTCCCATCTTCCTTCCTTTCTTCCCATCTTCCTTCCTTCCTTTCTTCTTCTCTATTATAAACATCCTGATAGGTGTGAAGCATTATCATTTTGTGGTTTTGATTTGCATTTCCTTAATGATCTATGATCCTGAACATCATTTTGTGTGCTTTTTGGCCATTTATGTTACTTCTTTGGAGAAATGTCTATTCCAGCCCTTCGTCCAATTTTATTTGGGTTGTTTGTATTTTTGTTGTTGAGTTATAAGAGTTCTTTATATGTTCTGTATATTAAATCCTTATCTGATATATTATTGCCAAATATTTTCTCTCATTCTATAGCTTGTGTTTTTACTTCTTTGATAATGTCCTTTGATGAACAAAAGTTTTTAAGTTTGTTGTTGTTGTTAGGTGTCATCAAGTCAATTTCCAACTCATAGCAACCCTATGTGAAAGAATAGAATTGCCCCCATAGGGTTTTCTAGGCTGTATTCATTGTGGGAGTAGATAACCAGGTCTTTCTCCCACTGAGCTTCTGCATGAGTTCAAACTGCCAACCTTTCAGTTAGCAGCCTAACACTTAACTGTTGTGCCACCAGGGCTCCTTTTAATTTCAATGAAATCCAATTTATCTATTTTTTTCTTTAGTTGCATGTTCTTTTGGAGTCAAGTTTAAGAATCCTTTGACAAATCTAAGACCAAGGATATTGACCTTTACATTTTCTATTAAGAGTTTTATAGTTCTCTTATGTTATGCTGCTGATCTATTTTGAGTTAATTTTTGTAGATGGAGTGAGATAGGACTACAACTTCATTCCTTTGCATGTGAAAATCCAGTTTTCACAGCACTATTTGTTGAAGAGACTATTCTTTTACCATTGTATGAACTTAGCACCCTTGCCAAAAATCAATTGACCAGAGATGTATGAGTTTATTTCTGGATCTTCAGTTCCTTTTTATTGTTCTATATGTCAATTCTTACAGCAGTACCACACTTTTATGATTAGTGTAGCTTTGTTGTAAATTTTGGAGTCAGAAGGTGTGAGTCCTGTAACTTTGTTTTTCTTCCTCAAGATTGATTTGGTCAGCTGTAGCCTGCTAACTCCATATGAATTTCAAGATTGGTTTTTCTATTTTTGAAAAAAAAGACCATTGAAATTTTGATAGGGATTGCATCAGATCTGTAGATTTTTTTAGGGAGTATTTCCATCTTAGCAATATTAAATCTTTTCTAGCATCACTCTATTTTTCTAACTTGATGTCTAAGCCACCCTGCCTTGATTATTTTAGCTTTATCATATCATTGTGGAATGACATCAAGGATATCATACATGAAGAAAGAAAGAGGTCATTAAAAAGACAAGGAAGAAAGAAAAGACCAAAATAGATGTCAGTAGAGACTCTAAAACTTGCTCTTGAGCATCGTGTAGCTCAAGCGAATGGAAGAAATGGTGAAATAAAAGAGCTGAACAGATTTCAAAGGGTGGCTCAAGAAGACAGAGTACAGTGTTATAATGACATGTGCAAAGACCTGGAGGTAGAAAACCAAAAGGGAAAAACATGCTTGATCTTTCTCAAGCTGAAAGAACTGAAGAATAAATTTAAGCCTCAAATTGTAGTAATGAAGGATTCTACAGGGAAAATACTAAATGGTGCAGAAAGCATCAAAAGAAGATGGAAGGGATACACAGAGTCATGGTACCAAAAAGAATTGGTCGACATTAAAACTTTTCAGGAGGTAGCATATGATCAAGAACTGATGGTACTGAAGAAAGAGGAAAAAGCTGCACTGAAGGCACTGGCATAAAACAAGGCTCCAGGAATTGACAGAATACCAACTGAGATGTTTCAACAAATGGATACAGCACTGGAAGTGCTCACTCATCTGTGCTAAGAAATTTGGAAGACAGCTTCTTGGCCAACCGACTGGAAGAGATCTGTATTTATGCCTATTCCCAAGAAAAGTGATCCAACTGAATGCAGAAATTATCAAACAATATTATTAACATCACACACAAGTAAAATGTTGCTGAAGATCATTTAAAAGCCACAGCAGCAGTATGTTGACAGGGAACTGCCAGAAATTCAAGCCGGATTCAGAAGAGGATGTGGAATCAAAGATATCATTGCTGATGTCAGATGGATCCAGGCAGAAAGCAGAGAATACCAGAAAGATGTTTACCTGTGTTTTATTGACTATGCAAAGGCATTCGACTGTGTGGATCATAACAAATTACGGATAACACTGGGAAGAATGGGAATTCCAGAACACTTAACTGTGCTCATGAGGAACCTGTACATAGACCAAGAGGCAGTCATTTGAACAGAACAAGGTTTAAAATCAGGAGAAGTGTGCATCAGGGTTGTATCTTTTCACCATACCTATTCAGTCTGTATGCTGAGAAAATAGTCTGAGAAGCTGGACTATATGAAGAAGAGCAGGGCATCAGGATTGGAGGAAAACTCATTATCAACCTGCTATATGCAGATGACACAACCTTGCTTGCTGAAAGTGAAGAGAACTTGAACCACTTCCTGATGAAGATCAAAGACCACAACCTTCAGAATGGATTATACCTCAATGTAAAGAAAACAAAAATCCTCACAACTGGACAAATAAGCAACATCATGATAAACGGAGAAAAGATTGAAGTTGTCAAGGATTTCATTTTACTTGGATCCACAATCAACACCCATGAAAGCAGCAGTCAAGAAATCAAATTGGCTGCAAAGACCTCTTTAAAGTGTTGAAAAGCAAAGATGTCACCTTGAAGACTAAGGTATGCCTGATCCAAGCCATGGTGTTTTCAATTGCCTCATATGTATGCAAAAGCTGGACAATGAATAAGAAAGACCAATGAAGAAGTGACACCTTTGAATTGTGGTGTTGGCGAAGAATATTGAACATATCATGGACTGCCAAAAGAACAAACAAATCTTTCTTGGAAGAAGTACAATCAGAATGCTCCTTAGAAGCAAGGATGGTGAGACTACGTCTCACATACTTTGGACATGTTATCAGGGGGGATCAAGCAGTCCCTGGAGAAGGACATCATACTTGGTAAGGTGGAGGGCCAGTGAAAAAGAGGAAGACCCTCAATGAGATGAATTGACACTATGGCTGCAACCATGGGCTCAAGCATAAAGATGATTGTGAGGATGGCGCAGGTCCGGGAAGTGTTTTGTTCTGTTGTACATAGGGTCACTATGAGTTGGAACTGCCTGGACATCACCTAACAACTACAACAAAAACATAAACATTGAAATCCACTTTGTTTTTATTTTTCAGGATTATTTTAATTATTCTAAGTTCTCTGCATTTCCATATGTATATTAAAGTCATCTTGTGAAATTCTGTAATTGGTTATTTGTTACAATGGGCATTACAATTAACATCCTAAATTTATAACAATCTAATTTGAGTTTATATCTCCTTATTCTCAGTACCGAAACCAAACCAAACCTGTTGCCATCGAGTCGATTCCAACTCATAGCAACCCTAGGGGACAAAGTATAACTGCCCCATAGGTTTTCCAAAGAGTGGCTGGTAGTTTTGAACTACCAACCTTTGGTTAGCAGCCTAACTCTCAACCACTATGCCACCAGAGTTTTATTAATGCTTCTTTTACCCAGTTTTATTCCCTTCCACTTTGTTGTTTTTGTTACAAATTACATCTTTATGCATTGTGTGCCTCTTAACATGTATTTAGATATATAATTATTGTCTTATGTAGATGTCTTTTAAATCATATATGAAAGAAATAGAAGAATTACAAGCCAAATATACTATCTTTTAAAAATTTAAACTAGAAACCAGAGATCTTTGTTTCTTCATATGTCTTCAAGTTCCTATCTAGTCTTTTCCTTTCAGCCTCAAATATTTCCTGTAACATTTCTTGTAGAGCAGGTCTAGTAGCACTGAAATCCCTTACTTTTTGCTTATCTGGGAATGCCTTAATTTTCTTTCTTTTCTGAAGGAGAGTTTTACTGATTGGTTGATAGGGCCCTAGTGGCTAAGTGGTTAAGAGCTCAGACTGCTAATCAAAAGGTTGGCAGTTCCAAGCCACCAACTGCTCCTTGGAAACCCTATGAGGCAATTCTACTCTGTCCTATAGGGTTGCTATGAGTCAGACTCGACTCAACAGCACACAACAACTATATGTCATTACATTGCCTTCTGGCTTTCATGTTTCTGATAAGAAATCAGCTATTAATCTTATTGGGATCATTTGTATGTGACAAGTCACTTTTCTCTTGATGCTTTTAAGATTTTCTCTTTCTCTTTTGTTTTCAACAGATTGGTTATAACGTGTCTCAGTGTGATTTCTTTGATTTTGTCTTGCTTAGGGTTCCTTGAGCTTATGAATGTATACGTTAATATCTTTCATCCAGTTTTGCAAGTTTTCAGACATTATTTCTTCCAAAAAAATTTTTTTTTGGTCTTCTCTCTTTTTATCCTTCTGAGGCTCCCATAATGTGTATACTTGATGGTGACCCACAGATCTCTTAGGCTCTGTTCCTTTTTCCTTCTTTCTTTTTCTTTCATTCTCTCAGATTAGGTAATACCAATTGCATTATCATCAAACTTACTGATATTTTTTCTGTGTGGTGAAATCTGCTGTTAAACACCTCTAGTGAACGTTTACTTTTATTTATTATACTTTTCCATTCCAGAATTTGTTTGGTTTCTTTGCATGACTTTTATATCTTTATTGATATTTTCAGGAACCTGGTGGCACAGTGGTTAAGCACTTGGCTGCTAACAGAAAGGCCAGCAGTTTGAACTCAACAGCTACTCCATGGGAGAAAGATGGGGCACTCTAGTTCTATAAAAATTATAGCCTTGGAAATTCTATGAGGCTGGTCTACTCTGTCCTATAGGGTTGCTATGATTTAGAAACAACTTGAGGATAACAGGTTTGGTTTGGGGTTTATTGATATTTTAACAATATCGAGTCTTACAACCCAGGAAGATGGCATTCTTCTCCATTTACTTAGCTATTCTTTAATCTTGTTCATCAATGGTTTTTACTTTTCTATATGAAGTCTTATACATGTTTTGTCAGATTAACCCTAAGGATTTAATATTATTGACGCTATTTTACTTTTTTAAAAAATTTCAACATATGATCATTTGCTTCTAGTATATAGGAGTATACACTGTTGTTAGGTGCCTTGGAGTCGGTTCGGACTCACAGTGGCCCTATGTACAAAATAATGAAACATTGCCTGATTCTACACCATCCTCATAACTGTCGCCATGTTCGAGCTCATCGTTGCAACCACTGTGTCAATCCATCTGTTTGAGTCTCTTCTTCTTTTTCACTGACCCTCTGCTTTACCAAGCATGATGTCCTTCTCCAGGGACTGGTCCCTGCAGACAACATGTCCAAAGTACGTAAGACAAAGTCTTGTCATCCTTGCTTCTAAGGAGCATTCTGGCTTCACTTCTTCCAACACAGTTTGTTCATTCTTTTGACAGTCCATTGCATATTCAGTATTCTTCAGCAACACCATAATTCAACTGCATCAATTCATCTTTGATCTTCTTTATTCATTGTCTAGCTTTCACATGCATATGAGGTGATTGAAATACCATGGCTTGGGTCAGGCATACCTTAGTCCTTAAAGTGATATTTTTGTTTTTTAACACTTGAAAGAGGTCTTTTGCAGCAGATTTGCCCGATTCAAGATGTCGTTTGATTTCTTGACTGCTGCTTCCATGGGCATTGATTGTGGATCCAAGTGAAATGAATCCTTGACAATGTCAGTATTTTCTCTGTTTATTGTATTGCTTATTGGTTCAGGTGTGAGAATTTTTGTTTTCTTTATGTTTAGGTGTAATCCATACTGAAGGCTGTAATCATTCATCTTCAGTAATAAATGACTCATGTTCTCTTTGCTTTCAGCAAGCAAGGTTGTGTCATCTGCATATTGTAGGTTGTTAATGAGTCTTCCTCCAATCCTGATTCCCCGTTCTTCATCTTTATAATCCAACATCTTGGATTATTTGTTTAGCATACTGATTGAATAAGTATGGTGAAAGGATACAACTCTGAAGCACACCTTTCCTGATTTTAAACACACAGTATCCCCTTATTCTCTCTGAATTACTGCCTCTTGGTCTATGTACAGGTTCCTCATGAGCACAATTAAGTGTTCTGGAATTCCCATTCTTTTCAATGTTATCCATAATTTATTATGAACCACACAGTTGAAAGCTTTTTCATAGGCAATAAAACATAGCTGAACATCTTTATGGTATTCTCTACTTTCAGCCAAAATTCATGTGACATCCTCATCCCACATCCTCTTCTGAATCTGGCTTGAATTTCTGACAGTTCCCTGTTGATGTATTACTGCAACCGTTTTTGAATTATCTTCAGCAAAATTTTATTTGTGTGTGATATTTATGATATTGTTCAATAATTTCCTCATACTAGATACTCATATGATGTAATCTTTCTAATCTCGCTTAATAGTTGTAGTACATTTTTGGGTGGATGTCATCTGATTTTCTACACAGTCATGTCGTCTATGAATAAAGGCACTTTTACTTTTTCTTTCTTATCTGAATGTTTGTTACTTGTTTTTCTTGCTTTGTTTCACTGTCCAGAAACTCCATTATAATGTTGAATGGATATAGTGAGGGTGATATTTAGTCTTTCACCATTAAGTACTTTAGCTGTAGGTTTTTCATAAAAACAAAAAAACAAACCACACTGCCATTGAGTCAATTCTTCCTCATAATGACCCTGTGGGACAGAGAACAACTGCGCCATAGGGACTCCAAGGCTGTAATCTTTACAGAAGCAGACTGCCACATCTTTCTCCTGCGGAGGGACTGGTGGGTCCAAACTGCTGATCTTTCAGTTAGTAGCCGAGCTCTTAACCATTGTGCCACCAGGGATCCTTAAAGTTTTTCAGAGCTGCCTCTTATCAAGTTGAAGATATTTCCTTCTATTCCTAATGTGATTAAATTTTTATCAAGAGTAGAAATCATACTATGTCAAGTTATATTTCTACTTTTCTTGTTATTATCATACAGTTTTATTTTTAGTTTGTCAATATGACAAATTACATTGATCAAGGTTTGAAGGTTAAACAACCCTGCATCCAGGGATAAACTTCACTTCATTTTGATGCATTATCCTTTTTTGCATATTGGTGACTTTAATTTGCTAAACTTTTAAAAAATTTTTGCTTCTGTGTTTTTGAGGGATAGTGGTATGTAGTTTGTTTTCCTTGTAATGTCTTTGCCTCCTTTTGGTATCAGGGTAATGCTGGTCTCAGAGAATTAGTTGGAAATTATTTCATCTCTTCAAGTTTGTGAAAATGTTTTTTATAGAATTAGTATTATTTCTTCCTTAAATGTATTATATAATTTAAAGTTAATTTATCTGAACTGATAGTTTTCTTTGTTAGAAAGTTTTTCTTTCTTTAACCTACAAATAATTTTCTTTAAAAGGTAAATGGTTATTCAGGTTATCAATTACTCTTGAGTGAGTGTTGGTAGCAATCATCTTTCAAAGAATTTGCGTATTTCATCTAAGTTATTCAGTTTAGAAACCCAAATTTTTTATAATATTCCATTATGTCTGTTTAATAACTATAGAATCTGTAGTGATATTACCTCAATTATTCTGTAAATAGGTAATTTACTTCTTGTTTTTCCCCCCTAAACTGACTGGCTAGAAGTTTATCAATTTTATAGATCTTCTCAAAGAACAAGATTTTGGTTCCATTGAATTTCTCTGTTTTTCTCTTTTCTATTTCCTTGATTTCCACTCTGATCTTTATTATTTCCTTTTCTTTACTTACTTTGTGTAAAACCTGTGAAATCAAGGAATTGTGTAATTTGAAAGCATGTCAGAGAAGGAAAACTCAAATATTTTTCACTAAAACGAGCAATAGAAAAATGGTAAGACTGCACACTATCAAAGGTGAAAAACTTCTGAGACTGGGAAAAACAAGTCAATTCCATTGAGCTCTGGGTTTCACTGTATATATATATGTATGTGTGTGTGTGTATATATATATATATATATAAACCCATTGCCATCAAGTTGTTTCCAACTCACAGAGACCCAATATGACAGAGTAGAACCACCAGGCCAGAGGGCTTCCAAGGCTGTAGATCTTTACAGAAGCAGACTGCCACATCTTCCTCCCATGGAGCAGCTGGTGGATTTCAGCCACCAAACTTTTGGTTAACTGCTGAGTGCTTAACCACTATACCACCAAAGCACAATATATATCCAAATATTTGGTCATTTTCCAGATATCTTTCTATTGCTGATTTCTAATTTAATTTCACTTGAATATTTTAAAATTTATTTATACCTTTTATGGTCTAGAAGATGATGTATCTTTGTAGATGGTTTCTGTGTACTTTAAAAGAATATATATTCTGTTACTGTTGGGTAGAATATTCTATAAATGTCAATTGGATCACGCTAAATAATAACATCATTCACATCTTCCATATCCTTTATGATTTTGTGTCTACTTGTTCTATTATTTAGTGATAGAGAAGTATTGAAATTCCTAACTATAATTGTGGATTTGTCTATTTCTCCTTTAAGTTTTAGCAGTTTTTACTTCATGTATTTTGACATTTTGCTATTAGATGAATACATGTTTAAGATTTTTATGTCCTCTTGATTAACTGACCCCTTTATCACCATTTAATTGCCTTCTTTATCACTGGTAATGTTCTTTGCTCTGATATCTACTTTGTCTGACATTAATCTAGTCATTCTACTATTCTTTTTACTAGTGATAGAAGGGCATGTCTTTTTACTTTTGATCTTTTTATGCTTTATATTTAATGTGAGTTTCTTATAAGCAGGATAAAGTTATGTCTTAATTTTGTAACAAATCTGACAATATCTGCCTTTTAGTTAGGATAATTAGACCATTTACATTTAATGTGAATATTTATATGGTTATCTTTAAACCTGTTATCTTACTACTTTTTGCTGGATACACGGTGTGCTATAAACTCTCTAAACATCTCCCTAGCTACTAATGGGCATAATAGCTATTAATAAATATGAAGTAAAGAACATGCCTTAGAGAGAGATGATTGCCCTCAAAAAATCCAGAACTCTGTTAAGCTTTCTTAGTAGGAGAAAAGGGGAGAGGAATGCTCCTGATGCCTGTAAATCTAGAATAGCCTCAGGAGATGGTCACCCACCCTAAAACAGGGGCTATGAATAATGTCCAATATCTGCAAAGAGCCTTTCACTTTTATTACCCCCTTTTACCTTTTATTATCCTTTTTATTAATCTTTTTCTCTATTTGCTCCTAGTACATGCTGCTTGGCATATAGATATGGCTGTCCTGTTAAATATAATAGCCTTGGGAGAAAGGAGCTGTCCAGTTAAGCATATTGACCCTGGGAGAGAGGGGTTCCTTTTCCATGGTGTGAAATGGAACAATCATTACATCACCCTGGAACTGGCGCATAACTTCAGGGAATCTTGGCTGATGATGATATTTGATGTTCTACTCATCCCTGTTGTGTTTATTCTGTGACTAATAAATGCCTATTGACCACTGACATTAGAACAGTGTCTGGTCTGTGCTCTGCTTCAAGCGATCTTCACTAAGAACTTGTGAATACATCACATTGCACTGTTTGTTTGTTTTGTTTTGTTTTTTTGCTTATGCCATTTGTTCTACATTTTTTCCTCTTTTTCTGCCTTCTTTTGAATAACTTAAGTATATTTTATAATTTAATTTCATCTCCTTTTTTTGCTCTTTAGCCATGCTTTTGTTTTTATTTTAGTTGTTTCTTTATAGTTCATATTGTATACTTTAACTTATAACTCACTTCCTTCAAATTGTACCATTTCATTTATAAATTAAGAATCTTATAATTTCTTCCCTACTGAATTTATGCTGTTTTTGTCATATGTTTTGTTACACATTTTTTATAAGTCCAGCAATACATTGCTATTTTTGTTGTTGTTTAAGCCATCAACTATATTTTGAAAATACTTAAATAATAATAAAAAATCTTATATATTTACCCTGCACATGTACATCCCATATCTCAGCTAAGCACTGAATGGGGCATTCTCTCATAGACTTATGGACCTACCTCCTCTCTGATGCCAATGCCACAAATTCTAAATCTCTAAGCAGACATAAACTTTGATTTCTGCCTCCTCAGCTCAGAGAGAACAAGTAGAGAGCTAGTGCTTGTGCAAAGCTCACCTTGTATGTTATCCTGCTCTCAAAAACCTCCCTCTCCCTGATGAACAATACCTGAAAATATTTGACTTGTATTTTACCCAGCCTAAGTGTTATTTACAGAAAGAAGGAAAGTCTAATATCAGTTACCTCATCATAGCCCAGAATTATGACATCTTAATCACTTTTCACTCCTTATTTAAAAGGTGTTGGAGTAAGTTTTCCTGAACTTGGTAAAAGGACAATCTAATTGTTATCTCAGAACTTCACACAAAAGTATCATAGCCCACTATTGTTTAACTGAAATTCCAGAATAATGTCCAAATGCTTGCATACGTCTTGCTCAGATAAAGTTCCTTTTCTACCCTAGCTGAACATGAAAGAAATGGATACAGCCATTTTTCTCTTCTTATTTTAGAGTTTCATTGTGAATGTTATACTCTTCTTTAAGCTCAAAGTTCTAACTGGCATTCCTCTCTGGGTACCTTAGAGATTCCCAAAGACCCAAATATAAATTGCTGTATGTCCCAAAGGTGTATGTGTTATCTCCTATTGAGCTCATGCAAGATCTAATGAAAGACAACCTGATAGCATTAGATTCAAAAGATGCATGAAGTTGTACAATCAAAGTTTCTTTGTGACACAAAGTAATTTGAATTATAATAAAAAGTAGATAAAGTATTACTACGTTAAAATAGTCTGTGAGAAATTATCAATTCTCTCCCTAGGACAATATTTTCTGAATAAATGAGTTGATATAGCCCCTAATGAGAACACTTGCGAGAAGAAAAGAATAATTGAGTTTGTAATTCAGGTTTGTTTTTTGTTTTTTTTTTTGAGGGGAGTTGTTTAGTAAGACATTATATAAAACTGACAAGGGGTTCAATGAGGTTGCAATGAAGAATATACAAAATGTTTACTAGACAAGTTGAGAAGTGAAAGTTGGCTTCATCTTTGATCCAAAGCAAAGACCCAGAAGAATCCAAGTTTCAGTTACTGAGTAAAAGACCTGTAGGATGTCATTGTTAAAGTTGTTACCATGAGTCAAATATAAATCAGCATTTGTGGTTCACATCTCTCTGGACCAGAGCCGATCTTTTCCTTTTTTATATTTATATTTTGTCCTGATTATTAAATAAATATGTACTTATTATAGAAATTTTTAGAGTACAAAATAATCACAGCATCCAGAGGGCACTGATTTCTTATTCTGGATAATTGTATTATGGGTGTGGAAGATGTTGACATTAGAGAAAGTGTGGTGAGAGATATAGCGAAATCTTTTTACTATTGTTGCAACTTTTCTTTAAGTTTAAAATTAGTTCAAAATAAATAGTTATAAAATAATCACACTGTTTTATGGATTTTTAAATATTTGAGATCATATTGCTTACACAACTTTGCTTCTTGCTTTTTTCAAAAGCCACTGTATCATTAGTATTTAATCAAGACACAAAACTCTCCACAAGCATCCTGTTTAATGAGCATATGATATTACAATTAAAATGTGTGCCATCATCTACTAAACTTTCCCCTTTTTATTGGCCTATTGAGCTGTTTCCATTTGTTTTATAAACAACATTGCAAAAGAAAAAAAATGGATAATTGTTTGTTTTCATTTTTTATTGTGGTCTTATGTTACAGTCCCAGACATAATAATACTGAATTAAATATTATGAACACTTAAAGGAACAGGGTTATGTATGTATACAGGCCTCACTAAATTTGAACCAGAGCTGAAGGGATCAGAGGGAACAGAGGGAGAGTGAACTTTGGCTACATCCTGGGATCAGTATGGCGGACAATTAAGTTATTGATATATTTTGGTTACTATATGAGCAATAGCAAGGTCTTACACAAAATTTAGGTATCTGGTAGTCTAAGAGAAGCCCTGGTAGCACAGTGATCAAGTGCTTGGCTGCTAACTGAAAGGTCAGAGGTTCAAATCCACCAGCTACTCCATGGTAGAATGATGTGGCAGTCTGCTTCTGTAAAGATTACAGTCTTGGAAACCCTATGAGACAGTTTTTTTCTGTCCTATAGGGTCACCATGAGTCACAATCCACTCAAAAACAACAGATTTTTTTGTTTGTTTTTGATAGTCTCAGATTTGTTTCTAGGACAAGTTAGTAGTGAATTATCCATTCAAGAGTTGTCTAATGCTTCAGAACCAGGCTATCGGCAGTCCACATTTTAGGGTCAGGAAGGAGTAATGAGTCAGAATCTAATTTACAGGAAGGTAAATAACAAGGACTAAAGCTAAAGAGAGAGGGACTCACTATCCTTTAAACAGGGTGAGTGACTGGTGTCCTACAGAGTATTTAAGGCTTGCATTAGCTTGAAGTTTTCTCATAATAAATAAATCATTTGGGATTAAGGAGGGAATGCTGGACGCTTAGCTTTCATCCATGAACACTACTCATCTTTGGAGCTTCAGAGCATAGTTCTTTTCGGTCATAGGGTAATTTGTGTGTGTGTGTGGGGGGGGGGGTAGTTACTTTATGTCTGTCTTTGGGTTGGTCATTGGCTGAGGCCAGGCTGGAGGTAGGAGAAATTTTAAGAAAATATATCTTAATTCTATTAGCCTCGAGACATAGGGAAGTTTGTACTTGCAGATTTATGGATGGAATCATATAGGTGAGAATTATTTTTAAAATATGCAGATTTTGAAACCCACCATGGCCTACTGAGTCAGAATCTCTAGGGACAGGATCAGAAAATACCTACTTTTTACAAAGTTTCAAAGATGACTACAACATGAACCCCAGTTTTGGAAGTACCGAGAGTCTAGAGCCCTAGTTGTGTAGGGGTTAAGAGCTTGGCTGCTAACCAAAAGATCAGCAATTCAGATCCACCAGCCACTTCTTCGAAACCTTATAGGACAGTTCTACTCTGTCCTGTAGGATAGCTGTGAGTTGGAATCAACTTGACAGCACACAACAACAAGAGTCTAGAGGTAAAGCCAAGGACATCAATTGAAATAAATTAGCTTGTTAGTAAGGATAACAATAACAACAACATTAACAATAATAATAACCAAAGCTAAATGAAGAGAGTGGAAACAAAAAACTGAGACTTAGGCAGAAACTGGACTTATGAAGGAAAGAAATCTATCTAGTCTTGGCATAGAAGTATGAAATGAACTAATAGGAAAGAAAAGTGAGAAGGGAGGTTGCATTAAAAATACTAACTATTAAATGTTTTGTGAAATACTAGGCTATTTTGATTTGATTCAGTTATGAATCATTGGTTCTTGTGATGCCCTCACTAAATAGTTATAATTTATTAAGATGTTATGCTAGATTGGACTAGATAGGATCAGGAATTAAAGGTAAAAAATCTCAGGATCTTTGTCAATGCAGAATGTTCATATTCCTTCCTAGCACTTTATTCTTGTTCTGGCCATAGAAAATGCAGCAGGAATCAGGATCAATGAGCCATGCACTGACACTGTTCTGGTTTGTCATGGTCTATAAGACCTCAGTCACCACTCTGCAGCCTCACCCATTCATTGGTTAGCTGTCTGCAACTGTGCCTCATGTAATTATCCACACTGCCTGTTAAACTGAACAAAATGATTAGATTTATTTCCAAGTAGTAATTTAAATGCTGGCTCAATCAATCTAAATATTCAAATTAAGTGAAATATGTTTATTAAAATTTTGTACCCCCTGAGCCCTACACAGTGCATAAAACAGAGAGAGTGTGCTATAAGGCTGGTTGAATAGAAGCCTTCAAATGTCATCTGACTGAGTGAAAACTCTAAGCATCATAGATATATTTCACTGATCATTTGGGAGTTAAAGATAAAGATACTGAAAAGAAAATAAAAACTGTAGAGGAATTTATGTAGGGGTGGATTCATGCTTGCATAATTTAACTAACATTTTCTGTTACTCAAACACACACATGCACAATTTGAGTAGATTTAAATAAGAACCAGTATATTTGCCGATTGAATAAACAGACAGGACATGAGATTTTTCATTGATTATTAATCTTAATGGCTCAAAGGACACTGATACTAAAACAGAATGCACAACAGTAATTGAAGAGACCTTACTCTTCCCAGAGTGAGAATGTAGACTGATGGACCCATTGAAAAGAGCAAACAGGAAGTATTTAGTTACATTAAATATGAAATACACCATGAACTAACAATTTCACTCCTGAGAATGCATAAACAAAAGAAAAATTCAAACAGGTTTGCAAGGATATTCATTAGAGACTGTGGTGATGGGGAGTTAAAGGCAATCTGTGTGAATCAGTAAAAGGTAATAGACACACAGCATAGAGTAATACCTGACTTAGGTGGGTGTGTGATGTGGAATCACCTTACCAAAAAGGTAATTTGGCCTTATAGTCCTAGTTCCTGAGTCCCGCTGGGGTTGGCCTTCATCCAAACTGGCTGGGGAGCCCCACTGGTAACTGACCTTTAAGTGCATTGGCTGGGCAGCCTAGCCAAGTAACAAACCTTTACCCAGATTGGCTGGGGAGACTCACCTTGGAACTGATCTTTACCTTGCTTGGCTGAGGGTCCCTACTTGGTCTGACCTTTGTTGGCATTGGCTGGTGGACCATACTGCAGCTGGTCTTTACAAGGACAGTTTGAGGGGCCTGCCTAGTAACTGATAAAAACTTGAGAACACAAAGAATCAAATTGTGGCTCGTGATCAGTGACAGCCAGGAGGAGTGTGCATCCTTTGCACATGAGAACCTATCAGAGTAGGTAAACCTATGATGGTGATGTAGTCAGTGGCTGCAATAACACTAGATGAAGCTGGGACCTGGATAGTGAAAGCAAAACATAAGGGCCTAACCCTTGCTGAGAGATACAGGAGCCATCGGAGAGGAATGGACAACAGCAGAAGCCACTGAGTAACATCACAGAACAGTCACTGGTTGAAAAGTGTTCTGGTTGATGAGAGTGAACTTCTGTTCCCAGGAGGGTAAGTAGGTGCCCTTGAGATATTGAAGCTCCTGGGACCCCTCCTGGACCTTGTCCTATGCATTTCCCTGTTTATACCTTTGTTTATATCCTTCTCTGTTATTAAAGTTGCTATCACAGATATGGTGTTTCTGTGAGTTCTCTGTGACCATTTCAATGAATTATCAAACTCAACGGAGAAAGAGTGCTGTGGGGGGAACTGCTCATGTCAGAAATGGTGAAGAAGTTGGAGAACAGGAATATATTTGACTGCAGCCTCATAGGAACCAGTTTTGTGCTGAATCTTATCTTTAGGGTTGGCCATTCAATGAGATTCTCTAGAAGAAGACCTTGAGATAGTGATTCTTATGCATTGATTTATTGAGTGAGAGCTCTCAAATGAGAGAGTCAGAGTAGGACAGAGGCAGAAGTTGGGCAAATACGTATTTCAGGACATGTTTAACCTTAGTCTCATTGCATGGGAAGCTCTGGAGTATAAAGTGTACCAAAGAGTTTCTTTTACCTAGAAGTAAAGGGACTGGGCTATTAAATCTCTGCATTGGTCATTAGCTGCTTGAATGCTTAGAAAAGTATACAGTCCGCAGGAACATGACTCCCATCAGCCAATGGCATTGCTTTGGAGAAGAGCAAAGGGGTGAAAGTTTAGCAGCAAACATCTCTAGTGGCTATGAGATGGGTACACTGGCCCAATTGAAGGAATCTGGCAAAAATACTAACCAGCATCTGCTACCCAACAATTAGAAGAAAAGTATCAGTTGTTCACATAGTAAAATAGATGAATCTTAAAAACATAGTGCTGAGTGAAAAAAAATGCAAGAAATGACATTGTTTAGGATAAAAAAGCATGATCCGTCTATATGCTGTCTACAAGAGATGCACCTTAGACTTAAAGACACAAACAGGCTAAAACCCAAAAGATGAAAAAAAAAAAAAATCAAGCAAACAACACTCAAAAAAGAGCAGGAATGGCAATATTAATCTCTGACAAAATAGACTTTAAAGTAAAATCCACCACAAAGGATAAGGAAGGGCACTATATAATCATTAAAGGGTCAATACACCAGGAGGACATAACTATAATAAATATTTATGCACCCAACAACAGGGCTCCAAAGTACATAAAACAAACTCGAACAGCACTGAAAAGAGAGATAGATAGCTCCACAATAGTAGTAGGAGACTTCAACACAACACTTTTGGTGAACGACAGAATATCAAGAGAAAAGCTCAACAAAGACACAGAAGAGCTAAATGCTGCAACCAACCAACTTGATCTCACAGACATATACCGAACTCTGCACCCATCAGCAGCCAAGTATACTTTCTTTCCCAACACACATGGAACATTCTCCAGAATAGACCACATATTAAGCCATAAAGCAAACCTTAACAAAATCCAAAATATCGAAGTATTACATAGCATCTTTTCTGATCATAAAGCCATAGAAGTGGAAATCAACAACACAAAGAGCAAGGGAAAAAAATCAAACACATGGAAACTGAACAACACCTTGCTCAAAAACTACTGTGTTATAGAATAAATTAAGGATGGAATAAAGAAATTCATAGAATCAAACAAGAATGAAATGCATCCTACCAGAACCTTTGGGACACAGCAAAAACAGTGCTCAGAGGTCAGTTTATAGCAATAAATTCATGCATCCAAAAAGAAGAAGGAGCCATAATAAAAACATTAACCCTACAACTGGAAAAAGTAGAACGAGAGCAGGAAAAGAATCCCACAGGCACCAGAAGGAAGGAAATAATAAGAATTAGAGCAGAATTAAATGAAATAGAGAATAGAAAAACAATTGAAAGAGTTAACAAGTCCAAAAGCTGGTTCTTTGAAAAGATCAACAAAATTGATAAACCTTTGGCAAAACTAACAAAAGAAAAACAGGAGAGGAAGCAGATAACCCGTATAAGAAATGAGATGGGTGATATCACAACAGACCCAACTGAAATTAAAAGAATCATAACAGATTACTATGAAAAATTGTACTCTAACAAATTTGAAAACCTAGAGGAAACGGACAAATTTCTAGAAACTCACTACCTACCTAAATTAACACAAACGGAGGTAGAACAACTAAATAAACCCATAAAAAAAAAGAGATGGAAAAGGTTATTTAAAAACTCCCAACCAAAAAAAAAAAAAAAAAAAAAAACCCTGGCCCGGATGGCTTCACTGGAGAATTCTATGAAACTTTCAGAGAAGAGATAACACCACTTTTGCTAAAAGTATTTCAGAGCATAGATGGAATACTCCCAAACTCATTCTATGAAGCCAGTTTAACCCTGATACCAAAACCAGGCAAAGACACCACAAAAAAAGAAAATTAAAGACCAATATCCCTCATAAGCATTGATGCAAAAATACTCAACAAAATTATAGCCAATAAAATTCAGCAACATATCAAAAAAATAATTCACCATGACTAAGTGGGATTTATACAAGGTACGCAGGGAAGGTTCAACATTAGAAAAACAATCAATGTAATCCATCACATAATAAAACAAAAGACAAGAACCACATGATCTTCTCAATTGATGCAGAAAAAGCATTCGGCAAAGTCCAACACCAATTCATGACAAAAACTCTCAATAAAATAGGAATAGAAGAGAAATTCCTCAATATAATTAAGGGTACTTATACAAAGCCAACAGCCAACATCATCCTAAATGGAGAGAGTTTGAAAGCATTACCCTTGAGAACGGGAACCAGACAAGGATGCCCTCTATCACCACTCTTATTCAACATTGTGATGGAGGTCCTAGCCAGAGCAATTAGGCTAGAAAAAGAAATAAAGAGCAACCAAACTAGTAGGGGAGAACTCAAAGTATCTCTATTTGCAGATGATATGATCTTATACACAGAAAGCCCCAAAGAATCCACAAGAAAACTACTGGAACTAATAGAAGATTTCAGCAAAGTTTCAAGACACAAGATAAGCATACAAAAATCAGTTGGATTCCTTTACACCAACAAAGAGAAACTTGAAGAGGAAGTTACCAAATCAATACCATTACAATAGCCCCCAAGAAGATAAAATACTTAAGAATAAATCTAACCAGGAATGTAAAAAATCTGTACAGAGACACTACTGCAAGAAACTAAAAGAGACCTGCATAAGTGGCAAAATATACCTTGCTCATGGGTAGGTAGACTCAACATAGTGAAAATGTCAATCCTACCCAAAGCAATCTACAAATACAATGTAATCCCAATCCAAATTCCACCAGAATTTTTTAATGAGATAGAGAAAAAAACCATCAACTTCATATGGAAAGGGAAGAGGCTCTGAATAAATAAAGCATTACTTAAGAAGTGGGAGGCCTTACACTACCTGATTTTAGGAACTATTATACCACCATGGTAGTCAAAATAGCCTGATACTGGTACAACAACAGATACATACACCAATGGAATAGAGCTCAGAATCCAGATATAAGCTCATCCACCTATGAACAGCTAATATTTGACAAAGGCCCAAAGGCCATTAATTGGGGAAAAGACAGTCTCTTTAACAAATGGTGCTGGCATAACTGGATATCCATCTGCAAAAAACTGAAACAAGTCCCATACCTCACACCATGTACAAAAACTAACTCAAAGTGAATCAAAGAATTAAATATAAAATTGAAAATGATAAAGATCATGAAAGAAAAAATAGGGACAACGCTCAAAGACCTAGTACATGGCATAAACACAGTACAAACCTTAAGTAACAATGCACAGGCACCAGAAGAGAGACTAGATAAATGGGAGCTTCTAAAAATCAAACACCTATGCTTTTCAAAAGACTTCACCAAAAAAGTAAAAAGATCACCTACAGACTGGGAAAAAATTTTTGGCTATGACAAATACAATCAGTGCCTAATCTCTAAAATCTACATGATACTGCAAAACCTCAACAACAAAAAGACAAATAACCCAATTAAAAAATGGGCAAAGGATATGAACAGGCACTTCACCGAAGAAGATATTCAGGTGGCTAACAGACACATGAAGAAATGCTCATGATCGCTAGCCATTAGAGAAATGCAGATCAAAACTACAATGAGATATCATGTCACCCCAACAAGGTTAGCATTAATCCAAAAACCACAAAATAATAAATGCTGGAGAGGTTGTGGAGAGACTGGAACACTTATACACTGTTGGTGAGAATGTAAAATGGTACAACCACTTTGAAAATTGATTTGGCACTTCCTTAAAAAGCTAGAAATAGAAGTACCATATGATCCAGCTATCCCGCTCTTTGGAATATATCCTAGAGAAATAAGAGCCATCACATGAGTAGATGTATGCACACCCATGTTCATTGCAGCACTGTTCACAATAGCAAAAGATGGAAACATCCTAGCTTCCCATCAATAGACGAATGGATAAACAAATTATGGTATATCCACGCAATGGAATATTACACAATGATAAAGAACAACGATGAAGCTGTGAAACATCGTATAACATGGTGGAAGCTGGGACTTATTATGCTGAGCGAATTTAGTCAGTCACAGAGGGCCAAATACTGTATAAGACCACTATTATAAGAACTCAAGAAAAGGTTTAAACACAAAAGAAAACATTTTTTGATGGTTATGGGGGTGGGGAGGGAGGGCGAGTTTTATTTACTAACTAGATAGTAGATAAGAATCATCTTAGGTGAAGGTAAGAACAGCATAAACTACAGGCGAAGTCAGCATGACTGGACTAAACCAAAGCTAAGAAATTTCCTGAATACAATCAAACACTTTGAGAGACAGAGTAGCAGATGTAGTGGTCTGGGAACCATGCTTTCAGGGGACATCTAGGTCAATTGGCATAACAAAGCTTATTAAGAAAATGTTCTGCATCCTACTTTGGTGAGTGGCGTCTTGGGTCTTAAAAGCTTGCAAGCGGCCATCTAAGATGCATCAATTGGTCCCAACCACCTGGAGTAAAGGAGAATGAAAAACACCAAAGACACAAGGAAAGTATTCGCCCAAGAGACAGAATAGGGCCACATAAACCAGAGACTTCATCAGCCTGAGACCAGAAGAACTAGATGGTGCCTGGCTACCACCAATGACCACCCTGACAGGGAACACAACAGAGAGTCCCTGATGGAGCAGCAGAAAGATGGGGTGCAGAACTCAAATTCTAGTAAGAAGACCAGACTTAATGGTCTGACTGAGACTGGAGAAACCCCAGAAAGCATGGCCCCTGGATTCTCTATCAGCCTGGAGCTAAAACAATTTCCAAGGCCAACTCTTCAGACAGGGATTGGACTGGACTTTGGGACATAAATTGGTACTCGTGAAGAGTGTGCCTCTTAGTCAAGTAGATACGAGAGACCAAAGGGGCAGCTTCTGTCCAGAGGTGAGACTGGAAGCAGAGAGGGTTAGGAGCTGGTTGAATGGACATGGGGAATCAGGGGCTGAAAGGAGGAGTGTGCTGTCTCAGAATGGGGTGAGCAATTAGGGTCACATAACAATTTCTCTATAAAATTTTGTATGGGAGACTAACTTGAAATGAAAACTTCATTTAACTACAACAATAAAAAAAGAAACGGCATTTTTTATATGTAAAATGCCACTGACTTATGATAAAGATACATATATATCAAGCAATATGAATTTTATAAAAACACTTAAGCATAAAAGATAGAGTGATACTCAAAATATTTAACAAATCTCTTGGAAAAGGCACTGACCGATCAGAACAGGGTACTGATTAACTAGAAGCAATACTAGACATAAGAAAACCAAGGGCTAAACTGGCCACAATGGGATCCAGCAGTGGGGGACCACTTCTGGGCATTCACCAAACACAGTAGAATGGTTTCCTTAAAAGAAAGGGAAGGGAAATTAGAGTAGGAAAAGTGATACAAGGAAATCTCTCCCCACACCCACACACACATATATAAACAGTGAAAACTGTACCAGCTGGAAATTGACAGGACTGGTTTGTTTTTCCGGGTCTCACAAGTTTTCTGCCTTTGACAGGGGCAGTCTTACCATTTTTCTGTCACTATTAGTAGAAAATATTTGAGTTTTCCTTCTCTTACAGGTTTCCACCTTATACGGGTTCCAGCTCTCATGAGTTTTACTGTATAAAACAAGAGAAGGGGCCTGTGCAGACCAAGATGATTACATATGACACAGCGGGGAGAGTGCAGAGGCTTGACTTTGCACCTGATGTTCTAAAAGGGGTGGGGAGTAGGAGGGCAGTCTCTCTCTCTCCTTCTGATAGAAATTAAAGTATGGTGATTTGAATAACTTATTTGAGAGATGGTTTCTTCTGTTGTTTCATTCCCAGTTAATGAATTAAAAAGATCTTTGGCACAAGTCTTATCTCTCAACCTCCCACCAGCTTCCATCTTTCTCTAATCAAACCTGACCTCAGAAAGGCAGTAATGTCTGCCTTCCCACTTATTAGGGATATTCAGATTTTCTAATTTGTGAGGTTTGCATTGAATAGTAAGAAACGTGATAGTGACTTATTTTAAATATTTAAGGTGCGGTAAGATCAGGATTAAGGGCAAAGTTTGAGGCTGAAAATGATTTACTCTACCCCACCTAAAGGAATACTTGTGGTTATAGCGTTGTTTTGGGAGGAGATTTTGTTAATGGAGAAACAAGTTGAGAAGTCACTGTGAATTTAAGGCTTTTAAAATGTTTGGGATCTATGCAGTGTGGGGCAGCTTAGTACCAATGGCACACATCAGCCATATGGCTTACCTGAGAATGCCGGTTGTGCTATCCAAATGGTCTTACTCTTAGTTTGCACTATCCCATGATCCTAAAGACCAGGGCTAGAGAGATATTGGGTAATGGGTAAAGGGAATTGAAATATTGCCTTTCTCTCTGTTGATCTGTCTGTCAAAGCCCTTCTTCATCTATCTCTTTCATCTCGACCACTTTCTTAATTTAATGATTCTATTCCCATTTCTCCATTGTCTTTTCTTTTTCTATTATCTTTTCTTCTCTTAACATCTCTCATATCCTCTTTATCTCTCTCTCTCTTTTTTTTTTTCTGTATTCATCTCTGCTTTCTTCCTTTAAGCAGTTCTTTATTAAAAGATGAAGGGATTTTTTTTCCCATTTTTTTTCTGTCAAAACCCACGAACTTCCATTATACTCAATGATATTCATTCCTACTGTGAAGCAGTGGCCTGCAGCAGCAAAGAGCATCCCTCCACTAGACACAATAAAGCTACCATCCTGTAATCAGATATTATGAAGCAGTTTATAGAGTTTAGTATCTTACCTTGTTAGGACATCTAACCTTGTGTGAAAAATATTAACTTATTCCAACAGATGTTATAAGTTTAATGATAATACTCAACCTTGGTTAGATTTGAAGACATTATTGCACCACTGGCATAAATTGGTATAATTGTGAAATTGTTGATCAGAATACAGCTAAGACTCTGACATTTTTCATACTTTTTAATTCATTTATGCTTTTCAAGAAGTTATTCTCAGAAAAAAAAAATCAGAAAGAAAGATGATTTGAGTATGAGCATGTTAACTGAATTGATATTTATAATAGTAATAAAATATAGAAAACAAAGCAAATAAGAAAAGTGGAATGATTTATCTATTATGCTAGAGTTGATATTTAGTATAATTCACTCCATGAATGAAAACAAAAACAAACTAAAAGCTAACTCACTGAATGGAATATAATGGAACGCTTAAGATAAGTTGGTAAAAAAAGCATTTGTTGCACAAAACATGTTAACAAAAACATGTTAGGTTGTAATTTCAAACACAAATGTGTGCATAAGCTATAATTATGACTATGAAAATATTACATATCTGTGCATTAAAAGTATCTGATTTTTAGAGTGGAAGGGTTATTGGAAAACTTTTCCTATAATTTTACTTTATGTATGTCAAAGTTTTGTATTTAAAACACTAAAAAATAATGACAAATATTAAGAGAAAATTTGGCTTTACCTAAGTCATAAGTGTAAGAACCTATGATTTGTGGGTTAATTGTTTGAAAATAAGCATTGATAGCTTTTAAGCCTTTCTAAGAAGTGTAGCCAGAATGCTCACTGCAAGCAAGGATGGCAAGACTTCGTCTCACATACTTTGGACATGTTATCAGGAGGGACCAGTCTCTGGAGAAGGACATCGTGCTTGGTAAAGTAGAGGGTCAGTGAAAAAGAGGAAGACCCTCAATGAGGTGGATTGACACAGTGGCTGCAACAATGAGCTCAAGCATACCAAAGATTGTGAGGATGGCGCAGGACTGGGCAGTGTTTCATTCTGTTGTACATAGAGTTGCTAGGAGCTGGAACTGACTTGATGGCACCTAACAACAACAAAGACAAAGCCATTTTGTTGGACTCATTATTAGGTCTATAAACAAAAGTGAGTGAACACATTTGACAGCATTTGATTCCTGTGCATATCGGCACATTCTTCAAGGTTGTATTTGTTATTTAAAGTTTTCTGCAATAAGAGTCTTGCTGACAGTGATGGATCACTTGTTATTTTTTCATTAAAGGCAAAGCTCGGTTGATGTTGGTTTTGCCAAGTTGCCTTCAGTTCCTCATTGGTGAGGAGCTTATTCTGAAATAATTATCTCCAGTGCATTAACTGTTCCCTGTGAAATGAGGAATTCTGGTTTGTCTTCATGTCTTCTATTTACGCAGTCTTTGCCTCTTGGTTGTTGAAATTAATGACTAATGTATCCAGGCTTGAATGCATTCCTGCAGCCCATAATAGTATTAATTAGTTCCTAAAATTGACAGGGCACAATAAAAATAATGCATATTGTTTTCTATATAAACAGCTTGCAAGAAATTAGAAAGTGTAAGACATTTATTCATTCCATAAAATATACAATAACATATTGGTGAGAAAATATTACCATATTTAGGTTAACAAAGGTTAGGAGTCATTTTGAAGGCAGTTTAATGTCTTTTCAGAGTTTTTTTTCTTTTTTCCCAAAAGTTCATCATTGTTTATTACCAGCACTAGAAACTCCCCTTATCTATAGCAATAAAGTCCTAGTGACCTATAGACCTTAAAAAAAAAAAACAAAGTTCATTTGCTTTTCATAACCTTAAAGGAAAAAAAAAAATGCCATCTAGTCAATTCCAACTCATGCTGATCCCATGAGTGTCAAGAGTAGACCTATGCTCCATAGGGTCTTCAATGGCTGATTTTTTGGAAGTATATTGCCGGCTGTCTTAGTCATCTAGTGCTGCTCCAACAGAAACACCACAAGTAGATGGCTTCAAGAAAGAGAAGTTTATTCTCTCAGTCCAGTAGGCTACAAGTCTAAATTCAGGACGTCAGCTCCAGGGAAATGCTTTCTCTGTCAGCTCTGGAGGAAGATCAATGGCATCAATCTTCCCTTGGTCTTGGAGCTTCTCTGCACAGGAACCTCAGATCCAAAGGATGAGCTATGTTCCTGGCACTGCTTTCTTGGTGGTATGAGGTTCCCTGTGTCTCTGCTCGCTTCTCTCTTTCATATCTGGATTAAGACACTATCTAATCTTGTAAACCGCATCAGTATAACCTCATCATAGTGACAGAGTTTACAACACATAAGGAAATCACATTAGATTACAAAATGCTACACAATCATACAATACTGGGAATCATGACCTAGCCAAGTTGACAAATAGTTTTGGGGGACACAATTCAAACCATGACACAGGACTGTCTTTCAAGGTGCCTCTGGGTGGACTTGAACCTCCAATCTTTCATTTAGAAGCCAAGTATGTTAACCGTTTACACCAGCCAGGAATCTTAGGCAATATTTTTCAACCTTATGGTGGCCTGCTCAATCAGAGAAAAATGTTACCCATATCTTTCACCCAACTCAAAAAGGAATTTGCTAAATTGCCCTTTTGCTAAATAAAATAAAAATAAAACAAAAATTTTCTATCATTATCTCTTATTCCTCTCAGAACTATCATGATAAATAGTGTTCTTGCCATTGAGAAGTAAGTTTGCCATCACAGTTTCATACTTTTTCTAAAGATGTCTGTCTTGGGTGGTATCCCAATTTTTTTTTAATTTTGGGACCTGCAAACTTCATCTCTACTCCTGGATACTTAGAGTTTTCTCCTTAACCAGCATCTTTGTATTACAAAAGTACTTAAATTATCCATCACATATGCATAGATTAATAAAGTGGTATAAAGATTTCTATGGGTCCAAAGACAAGAATTCCCTGGCTGGAGCAAATGTTTAACATGCTTGTCTGATAACCAAAAGTTTGGAGGTTCCAGTCCACCCAGAGGCACTTCAGAAGAAAGTCCTGGTGATCTATTTTCAAAAAAATTAGTCATTGAAATCCCTGTGGAGCACATTCTACTCTGACCCACATGGAGTCATCATGAGTTGGCTGAAGGGCAACTGGTTAAGGACAAGGAGATTTTAAACCTGTTTTGATTGTAGACTTTTGTTAATAAAGATACATTTAGTACAATGTATTCTTGATTTTAGCCAATCTGTATACACTTTCATTTGTTACATTTATGTATTTTTTCCTTTTACAAACATATTCATTTAAGTTATAATGAGTAGTACTTGTGGCATTACCCTGAGGCTTTCGATGAAAAGTTCTGTTGTCCTACACCCCTTATAACCCTCATAGCCAAACCCGTTGCTGTCGAGTCAATTCTGACTCATAGCGACCCTATAGGACAGAGTAGAACTGCCCCATAGGGTTTCTTAGGCTGTAATATTTTCAGAAGCAGACTGCCACATCTTTTTCCCTTGGAGCAGATGGTGGGTTCAAATCTCTGACCTTTTGGTGAGCAGCTAAGCACTTAACCACCGTGCTACCAGGGCTCCTTATAACCCTCACACCAAAACAAAAAACAAAAAACCTCATTGCCGTTGAGTCAATTCTGATTCATAGTGACCCTATAGGACAGAGTAGAACTTCCCCATAGGGAATAACCCTCATAGGATCCACTTAATCTGTTAGGATTAAACATGACTTTTCCAATCACAAAGTGATTGGGGAAACTTTAAAAATAGGGAAACTTTTGTTTCATTCCACTTTGCTGGAAAGAAGTTTGGAAAGAAAGCAGGTGGAAGAAGAGGGAAGTTTTGTTAGTTGTTTGCTTGCTTGCTTGTTCTTATCAGAGTTGTAGGTAGAATTGCCTCATAGATTCCCAAGGCTGTAAATCTTTGCAGAAGTAAACCACCACATCTTTCTCCCATGGAGCGGCGGGTGGGTTCAAACTGCCAGTCTTCTGTTTAGCAGCCAAGAGCTTAACCACTGTACCACTATGGCTCCTTCAAGTTGTAGGCAAGAAGCTAAAAATTTAAAGGGTGGGTCTTTAACTCCTAATCATTCTGCTGAAGGGAAATGAACTACTGATTATCATCTGAAGGTGGGAAGCTTGCAGAAGTCACCTGAAGATCAGGAACCAAACTGCTGCCTGGCAAATGTGACCATGGAAGCTGCGGCCCATCTACATCCTATGAAAGATAGGGACCAAGGCGCAGCTCAGCCCTGGCTGAGTCACCCCGTGGCAGAGACCACACATGAGGCTGATTCAAGCTGAGGCCAGGGACGCTGTCTCGCCTCTCAGCTGCAGTCCCTTCACCTGTACCAGGGCCCAACCTAGTAATGGTTGCAGAGCAGTCGCCAGCACCAATGGGCTATAAGGATCAAAAATGCACCTTGCTCTATTGCTTGGGGGCCAATCATGTGAGCAACTACCTTTCTTCTCACAAAACCCAAGATCCTCATAGTGTAGAAGCAGCAGCAGGAAGGGACAAAAGAGGAAACTTTTGAGAAGGGGAAGAAATCATTGAGAAGTAGATTTTGAATTGGACAGTGATTGAGATAACGGTACTTGAATTTGAATACAGAATTAGAGAATCAAGCAAAGCGTGCCAGATTAGACTGAACTAAGTTTTCAACTCTTAGTAAAATGAGTGCTTTAGAGCTGGCATGATCTTAATTGTACAAGAAATTCTTTTCTTTTTAAATTTCTTGGATTTGTGGAATGCAACACCAGTGAAAACTTCATACTTCTTAGATATATTAATATTCACACAAACTTGATGACATTGGTAGGTAAATTATCATTATCTCCATGTAGAAATGAGGAATTTTAACCTCAAAGGGACTCAGGGCTTTGTCCAAGGAGACACTGAGTAGAAAGCTTGATTCTAAAACCATGTTGTCCTCATTCCTGGGTCAGTGCTCTATCAGTTACTCTATTATTGTTAGCTGCTGTCGAGTCAGTTCCGACTCATGGCAACCTTATGTACAACAAAATGAAATGCTGCCTGATCCCGTGTCATCCTCAAGATCACTGGCATGTTCAAGTCCACCACTATGGCTATTACGCCAATCCATCTTACCAAGGGTTTCCCCACCCTTGCTGGCCCTCTCCTTTACCAAACATGATGTCTTCCTCTAGTGATTGATCCCTCCTGATGACATGTCCAGAGCTAGTGAGTTGGGGAATGTTGTGATTCATAAAGTTTTCACTGACTAATTTTTGGAAGTGGATTACCAAACCTTTTTTCCTAGTCTGTCTTAGTTGGGAAGCTCTGCTGAAACTTGTCCACCATGAGTGACCTTGCTGGTGTTTGAAATACTGGTTGCATATCTTCCAGCGTCACTGCAACATTCAAACCATTACAGTATGACAAATTGACAGAGTCTATTAGACTTCCCCAGAAGCCCTGGTGGCACAGTGGTTAAGCATTCGGCTACTAACCAAAGGTTCAGCAATTTGAATCGACCACCACTCCTTGGAAATCCTATGGGGCAGTTCTACTCTGTTCTATAGGGTCAGTATTAGTCAGAATTGACTCAAAAAAAATTCTAGCCAACAGACTTCAGCAACATATCAAAAAAATCATACATCGTGATCAAGTGAGATGCATATCAGGATTACAAGGGTGGTTCAACTTTAGAAAATCAATCTATATAACCCACTACATAACTAAAGTAAAGGAAAAGAACCATCTGATCATATCAATTGATACAGAAAAGACATTTGATAAAATTCAACACCTTTTCCTGATAAAAGTTCTCAGCAAAATAGGAATAGAAAGGAAATTTCATAACACAATTAAGGGCATATATGTAAAACCAGTAGCCAACATTATACTCAATGGAGACAGGCTGATAGCCTTCCCTTTGAGAATGGGAATGAGACAAGGATGCCCATTATTACCCCTCTTATTCATCATTTTACTAGAAATCCTAGCCAGATCAGTAAGATAAGAAAGAGAAATAAAAGGTATCTGTCTTAGTTTTCTAGGGCTGCTATAACAGAAATACCACAAGTGGATGGCTTTAACAAACAGAAATTTATTCTCTCACACTTTAGGCTAGAAGTCCAAATTCAGGACAACAGCTCCAGGGGATGTCTTTCTTTATCTGTAAGCTCTGGGGGAAGGTCCTTGTTATCAATCTTCCCCTGGCTCTAGGAGCTTCTTAGGGCAAGGACCCCAGGTCCAAAAGACCTGCTTCACTCCCGGTGCTTCTTTCTTGGTGGCATGAGATCCCTATTTTTATGCTGGCTTCTCTCTCCTTTTATCTCTTCAAAGATAATAGATGATGTAGGCCATACACCGGGGAAACTCCCCTCATCAGACCATGAATGTGACCTGAGTAAGCGTGTTGCATCTTGCCCTAATCCTCTTTAACACGACCTACTTGTCTTAGTTATCTAGTGCTGCTATAACACAAATACCACAAGTGGATGGTTTTAATGGGAGAAGTTTATTTTCTCACAGTTAAAGTAGGCTAAAAGTCCAAATTCAGGGCATCAACTCCAGGGGAAGGCTTTTTTTCTGTCAGCATTTTTCTCTTTGGTGTTCCCCTGGAGTAGGAGCTTCTCTGCACAGGGACCCCAGTCCAAAGGACGTGCTCTGCTCCCAGAACTGCTTTCTTGATGGTATGAGGTCCCCAATTCTCTGCTTACTTCCCTTTCCTTTTATCTCTTGTAAGGTAAAAGGTGGTACAGGCCATAACCTAGAGAAACTCCGTTTACATTGGATCAGAGATGTGACCTGGGTAACGGTGGTGTTACAATCCCACCCTAATCCTCTTTAACATAAAATTACAATCACAAAATGGAGGTCAACCACATAATTCTGCAAATAGTGGCCCAGCCAAATTGATATACACATTTTTTGGTGGACATAATTCAAACCATGACACTACTCTTGCCTCATTAAGCACACGCAGAGATTAGGATTTACAACACGTAGGAAAATTACATCAAATCAGAAAACAAAGGACAACCATACAACACTGGGAATCATGACCTTGCCAAGTTGACACATATTTTGGGAGGACACAATTTAACCCATGACCGTATCTCAACTGGAAAGGAAGACGTAAAACTATCTCTATTTGCAAGATGACATGATCCTGTACTTAAATGACCCCGAAGATTCAACAAGAAAATTGGTAGAACTAATAGAAGACTTTAACAAAGCTACAAGGAATGAGATCAACACACAAAAATCAGTTGAGTTCCTCTACACTAACAAAGACTACTCTGAAAAAGAAATAAAGAAAATAATACCATTTACAATATCCCTCAAATTGATAAAATACCTAGAAATTAACATAACCAGGAACAGAAAAGACTTCATCAATGAAAATTATAAAACACTACTACCAGAGACTAAAAGACACCTCAAAAATTCACAAGACATCCAGTGCTCATGGATTGGAAGACAATGTAATGAAAATGTCAATTCTACCTACAGCAATCTACAGATACAATATCATCCCAATACAAGTTCCAACAACGTTCTTTACTGAAATGGAAAATCATATGTAACCTTATAAGAGAGAGGGAAAGGGGCATTCCCTACCACATCCACATAGGAAAAATGCAATGTGAAGATGGAGCAGAGAGAGAGAGAGATGTGGTCACATGTCAAAGGAAGCTGACAACTACCAGGAGCTGGTAGAATCAATGAACAAATTCTCTCTTGAAGCCTATGGAGGGATAGTGATGCTACCAACACCTTGATTTCAGACTTCTGGCCTCCAGAACAATGAGATAATAAATTTCTGTTGTTTTAAGCCATTACATTTATGGTAATTTGTTATGGCAGCCCTAGGGAACTAATAATGTGCTGGTATTCACTTCATTATAGAACACTGTACCCAACAGATACAGAATACACATTTTTTTTCAAGTGTATATAAAATATTCACTAAAGTTGACCATACACTTGACCATAAAACAAGTCTCTGTATATTTCAGATAATGAGAATGTTTTCAGACCACAAAATAATTAAATTAGAAATCAATAACATAAATATATCTGAATACGTGCAAATATTTGGGAAATAAGTAACACATTTCTACATAAAAAATGAAATGAAAATTAAAACATTTTGAATGGAACAATAATGAAACACAATCATCAAAAGGCCCAGGCTGCAGTAAAGATAAATGAAACAAATATATGGAGAAATTGGACAGCTGAACAGTTGGTACTTAAAACAAGAAAACATTAAAATCAATAATTAAGCTTCCACTTCAAGGTAATATTAAAGGAAAGCAAATTAATCTAAAGAAAGTAACAGTGAAGATAAGAGCTTAAGTCAATGAAATAGCAAACGGGAAAACCATAAAATATTAATGAAACCGAAGTGTAGTTCCTTTAAAATGTTTGTAAAATCAGTCAACCTCTTACTAATCTAATCAATGGGAAAAAGGATAGAAAACCCAAAACAACCATGTCATGATAGAAAGGGATGGCACTACTTCTGATCTTAATGCATTAAGATAACAAGAAGAAAACTATGAATCATCATATGTCAGTAAAATCAACAACTTATTTGTAGTGACAATTTTTTGTAAAAACAAATGATCAAAAATGATACAGTAAGACAACAGAAAATCTGCTTATGTCTATACCTATCACAGAAATTGAATTGGTAGTTAAAGAGTTCTCGCAAAGAAATCTGTAGACTTAGATGTCATTGATGATGAATTCTATAAAATAATAATGAATTAATACCAATTTTTATACAAACATTTTTTTCCAGAAAATAGCAAGATACAAGGTCAATATATAAAAACTAGCAATTAATATTTGGAAATGAAATTAAAAACATTATAATTTACAACAGTATTAAAATATACAGTATGTAGAGTTAAATTTAATGAAATATGTGCAATACCTACACACTAAGATGTATGAACTATCACTCAGGTAAAAGGAAAAAAAAAAAAACTAGAAAATAGAAAAATCATTCTATATTTATGGATTGGCAACCCCAATATTATTAAGACACTAATATCCCCAAATTTTGGAGCCTTAGTGGTGCAGGGGTTAAGAGCTCGGTTGCTAACCAAAACGTCAGTGGTTCGAATCCATCAGCCGCTCTTTGGAAACCCCATGGAACAGTTCTACTCTGTCCTTTAGGGTCACTGTGAGTCGACCTGACTCGAAGCCAACAGGTGTGGTTTTGGTTTATCCCCAAATTTATCTGTAAATGCAATACAATCCCATTCGTAATCTTTGCAGACTTATTTGTAGAAGCTGACATCCTGGTTTTACCACGGATATGAAAATTTAAATGACCTAGAAGAATCCAAACAACCTTCAAAATAAAGAACAAAGTTGGAGAATTTGCAATGCATACTTTCAAGACTTAAAAAAAAAAAAATCCTGTATTCAAGAGAGCCAAACAGATCAATGGAAACGAATAGAGTGTCCAGAGGTAGATCCGTAATTTTGTGGTCTGTTGTTGTTTTGACCGTGGTGACAAAAACAGTCAATCGGTAACAATGATTGTAACAGTAACAACAATCAGCAACAAATGACGTTATAAACACTGGTCAACAAAATGGGGAAAAAAGGAATGTTGACAACATACCTCACAACATAAACAATATTTAGTTTGTAATGGATCACTTACCTAAATAAAAAAGATAGCTGTATGAAACTTCTAGAGGCAAATATTGTAGAATTATTCTCAAATTTGGGGCCGGCAAAAAATTTCTTAGAACCTAAGTGGCCCTAGTTATAAAAGAAGAAAATGACAGACTTCATCAATAAAAATATTTTTCTCATCAAAAGAGCAAGATAAATAATAAATAGGAAGTTAAAGACCAGAGGACAACATTTGTTGTTGTTAGGTGCCATCGAGTCTTTTCTGACGCATAGCGACTCTGTGTACAACTGAACCAAACTCTGCCCAATCCTGTGCCATCCTTACAATTCGCATATCTGATGGAAGACTTGTATCCAGAAGATATCAACAACTCCTACAGTTCATTAATAAAAAGATGACTCAGTAAAAATGGACAAAGACTTGAACAGGTACTTCACAGAGGAAGATGTACAAATATGATTGATAAGCACATGAAAAAGTGCTCATCATAAGCCATGAGGGAAATATAAATTAAAACCACAATGAGATATCCTGGTACTATCACTAGAGAAGCAAATATGGGTCAGATTTATTAATAAGACTGATAACACCAAATATTGGTAAGGATATGGGACAAATGGAGCTTTCATGAGTGCAAAACGACACAACCACTTTAGAAATTCGTCTTGCAGTTTCTCCCAAAGTTAAACACTTATAATAGACTCAGCACTTGCATTCTGCACAGCAAGACTTGGGAACGAATAGTCACAGTGCTTTCTTTATTCATAACAGGTAAAAACTGAAGCAAACCAGGTGTTCATCAGTAGAAGAAAGGATAAATATTTGTGACATATTATTCACTTGTGTTATATTCATTTATACTGTTTATCCAAAAAACAAACACAAACTACTCACACACCCCTCATCATGAATAAATCTTAAAAACAATTTGTTAAGTAAAAATATACTGTGAGAAAATACTGTATAATCTCACGTATATGAAGTTCTAGAAAAGCAGACCTAGTCCTGGTTGGGGAGGAAATGAAACTATCTACATAGGTATGGGGAGACTGGAGAGCTCTGGGATCGACCTTATGTTTTTCAAGGAAACAACGTAAACTATGCCTTTAGGACAAACATTTTGGATGCAAGTTGTACTGTTTTGCCAAACCCTGGACACTTTTTTGTTTTTCTTTTACTCTTAATAGCTGGGAAACTCTTAACTGACATCAGCACAATGTAGCCTTGATAGACCTCTAACACTGTAACCCAACAAAGAAATGATGTCCTTCACAGCTTTAGAATATCCTGTAGACCTTCATATACCTGAAAAACCCATTAGCTGTAGAACACAGTTTTCTTTATATGTAAAGACAAAGTGTGTTTTACATTATTGATTATAAACTAATTTTTTTCATTAATGCAATTACTGAGTAAATTGAGGGAAGATTTTACTATTCACTCAGAACTTTGCAAGTGTTGTTCTCCATTTTGGAAAACCATCTCATCGTTCAGCAGTCACGGTACTTTTTTACTTAAGCTGCTAACAAAGTACATCTATTTTGGTCAGTACTTAGAGTGGTTTTACTCTACAGCAATTCTACAAAAATGTGAGCTTCTATCCTATTTTTTAGTGAGTTCTGCCAAAACATTGTTTGCGGGTGTGTGTGTTCATTATACAGTTAGTTTATTTCATTTCTCTTATGTATTATATATTATTGTGACTTTTTAAAAACATCCATATAAGTAAGTTGTATTTAGGGAGAGTTAAGAGGGCTTAAAATAATATATATATAAAATGTATATATGCTATAATATATGTATGTATGTATATATATGTACATACAATAAAAAAAGATCTTGAGTCTGATAGGGTTTAGACCTGATACTGAAAAGAAATCTCATATCTGCTTCAGTACCATATTCAGCATGCCACTAAGAAACAGGTCAGCACGGGCAGTATCAGATAGATGAATTAGGATGCAGTGTCCTTGACTGCTGAGCCAGGAGTTAGAATGTACCCTTGTGAGAGGATGTGGAGGTGCAGAGAAAATAAGATGTGGAGTATGTGTGAACTATGTGGTTGAATGAAAACGGCTGAGACTACGCCTTCTAACATCTATGATTTTTCTTCTATAATAAATTACTTTCCTCTCCCTCTGGACTACTTGGTATTCTCTATATGTATTCCTTTGAGTTTCATGTTCCCCATTGTTCAGAGTTTCTTCAGTACTTAGAATGGCCTCACCATGTATTCTGAGATTCAAATCGTACCTATCTTTTCTGGTCCGTCCCTAATGATATGTCTTACATGAGTATTTTCTGCTCATGCTCAGTGGATATGTTCTTTCTTGATATTTAATCTTCCAGCATCTTTATTCTATCTGATGTACACTCAGGCTTGTGATAATCATTTAATTGCTAATCACCTTCTCTAGCTTATAAGCAACTGTCTTACATGTCATGTCATTTCAAGGATTTTTCTAATGTATTGGCTAGCAAAAAATAAGTACCTAAAATGATTTTTTGCAGATTCAAGGAAATATAACAAATAGATTTACTTGCTGACGTAAACATTTTGCTTACTTCTTGTTTTCCTGCGCTCCACTACTGGCTGGGGAAACAGAGTTTAAAATCCCTGGCCTCTTGTTGTTAGTTGTTGTCAAGTTGATTCTGACTCATGGTGACCCCATATGTCCAGAGTAGAACTGCACCATAAGGTTTTGGAGTCTGTAACCTTTTAGAGCAGGTTGCCAGACCTGTCTTCCGAGGCACCTCTGGGCACCTCAGAACTTTTCAGCTAGTAGTTGAGAGCTTCAAGCACATCTCAGTGGGGCAGGGTGGCATATAAATGAGTAAACTTAAAACAACAGCAAAAAAGCATTGCTAATAAAATTGGGTCTTTGGATTTGGAAAAGCCTCCATAGAAAGAGGAGGGTGGAAAGTTTACATTAGGAAAACTAATGATTCTTTAAAGAGGCAGAGAAGTAAAAAGATTACTAGTGAAAGGAACACTTGCCGATTTAAAGGCATAGAAGAAATATGGTGGGAGACTGAACTGGAAAAAAAGGTTTAGAACAGACTTTGAGAAACTCTTAAACTAGGATGGCAAGCAGAGGCATATCTATTGAAAGTAGCCCTTATGGCAAGCACTGAAATTGCACCCCTGCAGGGCACAGCGAAGGTAACAGAGCCCAGGGGCAATCTCTAAATTGCTTCCACCTTCCCCAGTTTCGGGATGAATATGCTGATAGTGGCGACATGTCAGCAGAAGGGCCTTCCCCCATCTTGTCCTGCTGCCTCAGTCAGTCGCCTTTCATATTTGTGTCATCTCAGAATGTCATTCCACGCCTCATCTGACACCCCGTTGGACTTGTACCCAGAAGCAACTGCCCCGTTCTGCCCCAGCCCCTCACTATTTCTCTGTGTCTCTTGTGCCTGAGGAGGGACGTTGGGCTGCGCTGGGTTAATAGAAACTGCTCAGCGGCGCTCTTCCCATTCATGTGGTGCCCAGGGCACGCCACACTTGCCATACCTGAGACAGCCTCTGAGAAATCATTGAAGGCGTGTTTTAGAAGGCTCTGTAAGAAGCAGTGGGTTAGACGTGAGGAGACTGGAGCCTGGAGGACTAGTCAGCACGTAATGAAAATAGCGCAAGTGAGGACTGGCCTATGCTGGCTTTTCCCATAGGATTTATAAAATGGAAAAAGCCATGGGTGCAAAGCTTTTTAAAAATGATTTCTAGCTCTAAGATTGAACTCTTGAATATTCTGTGAGATAGAAGCAGTGAAATCACATGGACATTTGGAAATTCTTTACAAACCTCATTGGTTCTTTATCAAAAATTCATTATGGTCTATTTTTTCTGAGCATTCATTTCTGTTCTTAATACTGATTATTCCAATTGATTTGTTATACTACAGAATGTGTTGGTTACTTTGTTTGCTGCTGTTGTTGTTAGGTGCCATCTATCAGTTCTGACTCAGAGCAACCCTACGTACAACAGAAGGAACCACTGCCCAGTCTTGAGCCATCATCACAATCTCTGTCATGCTTGAGCCCATAGTCGCAGCCACTGCGTCAATCCATCTTGTTGAGGGCCTTCCTTTTTTTCCCTGATTCGCCACTTTAACAAGCATGAAGTCCTTCTCCAGGGACTGATCCCTCCTGATAACATGTTCAAAGTATGTGAGATGAAGTATCGCCATCCTTGCTTCTAAAGAGCATTCTGGCCGTACTTCTTCTGAGACAGATTTGTTCCTTACTCTGAAAGAGCATGATACGTTCAGTATTCTTCACCAACACCATAATTCAAAGACTTCAATTCTTTCATTTTCCCTACTCGTTGTTCAGCTTTTACATGTGCATGAGGCGATTGAAAATACCACGACTTCGGTCAGGTGCACCTTAGTCCTCAAAGTGACATCTTTGGTTTTTCACGTTTTCAAGAGATCTTTTGCAGCAGATTTGTCCAATGCAACATGTCCTCTGATTTCTTGACTGCTACTTCCGTGGGCCTTGATTGTGGATCCAAGTAAAATTAAATCCTTGACAACATCAATATTGTCTCCGTTTATCATGATGTTTCTTATTGGTCCAGTTGTGAGGTTTTTGTTTTCTTTATGCTGAGGTGCAATCCATACTGAAGACTGTAGTCTTTGGTCTTTGTCAGTAAGTGCTTCCAGTTCTCTTCACTTTCAGTGAGCAAGGTTGTATCATCTGCATATCTCAGGTTGTAAATGGATCTGCCTCGAGTCCTGAGGCCTAGTTCTTCTTCATATAGTCCAGATTCTAAGACTATTTGCTCAGCATACAGATTGAATAAGTATGGTGAAAGAATATAACCCTGAAGCACAACTTTCCTGAATGTAAACCACGCAGTATCGCCTTGTTCTGTTTGAATGACTGCCACTTGGTCTATGTACAGGTTCCTCATGAGTACAATTAATTGTTCTGGAATTCCCATTCTTGGCAGTGTTATCCATAATTAGTTATGATTCACATAGTCGAATGCCTTTGCATAGTCAATAAAACACAGGTAAACATCTTTCTGGTATTCTCTGCTTTCAGCTAAGATCCATCTGACATCAGCAATGATATTCTTTGTTTCACATCCTCTTCTGAATCTGGCTTTAACTTCTGGCAGTTTAGTGTGAATGTACTGCTGCAACTTCTTTTGAATGATCTTCAACAACATTTTACTTTTGTGTGATATTAACGATATTGTTCAATAATGTCCACATTCTGTTGGATCACCTTTTCTTTGGAATAGGCACAAATATGGATCTCTTCCAGTTGGTTGGCCAGGAAGCTCTCTTCCAAATTTCTTACATTGATGAATGGGTATCTCCAGTGCTGCATCTGCTTGTTTAAACATCTCAGTTGGTTTTCAGTCAATTCCTGGGGCCTTGTTTTTCACGAATGTCTTCAGTGCAGCTTGGACTTCTTCCTTCAGTATCATCAGTTCTTGATCATATGCTACCTCCTGAAATGGTTGAACATCGACCAAGTCTTTTTGGTACAGTGACTCTGTATTCCTTCCTTTAATACATTCTGTGTTGTTCAATATTTTTTCCTGTAGAATCCTTCAATATTGCAACTCAAGGCTTGAATTGCAACTCAAAGCATGACTTTTTTTTCTTCAGTTCTTTCAGCTTGAGAAATGCCAAGCGTGTTCTTCCTTTTTGGTTTTCTGTCTCCAGGTCTTTGCACATTTCCTTATAATACTTTACTTTGTCTTCTCAAGCCACCCTTTGAAATCTGTTCTACTCTTTTACTTCATCATTTCTTCCTTTTGCTTTAGCTACTCTATGTTCACCAGCAACTTTCAGAGTTTCTCTTGACATCCGTTTTGGTGTTTTCTTTCTTTCCTGTATTTTTAATGACCTTTCGCTTTCTTCATGTATGAAGTCCTTGATGTCAATCCACTACTTATCTGGTCTTTGGTCATTGTATTCAATGAGTCAAAACTATTTTTTAGATAGTTTCTAAATTCAGGTGGGATATACTCAAGATCATATTTTCGCCCTTGTGGACTTGCTCTAATTTTCTTCAGCTTCAACGTGGACTTGCTTATGAGCAATTGATGGTCTGTTCTGCAGTCAGCCCCTGACTTTTGTTCTGACTGATGATATTGAGCTTCACCATCATCTCTTTCCACAGATGTGGTTGATTTTATTCCTATGTATTCCATCTGGAGATAGTCACCGTTTATGTTAGTGATAAAAGGTGTTTGTAATGAAGAAGTCATTGGTCTTAACAAAATTCTATCATATGATTTCTGGTGTCACTTCTATCACCAAGGGCATATTTTCCAACTACTGACCTTTCTTCTTTGTTTCCAATTTTCACATTCCAATCACCAGTAATTATCAATGCATCTAGACTGCATGTTTGATCACTTTCAGACTGCAGAAGTTGGTAAGAGTCTTCAATTTCCTCATCTTTGGCCTCAGTGGTTGGTGGATGAATTTGAATAATAGTAATATTAACTGGTCTTCCATGTAGTCATATGGATATTATCATATCACTGACAACATTATACTTCAGGATGTATATTGAAATGTTCTTTTTGAAAATGAACGGGACACCATTGGTTACTTCATGAGTTTAGGAAATAAGCCTGTAATTATGCATTGGAAAAACACTAATTTAAAGACTATTTTCTAAAGTATAAATACATAATTAAATGGGAAATTTTTGATTGATAATACCTCATGGGAAACCATATTAATGAAGAAATAATCTGATAAGCAGTTTATGATAAGGAGAAAGGATAGTCATTGAAATGCCTTTAGAAGAGACACCTTCTAAGAAAGTGGATGCCCGTAATTGAATGTCCACTACTATCAGTTTAGAGACAGAATCAGGCTAAAGATTAATTGTGAAATAGAGCAGAGTGGTTTTCAGAGATCCAAACTGCAACCTTGGAAGGAGAGAAGAGATGTTGGGAAGATGTTTAGGAAAAAAATAAGAAAAAAGAAAGAAAGCTGCCATCTAACATGGATTTTAACATGGAGTTGTCAGTGATATAAATCTCTTTCTCCATTTCACTTTTGAACTGATGTGCAAAAACCATCACATGAAGAATTCCACGTTCCTACTTTGAGAAAACTGCTATTACTGTGGATGTCGGAGTGGCAAATAAAATCATTTCAAATTAGATGCTACTTAAGTAATAAAACAGTATATGCACAATGACTGCACTTTTAAAAAAATATTTAAATATGTAACATGCATTTGAATCATATAAGTACATAGAAAAATACACTGAAAGCTTAATAAAAAATATTGCCATGGTTAGGATTCCATTGATTTTATTTTTTCATAAGGCCTATGTGTATTTTATAATCTTGTGATAAAACAAGGGCAAACATGTGCTACTTAAATTTGGAAAGTAAAAGAATATCTCAGAAGTAAAATGGAAGGGAATGGCAGTTTGAAGGGCCAACTGATTATAACTTCAACCCTTGGGATGATGAGTTTTGGATCCATAACTCAGAAGTGGGTTCCAGCATGTATCAGATGTCATATACAGGATTCATAGACTCAGTACTAGAGGAAATCCTTGTGAAGTAATAGGAAGAGGGCAGGCTTTGCTGTCAAACACACTAAGATTTACATTTAGCTCTAACTTTTCCTATGTAAACTTGGTTGAGTTACTTGATCTCTTTGAGCCTTAGCTGCTTTATTTTTAAAGAGATAGGTAATGACATTTACCTCACAAGACTGTTGTAACCTAAAGTATATATGCAATTAAGGGTGATTACGCCTGTACCTTAACTGAAGTTAACTACTCGATAAATATACACTTCCTTGTTCTTTGATGAGCTGCCAGCATATTTGGAAAGTTCACATCCTCAGGATATCAAGGCTGAACTGACTGGAGGGTTGGAGAGGACAATGGATACCACAAATGATAAATACTAGCTTTCTTTTTTTCTTTGTATAGTTTATAAGTGCTTTACTCTCCATTACCCCATTTATTTTTTCACAAAATATTTTGAGGTCAAAGTTATGATCTCAAATTTTTCTACGAGAAAACCAAGATTTAATTGACTTTCAAATAGTGATCACTGATGAGTGATGGTAAATTAAGATTCAAACTCCAAGTCATGCCCAAACTCCACAATAAAATATAACTTGTTAATTTCCCTATAAGACAGGTTTTTCAATAATGTATAATATTTAATCTTATCCAATAAATGCAATGTACTGGTGCTTTACAGATGAAAATCATTTAAGTTTTGCTCATTTTGATCTATTCTTTTTATTATCAAAGACTACCACTTCCTCTCAATAAAACCAAAGTATTCAAGATAACTTATATTCTCTTTTGCTAGGTATAAAAACTTTTGAAATAAACATTTAGCAGACCAGAAATTTATAAATTTAATACTGGGTTCTATTCCCACCCTGCTGATGAGTGCCAAAGCTCCATCCCAGGAAAGTGGGATATTAATTTGGTTTCATATAAAGACCATCACTCTTCAGGTGTTATTCATAATTAGACTTACGTTGATGTAACTAGAGATATGATTCTTTCAAGCTGTAAATCACTGGCAAATAGTAGTTTACTTGATAGGTAGGTCTATTCATTAAGCATTTTTATTTGTAAATCAACTTTACTGACTTACTTAGAGCACTATTCCTAAAACAATTCAGAATTTTTTTTCCCTTAACATCCTTGATGTTTTCATTAGACAAATCACAGGATTGTTTTCTAGTCAAGTGGACAAAGCAATATACCTTTCTGAAAAAAAAATGTCAGTTTTTATTTTATTTCTGTAGTGTGTTTGTCCAGGTATAAACCTAAGTGTGTTGAAATTAAGCTCCTTGCTGTCAGGACGTAAATTATCTAGCTATCAACACAGGTGCTTCTCCAGTAATTAACAGTGAGGAGGAGAGAGTTGACCATGACGGAAAGGATACTGAACCAGAAGTGACAAAGAAAGCCCTGTCTTGTTAGGTAAAGAGAACTCACACCCTACCTCTGTTTTTTTTTTTTTTTTTTTTTTTTTTTTTTAATATATATTTTATTGTACTTCAGGTGAAAGCTTACAGAGCAAATAGTTTCTCATGAAATAGTAGTACACATGTTGTTTTTTGACATTGGTTAACAACCCCACAACGTATTAAGCCTCTAAATTCTCAACCTTTTTTTTTGATGAAAATTACAGATGGCCAAAGATACACCGTTTCAAAAATTTCTACATTCACAGTTCAGTGACATTGACTACGCTCTTCCAACTGTGCTGTTATTCTCACTTAAGATGAAGGCTTACAGAAAAAATAGTTTTTCATTTAACAGTTACTACACATGTTGCCCTATGACAATGGTTAACAATCTCACAGCACATCAAGAATATCCTTACTCCACCTTGTATTCCCTATCACCAGGGGGCTTCCTTGTCCCCTTCTGTCTTCTGGACCTTGTCAGTGGACTATTGTACCTCTTTAGTCTCATTTGTTTATTTATTTATTTATTTATTTATTTATTTATTTTTATTTTATTTAAACACCATTTCAAAACTTTTTACTTACACATTTAAGTGATATTGACTATGCTCTTCCAATTGTGCTGCCATTCTCGCCCAAGATGAAGGCTTACAGGACAAAACAGGCTCCCATTTAATAGTTACTACAAATGTTGCCCTATAGCAGTGGTCAACAATCTCACAATACATCGACAGTGTCCTTATTCAATTTGTGTTCCTTATCATCAGTTTCCTACTCTCCCTCTGCCTTCTGGCCCTTGTCACCGGACTCCTGTACATCGTTAGTCCCATTTACTTTTACTGGGGTGTCCATTCCCAGGCTTAACATCAAACCTTGAAGGTAACTTCCCCTCTGAGCTGAAAGGGTGTCTGGGGGCCACACTCTCGAGGTTTCTCTAGTATTCTTTAGGCCAGTATATCTGGTCTTCTTTTTTTTTTTTTTTTTTTTTGGGAGTTAAAATTATACTCTACATCCTACTCCAGCTCTGCCCAGAACCCTCTGTTGTGATCCTGGTCAGAGGAGTCATTGGTGGTAGCCGGGCACCATCCAGCTGTACTGGGCTCAGTCCCGTGGAGGCCTTGGTAGCTGTGGACCATTAGTCCTTCGGACTAATCTTTTCCTTGTATCCTGTTCTCTTCGTTCTCCCTTGTTCCCGAAGGGATGAGATCAGTGGAGTATCTTAGATGGCCGCTCATAGGCTTTTAAGACCCCAGACACTACTCACCAAGGTAGAATGTAGAGCATTATCTTTATAAGTAGTGTCATGCCAATTGAGCTAGATGTTCCCCGAGATCATGGTCCCCAGAGCCCTCCGTCCAACAACTCAGTCCCTCGGGGGGTTTGGATGTGTCTATAGGGCCTCCATGACCTTTCCTTGTGCAGGTTGTGTTAGTTTCCCCTGTACTATGTACTATCTCATCTCTCACCCAAGTTACCACTTACCTATTACCTATTTAGTATTCCCCCCCCCCTCCCATCCCTGGTAACCAACAAGGATTGTTACATTTTGCATGTGAATTTTTTCATGGGTTTTTACAATAGAGGTCTCATACAATATTTGTCCTTTTGTGATTGACTTATTTCACTCAGCATGATGTCCTCCAGTTTCATCCATGTTATGAGATGGTTCACCGATTCATTGTTCTTTCTCATTGCATAGTACTCCATTGTGTGTATGTACCATAGTTTGTGTATCCATTCGTCTGTTGATGGACATCGAGGTTGTTTCCATCGTTTTGCTATTGTGAATAATGCTGCCATGAACATAGGTGTGCATATGTCTATTCGAGTGATGACTCTTATTTCTCTAGGATATATTCCTAGGAGTGGGATTGCTGGATCGAATGGTACGTCTATTTCTAGCTTTCTGAGGAAACGCCATATCATTTTCCAAAATGGCTGTATCATTTTGCATTCCCACCAGCAGTGTATAAGAGTTCCCGTCTCCCCACAGCCCCTCCAACATTTGTTGTTTCCAGTGTTTTTGATTCGTGCCAGTAATGCCGGGGTGAGATGGTATCTCATTGTGGTTTTAATTTGCATTTCTCTAATGGCTAGTGATCGCGAGCATTTCCTCATGTGTCTGTTGGCCATTTGAATGTCTTCCTTGGTGAAGTGTCTGTTCATTTCCTTTGCCCATTTTTTGATAGGATTGGTTGTCTTTTTGTTGTAGAGGTGTTGGATTTTCTTGTAGATTATGGAGATTAGACCTTTGTCTGACTTGTACTGTCCAAAAATTTTTTCCCAGTCTGTAGGTTCTCTTTTAACTCTTTTGGTGAAATCTTTTGAAGAGCATAGATGTTTGATTTTTAGAAGATCCCAATTATCTAGTTTATCTGTTGGGTTTTTTGTGTTGATGTTTATGGTTTGTATCCTGTTAATGCCATGTATTAAGGTCTGAAGTGTTGGTCCTATTTTTTCTTCTATGAATTTTATAGTTTGAGGCTTTATATTCAGGTCTTTGATCCATTTTGAAGTAGTTTTTGTATATGGTGTGAGGTATGGGTCCTGTTTCATTTTTCTACAAATGGATATCCAGTTTTGCCAGCACCATTTGTTAAAAAGACTGTCTTTTCCCCATTTGATGTATTTTGGGCCCTTGTCAAAAATCAGGTGACCGTAGGTGGATGGATTTACATCTGAGTTCTCAATTCTGTTCCATTGGTCAATGTCTCTGTTGTTGTACCAGTACCAGGCTGTTTTGAGTACTGTAGCTGTATAGTAGGTTCTCAAGTCAGGTAGTGTGAGTCCTCCAACTTTATTCTTCTTCTTCAGTAGTGCTTTACTTATTCGGGGTTTCTTCCCTTTCCATATAAAGTTAATAATTAGTTTTTCCATCTGTTTGAAGAATGTTGTTGGTATTTGTATCAGAATTGCATTGTATTTGTAAATTGCTTTGGGTAGAATTGCCATTTTCACAATGTTGAGTCTGCCTATCCATGAGCATGGTATGTTTTTCCATTTATGTAGATCCCTTTGGGTTTCATGCAGCAGTGTTTTGTAGTTTTCTTTGTACAGGTCTTTTATATTCCTGGTCAGATTTATTCCCAAATATTTTATCTTTTTAGGGGCTATTGAAAATGGTATTGATTTCCTGATCTCCTTTTCATCGTTCTCTTTACTGGTGTATAGGAATCCAACTGATTTTTGAATGTTTATCTTGTATCCTGCTACTCTGCTGAATCTTTCTATTAGTTCCAGTAAATTTCTCGTGGAGTCTTTAGGGTTTTCTATGTATAGTATCATATCATCTGCAAACAGGGAGAGTTTAACTTCTTCATTACCAATTTGGATGCCCTTTATTTCTTTCTCTTGCCTTACTGCTCTAGCGAGAACTTCCAGCACAATGTTAAATAGGAGTGGTGATAAAGGGCATCCTTGTCTTGTTCCTGTTTTCAGGGGGAATGTTTTCAGCCTTTCTCCATTAAGAATGATGTTGGCTGTTGGTTTTGCATAGATGCCCTTTATGATGTTGAGAAATTTCCCTTCTATACCTATTTTATTGAGAGCTTTTATCAGGAATGGGTGTTGGACTTTGTCAAATGCCTTTTCTGCATCAATTGAGATAATCATGTGATTTTTTTCTTTCCTTTTATTTATGTGGTGGATTACGTTGATGGATTTTCTAATGTTAAACCATCCTTGCATACCTGGTATGAATCCTACTTGGTCGTGGTGTATTATTTTTTTGATATGATACTGAATTCTATTGGCTAAAATTTTGTTCAGAATTTTTGCATCTATATTCATGAGAGATATTGGTCTGTAATTTTCTTTTTTTGTGATGTCTTTGCCTGGTTTTGGTATCAGCGTTATGCTGGCTTCATAGAATGAATTTGGAAGTGTTGCTTCCTCTTCTATGCTCTGAAATAACTTGAGTAGAACTGGTACGAGCTCTTCTGTAAATGTTTTGTAGAATTCTCCAGTGAAGCCATCTGGGCCAGGGCTTTTTTTGGTTGGGAGTTGTTTTATTACCTTTTCAATCTCTTCTCTTGTTATGGGTCTGTTCAGATTTTCAATATCACTTTGTTGTAGTTTGGGTAGGCCGTATGTTTCTAGAAATTTATCCATTTCCTCTAGGTTTTCAAATTTGTTGGAATATAGTTTTTCATAATATTCTGTTATAATCCTTTTTATTTCAGTTGGGTCTGTTGTAATGTCCCCCATTTCATTTCTTATTTGGGTTATTTGTGCCCTCTGCTGTTTTTCTTTTGTCAGTCTGGCCAGTGGTTTGTCGATTTTGTTGATTCTTTCAAAGAACCAACTTTTGGTTTTGTTGACTCTTTCTATTGTTTTTCTGTTCTCTATTTCATTGATTTCTGCTCTGATCTTTACTATTTCCTTTCTTCCGGTGGTTGTAGGCTTTTTTTGTTGTTCTCTTTCTATTTGTTTGAGTTCTGTAGTTAATGTTTTGATTTTGTCCCTTTCTTCTTTTTTGATATGTGCATCTATTGCTATAAATTGTCCTCTGAGGACTGCCTTTGCTGTGTCCCAAAGGTTTTGGTATGATGTGTTTTCATTTTCATTTGATTCTAGGAATTTTTTAATTCCATCTCTGATTTCTTCTATTACCCATTGATGTGTAAGCAGATTATTATTCAGTTTCCATGTGTTTGATTTCTTTTCCTTGCTCTTTCTAGTGTTAATTTCTACCTTGATGGCATTGTGGTCAGAGAAGATACTGTGAATTATCTCAGCATTTTGGATCTTGTTGAGGATTGCTCTGTGGCCTAAGATGTGGTCTATTCTGGAGAACGTTCCATGTGCATTGGAAAAGAATGTGTACTTTGCAGCGGTTGGATGGAGTGTTCTATATATGTCTATGAGGTCCAGTTGGCTGATTGTGTCCTTTAGGTCTTCTGTATCTTTGCTAAGTTTCTTTTTAGTTGTTCTGTCCTTTACTGAGAGTGGTGTGTTGAAGTCTCCTACTATTATTGTGGAACTGTCAATTTCTCTTTTCAGTGCTGTTAGAGTTTTTTTTTATGTATTTTGGAGCCCTGTCATTGGGTGCATAGATATTTATTATGGTTATGTCTTCATGATGGATCATCCCCTTAATCATTATATAGTGTCCTTCTTTGTCTTTTATGGTAGATTTTGTTTTAAAGTCTATTTTATCTGAGATTAGAATTGCCACTCCTGCTCTTTTTTGATAGTTGTTAGCTTGATATATTTTTTTCCAACCTTTGATTTTTAATAAATTCACATCTTTGTTTCTAAGATGTGTCTCTTGTAGACAGCAAATAGATGGATCCTGTTTTCTTATCCATTCTGCCACTCTCCGTCGCTTTATGGGTGCATTGAGTCCATTTACGTTCAGTGTAATTATTGATAGATGTGAGTTTGTTGCTGTCATTTTGTAGTGCTTTTTTTTGTGATGCTGAAGTTTTCTTTGTTCTTCTTACTCTCTTGTGCTGAGTTCCTTTTGTTTGTGGATTTTGTGTTCATTTCTTTTGTTTTTGTAGGTTTTGTTTTTGTTGAGACTTTATGTTTTTCGTCTTTATTTTTATGAGTTGGTTTGTTAACTTTTTTTGTGGTTACCATGAATTTTACCCTTATCTTTATAATTTTGAAGCAGTCTACCGTTACTTGGTATCGCCTTGCCTTCTTCTCCTTTAGAAGGTTCTATACCTATGCCGTTTGTTCCCTCTTTCATTGTTTTGATGTTGTTGTCATCCTTTGATTGATTTCTCTGATTCCCTGTTGTATATCTTTTGTTTTTGGAAAGTCGTCTGTAGTTCAGTTCCTAGAATGGTATCTGGTTCATGTTAACCTGCATCCTAGGTCCTAGGTCCTGCCTGAGGGCTTAAGCTGTTTGTCCTCAGATCGAAGAACTCCCTTTAATAATTCTTGTAAGTTTGGTTTGACTTTTGCATATTCCTTTAGTTTCTGTTTATCTGGAAATGAGCTAATTTCACCATCAAATCTGAATGAGAGTTTTGCAGGATATATTATTCTTGGCTGACAATTTTTTTCTTTCAAGATTTTATATATGTCATCCCATTGCCTTCTTGCCTGCATGGTTTCTGCTGAATAATCTGAGCTTAGTCTTATTGTTTCTCCTCTGTATGTGACTTCTTGTTTTTCCCGAGCTGCTCTCAGGATTCTTTGTTTGTCTTTAGTTTTAGCGAGTGTGAATATGATATGTCTTGGTGATTTTCTTTTGGGGTCTATTCTATATGGGGTTCGTTGAGCTTCTTGGATGATCAGCTTTTCATCTTTCATGATATTGGGAAAGTTTTCTGTCAGCAGTTCCTCAATGATCCTCTCTGTGTTTTCTGTTTTCTTCCCCTGTTCTGGTATGCCAATCACTCGTAAGTTTTTGCTTTTAATTGTGTCCCACATAACTCTCAGGGTCTCTTCATTTTTCTTTGTTCTTTTTTCTGAGTTTTCCTGAAACAGAGTTGTATCCAAGTGTTTGTCTTCAGTTCCACTGATCCTGTCTTCCATGGTTTCAAATCTACTTCTCAGCCCTTCTATGACACCGTCCATTTCTGAAATCTTGTTGTTTATCTTTTGGATTTCTAATTGTTGTTTTTGTATAATTTCGAGTTGTGAATTTATTTTGGCATTTTGTTCTTGCATCATCTTCCTGAATTCTTCCAATTTTTTGTCTGTATTTTCCATAAATTTGTCTATTTTTTCCTCATGTTTGTCAGCTTTTTGCCTCAGTTCTTGGAAAATTCCGAGTATTAGTGATTTGAGTTCCGTATCAGGTACTTCTAGTGCATTTTCTTCCACAGGAGAGTTATCTGGTGTTTTAATTTGGACGCCTATTGGAGCCATCTTGTCTTGTTTTTGTAAATGTTTTGATATTGTTTGCTGTTTTCGGGGCATTCAGTAGATATTTCTCTCGTTTATTGATTGTAGATTTTTTTTTTTTTTTTTCGTTCTTGTGGTACAGCTGGGCAGATCTAGTTGAGGAGGAGCCACTGGGATGGGTTGCTTGTGGCACTCACCGCAGCCACCAGGACGGTCGGTAGTCAGTGCTGGGCAGGTTCCAATAGGGCGTGCCTGCACCGCTTGGTGATGTGATGTCTCGTGCACGGTGCAGGTAGGTAGGATGCAGCGGGAAGATGGTTATGTGTGAAACTAAGCTGGATATGGGAGAGAGGAGAGAGGAGGAGGAGCAAAAAGCGTACAAACATAAAAGAATGCTAGGGGAGTTTGTCGTTGGAATGTACAGATGAGAGACTATGGGATGGAGGAAACCAGAAGGGGGAAGAGAAAGAAAAGGAAAGAATGACCAAATGAAAATCAGAAAAGTTGAAAAACTGCAAAGTTCCCAGGGATCGCACCGATGCAGCTATGAGGTCTGGGGGAGTCGGTCTCAATTTTCACAGCTCAGCCTGGCCAGAAGGTACAGAGGCATACATCGCCTGGTATTCAGGGATCAGAAAGAGAAGGAAGAGATAGAGGGACAAGAAATTAAGCAATGAAGAAAGACAAAAGAGAAAAAGAGGTAAAATATGACAAAACTAATCAAAAAAGGAAGAAAAATAAAATTGAGGAAAAAAAAAAAAAAAAAGGGCAACACCAGCAGTCAGTGCCTACAAATGGGACCCAGAGAGCCCCCACTCAGGGGCGTGAATTCCAAGAAGCCGATAGTCTCGGGGTTAAGTGACCGTGGCCACGGGAAGCAGAGGGGCCAACGAACAAAGGCCCCAGGATCCCACCCGCGCGGGAGCCCAGACCTGGAAACAGCCACACGACCAAACGCAGCCCTACAGCCCCGCAGGAGAGAGCAGAGACGGCCCTCGGAACCAGGCACCCAGGCAAAAGGGGGGGGAGGCGGCAGAAAAAGGTCCGCTAGGTGCCAGCAAACGGCTCCCAGAAAGCCCCCAGCCCGGGCGCGCGGAACCCAAGCACCGGCGCCCCCCCGCCGAGGGACCCCGGCCACGGAAAGCAGAGGGGTGAACGAACAAAGGCCCCGGGATCCCACCCACGCGGGAGCCCAGACCCAGAAACAGCCACACGCCTGCACGCAGCTCCACAGCCCCGCAGGAGAGAGCAGAGACAGCACCCGGACCCAGGCACCCAGGCAAAAGGAGGGGGAGGCGGCAGAAAAAGGTCCGCTAGGTGCCAGCAAACGGCTCCCAGAAAGCCCCCAGCCCGGGCGCGCGGAACCCAAGCACCGGCGCCTCCCCGCCCAGGGACCCCGGCCCCGGAAAGCAGAGGGGCGAACGAACAAAGGCCCCGGGATCCCACCCACGCGGGAGCCCAGACCCAGAAACAGCCACACGCCCGCACGCAGCCCTACAGCCCCGCAGGAGAGAGCAGAGACGGCACTCGGAACCAGGCACCCAGGCAAAAGGAGGGGGAGGCGGCAGAGAAAGGTTCGCTAGCTGCCAGCAAACGGCTCCCAGAAAGCCGCCAGCCCAGGCGCGCGGAATCCAAGCACCAGCACCCCCCAGCCCAGAGACCCTGGCCACGGAAAGCAGGGGATCCCCAGCTGAGGCGGAGAGGGGTGGGTGGTGGGAGAGCGCGCACCGCAGTTTACCGGTCGTTCTGTCTCCGACCAGATGCTCTGCAAGGCTGCTCTCCCGTTTGCTGGTCTCCGATAGGAATCCAAGATGGTGGATCCGCGCTGCGTTAGCTGGTAAGGAATCTCTGCCTGAGTCTCTCCTCGCTCTCCGTTCTCTTTTAGTATTCTCACTCCGTTTGGTGTTTGGCTGAGTTCTTTATCTCTTCATTTGGTGTTCTAGGGTTTCAGGATTGTTGATTCTCTGTTAGGCTTAGTTTTTCGGATCTTTGCTGTGGAGGGACGGCGTGGTGTTTCTGCCTAGAGCGCCATCTTGCCCCAGAAGTCAGCCCTACCTCTGTTTTTGACTTGCTGTTTGTCTGTTCTTTGGCAAGTCACTTAACCCTCCACTTCTCACATTCCTCAACAGTAAAATTGGGTAATAATGCCTTGGTAAAGATTGTATGAAGTTTATATGCAAAATACTAAAACATAGTGGGGATTCAATAGTGGGGCTCAAGCATGTCTCGGCTTTCTGACTTCTTTCTTCTTGTTTCACAACCTCAATCTTTATGTTTGCTCTGCCCCACTTTCATCCCACCTTAACCAACACATACTTGAGAAAGAATGCCGTCACTCAGGACTAGCTCAGCTCACAACTAGCTGCTTTCTATAGTCTCTCCTGATTCTCTTAAAACCGAGATATATCTCTTCAGTACTTCCAGAGTATGATGCTTATATTTTTCTTCTTATACTTATCTCTGGTCCTCAATTATAATTATTTAAATGTGTTTCTTTCTCGCCAATAGTCTGTGATGACCTTAAGGGTAGGGATTGGCTTTATTTGTCCTGGTTCGGATGACAGTAGACTCTCATCAAATTCTCTATTTTTTACCCCTACATGACCAAATGCAGGCAAACGAAAGTCAGAGAGCATATTTCCCTGTATCAGGACACAAGTGACAAGGGTCATGACTTTAATAACTACAGTCATCTGGTGAATGGCAGCGGGGTATGGGGGAGAGGAATGCAGACAGCAAACACTGACAGTACTCATGGAGATGGAGGGTTATGTAGTGTGACGAAACCAGAGGAAGCAGAGCCATGGGGGACAATCATCTTCTCCTAACTGAATGCTCAGCCACACAAGAAACACACTCTCTAACACTGGTGAGACTGGCAGCAGTCCCAGCTAGAAAGGACAGAGGAGGGCTCAGCCACTGGTTATCTGAGCTAAACAGGATGGAGCTCAGCCAACCAATGATGCACACAGCCACTCGCACCTGGCCAATGACTACTGTCAGAGCTCTACTCATAGAAACCCCTCCACTCAACCAAATTCCTCTTAACTACTGCTTGGGCTCCTTACCTGCAATTTTTTCATAGAGAAAAAGAATGTGTTAACTGAGCATCTAGTATATGACAGATAAAAGCATACAATGTCACTACTCTAAAAATGAGATACATGTGCAACAGATAAAAAATACTGTGATTTCATGCATGTGTATCTGCACTGTTTACAGCGGGGGAAATCAGAACACTGATTTATTAAAAAACTTGCTCAGAGAAGTTAAGTCATGTGTTTAAGGTCCCACTGGAAATGAGAGGAATCAAGATTTGAACCCAGGTTTTTTTTTGTTTCTTCTAGTTCGAAAAACTATTGTTCTTTTTAATCTAGGAGGCTGCCTTAGAATTACCTGTAAAGCTATATTTCAGAGAAAATTGAATTACAACTACTTACTTCTTTAAAAACTCAAATGTCTCCCAAAAGCTCTCAAGAAAGGTCCACATTTTATGATTTGTAAATAAGACTTTTCACAATCTAACCTTTTGTTACCAAAAACACCTCTCCTCAAGTATCTTGTGTGTTGTTTAATGCTTTGAAAATAATATTTCCACATTGGTGGCCTTGGAATGCTCTTGTACTCTAGCACATATGGAAGATTTTTATTCATTTTTTACAGCCAGTTGGGAAGAAATATACTCTTTACACCTCACTTGGCCCCTGGTATCTGCTTAGGCATCTCCTTTGGGCATGCACTCATTATTTTTTGTGGTTGTTAATTGTTTGTGTATATGTTTTCCTGGCTAGAGTGGGAATAATTTGATGACAAGAAACTTTGTTTTCTCTTCTCTGTGTTAAATTTTATAGCCCTTGGTGCACAGTGGATTCTAACATATGTTTACTGAATTAATTAATTGGTGTTTATTTTTTCCTTATTCTGATGCAACATAAATCAGTTCATTACTTAAATTTATCATCTGAATCTATCTTTACAAAGATGACCATACAAAGGTTTACTGCCCCTTTTAAAATGCTTGCAAATTAATTATTAGGAAGAGAGATCTGAAGTCTTATTGATGTTCTAGACTATAGAGTGAGCCCCATACTCTCCCAGATGTGCATCAGGAGTGAAAAACGTCCAGAGAATCACACAAAGAACAAAATAATCCAAAGCCAGATACGTGAGATCCAAGCAGCCATCTCAGGTTGACTGTAGAAACTCATCTGAAAGTAGATTTAATTCTCTCATTCTATAGTTTATTCTACACACACCTCCCACTGAAGAGTACTGCCTGAGGAGAAATAAAAAAATGGCTCTCAATCATAAAAAAAACAAAGGCAACCCTGATACCTAAAGCAGACAAAGACATCACACGCACAAAAGAAGAAGATTATAGACCAATATCCCTTATGAACAAAGATGTAAAAATTTTCAAAAAAATTCTAGCCAATAGACTTCAGCAACATATCAAAAAAATCACACACCATGATCAAGTGGGATTTATACCAGTATTGCAAGGGTAGTTTATCATAGCTGTTGTTGTTGTTGTCAGGTACAATTGAGTCAGTTCAGACTCACAGTGACCCTACAGGACAGAGTAGAATTGCCCCATCAGGTTTCCAAGGAGCAGCTGATGGATTTGAACTGCTGACCTGTTGGTTAGCAGCCAAGCTCTTAACTAGTATGCTGCCAGGGTGCCACAATTCATCATTAGAAAATCAATAAATGTAATCTACCACATAAATAAAACAAAGGAAAAGAACCATGTGATTATAACAGTGCATGCAGAAAACACATTTGATAAAATTCAACACACTTCCCTGACAAAAATTCTCAGCCAAATAGGAATAGAATTGAAATTTCTCAGCATAATTAGGGGCAGATATGTAAAACCAATAGCCAACATTACACTCAACAGAGAAATGGTGAGAGCTGTACCTCTGAGAACAGGAATGAGACAAGGATGCCCATTATAACCACTCTTATTCAGTATTGTACTGGAAGTCCTAGCCAGATCAATAAGACAAGAAAGAGAAATAAAATATACCCAATGAATAGGAAAAAGTAAAACTATCTCTATTTGCAGATGGCTTGATCCTATACATAAAAGACCCTAAAGATTCCACAAGAAAACTGCTAGAAGTAATAGGAGAATATTGGAACGTTTCAGGGTACAAGATTAACATAGGAAAGTTAGTTGGGTTCCTTTACACTACCAAAGACTACTCCAAAACAGAAATCAAGAAAAAAATACCATTTACAATAGCCTCCAAATCAATAAAATACTTAGGAATTAACCTAACCAGGGACATAAAAGACTTAATCAATGAAAATTATAAAACACTACTACAAGAGACTAACAGATACCTACAAAAATGGAAAGACATCCAGTGCTCAGGGATTGGAAGACTTAATATAATGAAAATATCAATTCTCCCTAAAGTGACCTACAGATAAATGCAATCTCGATACAAATCCCAACAACATTTTTTACTGAAATGGAAAAACTAATGACCAAATTCATATGGAAAGAAACCTAGAATATCAAAAGCAATACAGAAGAAAAAGAATAAAGCAGGAGGCCTCACACTCCCCAATATCAAAACATACATACTATAGAGACAGTATAATCAAATAGGCTGGTATTTGTTTCAGTGATAGACACATGTTGTTGTTGTTGTTAGGTGCGCTGTCAAGTTGATTCCGACTCATAGCAACCCTATAGATCAGTGGAAGACAACTGAGAACTCAGAATTAAACCCAGCCATCTATGGACAACTGGTTTTCAACAAAGGGTCAAAGTTCATTCAATGGGGCAGATTCAAACTCTTTAATAAATGGTGCTGGCAAAACTGAATATCCTCCTGCAGAAAAATGAAACAGGACACATATCTCACACTGTATACAAAAACTAACTCAAAATTAGTCAAACACCTAAATTTTAAACCTAAAACCACAAAATTCCCAGGAGAAAACATAGGGAGAAAACTATGGGACCTAAATTTTTGTAAAAATAGTATAACAAACATTACAAGAAAGGCATGGATAGAAGAAGACAAAATAGATAAAAGGGACCTCATAAAAATTAAAAGCTTATGCTATCAAAAGCTTTATTAAAAGAGTAAATAACCTACAGACTGGAAAAAAATCTTCAGAAACAACATATCTGATAAGGGTCTAATCTTTAAAATCTAAAGAAAACTTTAACAACTCAACAACAAAAGACAATCCTATTGCAAGATTGGCAAAGGACATGAACAGATCCTTCACCAAAGAGGACTTCCAAGCAGCCAACAAACATATGAAAAGATATTCATAATCATCAACCTTTTGCCATCAAGTAGATTTCAATTCATAGCGACACTAGAGGACAGAGTAGAATTGCCCCTCATAGGGTTTCCAAGGAGTAGCTGGTAGATTTGAATGGCTGATTGTTTGGTTATCAGCTGAGCTTTTAACCACTGCACCACCTGGGCTCCTAGAGAGATCCAAATCAAAACTACAATGAGATGCTATCTTAACCTGGCTGAAATGGCACTGATAGGAAAAAAAACAAAACAGATAGCAAAAATGTTGGTGATGGGAGACTTCCGGCAAAATGGCACTATAGGCAGAAGCACTACACCGTCCCTCCACAGCAAAGATCCGAAAAACTAAGCCGAATAGAGACAACAACAATCCTGAAACCCTAAAACATCAAACGAAGAGATAAAGAACTCAGCCAAGCACAAAATGGAATGAGAAAACTGACAGAGAACGGAGAGAGAGGAGAGATTCATGCAGAGGTCCCTTATCAACTAAAGCAGCACGGATCCGCCATCTTGGACACCTATCGGAGACCAGCAAACAGGGGATACAAGAAAGCAGCTTCACGGAGCTTCCATTGGGAGACAAAACAACTGGTAATTTGCGATATACGCTTTCCCACCCCCCACCCTTCTTCATCACCACTCGGCCTCCTCTGCTTCCCGCAGCCACAATCTCTTGCCCAGGAAGCACTGGCTGCTTGGATTCCAACCACCCGAACGGGCTGGCTTTCTGAGTGCCATTTGTTGGATGCTGGTGTTGCTTTTTTCTTCTTCTTTTGATTTCTTCTTTACCTCTCATCTCCTCCCTGTCCTTTCACTCAAATACCTGGCTCTGTGCGTCATCTTTTCCTCTTCCTGAGGGGCTGCAGAGCTCTGGTAATTTGTGATATACACTTTCCCAACCTCTACCATTCTTCACCCACACTCAGCCTCCTCTGCTTCCTGTGGACACAGTCTCTTGTCCAGGAAGCACCAGCTGCTTGGATTCCACCAGCCTGCAATAGCTGGCTCTCTGAGTGCCATTTGTTGGCTGCTTGTGTTGCTTGTTTTCCGCTTCTTTTGATTTCTTCCTTACCTTCCACCACCTCCCCCTCCTTTCGCTCAAATACCTGGCTCCATGCTCCATCTTTGCTTCTTCCTGAGGGGCTGTGGAGCTCTGTTCGAGCGTGGAACTGCTTTCCGGTCTGGGTTGCCGCGCTGATGGGATCCCGGACCTTTTGTTCATTTGTTTGTTTTGAATTTTTTGTTTGTTTTCTTTTCCTTTTCTTGAGTTGGGAGCCTGTTCTGGCCAGGCGGTGGCTTGGAACCTACACCCTCAGCTTGCACAGACGTACGGAGGGATCCCTGAGAGCATTTCTTTTTTCTTTGGTTTTTTCTTTTTTTATGTTTTTTTGGGACTTTTCTTGTTCTTTTTTTAAAAAATTTGTTTTGTTATCTCTTCCCTCTTTTTCCATTTTTGTCTTCCTTCATTACTCAGATTCTTGTCTCTCTATATCGTCCTTCTCTTTCTGTTCCCTGAATACCTGGCCTTGTATACCTCTACGTCTTCTAGCCAGACTGTACAGCAATATCTGAAAACAGCTTCCCCAGACCTCATAGCCACACCAGTGGTATCCCTGAGAAATTTGCTTTTCTTTTCCGTTTCTGATTTTTATTTATTTATTCTTTTCTTTTCTTTTTTCTTCCTTGTCACCCTTTTTGTTTTTCTCCATTTCATAGTCTCTCATCTCTCCACTCCAACAGCAATCTCCCCTAGTATTCTTTTTTGTTTGTTTGTATGTTTTTGGCTCCTATTCCATTTGCCTCTCTCCCATATCCATCTTATTTCCACACATAACAACCTCCCAGCTACATCCTGCCTACCTGCGCCATGCACTTAACATTACACCACCAAGCAGCACAGGCATGGCCTACTGGAACCTGCCATGCACTGATTACCGACCGGCCCTGGTGGCTGTTTTAAGTGCCACAAACAACCCATCCCAGTAACTCTTCTTCAGCTAGACCTTCCCTGTAATACCATATCTGAGTGATTGACCCTGCCAATTGGAGAAGGAGGTGAGAGGTATTGTGCCCACAGAGGAGCAAACAACAACAAACACAAAGCCCACCTGCTCAGACAGAGCCAAATTTAAAAAAAAAAGGACAAAACAAACAAATCTACCATCAATAAAAGAGAAAACTAACAACTGAATGCCCCCAAGACAACAGAAAATATCAAAACATTTACAAAAACAGGACAGGATGGTTTCAATAAATAAAACACCAGATGACTTTCCAGTGAAAGAAAAGGCACTAGAATTACCTGACAGGGAATTCAAATCTCTAATACTCAGAATTCTCCAAGAGCTGAAACCAAAAGCAGACAAAAATGAGGAATAAATAGACAAATTCATGGAAAATACAGACAAAAAATTGGAAGAATTCAGGAAAATAAGGCAGGAACAAAATGCCAGAATAAATTAACAACTAGAAATTATACAAAGACAATAATTAGAAATCCAAAAGATAAACAACCAGATTTCAGAAATGGACGGTTTCATAAAAGGGCTGAGAAGCAGATTTAAAATGGTGGAAGACAGGATCAGTGGAATTGAAGACAAACACTTGGATACAACTCTGTTTGAGGAAAACTAAGAAAAAAGAATGAAGAATAATGAAGAGACCCTGAGAGTTATGTGGGATACATTCAAAAGCAAAAATTTGTGAGTAATTGGAGTTCCAGAACAGGGGGAGAAAACAGAAAACATAAAGAGGATCATTGAAGAACTGCTGACAGAAAACTTCCCCAATATCATGAAAGATGAAAAGCTGGTCATCCACGAAGCTCAACAAACCCCATATAGGAGAGACCCCAAAAGAAAATCACCAAGGCATATCATAATCACACTCGCCAAAACCAAAGACAAACAAAAAATCCTGAGAGCAGCTCGTGAAAAACAAGAAGTCACATACAGACAAGAAACAATAAGACTAAGCTCAGATTATTCTGCAGAAACCATGCAGACAAGAAAGCAATGGGATGACATATAAAATCTTGAAAGAAAAAAATTGCCAGCCAAGAATAATATATCCTGCAAACACTCATTCAAATATGATGATGAAATTAGGCCATTGCCAGATGAACACAAATTAAGGGAATATGTAAAACCCAAACCAAACTTACAAGAATTATATAAAGGGAATTCTTCGATCTGAGAACAAAGAACTTCAGCTCACAGGCAGAATCTAGGATGCAGGATCATACCAGCCAAATACCAATCTAGGAAATGAGCTCTAAAGGACTATCCAAAACCAAAAGGAATACAACAGGGAATCAGAGCAGGTAATCAGTAAATGACAACAACATCAAAACAATAAAAGAGGGAATAAACAGCATAGGTATAAAACCTTCTACTGGAGAGGAAGGCAAGGTGATACCAAGTAATGGTAGACTGCTTCAAACTTAGAAAAATAAGGGTAAAATTCATGGTAACCACAAAGGAAGTTAACAAACCAACTCATAAAAATAAAGACGAAAAACATAAAGTCTCGGCAAAACAAAACTTACAAAAACAAAAGAAATGAAAAAAAAACACAAACAAAAGTAATCAGCACAGGAGAGTAACAAGAACAAAGAAAACATCAACACCACAAAAAAAAGCACTGCAAGATGACAGCAACAAACTCACATCTATCGATAATTACACTGAATGTAAACAGACTCAATGCACCCATAAACAGATGGAGAGTGACCGAATGGTTAAGAAAAGAGGATCCATCAATAAGCTGTCTACAAGAGACACACCTTAGAAACAAAGATGTGAATTTATTAAAACTCAAAGGTTGGAAAAACATATATCAAGCTAACAACTTCCAAAAAAGAGCAGGAGTGGCAATAATAATCTCCAATAAAATAGACTTTAAAACAAAATCCACCATAAAAGACAAAGAAGGACACTATATAATGATTAAGGGGATGATCCATCATGAAGACAAAACCATAATAAATATCTACGCACCCAAAGACAGGGCTCCAAAATACATAAAAAAAAAAAAAACTCTGACAACACTGAAAAGAGAAATTGACAGTTCCGCAAGAACAGTAGGAGACTTCAACACACCACTCTCAGTAAAGGACAGAACAACTAAGAAGAAACTCAGCAAAGATACAGGAGACCTAAAGGGCATAATCAGCCAACTTAACTTCATAGAAATATATAGAACACTCCATCCAACTGCTGCAAAGTACACATTCTTTTCAAATGCACATGGAATGTTCTCCAGAATAGACCACATCTTAGGCCACAGAGCAATCTTGAACAAGATCCAAAACGTTGGGATAATTCAAAGTATCTTCTCTGACCACAATGCCATCAAGGTAAAAATTAACAACAGAAAGAGCAAGGAAAAAAATCAATTACATGGAAACTGAATAACACCCTGCTAACACATCACTAGGTAATAGAAGATGTCAGAGATGGAATGAAAAAATTCCTAGAATCTAATGAGAATGAAAACACATCATACCAAAGCCTATGGGACACAGCAAAGGCGGTCCTCAGAGGACAATTTATAGCAATAGATGCACACATCCAAAAAGAAGAAAGGGACAAAATGAAAACATTAACTACAGAACTCAAACAAACAGAAAGAGAACAGCAAAAAATGCCCACAGCCACCGGAAGAAAGGAAATAGTAAAGATCAGAGCAGAAATAAATGAAATAGAGAACAGAAATACAGTAGAAACAATCAATAAAACCAAAAGTTGGTTCTTTGAAAGAATCAACAAAATCAACAAACCACTGGCCAGACTGACAAAACAAAAACAGGAGAGGACTCAAATAACCCTAATAAGAAATGAGATAGGGGTCATTACAACAGACCCGACTGAAATAAAAAGGATTATAACAGAATATTATGAAAATCTATACTCCAACAAATTTGAAAACCTAGAGGAAATGGATAAATTTCTAGAATCACACTACCTACCCAAACTACAACAAAGTGATGTTGAAAGTCTGAACAAACCCATAACAAGGGAAGAGACTGAAAAGGTAATAAAAAAACTCCCAACAGAAAAAAGCCCTGGCCCAGATGACTTCATGGGAGAATTCTACAAAACATTTTCAGAAGAGCTAGTACAAGCACTACTGAAGCTATTTCAGAACATAGAAAAGGAATCAACACTTCCAAATTCATTCTATGAAGTCAGCATAATGCTGATACCAAAACCAGGCAAAGACGTCACAAAAAAAGAAAATTACAGACCAGTATATTTCATGAATATAGATGCAAAAATTCTCAACAAAATTCTAGCTAATAGAATTCAGCATCATATCAAAAAAATAATACACCATGACCAAGTAGGAGTCATACCAGGTATGTAAGGATGGTTCCACATTAGAAAATCAATCAACATAATCCACCACATAAATAAAAGGAAAGAAAAGAATCACATGATCATCTCAATTGACACAGAAAAGGCATTTGACAAAGTCCAAAACCCATTCCTGATAAAAACTCTCAATAAAATAGGTATAGAAGGGAAGTTTCTCAATATGATAAAGGGCATCTATGCAAAACCAATGGCCAACATCACTCTCAGTGGAGAGGGGCTGAAAACATTCCCCTTGAGAACAGGAACAAGACAAGGATGCCTTTTATCACCACTCCTATTTAACATTGTGCTGGAAGTTCTAACTAGAGCAATAAGGCAAGAAAAAGAAATAAAGGGCATCCAAATTGGTAATGAAGAAGTTGAATTGTCCCTGTTTGCCGATATCATACTACACATATAAAACCCTAAAGACTCCATGAGAAATCTACTGGAACTATTAGAAAGATTCTGCAGTGTAGCAGGATACAAGATAAACATACAAAAATCAGTTGGATTCCTATACACCAATAAGGAGAATGATGAAAAGGAAATGAGGAAAACAATACCATTTATAATAGCCCTTAAAAAGATAAAATACTTAGGAATAAATCTAATCAGGGATGTAAAAGACCTATACAAAGAAAACTACAAAACACTACTGCGAGAAACCCAAAGGGAAATACATAAATGGAAAAACATACCATGCTCATGGTTAGGTAAACTCAACATTGTGAAAATGACAATTCTACCCAAAGCAATTTACAAATACAATGCAATCCCATTCCAAACACCAACAGCATTCTTCAAAGAGATGGAAAAACTAATCATTAACTTTATATGGAAAGGGAAGAAGCCCCAAATAAGGAAAGCACTACTGAAGAAGAATAAAGTTGGAGGACTCACACTACCTGACCTCAGAACCTCCTATACAGCTACAGTAGTCAAAACAGCCTGGTATTGGTATAATGACAGACACATTGACCAATGGAACAGAATTGAGAACCCAGATGTAAATCCATCCACGTACGGTCACCTGATCTTCAACAAAAGCCCAAATTCCATCAGATGGGGAAAAGACGGTCTTTTTAACAAATGGTGCTGGCAAAACTGGATATCCATCTCCAAAAAAATGAAACAGGACCCAGACTTCACACCGTATAGAAAAACTACTTCAAAATGGATCAAAGACCTGAATATAAAGCTAAAACTATAAAGTTCATAGAAGAAAAAATAGGACCAATGCTACAGGCCTTAATATACAGCATTAACAGGATACAAACCATAACCATCAATGCACAAACCCCAAAAGATAAGCTAGATAACTGGGATCTTTTAAAAATCAAACACCTATGCTCTTCAAAAGACTTCACCAAAAGAGTCAAAAGAGTATCTACAGACTTGGAAAAAATTTTTGGACAGTACAAGCTAGACAAAGGTCTAATCTCCATAATCTACAAGAAAATCCAACACCTCTTCTACAAAAAGACAAATAATCCTGTTAAAAAATGGGCAAAGGAAATGAACAGATACTTCACCAGACAAGGCATTCAAATGGCCAACAGACACATGAGGAAATGCTCGCCATCACTAGCCATTACAGAAATGCAAATTAAAACCACAGTGAGATACCATCTCACCCCGGCATTCCTGGCACGAATCAAAAACACTGGAAATAACAAATGTTGAAGGGGCTGAGGGGAGATTGGAACTCTTATTCACTGATGGTGGGAATTGAAAATGCTACAACCATTTTGGAAAATAATATGGCCCTTCCTCAGAAAGCTAGAAATAGACATACCATTCGATCCAGCAATCCCACTCCTAGGAATATATCCTAGAGAAGTAAGAGTCATCACTCGAATAGACATATTCACACCTATGTTCATGGCAGCATTGTTCACAATAGCAAAACGGTGGAAACAACCTAGATGCCCATCAACAGATGAATGGATAAACCAACTATGGTACATACACACAATGGAGTACTACGCAACGAGAAAGAACGATGAGGAATCTGTTAAGCATCTCATAACATGGGTGAAAGTGGAGGACATTATGCTGAGTGAAATAAGTCAATCACAAAAGGACAAATATTGTATGTGACCTCTATTGTAAAAACACGTGAAAAAGTTCACACACAAAATGTAACAATCTTTGTTGGTTACCAGGGATGGGAGGGGTGGGGGGAAATACTAAATAGGCAATAGATAAGTGGTACCTTGGGTGAAGGGTGAGACAGTACACAATACAGCGGAAACCAGCACAACTTGTTCAAGGAAAGGTCATGGAAGCTCCACAGACACATCCAAACTCCCTGAGAGACTGAATTTCTGAGTGGAGGGCTGTGGGGACCATGGTCTCGGGGAACATCTAGTCAATTGGCATGACACACTTTATAAAGACAGTGTTCTACATTCTACCTTGGTGAGTGGTGTCTGGGGTCTTAAAAGCTTGTGAGCAGCAATCTAAGATACTCCACTGGTCTCATCCCTTCGGAAGCAAGGGAGAATGAAGAGAACAGGATACAAGGAAAAGATTAGTCCGAAGGACTAATGGACCACAGCTACCAAGGCCTCCACCAGATTGAGTCCAGTACAGCTAGATGGTGCCCGGCTACCACCACTGACTGCTCTGACCAGGATCACAACCAAGGGTTCTGGACAGAGCTGGAGAAGGATGTAGAATAAAATTCTAACTCACAAAAAAAAAAAAAGACCAGATTTACTGCACTAAAGGAGACTTGAGAAACCTGGAGAGTATGTCCCCCAGACACACTTTTAGCTCAGTGGTGAAGTCGTTTCCGACTTTCACCGTTCAGCCTGGGGGTGGACAGCCCCATAAAACCAAATGGGACTAATGAGGCACAGCAGTCCAGGGACAAGTTACAGAATGCAGAAGGGGACAGGAAAGCTGGTGATAGGAAACCCAAGGTTGAGTAAGGATATTGTTGATGTGTTGTGAGGTTGTTAACCATTGTCATAAGGCAACATGTGTACTAACTGTTAAATGAGAAACTATTTTGTTCTGTAAACCTTCATCTAAAGTGAGAATCACAGCACAGTTGGAAGAGCATAGTCAATGTCACTGAACCATGCATGTAGAAATTTTTGAAATGGTGTATCTTTGGATATGTATATTTTCACCAAAAAAAAAAAAAAAGATTGAGAAGGGAGAGGGTTGACATTTTGTGGGGTTGTTAACCAATGTAATAAAGCAATATGTGTATTACTGTTTCATGAGAAACTATTGGTTCTTTAAGCCTTCACCTGAAGTACAATAAAAGAAAATATATGTTCGTGATGATGTGGGGAGATTAGACCTCTTATCCATTGCTGGTGGGACTGTAAAATTATACAGCCACTGTGGAAAATGGAAGTAGAACTACACTATGATCCACCAATCACACTCCTAGGTACACACCCTAGATACCTAAATAATAGTGATAGGAAAAGACATATGCACACTTATGTTCATTGCTGCTTTATTCACAGTAGCAAATAAATGGAAACAAAGTAAATGGCTATCAACAGATGAATGTTCTAGCAAATTGTGGCACATACATACAATGGAATACTATGCAACCATGAAGAACCATGATGACTCCTCAAAATATATTATAATGTGGGTGGACCTGGAAGGCATAATATTAAATGAAATAAGTCAAGCATATAAAGACAAATATTGTACGATCTCTCTTTTATAGGAGAACAAGAATAGATACAGAGAGATAAACCAATATTCATTGGTGGTTACCAGGGAGAGGAAGGGGGGTGGGGAAAGTACATTTAGGTCATAGAGACTTGTTATTTTTTGGTGATGGGAAAAGTGACATTGAATGCAGAGGTAGGGAGCACAGCACAGTCAAAGTAGAAATAAGTGTTTGAGCACATATGGATGGGTATAGTCATATAAGTATATGGGTAGGTACAGGTGTATACATAGGTGAGAACATAAGTATCTATACCCGTTGTTGTTGAGTCAATTCTGACTCATAGCGACCCTATGAGGTATCTATTAAAAAAAGCAAAAACAAAAACCAAACCCATTGACATCAAGTTGATTCTGACTGATAGTGACCCTATAGGACAGAGTAGAACTTCCCCAAAGAGTTTCCAAGGAGCATCTGGTGGATTTGAACTGCTGACCATTTGGTTAGCAGCTGTAAGTCTTAACCACTGCACCAGCGGGGTTTCCATAAAGTATCTATACGTAGGTGTAAAATACAAATTTATGGGTGTAGGCACATACAGTTATTGAAGACACAAATATGGATACTCCTCCGACATAACCAGATGCCTTCCAAAATTTGTTTTCTGGGTTTGAAAGCTTAGAATCATAGTCTCATGGGACAACTCAGTCTATAGTCATAATATCATTCACAAAAATCATGATCCGCATCCTAGTGAAGTAAGTAGCATCTGGGGTCTTACAAGCTTGCAAGCGACCATCTAAGATACAATTACTGGTCTCTACTTGCTAGGGACCCTAGAATAAGAATTAACCAAAAGCTCAGAGAAGAAACAATTCTACACAAGCCACAACCTCTTCTACCTTGAAACCAGAAGAATTAGTTGGTGTGATGGTTAAGATTGTATGTCAACTTGGCTAGACCATTACTCTCCGTGTTTTAGTAGTTGTATCGTGCTGTGATCACCCCCGTGATGGAATCTGCTGAGTGGTACTGGAGGAAGCGGGGCCTGTGGCAGCTCACCGCCCTCTCAGTTTCATCTCTCTGCCTTCTGCCGGTTACCTTCTGCCTGCTCGCCTTGCCAAGGTTTTTGGCTTGTTCCAGACTCAGAAGCTGCCTCTTGTTGTCTCACCTCCGGTTCGTGGGACTTGAGCTAGCAGCTTACCTGTTGATCTCGGAATTCGTCGAACTTCTCAGCCTGCAAGCAAGAGTCCGTTTCCCCAGCCTGCCAACCTTGGGTTCACCAGCCCCTGCAGCTACATGAATCAGGAGAAACCTGATTGTCTTGTCTGCTGATCTTGGAATTCACTGACCTTCACAGCCTGTGAGTGGGAGCCCCACTCCGACCTGCCGACCTTGGGTTCACCAGCTTCTGTTGCTACGTGAACTGGGAGAGGCCTCTACCCTGATCTGTGAACTTGGGATGTTTTAGCCTCTACAATTGCATGTGCTATTTCCTTGATATAGATCTCTGTCTATATATATTTATATGCTTTACTGGTTTTGCTTCTCTAGAGAACCCAGCCTAAGACAAATGGTGACCAGCTACCACCACTGAACATTCTGACTGGGGTCATAACAGATGGTCCCCAGATAGAATGGGAGGAAAATGTGTAGCAGAATTCAAATTCTTAAAAACAAAAAGTAAAAGAAAAGAAAAGACAAACTGGAATAATACATAACAGGGGACTCCTTGAGACTATTACCCTGAGACACTCTTTAAACCTAGAACCAAGCCTATCCTTGAGATCACCCTTTAGGGAAATAGCAGAGTGGCACACAAAATAAAGGATACTACCCATAAGATCGGTGCTGTACTTGAAAACCATCTTATGAGACCAAATGGTCAACAAGTACTCAAAAGCAAAGATGAGAAGATAAGATGGTAGGGAAACTAGATTCCTGGAAATGGAACAAACAGAACACAAAGAGGATGTTGACACATTGTGATAAATATAACCATTGTCACTGAACAATTTGTTTGGAATTGTCAAATGGGAACCTAACTTGCTGTGTAAACTTTCATCAAAAACTCAATAAAATATTATTTAGAAAAAAATACAAAGGCAGGAGGAAAAAAATAATTTATTTGTTCCCTTGGGATTTTGAGGAAACATTTTTATTCTGTTTGGTTTTTCAGGTGCATGTGATAGAACAAAATAGTTCAAGATTGTCAGGAAAGAGAAACAAAATCTAGCTGGTAAAAAATGTCCAAAGCATCTTAGCTTGTCTCATGATCTTTTTCTTTCAACATTTCAACATCATGGCTAAAGTTCAGAGATATGTTTCTTATTTCCCCACTTCACCTTAATTTGATTTGATTTTTGGCGTTTCTTCAGATTTCTTTCTGCATGCTGACCATTCACCCCTTACCTTTCATCCCTTATCTAGATTAAAAATAATATATTAAACATATTTGAACCACCTCTGATGAAATTTGACAAGTTTATTTATTTATTTATTTATTTTTGCAACAATAGCATTCTTACATCACCCAGAAGCTATATGATGATTTCCTTTGTATCTACAGAAGCCTATAACCTAGAGCAAGTAGATGTTCAACTCAGAGAAAATCTAGGTCAAACACCTAATCACCAGTGAAGAAAAAGCTAAAAACCTGGTTGGTACATGCAAGGTTCAAGCTTATAAAACTAAGAAAACCCTGAAGACTAAAACAGTCATCTCCTAATTCCCAGTACTTCTCTCAGACTATGTAGGCATTTCATGCTAGTTCACATAGTCATCTGATTGAACCATTCTCATGCCCTGAGTCCTAGATGTTCACCCTTGGGCTAGGCCTGATGAGACCTTAGGGTATATGGAAGCTAGGTGTGATATCAAAAACAGTTGGGACTAAAGATCTACTGTGCCGTTTATGAGCTATGCCTTACCAAGTTAGCACATGTCTCTCATGTACAACTTCATTATCTGTAAAGTGAATATTGTGATACACACAGAACAGGATTATTGTGAGGCAAAAATGAAATAAATTATTTAGCTCAGATTCTGTCTTAGTCATCTACTGCCGCTGTAACAGAAATACCATAAGTGGATGCCTTTAACAAAGAGAAATTTATTTTTTTCACAGTAAAGTAGGCTAAAAGTCCAAAGTCAGGGTGTCAGCTCCAGGGGAAGACTTTCTCTCTCTGTGGGCCTTCTCATCAATCTTCTCTCAGACTAGAAGATTCTCCACACAGGGACCAGACCCAAAGGACGCACTCTGCTCCTGGCACTGCTTTCTTGGTGGTATGAGGTCCCCAACTCTCTGCTTGCTTCCCTTTCCTTTTATCTCTTGTAAGACAAAAGGTAGTGCAGGGCACACCCCAGGGAAACTCCCTTTACATTGGAACATTGATGTGATCTTAGTAAGGGTGTTACAATCCCACCCTAATCCTTTTTAACATAAAATTACAATCCCAAAATGGAGGACAACTACACAATACTGGGAATCATGGCCCAGCCAAATTGATACACACATTTCTGGGGGGACATAATTCAATCCATGACAGATCCCAAGAAAAATAATATGACCAAGAAATAGTCTTTACTCATATCACCCCCTCTGTGGGTTAGGATATTTCAGTTTATATATTCAAATATATGTTACTGTGAGTTTAGATGATAATCTCTAGTTTATTTTACTTACCTTTGTTCTAGAAACCTAGATATAATTTTTTTTTTCTTTATTTTTGTATACCAAGAAATTTATTCATTTTACCAAAGTATTGGAGCCTTGGTGGCACAGTGGTTAAGAGCTCAGCTGCCAACCTATAGGTTGGCACTTTGAATCCAACAGCCATTCTTTGGATATCCTGTGGGACAGTTCTACTCTGTCCTATAGGGTCACTATCAGTCAAAATCAACTTGGTGGTAACGGGTACCAATGTATTATAACTACAAAGAAATTTTTAAAAATTACATTAAATATCCCCATAAACCAGCCTTTCATCCTCGGGAAAAATCTTAACAGTTTGATATAAATATGAACACAGATTTCTACACTGGAATTTGTATCTCTTTGTATGTGTGTGTGTGTGGGGGGGGGGGGGATATATCCAGCAATTTATCCATAAAGGAAAAGCATTATGCAATATTATGAGCCTTGGCTTATTTCATTTAACAATAAATCACTGGCATTTTATTAGTCTGTGTTCTCTGGAGAGCATAATCTTAGACAAAGACTTATGTAAAGTACTTAATTGGGCATTGTGATCCAAGGGAGCAAGACTGAAGGGTAGGGAAACAAAGCAGGCTGTAAAAGAGAATTAGTGGAAGTAAGAGCTATTAAGTTGGCCACTACATGGGGATAATCCCTTTGGACTATCTGAAAAGGCTATGAAATGCATCTTAAGACTTTGTCATAACGAGAGGAGAAATGATTTGTGCACTCTCTCCGGTCTTCCTTTTTGTCCCACATTGTGTTATTGTCTCACAGTTCAGAGTTCTACATGCTCAAGCTCAGAGAGAGGTCCCATAGATAGCATTCTATGCCTTGGTGTCAATGAGGAAGTCCTAGAACATGTGGGAGGACACTTATGAGATGGGCAGCTGAGGCGTCGGTGAAGCTGACTGAGACCCACACAGAACAGTTGTGGTGGGAATACGAGACAAGTGAGGATAAGTGTATCTGAAGTGGTGCAGAAGAAGTGTCTGATACAGCCCACCTCTTGTACCATCTAGCTCTGTTGTATCCAGCTTTCATACTGATATTTAGGGCTTGAACTCTTTTGAAAACAAAATCTTCTTACTGCTTCCCTGAGAGAGTAGAGATACAAGTCCAATGCACTTAAAGGAGTCCCCTTAAGAGTTTACAAGCAAGTAAGTGAAACATCCTACAGTCCCTGTTGCTGTATCTTGGCCATGAGCCCTAAATGATATTTATTATATCCTTCCTCCAGTACTCATTCTATATTTCCCTCAACCTTGACCAATAATTTGTCTAATCTCATTTGACTGGAAAGGTACCTGGACTTTATCCCTGAGGGATCTAAGCCCTTTGTGTTTTGCTCTTTTGGGGTCTCCGAGCTGTAATATACCATTCACTGCTATCACTGGGGAAGGAAATGCTGAGAGACATCCCAGGGGACATCCTGGCCTTCTGACATATTTCTTCTTGCTGTTATCGTGCAATAGTAATTTAAGCTCCTAATGGTGCTCAGGATAGTTTATCCTCGCAATTTGGCATGAAGAATCCAAAGTGTAATTGCAGCAACTCTTTCCACATACCCTGTTGATAGGGTGCCCTTTTTGAGAATCAGGATCTCTAATCTACCTAAGTTTAAGGTTGCGAGAACAGGAAACATGATTTCCTTAAGTGAGGCACTGGGAATGATAATGACAGCGGACAATCTTTCTTCTATCCTTTGGTTACTGGCTCTGTATTGTCTAACTGCTAGGGACACAGTGCCATATGTCAACTATTGTTTTGGAGCTGGGAAAATTTCTATTCACTACTGCTCTTGATGCATAGTGGTTAAGAGGTACGGCTGCTAAACAAAAGGTTGGCAGTTCGAATCCTCCAGGTTCTTCTTGGAAACCCTATGGGGCAGTTCTGATCTTTAGAGGTAGCCCTAAAAGTGGCTTTATACTGTGGCAATAATCCATTTTTGTGCTAACTCCAAATATCAGGCCAAGTCATTTGTGAACCTGATTGTAGTTACAAACTCTGTATCCTTTGAGTGAGAGGTCGGCTTTTTTTTTTTTTTTCCGCAGATTGCGAGGTAATAAATGTTTTAAACTTTTCTGCCCGTGTCATAACTCTCAACTCTGTAGTCATAAAGAATACAAAACAAGTATATTTATCTTTATTCCAGTAAGACTTTACTTCCAAAAAGAGATGGTGGGCCCAATTTCTACATTATATTCTTTGGTAAACTGTTTACTAAAGTCTTTTGCTAATATTTATTTAATTTTTATTTTCTTATTTTGAGTTTTGAGAGTTACTTATATAACCTAGATATAAATAATTTATAAGAAATATGATTTTCAAATATTTTTTACTTGTCTGTGGGTTTTTTTTCACAGTGTCTTTCATAAAACAAATTTAAAAATTTCCATGAAATGTAATTTATCAATTGTTTTATGTATTTGCTTTAATGTTGTATCTAAAAATGTTTCCCTAACCTAAGGTCATAAGTATTTTCTCTAAGAAATTTTATAGTTTTAAACTTTATACCTTGGTCTATGACTGATTTTGTGTTAATTTTTGTATATGATACAAGGTATGGATTAAAAAGTTTATTTATTCATTTTTTTTCCATAGGGTATCTTTTTTTCCCCTGTTTTTTGAAAAGGCTATTTTTCTCCACTGAATTGCCTTTCCACATAAGTAAAAATCAGTCATCTGTATATATAGACTCTATTCTGTTCCATAATCTATTTGTGTTTATATTAATACCACACTCTCTTGGTTACTATAGACTTATAATAAGTCTTAAATCAGGTAGTGTTCTTCCTTTCAACATTGTTTTGACTATTCTAGGTTATTTCCATGTGAATTTTAAAATCAGTTTATCATTATCTATAAAAGTGTCTGCTGGAATTTTCACTGAGATTTGTTGAATCTGTAGATCAGTTCGGATAGTCGCCATTTATATTGTTGAAAAAAAAGTATTTGTAATGAAGAAGTTGTTACAAAATTCTTTCATGTGCTCTCCAGTGTCATTTCTATCACCAAGGTCATATTTTCCAACTACTGATCCTTCTTCTTTGTTTCCAGCTTTCACTTTGCAATCACCAGTAATTATCAATGTATCTTGATCGCATGTTTGATCAATTTCAGACTGCGGTAGTTGGTAGAAGTTTTTAGTTTCTTCTCTTTGGCCTTAATGGTTGGTGCATAAATTTGAATAATAGTTGTATTAACTGGTCTTCCTTGCAGGTGTATTATCCTTTTATTTGCATATTCTTTATTAATAATAAGCTTGACCAACTTTATTGTCTAATTTTGTTTTGATACGAAAAGCTTATTTAGATCATTTCATCATTTTTGACTTACTTGTTTCTTATATTTTTATGACAAATGTATATTAGTAATAATAACATATGTGATGGCATTATATTAGTTATCAATTGCTTTATAACTATTAACTCTCATGCTCAATGCCTTAAAACAATAAAATTTATTATTTAAGAATTTCTGTAGGTTAGAAATCCATAAGCAGCTTAGGTGTATGGTTCTGCCTCAGGTTCTCTCACAAGATACAGTACATTATCAGTGAGGGATGCAATCTCTCCTAAAGACTCAAATGGTGGATGAACCACTTCCAAGTTCACTTACACGCTTTTTGGCAGTCTGAGTTGCTGTCTGGATGTTGGCAAGAAACTTCACTTACTTGCCATGTGGTCTTTTCCATAAGCTGCCTGAATGTCCTTATGACCCAACAACTAGTTTCCCCAGAGCAAATGACTCAAAAGAGAAAGGGAAAAGAACTTACCCCAGATGGAAGTCACATTCTTATAGACTAATCTTGGATGTCACAGCCCATACCACCTGCCATATTCTGTTCACTAGAAACAAGTCACTAAGTCCAGATCATACTCAAGGGGAAGAGGATTAAGCTGCACCTTATAAGATATGAAATATCAGAGAATGTGTAGACATATTTTTAAACCATCACTTATATTATTGGAAAACTTTATTTTTTAGAATTCAATCTTTTTTTATTCAATCTTGCTTATTTATATGCTTTGCTACAGAAAACCTCTTATGTTGTTTTGGAGTCAAATTTGTCATTTTTTTAAATTATAATTTCTGGCTTTCATGCCATATAAAAGATAAGTTTATAGAACAGTCTATCTTGTTATTTTCTATTTGTTATACTGCTTTATTATTTAACATAAAATATTTATTTATTTGATTAATCTTGAAATTAACATGAAACATCAAGTTTCTTGGTTAAAAAATTGGTATATAAGTTTTATAAATGTTTTGGATAAAATGGTATAAAATCAAAAGGTAAAGAAATAATAGGCTGATTGTAAGATGGGTCTATAAAATTATTAAGATTCAACAGAGAACAGATATACAATGTGAACATGAGGTTTAGACACATTGACATTAGCAAGAAAAATTTAATACGGGATTCTGAGGTCTGGAAACATATATACATATATAATCATTACATATATGTGTATATGTGTGTGTAGACATATATGCATATATATATATTCCTACACCTACATATAGATTGGCATAGGAAAAAGTTTGCTAGGATGTGCATTAGTATGTTAGTAATGACTGTCTCTAGTTATTAAGATTATAAAACAGAGGTGATTTTTTTTTTCTTTTTTAAGCTATTTTTTTCTAAAATTTTCATACATGAATTATGAAATAAAAGTACTTTGGAGAATAAAGAGAAATGCTGCATTCTAATTAGTTGAAAAATAAAAGAACATGGGTGTAACTGTCAGAAGGCTCTGTTCTGCCCTTTCCTTCCACACTGAGCTTTAGAATATATTTGTGAAGGGGAATCAAAGGTCCTCCTCAAAGGGCAGGTTCAGAAAGTAGATGAAGTGATGTGAGGGAAGATACCTCATGCAGATACTGGAATTCATCTAGACCTCTAGAATTGTTGGTGATACTTGAATTTGAGTTCCAGAGTTTGACTCCTTCCAGTTAGTCTTTTCACCTTTATTGGAAATTGATCTCCAAGGTCCTTCTATCTTGTCTGCCTTCATTTTTCTTTTTTTAGTAGGCATTTCCAGAATTTGCCTATTTCACCTTATTACTTTTAGTCAATGACAGAACCTCATCAACATGTTCACTAGTGATTAGTGAAATGCAGTATGGAATGGAAGGAATTGAGGTTATAGATTTATACCTTTTTGCCACTGGCTGAGCATGGCCATTGTGAACATTCCTGAAATAAATTTCTCCCCCTGAAAGATTTTCTTGAATTATTCCAAGACAAAATGTCCATATTCTCTCTAATTTTCTTCAGTGTTTATAATACAATGCGCCAAACTATTTCACTTGGGGAGGGGACTAAAAAGCACACAGTGTTCAAAAAGGAGCAAACAGTGATCCTTGGATGGAGCACAAGTGTAAGCAGGTTGGAATTTGTCCAGCCTTGGTTGCTAGTGGGATAGATAATATATTGAAATACACCCACCTCTTTCTCCCCCGGTTCAGGCAGGTAGACTCTGTCACTTCTCTTTCCTTAAGGAAGAAATGTTACAGCCATAAAGCATAGAAAAGACTTTTCCAGACACAGAAGAACTTGGGAATTAAAAATTAGTTTAGTAAAATTGCATGGTAAGACCAAAGCTTCCCAGATTCTGCATTGGATGCAGATCACCAGGATTGTGGATCTCAAGGAAAAATAGACCTTTGCTCTGCTCCCTAGACCTGTCTCAGAGGGAACAGCAAGCCCCCCATTAGAAGAAGGTGGTTCCTCAATGACAAATAGGAACCCAGAGAGTTGAAAAAACTCCTGAATGGAACAGCCATGAGGTGTGCTTAGGCAGATGGGCCTGACACAGACTCACAGTTTTATTTGGCTCAAGACCAGAGAGATAATGTTCTCTACCCCAAGATGACAATGTAGTAATCGATCTGAAACACTGGCCCTGAAGAAGCCTTAGGGTAGGAAATAATGTGTGTGCAGCGATGGATTGTGTGAGCTGACAGCTGAGGACAAGTAGAACTTTGCGCGTCTCAGTGGACAATCATCTAGAGGATCCACAAGAGTCCTCTACAGATGTTAACACCATGTTAGACACCTTGAACCAGATACAACGTAGATGTCCATTTAGTGGAAGAATATTGAGTTCTTATGATCCCCCTGAATGGAGATTTGTAACAGAAACAAAGATGAACTGTAGACACACAGAGTAAGTTAAACTTTTTTAACTGATTCTGTAGACTGAGATTCCTACTGCTACATAATATATTTGTTTAATTTGGTACTTAAAGAGAAGCCACTTGAGGTTTATCATAAGAAAAATTAATCCTGCAAGAGCAAAGTGATGACCAGATGGAAATTAGTGAAATGTTCAAGGGGAGCTGAACTGCAAGGAGACTTCCTCATCCTGAGGAATTTGAGACTGAAGAAAGATCACTGACCTGAGAAACTTGGCCCTGACACTGACAACATTTGTGACCTCATAATGTTATTTCATCTGCAGGTTTTTCACAGGTAAAATGAATTTAAAAATAAAGTTCCCAATAATTACTGAAGACTCATTAGTATCTTACAATTTAGACCAGTGATTTTCAATGTATGTTGCCTGGACCAGCCACATTGGCTCCACCTGGGAATTTATTAAGATTAAATTCAGATCTATTGAATCAGAAACTCCAAAAGGATCCCAACTCTCTTTCTTTTAACAATATCTCCAGATGATTATGATACACACTAAAATTTGCAACTATCAGTTTAGGTAATGAGAAGCTAAATTCTAGCAATCCTTGTAAGTGGAATGATATGATAAAGGGATATTATACTTCTGCAGCCCCAAATCAAACCAAACTAGTTGCCTTTGAGTTAATTTCAACTCATGGCAAACACATGTATGCAGAGTAGAACTGTGCTCCAAAGGGTTTTCAAGGCTGTGACCTTTCAGAAGTAGATCACCAGGCCTCTCTTCTAAGGTGCCACTGGATGGGTTCAAACTGTCAACATTTCAGTTAGTCAAACACTTAAATGTTTATGCTGTCCAGGAACTCCTTTGCAGCCCAAAGAGATGGGTTAACATTCACAGTGATATAATGAAATGTGGAAATGGTTACTTGGAAAGTTTTCAGTAACTAAATTATTTCTAGGAAAATAATATAACCTTAAAAAAAATCCCTTCGTTCCCAGAAAATGTGAGTCTAAGCTCATGAATCCGTTGAGCTGAACAGCTTTGTATGTATTAGCATTTACTTTAGGTTGCAAACTTATTTGTTTTCTGTTTTCCAATAAACTGTATGATAATGACATCACCTTACTGATGGTGAAGATTTCCATCAGGAATATACCTTATTATTTTTCTCCTTTGAATTATGTGCATTTCAAATGCTGTGAAAGTTTCAGGTAATCCGTGCTCCTAATAATAGTACCTCATCATTAACATAATGTGTGATGGGCCCCAGGCTGATTAAAAAAAATGCTATCTTAGAAGAGTCCTTCAGAAAACGGATCCTGGAAACTTAGCACGTTATTGCTCTGAGAGCAGAGTGTGTGTGCCAAAATCTGCCTTGCACGTCTGTGCTCATGAGGACTGAATATCTGCTAGTGGAGAGACTAAAAGGCTTACTGCATTTACTCTTGTAGACACTATTCTCAATATAACTGCAGCTTATAGTGTAGAGGAGAAAAAAATAAAATTGCACTTCTTATATAAAAATGCTTGCCTATTTTAAATTTTTTAAAACTTATAAACCCTCTGTGTTTGAAATAATGACACTTTTATTATAAAGAACCAGACCCATCAACCTCCTTCCATTGTTTCTCCAATCAAACAAATTATACCCTCCCCTGAGTTTTTGTTCTGATTTTCTTGCCCTCTGAATTGGTGCTTGAGAAATGGACTGACATGATGAGATCATGAACACAGTATAAAGGATTTGGAAGTGGAAGGAAGAAAAGGACTAAGTGTTGGGAAATATGCCATGCTGAAGAGGTGTTGTTTCATTTATTTATCATAAATTAAACTGCCTCAAAATTATTGTCCCCATTTTACAGAAGAGAAAACTGAGCCTCTAAGAGTTTAGGTCTTTTGTCAATACTGTACAAACAAATGGCAGACCCAGGAACCAGAACCTGTGCTCTAAACTCCTTAGCCATCTTCTCTTCCTAGAAAATCAGAATACTATGTTAATCTTTTAAAATCTACATGAAGAAATAAGAAAAATTCATACCTGGATAAATTATTCTGAAATTTCAGATGATCAAAAACAAAGAGAAAACTCTAAAAACTTGACAGGAAGAGGAAATCATAAAAAAAAAAAAAGAATTATACTGGTGACAAACTTCTAAACAGCAGCACCACATGTTAGAAGACAATGCTGTGGTGTATTTTTAAAATATTGAAGGGGGAGGGTGGAATGATAAGGCTATAATTTTATATCTGGAAAAATATATTTTAAATATGATGACATAATAGTGATATTCTTAGCCAATTATGAGAAAGAAAAACAAACCCGGGAGATGCTCTAAGTATGAATAGTGAAATATAATTAAGTTTATGATTATCTAAAAAATACTAAACTTATAACCAAAGGAAAAAAAAGTAGAAAGTATATCCAGATATTATATCCATGAATATCCAGAACTAATCTGTTTTATCATATTAATATGATGGAGGCTTGAGGAAGACAACATGTGGGAGATACGAGGGCCTGCTGAAGTATTGACCATGTTAGGGGAAGATACGAACAGTGATGAGTTTAAGGAATCAATAAAGGTAAATAAACATCAGCATAAGTCTTGGGTAGCCACTCAAAGAACAAAAAGAGAATGGACAAAACTTGGTAACGAGCAGGAAAAAACAACAACTGCTAAACAATCATCACAGGCTAGCCTAGAGAGTAATAGAGGCCAATTAACAGTGGCCTAACAAAGGTTATTTTTCTCTCATGTAAAAACTCAAAGGTAGGTAACTGGTTTAGTAACTCCATGATAAGTCACTAAGATCCCAGGCTGATTATATTTATTGCTTCTATTTGTTGCTCTACCATGCCTGGTATCCATTCACAAGATCACATTGTGGTTATTTCCCAAGGTCAAACAGTTTATAAGTGATAGACCTAAAATTAGACCAAAGTATATTTTATTCCAAAGTTCATGTTCTTTCCAAGAAGCCATAAAAATGCATAATTCTGCTTTAGAAATAATTACCTAGCTGTTGAAAGTAGGGGCTGGAGTCATATTATCTAAAATGAAATCTCAAGTCACCTTTAAAAGCTGTGTGGCCATGGTACAATTTCTCTTTAGGTCTCAGTTCTCTCACCCATAAAATAGGACTGCTAAAAGTACCAATCTCCTTTTTGAATTAAATTAGTTGACATAAAAAAAAGCCCTTAAACCAGTCAGTTCTGGCTCATGGAGATCCTATGTGTGTCAGAGTAGAACTGTGCTTCATAGAGTATTCAGTGGCTGATTTTTCAGAAGTAGATTGCCTCTCATCCAAGGTACCTCTGGGTGGACTCAAACCTCCAACCCTTCAGTTAGCAGCTAAGCATGTTAAAAGATGTTAGATACAGAGAAAATGTGCTATGAAAGTTGACTATAATTATTACTATTATTTTTCCCTTACATATAAGGTAACAGAGGTCCCCAAAGGAGAAGGAACTTGCCTAGAATTTCTCAGAAAGTTAACTTAGCAACTGGGACTTGATCCTACTTGCAGTAGAGAAAGTGAGAAACAATGGGTATCTAAATCTAAGCAGGAGAGAATTAGAGGATTGTTGAGGTACTTTGGAAATAGTTTCAAACAAAAGACTTGAAGATTGGCAGAATGATGGAAAGAGAAGGAGTTATTCAGAGAGCTGCCAGGTTTGGGGCTTGAATAGGCATGGGAAACTGGATCAAGACTGCAAGGTGGATTGCAGGTTTACGAGACACAGAGTGAGTTCAGTTTGGCACTAGTAGGGTTTGAGATGCCAGGCAAACATCTCAGGATATTTACTCAGTATGTAATTGCTTACACATAGGTCTGAAGTTGAAGCATGGTGTAGACTAGGTCATGGTCTAGGATTAGGAATCAACAACGGTGTACAGCTGGTAGCATCAGCCATGCCTGTGGATGACAGAGAATGCAGAATGATAAGAGAAGTCATATTGGAACTCAGCTTTAGAACTACATTAAGAGGTGGCTGCAAGAAGGGGAGTGTGAAAGTGATTCTAGTGTTACAGTCCTGCCTCTAGCACCCAGCTGTGTGACCTTGGATTTTACTTACCTGTTCCTACCCTACAGGGTAGTTCTACTCTGTTCTATAGGGTTGCTACGAGTCAGAATCAATTCGATAGCAATGGGTTTATTTATTTATTTATTTTTTCATTCCCAGCCTGTTTCTCCATTTGGAAAAAGTGGATTATAACTACTTCAAAACTACCTTAAATAAGACCATGAAAATAAAGCACTGAGTGTACACCTGGCATATTTAAGTATGCCATTCACGATAGCAATCATAAAAAAAAGAAAAGCCCATTGCCATCGAGTCACTTCCGACTCATAGCGACCCTGTAGGACAGAGTAGAACTGCCCCATAGAGCTTCCAAGGAGAACCTGGTAGATTTGAACTGCCAACCTTTTGGTTAGCAGCCATAGCACTTACCCACTAACCACCAGGGTTTCTGGTAGCGATCATAGAGGGATGAAAATCAGCAAAGAACAGCATCCTAGAATCCGGTGGAATGGGTGAGGAGGGGTTTAGGAAGGAAATGAAGATGAAGAGTTCCAAATGTTGCATAGGAGTCGAATAAAACAATGACTAAACGTGCCATTTGAGTTTATTAAATAAATTTGTTAAATGAATTTGGAAAAAGGCTTTTCATTGGATTAGTGACATTGTGGAGTAAATGGGTGATAAAGTAGTAGACAGAGAATATGCAGACTGATCTTTCAATCAGCTTGTCTACAAAGGAAATGAGATGGAGGTAAATTGGTAAAGAATATGAGATCCATACAAGGCTTTTTTTTATTGTCTGTATATTTGTTTTGTTTATTCTTCATATGTTTGAATATATGTACATCCTTGGAGAAAAGACTCTATGAAAGGAGTGAGACCAAAGAAAGGGATGAGAGTGTTGATAATAAATGATGTGTGACAAAGCAAATATGTTTCTAGGTGAGGGATTGCTACAGATACAGATTTTTATATGGATTTGGAAATGGATATGTGTTAGAGATACGAATATAAATCTAAGTATAAATCTCTATCTCTAAACACAACATCAGATAGAACAGATTTTCAGATAACTGGACAAATTATAAGTACTTCAGAAGTATAATTGGATTAGAAATGTAAGAAGCTGAAAATGTTTTTGAAAAATAATGGGGCCATTGTAAAGTGCTTGCTAGGATACTTATTAAAGCAATTAGTGATTAAAATGTAAATCTCAAATTGCTTCTGGTTTAGACAGAACATAGACTGAAAGATTTTCCTCTTAAGTAGTAATTCCAGAAGGAATCAGGGTTTAGAAAATAATAATAACTGAGTGGTTAAATTGTAACATAACCAAATTATCTACTTAAAGTGTATACTACTGTTCCAAACATACCTATGAGTTGAGCTTCTAAAGTTCATTTCTAAACAAGCTATTTGGAAATCAGATATAATTTTCCAACAGAAATATGTATTTATATTAGATATGTATGTATGGCAAACGATACATGTATAAATGTAAATAATGAGATCTAGGCTAAAGCACAAAAGCACCCAGGACTTTCAGGAAAATGTTACTGTTGTTAGTTGTGTCGAGTTAGCTCTGCCTCATGGTGATCTCAGGTACAACAGGACGAAATGTTGCCTGGTTCTCTGCCATCCTCATGATTATTGGTTTGTTTAAGTCCATTGCTGAGGCTACTGTAGTACCGTCCAACCTAAAGGGCTCATCTTCTAGCATTATATCAGACAATAGTCTGTTGTGATCCATAGGATTTTCACTGGCTCATTTTTGGAAGTAGATGCCAGACCTTCCTTCCTAGTCTGTCTTAGTCTGAAAGATCCACTGAAACCTGTCCACCCTGGGTGACCCTACTGGTATTTGAAATATTGGTAACATAGCTTCTAGCATCATACCATCACACAAGCCACATAGTATGACAAACTGACAGACACGGAGTGAATAGAAATAGCTCAGTATGACTGGTGTGTAGAATGCAGGGGTTAAGAATGCATCAATTGAGGCATAATTCCCTAGGCATATATAATAGGTGTTCCGGGAATAAGTGTTGACTCAGAAAGAGAGAATCTCAAGATTTTCCAGAAGTGTACTGCCTCATTTAATAGTTTATGCCAATTTATGCCAATTATGGTGTGCTGATGTCAGTACAGGTCTGTTCTTAAATGGGCAGTCATTGTTAACGTTTTGATGGTTAAAAGTGAGCATCTAGGCCTTCAGCACCAATATGATAGACAAGAAAAATGTAGGGGAGAGGCATCCAATAGTTTCTATAAAGAAGCATGCTGGTGACAGTGACACAAAGTGTCAGTTCTTGCTATGGGATATTGGAAGTTTAGGGAGGGATTAGTGAAAGAATGGGAGAAGGGTTCCTGTAGTCTAGAGACTTGTGTGTGTCATGAATAAATGGGAGCTTTCCGTTATTTGCCTTGCACTGAGTTGAATCTGGATTAAGATTATTCTTCTCTGAAATGGTAAAGTAATCCTAATTTAACATAAAGTTATTTTCTTGTGTAATAGTTTTAGGCAGCAAAATTTTCAATAGATATTTTCTAACTCGTTGGCCTCTCACATTCATCTGAATTCTTGTTTCACTTACCATTGATTTGACAGCTATAGAGTAAACCAAGCTCTAAGCGAGGTACTTGTATTAGTTTCCTATTGCGGATGTAAGAAATTACCGACAACTTTTTACTTTAAAATAATACAAATTTCTCATTTTATAGCTTTAGAGGTTAGAAGTTCAAAATCAGCCTCGTTGGACTAAAGTCAAGGTGTTGGCAGGGCTGGTTTCTTCTGAAGACTAAGAGGGGAGAAGCAGTTTGCTTTTCAGCTTCTAGAGGTCACCTGCATTCCTTGGCTCATGATCCTTTTTTTGCATCACTCCAACCAATTGCGTCCATCATCACGTCTCCTATGCGCCTTTGACCTTCTGGGTCTACCTAAATAATCCAAGCGAATCTTCCCATCTCAAGATCCTTAACTTAATGTCATCAGCAAAGTTCTCTTTGCCATATGAGGTAACAGTCATAGGTTCTGAGGGATTACAGCATGGACGTCTTTGGTGTGGCATTGTTCTGTCTATTATACTATTTATAATCCATACAACCATTCTTCATGATCAGAAAGTTTGTCATGTCTTCTTTGCCACAAGATTTACAACTTGCAGAAAAGGGATATGAACTTAATTAATCTTCAGTCCCAAATCTTTCTATTGAATTGTAGCACATTTAATCATTCAAAACGCTGAAGATCATTCAAAAAGTGTGCTATTTACAGGAGATGATCACCAGGTCTTTCCTTCCATGGAGCAACTGGTGGGTTTGTACCACCAACCTTTTGGTTAGTAGTTGAGCCATTGTGCCACCAGGGTTGTGCCGCCAGGGTTCCTTAAGCATAGTCCCTAGGAGTATTTAATGCTACCATCTGTTAGATCTAAAAACTAAAAGTAAAAAGCAAATACATACAAAAAAAAACACCATTACAGCATGAAAAAAAGTTTGAATTGGCCAAATCAGAAAAGGGCCAACCAATGAGTCCATAAAAAAGTAAGATGTGTTTTTATGAAAACCAAACCAAACGAAACAAAAAACAAACCAATAAGCCATGCAGGTGATTTAAATGGAAAGAGTTCTTAGTGGAAAAATAAATTCTTTACTCCAGATTGGGTCACATACATTTTTGAATCTAGAAGGCACTGGTCTTAAATTATAGAGTTTCCTGGTGCTGCTTTTTACTTTATTAATGGGATTTATCTGGATTTGTTTTATTTTATTTTGAAGAAGTGTTTCTATAGCTCTGTACTTATTGAAATTCTTGAGCACAAACAATGCATGTGTTAAAACTTATTTTCCTTTGTCAAATTGGACTGAATCTCATGACTGAGGCATTACTTCACCGAATAGTTTCCATAGTCATGGATAACCCAGTGCACCTTGGAGAAGCCCAAACCAAACTGGCTGCAAATGAATACAGAAAACATTCTCACATTGTGTTTCTTCATTTGAAAATCTGCCAAAAGTTTTCCATTTGAATCATACACAATCAAAAGCAAACGCTACCCAGAAAAATCAATTCTAAATCACTATGAGTGAAACAAAAAGCCTTAGGAAAAGAACATACGCTTTCATACATTTTGTGAATTTTTTAAAATTTAACCCACTGGTGACCTGTGGGGCAAAGGTGTCTCACACTTTTTATGCTTCTTGAGTTCTTTGGGAAAGAAGTAGCCTGATTTTAACACATTTAACCTCAAGGTGGGAGCTTTTGAAATGCGTGAAACTCCAGAATCCTCAGTTGGAGCCTCATTTTTGTGTAGATTGAGCATTGTCTTAGGTGATGCCTCCTACATGTGTGAATTTTCTAAACTTTTGACAGGTTTGCCTTTATTTCTGTGAGATAAGCCTCCTCACTATGTTTCCTAATTACTCTGTGCTTTGGGGAATATACTTATCATGAGAATAAGCTATTCCCAGTTTTCATTCAGTCATAGTGGCCATTTTCTCCTTGATGCCATTCATTGTTTCCAGGTGTTACTGGATTCCTGCTTTTCTAGTTTCTGAACAGAAAATAATGCCTTTGCAATAAGGAAAAATGCATTGTAGTGGTACTTTTCAAGAGGCTGGAACTCTTATAAGTTATTCTTATCCCATATTCAATCTTAGGACCCAATCATTGCTTACACAATAGCAGGTGGAATGCACCACTGTGAGCAGTTCTGCAGGATTCCAGGGTAGCCGTTTCTGCTTCTTAGCTGTTAGTACTGCTTTTGTTATAATGAAGAATCCATAGTAGTAGTGATTTTCCTGATACTCAAATTCCTTTAGTTTTATTTATTTGGGCTGTAAGTACTACTTTTGCAGTAAGGAAGAATGCATTGCACCATGTTTTGAAAAGTTTCATGAAAAATAATAAAAAAGTTAAGAAGAAGGAGACTAGAATAAAATGTATGTGCAGTCATTGCCAGGCACCTTCATGTTTTATCTTATGTTTTGCAAATTTTCAAGATATAAAATTTAACATATCTTATCATTGACTCATATCAGCAGGATTTATGATGTCCAGGGTCCACTGGGATATATAAGATCCCAGATAATGGGTATCAAAATCCAAAACTCATAACAAAAATTCTGACTTGGTCCTTTAATCAGCATGTGACAACACATGATATCAACACAAAATTCAAAGCAGAAAATAATTGGGTAACCAAAGGGTTCTTTTATCGATATAAGTGCCATTTACTTTAAACTTCTAAGATATTTATATCTTTCCCTTTCCTCTGAGAAACCTATCCCAACTGCACTAGCCTGCCTATACATTATTACAGCACAAACTGCTTAATATTACTGTTTAAGCTAATCACGAAAGTGATGAGACACCTGTTCATTTTAATTGATTAGGAAATATAATTCTCACTTATATATTATCCTAATTAGTATTTATTTCAGATAGAAAATAATAAATAATATATAATTCCATGTGTATGAAATTCTAGAAAAGATCTAATAAGTAGTTACCACGGCCCAGGAAATGGCAGGGGGAGGGGGAGTAACTGCAAAAGGCCAAGAGGAAACTTTTTGGAGGGATGAAATTATTCTGTATCTTGAATGTGGGAATAGTTACATCATTCTATACATTTCTCAAAATATAGAGTTTAAAATTGATGAATTTAATTTTATGTAAATGACAAAAAAAAAAAAGGATAAGGAAGCAACAAAAAGCACCTAAAAAATCTGTCATTGTTGGAATGTCCCCCATCACTGGCTAGAGGAACTGTCAGCAGAATTTGGCCTCCTGTGTGTGTGTGTGTGTGTGTGTGTGTGTGTGTGTGTGTGTGTGTAGAGGGTTCAGATTTAAGCCAAATAAACTAAATCTTCAGCCAGAGTGTCAATGTAGAAGGGCTTACAATGCCAGAAATGGAAAATTACACTAGGCTAAGAGTGGATCTAAAGTGGCTGAGGATAAGAAATAAAATGATTTGGAAATAACATGGGCATTTAGACCACATCTGAGGTATCACAAATACCATGCATTTTCTCATATGTCCTACTTCCAAGCTAAACTAGATTCTGTGATTGAGACTGCAGGTGAACATTCCACTCAGAACCAAAATTAACCCAGACCTGGGACATGCCTAGGAAAGCTGGTTCTAAGGAATTGATCAGTGTTAACATCCCTGACATGGATTGGTTATGCTGAGATGTAACTCAAGTAGTTCCCAATTTTTCATTTTACTCAGGATTTAATTGGATTCAGAGGGAAGATGTGAAGTGGAGAGGAATTTGGAGGAAGTATTATGTTACCAATATGGTCAACACTCCTTCTATCACACCATTCAAAATAAGGTCACCACGCACCTGTCAGTTTGTTGTACTAGCTTGCATGTTGCTGTGATGCTGGAAGCTATGCCATTGCTATTTCAAACACCAGCAGGATTGTCCATGGTGGATAGGCTTCAGTAGAGTTTCCAGATTAAGACAGACTAGGAAGAAGGACCTGGCAATCTACTTCTGAAAAAAAATTGGCCACTGAAAACTTTATGAACAGCAGTGGAACATTGTCTGATATAGTGCCAGATGATGAGTCCCTTAGGTTGGAAGGCTAAATATGACGGGGAAAGAGTTGCCTCCTCAAAGCAGAGTCAACCTTAATGACGTGGATGGAGTAAAGCTTTCAGGACCTTCATCTGCTGACATGGCATGACTCAAAATGAGAAGAAAACATCCATTAATAATTGGAACATAAAATTATGAAATATGAATCTAAGGAAATTAGAATTCATCAGAAATGAACTGTAATGCTTAAAGACTGATATCCTAAGCATTAGTGAGCTGAAATGGACTGGTATTAGCATTTTGAATCAGACAATCCTATGGTCTACAATGCCAGGAATGACAAATTGAAGGGGAATTGTGCTGCATTTATCATCAAAAAGAACATTTCAAGATCTAACCTGAAGTACAATGTTGTCAGTGATAGGATAATATCCATAGGTCTACAAGGAAGACCAGTTAATATGACAATTATTCAAATTTACTCAACAACCACAATGTCAAAGTGAGGAAATTGAAGATTTTCACCAACTTCCGCAGTCTGAAATTGATCACATATGCAATCAAGTTGCACTGATAACTACTGGTGATAGGAATGTGAAAACTGGAAACAAAGAAGAAGGATCAGTAGTTGGAAAATATGGCTTTGTTGACAGAAATGATGCTGGATATCACATGATATAATTTTTCAAGACCAATGAAAACTTCATTGCAAATACCTTTTTTTCAACAACATAAACAGTGACTATACATGTGTACCTCACCAGATAGAAAACACAGGAATCAAATCGCTTACATCTGTGGAAAAACGATGACAAAGCTCAATATTATCAGTCAGAACAAAGCGAGACCATGAATTGCTCATACGCAAATTCAAGTTGAAACTGAAGAAAATTAAAACAAGTCCACGAGAGCCAAAATACTACCTTGAGTAAATCCCACCTGAACTTGGAGACCATCTCTAAAATAGATCTAACTCACTGAACACTAAAGGCGGAATGCCAGATGAGTTGTGGGATGATATCAAGGACATTATACATGAAGAAAGAAAAAGGTCATTAAAAAGAGAAGAAAGAAAGAAAAGACCAAAATGGATGTCAGAAGAGAATCTGAAACTTGCTCTAGAATGTAGAATAGCTAAAGTGAATGGAAGAAATGATGAATTAAAAGAGCTGAACAGAAGATTTCAAAGGGCGGCTGGAGAAGACAAAGTAAAATATTATAATGACATGTACAAAGACCTGGAGTTAGAAAACCAAAAGGTTAGAACATATTCGGTATTTCTGAAGCTGAAAGAATTGAAGAAAAAATTCAAGCCTCGAGTTGCAATAGTGAAGAATTCTTTGGGCAAACTACTGAATGATGCAGGGAGCATCAAAAAAAGATAGAAGGAAATAGAATTACTGTACCAAAAAGAATTGGTCGGCATTCAACTATTTCAGGAGGTAGCATATGATCAAGAACCAACGGTACTGAAGGAAGAAGTTCAAACTTTACTGAAGGCATTGGTGAAAAACAGGGATGCAGGAATTGACAGAACACCAACCGAGATGTTTCAACAAACAGATGGAACACCGAAGTGCTCGCAGGTCTATGCTAAGAAATTTGAAAGACAGCTACCTGGCCAACTGACTGGACGAGATCTGAATTTGTGCTCATTCCAAATAAAGGTTATCTAACAGAATGTGGAAATTATCGAATAATATCGTTAATATCCATGTAAGTAAAGTTTGCTGAAGATAAGTCAAAAATGATTATAGCAGTACATTGGCAGGAAAGTGCCAGAAATCCAAGCCAGAGTCGGAAGAGGACATGGAATGAGGAATATCATTGCTGATGTCAGATACATCTTAGCTGAAAGCAAAGGATACCAGAATGATATTTACCTATGTTTTATTGCCATGCAAAGGCATTCAACTGTGTGAATCATAACAAATTATGGATAACATTGCAAAGAATGGAAATCCCAGAACACTTAATTTTCCTCATGCGGGACCTGTACCAAGAGGTAGTCGTTTGAACAGAACAAGGGAATATTGCATGGTTTAAATCTGGAAAGGTGTACTACAGGGTTGTAACCTTTTACCATACTTATTCAACCTGTATGCTGAGCAAATAATCTGAGAAACTGGATTACAATGAAGAAGAATAGGGCATTAGGATTGGAGGAAGACTAATTAACAACCTGTGATATGCAGATAACACAACCTTGCTTGCTGAAAGCAAAGAGAACTTGAAGCACTTACTGATGAAAATCAAAGACTACAGTCTTCAGCATGGATTACACTCAACACAAAGAAAACAAAAATCCTCACAACTTGATCAATAAGCAACGTCATGATAAATGGAGAAAAGATTAATGTTGTCAAGGTTTTTATTTTACTTGGATCCACAATCAATGCCCCCTGGAGGTAACCGTCAAGACATGAAACAACATATTGCATCGGGCAAATCTGCTACAAAAGACCTCTTTAAAGTGTTAAAAAGCAAAGGTGTCACTTTGAGGAGTAAGGGGCACTTGACCCAAGCCATGGTATTTTCAATCACCTCATATGCCTGCGAAAGCTGGACAATGAGTAAGGAAGATCGAAGAAGAATGGGTGTCTTTGAATTATGATGTTGATGAACAATAGTGAGTATTCCGTGGACTGTTAGAAGAATGAAAAAGTCTGTCTTGAAAGAAGCACAGCCAGAGTGCTCCTTGGAAGCTAGGATGATGAGACTTTGTCTTACGTACTATGGACATGTTATCAGGAGGTACCAGTCCCTGGAGAAGGACATCAGTTAGAAGGTCACTGATAAACAGGAAGACCTTTACGACATGGACTGACACTGTGGCTACTACAGTGGCTCAAACATAGCAATGATTGTGAGGTGCAGGACCGGGCAGTGTTTTGTTCTGTTTTACATAGGGTCACTACGAGTCGGAACTGACTCGACGGCACCTAAGCTACCAACAACAACATAATATTACCGTCATGGTTAACACTGCGTCTCACCATTCAAAATAAGGTCTTTGTGAACTATTTTTCTATTGTTTATTCCCCTTTTTGCCAATTAGTGATGTTGATAATGGTACTCATTGGATGGGTCTCACTGTAGTAACAAATAACAAACCCATTGCCGTCCAGTTGATTCCAACTCATAGCGATCCTGCAGACAGATTAGAACTGCCCCATAGAGTTTCCAAGGAGCGGCTGGTAGATTTGAACTGCTGACCTTTTGATTAGCTGTCGAGCTCTTAAACAGCTGTGCCATCAATTTTACAGGCCGTGTTGGAGGGGTGAGTAAAGTGAATAGCTTGTATGTTCAAAGTCTTTGAAGAGGTGGTTATTGTATTTATTACTGAATGATGAGGAATCAACCACAAGAAGTTTTGGTAAAAGAACATTTTAGACAGAAAGGATCAAAGTGCACAGGGGCTGAAATAGCAACAAACTTAAAATGGTTGAATGACAGAAATCCAGCAAAAATGGTTGGAACATAGTGAAACAGAAGAATGTAAGAGACAAGATCCTGGAGCTAGCTGGGCTCAGATAACGTAACCTCTGAAGCCTCATAGTACATGGTAAAGAGTTTGGCTTTTTACTATATTTATGGTGGGGTTTATTGAAACATTTTAGGTATGTGAGTGAAAGTTTTTTTTTTGAGTTTCATCACTTTGAAAAAGGAAGTATAAACTTATAAGTGTAAAAGTAGGATGATCCATTTAAGTGCTATAGCAGTAATCCAGACAAGATATGATGGTGCTGGGGATGAGGGTGATAACAATAGACACAAAGAAGATAATCAGATTTGGAATATGTTTTTATCTGGTTTGGGCCATACGATGTGGGAATTTATTAGTATCTACTTCACTGGGTTGTTGTGAGGATTAAAAGAGTTAATAATATGAAGCACTTAGAACAATGGCTGACACAAGTCAACCCACTGTTTTTCATTTGTGATAATTACTCTTGTTATTATATTAAGAGAATACACTCTGGGCATAAATACTTCACTTAAATCCTCAGGAATCAAAAGAAAATGAATCTAAGAGTAGTATCTCATTCTTCTCCTGTGGTTTACAGCTTTGGAAAGTGTTCATTCTGAACATGGGGTAGAATTGTCTTTAGGGTGATTTCAGGGCAAAATTTAAAAATTTTAAAGTTAGAATTTGAAGTTACTTTCAAAGTGAATTTTCTCCATTTGCTTATTTTTTCTTTTTTGACCCTATAAAAATGTAGCTTCTTTTGCCTGAGAAAACTCACTGTAAAGATAAAAACGACACTGGGTCAGGCTGTATTAGAAACCCTAACTTTGAGGAATGTGGCATCCCAGAGTTGAAAATTCAAGTCATTCAATTTCTGGTAGATTACTTTGTATGGGGAAGTTAATTTTCATGGAAGTTTCTGTAATTACTAAATCTAATTCATTGGAATATTACTTCTAATTATGAGTTGTTTATGAAGGTGAGTGTGTTCCCTTTGGGATTTACCCAGTGATTGCATTGGCCCTTCCAGATGTGTTACTTTCACTGTTTATTGAATGAGTAAAATACCAGCTTATCAAAGAGAGAATAAACCTTAAAAACCTGCAATATTTCACAGGTTGCAAATAATTGCAATACTTCTCATGTGCAGATGGGCAATTGACCTTATAAATCTGCTGGATTTTAACGGAGTGAAAATTACAGACATTTTCAGGTCTTCTTCAGAAAATATCTTAAAATAAGTTTAGAACATTCACATTCCTTTGTTATTAACCAATCAGTTTGAATCATTGCATAATCTCCTTTTGCTGATAAATGCAAGATGCTGAATTTATTATTTTTATTAGGAAATGAAAGAAAATAATAGACGAAATCTCTTGTGCCTTGCTAATTAGAAACAGAAAATGAGTATCTTCTCTGCAATACTCTTAACGACATAAAAATGATCTGCAGAGGAAATGTGAAACTGAACACAGCTATGTTAGTACTTCTGGTTTCCCAGCTACCATGGATTTGAATCCTTGTTTCATCTATTATGGAAGTCTGAGTATAAATACTCTGTGGCCAAAGAGGAGTCCCTGGGTGGTGCAAACAGTTAATGCTCTAGACTGCTAACTGAAAGGTTGGAGGTTCCTGTGTACCCAGAGGCACCTCAGAAGAAAAGTCTGGCTATCTACTTCTGAAAAATCAGCCATTGAAAACCCTAGGGAACACAGTTCCACTCTGACACGCATGAGGCAACCACGAGTCAGAGTCAACTCAATGGCAACCGGCTTAACTAGTGAGAAAAGGGACATCATGGTGGCATTCCATATATCATCATAAAGCTTGGGTGCTCTTTCATTTGGGTAGGAACACTGAACAAAAGCATTGTGGGTTATCTGTTTGCACTCAGACAGTTCCAGATTAAAATTCCAGCTCCTTTCTTGACTACATTTGTGACTTAGAAACAATCTCTGAATCTCTTTGAGTCTCTGTTATTTAATTTGTAAAATGGAAAAAAGCCTTATGTATGACACAGACTAGTGGTGATGGTTAAATTGTATGAAGTATAGGTGCCGTGCTGGACGCATGACCATAATAAAGGCCAACATTAAATGAGCAAGTGTTATGTGTCAGGAACTATTCTAGTATTTTCAACATATTATGTTAAGTTTTTCAACAACTGTATGTATTAAGTACTGTTTGCCTCTCCAACATCCATGTCTCCCTTCTTTACTCCCCAATCAACCAACTCTTCTATATGTGTCTCAGGGGAAGGTGATCTCATCCCAACTCTAGGGGTAGAGGGTGATTAGTTAAACCAATTGTGGCAGGCCTGCTATCTTGTTAATGCTGAATTTAGGAAAGAGCATGTGACTCAACCAATGGGAAATTAAGTATTTCTAAGAGCATCTTCCAGAGTCATCTTAGAAAGGATTTCTTGCTCTTCGTGAGATGTAGGATGACATGGTCTATTTCCTCCCTCAGGAGTCTAACAGGTTTGGATGTGATGCCAGGAAGGGCTGTGTTCTGGGGGCTGAGGATGAAAATTACCTAGAGTAGGGCAGAGGCGGGCAGAGAACGGGAACCAGAGCCTCATATACAGTGCCTGGAACCTGCCTTACCCCAGATTTTTTGTTGTGTGAGCAAAAGCATTTTATTATTGATTAAGACAACGTGAACAGTCAAAACCTTCCTACTGAAAAATCAATTTGATTGAATTATATATGAGGAGACTGAGACTGTTAAATAATTTTCTTAAATTCACACAGATAGAAAGTTTCAGAGTTAGTATAAGAATCCAGAGTTCTTCCTCCCATTTACTAAGTTCAGTTAACACTGATGATCAATTTATCTTCTTCTTCACCATCATCAGCATATTCACCAGGAAATGCTTGCTAGTATTTCTTCCTTTTCCAGTGCCTTATTTTCCTTATTTATGGAAATCCCTGCTTCACCATAGCAGGTCACACTGACTCACCTCCCATATTTAAGAAAGAGCAGACATTTTGTATTTCAATAGTCTTCAATAGTACAAAACCTAGTTGAATACTGATAGTCCCCTTCTTTCAAAGGAGTTCCATTCCAATGACTCTGTCCTAAGTCAGCTCTGATGTAAGTTGATACCTCATTTCTTTTCTTAGTTTTTATTATTATTCACTTTTATTACCAGTATCTTTATAATACGACATTGAACATCTATGAGTGAACATCTGAGAATGATAATAACAGCAAATTATGCATTGCAACATTACATGTTGTACATATTACTAAAAATAAGATGTATAAACAAACCAAAAAAAAAAAAAAAAAAACAGATGGTTATAAGTGTGGTTCCTTGTATGCGTTAGTCAGAGACTACCTGTAATTTATTACCCATGAGGAAGTTATTTAATTTTCCTTAGTCTCAGTTTTCTCAATCTCAGGTTTGAAATGTTAACAATTAACCAGTAAAATTATTGAAGAGCTTTCAATGAGAGCAGGTATATACATCACCTAGCACAGTTGCTGGCCCAGTAGGGCTTAATCAGTGTTAACTTCCTCATCCTTCCAGTTCACCAGTTTCCGTAGGTAAGGTGCCTAATGTTATTAACTGCATTCCCTGGCTTTCCCCACATTGCAGTCCTGCTCTCTACCAGCCCTGCTCTGACAAGGACATTCTCTGCTCCACTCTTCAGATTAAACATCTCCTCTGATTCCTTATTTCTATAATTAAGTGTCTGCCTTGATCACTGATAGATTTTCCTGTTTTCTTCCCACCTCTCACTTCTTTTCATCCATTCCCAAAAGATGTAAATACTTTTCTTCTGTATCCCATCTATGGAAAACTTCTGTGTTGGGAGATGGCCAAGATTCAATCAACTTGTTTTCTTGGACTTCAGATTAATGCATTCTCTGGTTCCCATTACTCTACTTGAGACCTGTTCTGTTGGAAATTTTAGTTCCAGGGGAGTCTCTGGCATAATGTAGAATGTGGAGCGTTTAAATGTTTAAGATCATCTTTATTAAAATTGTCTGAAATGACAAGGAGAACAGGTCATGATCCCCACACTATTTACCTCCCTAGAGACATCATATAGTCAGCTGTTACCCTTCCACCTATAATTATCCCATCCACCATATTCAATAATGTTCTTCCCAATGTATTATTTCTATACATGCTCAATTTTCTCATAACCAAAAACCCTAGTTAATATTCCTGCTCTGTAATGCACTGAGTAATCATGCTGAATCCATCTTTAAAATGTTAATAATCAAGGTTAACACCTTCTTGAGTTGTTGGTGGACTAATAAGATGATGTCTGATATTGAGGAATTGCTCAATAATTAATAACCATTATTATTGTTGTTGTTTTCACTTTATTCTACCTATTCTAAGATGATCTCTCAGGACTTTGTAGATGTCCAGAGATAAAAATAAGCCTGAGAAATTTCCTCACCTCTCAGTCTCTGTGCTTCAATCACATAATGCAAACTCAGTGTCAAACAGACAAGGTATCCCACACCTACCTTTTGCTCAGAAATACCTCTAGTACTAGGGCCCAGATTCTAGTAATTCTTGTTGGAAGTAAAAACTTCATTATCAAATTCTTGGACTTGACACTTTCATTCTGGGCATCAAGTCATCTATTGTACAGTTAATTTTCAATCACTACAAGTAACTCCAATTACTCTGGAATTCTCTTAAAGATATTTTAACGTTGGAGTCATATGGTTTCTTTACTTCATATTTGATATTTAGGTCCTTTCTCTTGGACACAAAGGACGTCAAGGACACTTAGAGTCCCCTCAGGATAACCTACAATAAACAAAACAGATTCAAGTTAGTGCAAATCCAGGTCTTATAAAGTGAGTGATCGATGTACACAGGATAATTAGTATGGGGCTAGAAATTCAATAAATAAATAAATAAATCTAAATGCTGACACCTTATCTCACACACTTAAATTTCAAAAAATAGGCAGTTGAGACAATTCTCCCTGACTACAAATGACTGATCCTTTTCTGAAAACCTGGGATACTTTATTTCTGCCTCTTTTATGATACTTAATACATTTTATTCCAGTGGTTTCTCTCCCCTTCTAGGTTGTGAATATCCTAAATGAGGACCTGGTCATAGCTGGTGTTTGTATCTGCCCCAGTACATTACAGGATGCCTTATGTACAGGTAGTCCCTGACTTAAGACAGGGTTCCGTTCTTAGGCTTCTGTCTTAAGTCAGTTCTGAGGTAAGTCAAATAGCTCTTTTTTTTAGTTTTCATTATTATTGCCTTTTATTATCATATCTTTATAAATTTGACCTTTGAATATCTGTAAGTGAACATCTAAGAGTGAAAACATCTGCAGATTACTTGCTGCAGTGTTGTATGTAGTACATATTACTAATGATAAGATGTACAAACAAAGAAAAACAAAACAGATGTTTGTAAGTGTGGTTAGTTGTAACTCCAATACGTTGTAAGTCAGGGACTACCTGTTCTCAGTGAACATGTTCAGAAGGAATGACGAACTTATTAAATCTGAGAACTTCTCCCCATTCCATTACTTTACAGAATTCTAAGGTATGGCCATTTATTTTATAACATATTTGAGTCATCTTTATATATTATTACATAATGTAGAAATCTCCTTGAATCCTGGAATTATAGTACTCAAATTTACTCCTGGGTTCTGTCCTTTACTAAGTATATGCCTTTTTAAGTTAGTTATAGACTTTAAGCATTTTTTTCCTCATTTAATAAAAAATCACAAGAGCCTCTTTCAGATATAAAGTCTATGGTGGAGACTATAAGCTTAATTTTTTTCTATGCATCAAAATTTACACAGTCTATGGGATACCAGCCTTATTTCCTAGGTTTGCATATAGAGAAGTAAGCAAGGGAACATTGTCCCTAATGTGATAGTTTCATAGTCTATTGGAGAAGGAAGACATGAATTTAATAATCACATCAGAAGATCTGAAGGAAGGTAGGAGGGTGTGTGAGGAAGGAACTGAGCTAAACTCGGTGAGCCCAGAAGGCGTCTATGAGGATTCCATGACGGAACTCCAAATTGAATGATGCACATGAGTTGACTAGGTAGAAGGTGGATGTGGGGAGCAAACTTCCCAGGCCTTCTTTTGGGAAAGAGCACTGAGTCATACAAAACTGCCGTTTTTTAGATCCAAACACTCAAGTATCAGTTATCTTATCTGGTTCAATCTAATAGTAAAAGACATGACACAAGACCAGTTTGCCTAGAGCACAGAGCACAAGGATGGGATGAAGAAGGTGCTTGATGGGCGCATAATGGGGGATTTTCTACCTGGAATACTAAATTGGAGTCAGTGGGCCCTAAAAATACTGAAGATCTTTTAACTATTTGAGAGGGCTTCTACTCTAGAACTGTTCTAATGACAAAACCATGTAAATTAAATATCAAATAAGAGGAAAAGACCCTCTCTAAAGAAAGGGAAATAGCCAGTTGTGCCTGATACTCATTTTATCTGTTGAGGAAAACACGCAAAGTCTCCGAGTGGAGACAAATATACTGCTTTAACTTTTTCTCTCATGTGGGAAAATTAATGATTATTCAAAAATTCATTTTAAAATCATTACTTCTTGCAGCAGGCAATTTGCCACTCTGAAATATCTTTATGAAGCTCTGGAGAAAAGTCCAGGAATGGATTTCTCATCAAATGTGTTTTGAATTGGTCCCAGAGATCTAAAATAAAGAAATAAACTGGAGCTAACTAAGCAATGGATCCCTCACACTAACCTAACCCAAGTAATGTGTCCCATCTGAAACCAAAAACACAACTGCTTTTACATCTGAACGTGCATTATCAGTTTTAAATGGTTATTTATTGCTCATACAAAATGTGCCTTAATCTTCTTTTGGGTACTGGCTGATATTTAGATATCTGTGTTGAGGAAACGTCTCAGTCAGAAGACTGAAACTTCTTCATGGCAACAGTGTCTTCAACCAGATGTTTTTACTGAAAAACAGCCCTTTTCTGGATGGTTAAATGTGTGGATGAAAAAATTATAAAGGATGTGTTCATCTTCTCTGTTTCTCTGGAGAACACCGACCAAGACAATGTCCATATTATCACATACAAATTTACCTCAGTCAGCCCTCAATTATTCCATCATACCAACAAACTAGAGTAGAATCTTGCACGACAGGCCTTATCCTCAGAAGACCTCAAGGAGGCAGGCAGCATAAGCCTTCTTTAGGGAGTTGGCATCATGTGTAGGAATGTGGTTCAACCGTTCACTACACTTCATCACTGTGAGCCTACTTTTGAGAGAGTATTTCACTTAGAACAGACAATGGGTTGGAGAAGGAGTGTTCTTTGTCCCAGTGAAACTGAAGTTAATAGGTCCCTTCCTTCCATTGATTTGGGGGACATTAGATATCTTCATAGGTAAAGTTGTGTTTCAGAGGGCCAGTTTCCACCTCAAAGAATAACTTTGGGAGGCACTTAGAAGTAACAGTTTTTAAACATTGACATCTTTTGTGAACAAGTTTCAATGGGATTTGTGACTGCCCATGATATTTCCTAACAGCTTAGAGTTTCATACATACAAAATTAACCTTTAATTTATTTCATATAATACTAAATATGTAACTTAGGAGCCACTCTCTGTATGAATGTGTGTGTTGTTTCTAGTGTGGGTGTGAAGTAAGACTAGGGATGGAAGATTCAACTCCCATTAGAAATAATTTTCTCATCGTCTACGGGAAGGAGCTTTCCCTTCTTCAGTGTCATGAGATGCTGCCTAATGGCTCTAATCAAATTTATCCTCCACAAGAAGTACATGAGAATTTCAACTTAACCTTATCCTTCCCAATATTTGCAATTTTTCAGCTTTTAACTTTTGATAGTCTGATGAATGTTAAATTGAATCCCACAATGGCTTTCATTTACTTTTCTTCATTGCTACTGCTGCTGTTCAGTGCCATCCAGTCAGTTCTGACTCATAGCGACCTGATGTACAACAAAAAGAAACATTGCCTGGTCCTGTGACATCCTCACAATGGTTTGAGTATAGAGCCCATTGTAGCAGCCACTGTGTCAATCCATCTCATTGAGGTTCTTCCTGTCTTTGGCTGACCTCTACTTTACCGAGCATGATGTCCTTCTCCAGGGACTTGTCCCTTCTGATAATATGTCCAAATTACATGAGATGAAGTCTCACCATCCTTGCTTCTCATTGCTACAGAAGCTTAGCATATTTCATATATTTCTTAGCCATTTTTGATTATTTTTCTGTGAAATTCCTGCTTTGCCTATTTTTTTCTTTAGGATTTGTAGCAGTTCTTTACAAATTCTGCATACTATCTTTTTATTAATAATATTCATCAAAATATCTCCTTTTCAAACTTTGATTTTTCTTCTAAATATTGGCTTACTTTTGTAAAACGGAAGTTTCTATTTTAATGTAGTCCAATGTGTATTCTTTTCTTTATATTAGTTTTTTGTACTTTTTTGAAGATATACTTCCAAACCCAGACCAAACCCATTGCCATTGAGTTGATTCTGACTTACAGTGACCCTACAGGACAGAGTAGAACTACTCCATAGGGTTTCCAAGAAGCGACTGGTGAATTTGAACTGCTGACCTTTTTGTTAGCAGCCCAGCTCTTAACCACTGTGCCACCAGGACGCCAAAGATACGCTTACCTACCCAGAAGTCACAAAAATAGATCCTGTACATTTAAATTTTTGCCTATTTGAATTGTCTGTTAAATGTATAATAGCGCCTATGTCAAAAAGTAGTTATAAGAATTAAGTGAGTTAAGATACATAAAGCACTTAGAACAGCACCTGAAACATAATACCTTATGTGTTTATTTTTTAAATATTAAGTTTGTTTTAATCAATGGTATATTAGGGGCCCAATTTAATTCTCTTCTTTTAAATGAACAACCATTTGTCTTAGCATCGTGTCTTATACATTCTATTCTTTTCCCACTGATCTATAATTCCACTTATCTCCACCAATGTGTGCCTCTGTTTCATGGTTCTCTGTATGTTTCCTTTTATTATTATTACTATCATTGTGTCAATACTTCACACTTAAGTAATATGTCTCTATAATAAATCTTTGTATATTGTAAGGCACGATCCCAAGTTGTTGTTGCTTTTTTCCCCCACATACTAATCCTTTTATCCTTTGTTCTTCCATATAAATATTAGAACCAGCTCCATAAATTCCATGATAACATTTTTTGGAATTTTGTTTGGAATTGCATTAAATATATAGGTTAACTTAGAGATAGTTGCTACATTTTTGGTAGCAATTATTTCCAGCCATGAACATGAAAATTGCAATTTGAAGTGCTTCCTTCCATAATTAATAATTTGGGATTTTTACCCATTTTTTTTCCAAAAAATCATTTTTCATCGTTATTTATGTCAATTCTGTTCTTATTGAATGTAATCTCTTTTATACTGTATGTTTAACATTTTATTATCTCCCAGTAAGGACAAATTAACCTCTTCTTTTTGTCTGTTTATATATATGTATTCCTTTCTCTTGTTTTGTTGCATTGGCTAGGTACTCCCTTTGTTCAATACAGGTGATGATAATAGCTTTATTTGTTTCTGATGTAAATGGAAATGCTTCCAAATTATTATCCCTTTTACTCTGCTCCTGGCTGCCACTTTTGTACTCTAGATCCTGTAAACAGGAGAGCCATGACACAATTCCCATTCAGAGATTTGTATTTCTGTGTTTTATCTGCTCCCCTTGCCCTTGAGTACTAAGGTGCGCCTGAACCAAGCCATGGTATTTTCAATCGCCTTATATGCATGTGAAAGCTGAACAATGAATAAGGAAAACTGAAGAAGAATTGATACCTTTGAATTATGGTGTTTGAAAGGGTATAGAATAAACCATGGACTGCCAGAAGTATGAACAATCTATCTTGGAAGAAGTACAGCCAGAATATTCCTTAGAAGCAGGGATGACAAGGCTTCATCTCATGTACTTTACTATGTCATCAGGAGGTGCTAGTCACTGGAGAAGGACATTAGGCTTGGTAATGTAGAGTGTGAGTGAAAGAAAGGAAGACCCTCCATGAGATAGACTGACTCAGTAGCTGCAAAGACGGGCTCAAGCGTAGCAAAAATTGTGAGGATGGCACAAGACTAGGCAGTTTTTCATTCTGTTGTATATAGGGTAGCTATGAGTTGGAACTCACTCCAGAACACCTAACAACAACAACATGGCAGTTGATACAATAAAATTCCCTGGAATCTGTCCACCCCTCTTCCTTCCCAGGTGCCAGACTGCTTCTTGGTCATTCAGGCTCTTCATTCTGATCCACTGGTTATCCCCAGGAAATTTCAACTGAAAGAATTATGTCTGATGCAGCAATGAGCCTCAAGAACTTTGCTCCAATGCATTGCCAGCTTCTGTTCTGATTGATGAGTTTCTGCAGTATATCAAATGTTAAATATTTCAAAATATCTCCCCAGAAATTAATTTTCTGGAGATATCATCTGTCCTTATACTTTCATTACTTGTGTGTAAACAAAATACATATTTTGTATATTTAAAGATTACTTAAATGTGGTTAAGCACTCGGATGCTAACAAAAAGATCAGCAGTTCAAATCCACCAGCTGCTCCTTGGAAACCCTATAGTGCGGTTCTATTCTGTTCTACAGGGTTGCTATGAGTAGGAATCAACTCGACGGCGATGGATACGGGTAAATGTTATAAAATGTATATATTATTTTGCAATTGCATTTTCAATGGAGATTTGTTCATTTGATATTTGTAGATATGTCACTTATTGTAAATTCTAAAAATTTTATTGTATTAATATTCAATGTTTCATTTGTCCATTTCTGCTCATCAGAATTTAGGTTATTTCCAATTTTTCACTACTGACTAGAGTGAACTTCCCTATATATGCTTCCTTGCACACAGATGACAAAGTTTCTGCAGCATGCTCCTAGAAGTGAAATGATTGGAACATAGGAAAAGAACAACCTCGATTTAATCAGAAACCCTGAAATCCCATCTTATTCAGTTGAAAAACCTGCTGCCATTGAGTGGATTCCTACTCATAGTGACACTATAGGACAGAGTGAAACTCCTCCACAGGGTGTCCAAGGCTGTAAATCTTTACAGACGCAGACTGCCAAGTCTTTCTTCCGCAGAGAGGCTGGTGGGTTCCAACTGCCGACCTTTCGTTTAGCAGCAAGTGTTTTAACGACTGCAACACCAGGGCTCCTTAAATACTAATGGAGGCAGTTCCAAGTCCTTCCAGCACATTAGCAATGATTCCACTAATTTCCTGCTTAGTTAACGCATTTTGTTGGTCTGAACCTGTGGGACTGAGCTGAGAGAATACTGAGACTTGAAGACACAGAGTCTATATCCAGGTTTCCACAAGAAGGTGCTACCCTCTTGCGCTCATGCACCCTTCTTCTCCCCTGTGCTCTTCCCATTTCCCTGTTGCATGCCACCAATACCATTACCCCAAAGATAAGAACCTAAGCCTGGCTTAATTTGAGTTTGGGGGCTGTATGGAGAAAGGATTCTCTCCTTTATACAGCTGAAGTCAAATCACAACAGGAATTTCCTGATGTCTAAATTGTTCTCCAAAACAGTCGCATTAATTTACACCCCCACCGGAAGTGTTGTAGTTCATGTTTTCATCTTTAGCAACACTTGGTTTTATCAGACGTGGATTTTTGTGTATTATATTGATGTAAAGTGATTTGTTTTCATATAAATTTATATTTCCTTCTCTACTAGTGGAGTTAAGCATATAGGTGCTTTGACCATTCTGATCTCCTCTTCTGAAAATTGACTAGGAATAGCCCTTGCCAACTTTCCTGGAGAGTGATTATCTTTCATAATTGTTTGTAGGTGATTGTATATATAATAAGGAGTCTCTGGGTGGCACAAATGGTTAAACACGCAGCTACTAAGCAAAAGGTTGGTGGTTTGAATCACCCAGAGGTACTTTGGAAGAGAGACCTGTCGATCTGCTTCCAAAAGTCTGCACAAAAGATCCTACCTAGTGATCTTTTGCTTTTGTCTCATTTTATCTTAAATCATTGAGAATCTGAGATTCTGTGGCCTATACTATCTCGCACCTGTAATTTGCCTGAATTTCTTGAAAATAGGATTCTTTAAAAATAAAACTGTTTGTAACAGATACCACACAATAAAATAGGTACAAATAAAATATCTCTTGATTTCAGTGTCTTTTCTTCAGGCCTCCGTAGGTTTCTCTGAGTATTTTCACTCAGGATCAAAGCACATTATTGTTTTCTCCATTTTAAAAGATAGTTTACATAAATTTATTTTTAATATACCAAATTCTTCTGTATAATATAGCCATCATTTTAGAACTCAGCTTCTCAGGAAATGTCTACAATTGCCTATTTTGATAGATTAGAGTTGTTGTTATTTGTATATTATGTTGTAGGCCTCAAATATTATTTGCAGCTTGGCTAATATCTAGTTTCCTAAGACTGTATAACAGAATACGACAAAGTGAATGGTTTTAAGGAACAGAAATTTATTGTCTCACAGCTTTGGAAGCTGAAGTCCAAATCAGGGTATCAGCTGTGTCAATTCCTTCTAGTGGCTGCTGGCAATACTTAGTGTTCCTTTGTTGACTGGAGATGTATCTTCACCTGGCGCTTTTCCCCTGTGTGTGTCTCTTTCTTGCATCTGTTCTCCTCTTTTACAAAACACCAATCATATAGGTTTAGGATCCACCCTATTCCCTTTAGACTTACACTAACTGATAATATCTTCAAAGAAACACTCAAATTCAACAAACAAGGTCATATTTATAGGTACAGGGGTTAGGACTTCAGCATATCTTTTTCTTTTTTTTTTTTTTTTGGAGGGGGGACACAATTCAATTCATAACAGCTAATTTCATTAAAAGAATTTCATTCCAAGAGTGTTGTTGATAGGTGTCGTGGAGTTGGTTCTGACTCATCGCAACCCTATGTACAACAGAACAAAACACCGCCCGGTCCTGGGCCATCCCCACAATCGTTTGTTATGCCTGAGCCCATTGTTGCAGCCATTGTGTCAGTCCATCTCGTCAAGGGTTTTCCTTTTTTTCTCTGACCCTCTACTTTACCAAGCGTGATGTCCTTCTTCAGGGACTGATCCCTTTATCATCAAAAGAAGAGTAGCGTTGTATAACTCAAGCATTTAATTATATAATCATGGATTCACAAATTGAGCCCTTACTATATGTAAGGCATCCAACAGGACACCCAGAGAGTGCAGGGAAGAATTACTTGCAATTCTTGCCCTTCAGAAACTAACCACTGTGCAAACCAGATGAAGCAATAACTTACCAATACCTAAGAATAGCAAGACTAATTCTTGGAGAAATGAAGGAAGAAAGTGGCAGTGTAGTGTATGTTTAAAAACAGCTTTATTGAGATATAATTTATATAGCATACATGTCACCTGTTTATAGTGTACAATTCAATGATTTCAGTTTATTTGCACAGTTGTGTGAACAGCACAATAATCTAATTTTATAAAATTTCCATCACTCCAGAAAGAAACTTTGTATTCACTTGCAGTGACTCTCCCTCCTTTCTCCTCCCCACCAGGCCTGTTGTTGTTGTTGTTAGTTGCCCTCCAGCTGATTCTGGCTCGTAGGGACCCCATGTATGCAGAATAGGACTGCACCATAGGATTTTCAAGGCTGTGACCTTTCAGAAGCAGATCACTAGGCCTGTCTTCCAAGGCACCTCTGGGTAGGTTTGAACCTCTGACCTTTCAACTAGTAGTTGAGTGCTTAATGGTTTGCACCACACAGAGACACCCCATCAGCCCTAGGCAATCATTAATCTACTTTCTATCCCTAGATTTGCCTATTGGGGATATTTCATATAAATTGAATCATATAATAAAATGTGGTCTTCTGTTACTAGCTCTTTCACTTAGCATAATATTTTCAGGGTGTATATATCAGCAACACATTCCTTTTTATTGCCAACTAATATTCCACTGTATGGATATAGCATATTTTGTTTTTCTGTTTATCAGGAGATGGATACTTAGGTTGTTTTTACTGTTTATCTATTATGAATAATACTGCAATGACTATTCACATATACTTTTTTTTTAAGTTCTTTTGGGCATATATCTTAGACTAGAATCGATAGGACATATGGTAACTCTATGTTTAATTATTTGAGGAAATGCAAGAATGTTCTCTAAAGTGATTGCACAATTTTACATTCCCACCAGCAATGTATGAGGGTTCCGATTTCTCCTCATCAACACTTGTTATTACCTGACTTTTTGATTCTAGTGATCCTACTGGGTGTGAAGTAGTATTTCATTATGGTTTTGATTTGAATTTTTCTAATGACTGATAATGTTGAGCATCTTTCCATACGCTTATTGGCAATTTGTGTATCTTCCTTGATGAAATGTCTATTCAGATACTTTGCTAAGATTTTAATTGTGTTGTCTTTCATTATTGAGTTGTAAGCGTTCTTTATATATTCTAGATTCAAATCCCTTATCAGATACATGATTTGCAAATATTTTTCCCCTTCTATGGGTTGTCTCTTTACTTTCTTGGTGATGTCCCTTGAAGCACGAAAGTTTGTAATTTTGATGATGTCCAATTGATATTTTTTAATTTTGTTGCTTATATGCTTGTGTTATATCCAAGAAATCATTACCTAATCCACGGTCTTAAAGATTTACACCTATATTTCTATGAATTTTATAGTTTTAGGTCTTACATTAAGTCTTTGATTCAATTTGAATTAATTTGAATCAAGAGGAAGGGGTCTGATTTCTTTCTTTTTTTTTTTTTTTGGCATCGATATCTGATTATCCTAGCACCATGTGTTGAAAAGACTACTTTTTCGTACTGAGTTGTGTTGGCACCTTGTTGGAAAACTAACTGACAAAGATTTTACATAGATAAACTTAGTTTAGGCAAGATTGAGGTAGAGTCTTACACACTGCTAATAGAACTATAAAAATCGGATAGCTTTTAAAGATCAATTTGGCCTGGCATATCTAGATTTGAAGTGCCAAAAATGAACTGACCATAAATATTTGGTCTATTTCTGGACTCTTAATTCCATTAAATTGATGTATATGTCTATCCTTGTATCAGTAACACATTGTCTTGACTGCTGTAGTTTTGTAGTAAGATTTGAAATCAAGAAGTGTGAGTCTGCCAGCTTGGTTCTTCTCTTGGTTTTTTTTTTTTGGCTATTCAGGAGCCCTTGCATTTCCATATAAATTTTAGAATCACATTGTCAATATTTGCCCTAAAGGCAGTGAAACTTTGCTATTGATTCCATTTAATCTGTAGATAAATTTGAAGAGTATTGCCATCTTAACAATATTAAATTTCCAATGCATGAACATGGAATGTCTTTACCTTTATTTAAATTGTTAATTTTTTTAAAACAATGTGTCATAGTTTTTAGTGTACAAGTCTTAAGATTTTTGTGTACATTTATTCATAAATATTTCATTCTTTCATGCCATTTTACATGATTTTTTCTTGATTTTATTTTCTAATTGTTTATTGCCAATGTAGAGATTTAGGGCCAATTTTTGTATACTGACCTTGTATTCTATCATCTGGCTCAGCTTGTTTCTGAGTTCTATTTTTTTATGGATTCTTGGGATGTTCTATATGCATAATCATGTCATCAGCGATTATAGTTTTACTTCTTGCTTTTCAGTCTAGATAAGTTTTATTTCTTTTTCTTGCATAGTTGCCCTGGCACAAGCCTTTAGTACAATGTTGACTAGAAGTGGAAAAATTGAGCATCCTTGTTTTGTTTCTGATTTTAGTTAAAAAGCATAAAGTCTTTCACCATTTAGTATGATGTTAGTTGTTGGTTTTTTCTGTGATGCTCTTTATCAGGTTCAGAAATGTCCCTTCTAGTCCTAATTTATCATGAAAAGATGACGGATTTTGCTAAATGCTTATTCTGAGCTTATAGAAATGCTTTTGTGGTTTACATCTTTTATTCTACTAATATGATGCATTATATTGATTGGTTTGCATAGATTGCACCAACTTTGAAGTCCTGGAATAAATCCTACTTCCTTATGGTGTATAATCCTTTCTATATGTTACTGGATACAGCTTGCTAGTATTTTGTTGAGGATTTTTGAATCTATATTCATAACGCAAATTGGTCTGTAAATTTCCTTTCTTGTGATTTATTTCCTAATCTGGGTATCAAGGTTTAAATTTCTTTTATAATTTCTTCTGGACACATTGGTTATTTAGAAATGTGTTATTGAATTTCCACACATTAGTGTACTTTCTAAATCTCATTGTGTTGATTTCCAATTTAATTCTATGGCAGTTGGAGAGCATACTTTTTTAATTTCAATTTTAAAAATATATTGTGTCTTATTTTGTCAGAATGATTTTTAAATCTCTGAAATCTTCTTAAAACCAGACACTTCACAAGCAAAGGAACAAAACCAAAACTCTACAGCACAACTACTATCTACAGCACTGTCTACAGCAAAACTACTTAACAGTGTATCTCTGTTCAAACCAAAAACCAAACCCGTTGCCATCAAGTCGATTCCAACTCATAGTGACCCTATAGGACAGAGTAGAACTGCCCCATAGGGTTTCCAAGGAGCAGCTGGTGGATTTGAACTGCTGACCTTCTGGTTAGCAGCCAAGCTCTTTTAACCTCAGTGCCACAGAGGTCCATATCTCTATTAAGTCCAGTTATAAAGCATATGTGGACATAATACCAACAGCTAGAAGACTAACATGACATTAAAACTGTGTGAAAGGAAAATCACCAGCAGGGGCTCACTGAGAAGCTAATGAGCTAATCATAGATTAGTGTCAGATGCCAAAAGAGGATTTTGCCATCTCAGTGTCAGGGTACCTGAGGAATGTCTGACACTAGTGCAATCTATAATGTCCATTTTATGGTCAAAAAAATTCATATTCAAATGTATGTTCATATTTTCATAAATAGCTTTAGCTTTGTCTTAGGATATGGTTGTCTCTTTCTGTTGTGACTACTCCATAGGTCCTTTTCCTACCAGTCACTACTAGATAATAGGATAAATATGAAGATAATAATCACAACATCACTAATTGCATTACTGAGCTCTAACCATGCATCAGATTTGGGGCTAGTCTTATCAATAAATTATCTGCAATATTCACTGGTTTATAGTTCCATTACTCCCTCTAGTAATTATCTAGTCTTCATTTCTGTTTGCTCATAAAGCTCCTTAGTTTCAGTACAATTTAATATGTGTTGTGTAGGTATTGACCATTTCCAATTTGGTATAAATAATTAATCTCATTTTTGTTGAGCGGTTTTGCTCCTTCACAGGAAATAAATCATTTCTCGAATACACATCTTCCAAATGTTTGAAAGATATGACAAATTGAAAACTCTCTGAGGTGTGTTAATACATTTTACTGTCTGGTTATATTGCATTTTAATGTGGGGCACCATAAAAGATTACTTACATTTTGTTCTGGTTTTATAGAGGCATTAACTGTACTCAATAACCCCTGTCAAATAAAGGTTAAAAAAAAAACCTAATTAATAAATCCATACAAATTGTTACAGGAAAGTAATGATTTCCTTGCATTTTTTATAATTGCAAAACCATAGTAAAAAAGCATTAGCTAGTATGCCTGGGTCTGAAGAAAATAATGTTACTTTGCTCATTGGAATTTATATCCTATCTGCTCAGCTTGGCTTAGAATAAACAAACAAAATCTCTAAGACTTATCCAGATGATTTCAGATGCTTTTGAACTTTTTTGTATTATAGTTTAAGAATTCGGTCTCATGTTTTCTATTAGTAAGTGTAGTTGTATAGGTAATGAATTTGTAATTGTGGAAAATGCATTTCACTTTAAGATAAAATGATCAGAAAATACAAACAGTATATGAATACATTTCTTCAACAAACAATTATTAAACAACATTTAGTAAATTACCTTGTGTGTGTTGAGGTGTTTGAGTGTGTGTGTGTGTGTGTGTGTGTGTGTGTGTGTGTGTGTGTGTGTTTAGGCAAAAAAAAAAAGATGAACAAGGCCAGAGTAACGCCCTCAACTAAGTTACTTAGTCAATTTCCTAATTAATTGCATTGGTGGGGAGTGATTAATAATAAATGTGATTAGAGAACTGAGTTGTATTTCTTCAGCTGATCACTTCAGAGAACGTTCTAAAACTATAGACTCTGAGAAAAGAAAAAGAAAAGAGAGAGAAAGAAAAAAAATGGTAGCTGGTAGGTAGGGGAGGGGTGGACCTTGGGGACGACAGAAACGGGGAGAGATGGTGTACAGGGCTAGGTGGGAAGCAGAAAGAAAGAAAAAGAAAATAGAATAAAATAAATTACAGCACAGTGGGGGCCGGTTGGTGGGGGCAGAGTGAATCTGGGTCAGTAGTGGATTTGTGAGCGCATGGCGCTGTATCCACGGCAATGCAGTGGGGGCCAGTAGGAAGGGGAGAAGGTAGCATATGGGGATACATGAGAGGGAGAAAGAAAATAAAGGGGAAAAGATAAAAAGAAGAAAAAATGGTGGTGTAGTGGGGACTAGTGAGTGGGGTGGTGCAGAACTAGGGTCCAGTGGCAAAGAAGGGGAGGTGACTTACAGGGCTAGGTAGTAGGGGGAAAAAAAGAAATAAAGAGAAAAACAAAAGTTGACAGGGCAGTGGATCCCAGTGGGTGGGGGCTGGGCAGAACTGGGGCATTGGTGGGCTAGTTGCTTTCTAGCGGGAAGGGGTAGCAGTGGCAAATAGGGTTAGGTGGGGGAGAGAAAGAAAAGGAAGAAAGTACAAAAAAGAAAAAAGAAGAAATAAAAATAAATAAAATAAAAAATGGTAGGTGTGGGCGGGGCGACACTGAGGTGGTGGTGGGCCGGTGACTCTCTAGCTGAGCAGTGTGGCATGGCCCATCAGGAAGGGGTGGAGAGGGCATATGGAGTTAGGTGGGAAGGAGAAATAAAAGGAAGAAAGGGGGAAAAAGGAAGAAAAGTGGCAAGGTGGGAGCCAGTGTTTGGCAGTGGGGTGGAGTGGCCTGTCGGGAAGGGGTGGAGGTGGCATTGAGGCTAGGCAGGAGGAAGAAAGGGAGAAAAAGAGAGAAAAATGGTGTAGCAATAGCCAGGGGGTGGGAGCAGGGTGTATTCAGGGTGACTGTAGGCCAGTGGCTCTCTAGCCAAACTGCATGGCGTGGCACATAGGGAAGTGTTGAAGGTGGCATATGGGGCAGAAGAGTGAGGGATGGGAAAGCATGTTTCTCTCGTTACTGGGTGTCCTGTCTCCTGTTAGGAGCTCTGAAAAGTTGCCTTCCTGTAGTCCCTGTCCAGGGCCTTTGCTGGCTGTGTTCCAAGATGGCAACAGTGTGCTGTGTTAGTTGACAGGGGACCGTCACTCCATATCTCTCCTTGTTCTTAAGTTTTCTGTCAGTTTCTTCTTCCATTCAGTGTTTGATCTAATTCTTTGTCTCTTTATTTGATGCTTAGGGTTCCAGGATTGATGTTTGTGTCTGTTTTACTTAGTTTTTAGGGTCTTTGCTGCAGAGGGTCAGAAGGTTTGTCTGTCTGTGGTACCATGTTTGCTCCACCTCCCCAAAGCATGAGATTTCATAAAGCAAAATTGGAATACTGTCTTAGTCATCTAGTGCTGCTCTAACAGAAATACCACAAGTAGGTGGCTTTAACAAAGAGAGTTTATTCTCTCACAGTCCAGTAGGCTACAAGTCCAAATTCAGGGCATTAGCTCCAGGGGAACGCTTTCTCTCTCAACTCTGGAGGAAGGTCCGTGTTAAATCTTCCCTTGGTCTGGCAGTTTCTCTGCGCAAGAACCTCAGGTCCAAAGGACATGCTCTGCTCCCAGCACTGCTTTCTTGGTGGTATGAGGTTCCCATGTGTCTCTGCTCACTTCTCTCTTTTATATCTCAAAAGAGATTGGCTTAATATACTATCTAATCTTGTATACCTCGTCAGTATAACTGCCACTAATCCATCTTATTAGACCATAGTGATTGAATTTACAACGCATAAGGAAATCACATCAGATTACAAAATGGTACACAATTATACAATACTGGGAATCATGACCCAGCCAAGTTGACAGATATTTTGGGGGGACACAATTCAATCCATGACAAATACTATATTGTTGGTTTTTTAACATATACAGATGAAATTTTCATTGGATTGGTTTTATAACATATACAGATGAAATTTTCATTGGAATGAGAGCATAGGGGGTGAGGGACAAAACTGTTTTAGTCTAAAATTGAAGTAGATTGTGATAAATATAATGATCTCTAAAAAACCAATTAAAACAACTCAAACAAATGTGTAACATATCAACACAGAAATTAAAATGATATACTAAAAGTATTTTTAAAAGAAAGCAGTAGCAAAAAACAGAGGAACCAAAAAGACATCTGACATATAGAGATAGATGGAAAATGACAGAAATAAATTCAAACATATCAATAAATATATTAAATATATGTGGGTTAAAATTTACATCTAAGGCAGAGAGAGAGAGAGATTTATATCAAGGAAATGGCTTATATGGTTGAAGAGGCTAGAAAGTCCCAAATCTGTGGGTCAGGTTAGAGGCTTCTCCTGACTCACACAGCTGCAGGGCTGACAAACCCAACATTGGCAGGTCAGATGGCAGACTTCTGGCTCACAGATTGTATGAGCTGATGAATCCCAAGATCAACAGGTAAGACAGCAGGCTACTGATTTACAGGCTGTGGAGGCCGATAATCCTAAAGTCGGCAGGTAAAACTGCAGGCTGCTGGCTCATAGGCTGAAGAGGTTGACAGATCCCAAATTCGGCAAGTAAGCTTCTAGCTCAAGTCCCAAGAACCAGAGATCAGATGCAGGATCCAGAGCAAGTAAAAGCCAGCAAGCTTTGCCAGAAAGTCCACATGTATTGGATGCAGGCCACACCTCCAAGGAAACTCCCTTTAACTGATTGGCTGTTCATAGTAGATCTCATCATGGAAGTGATTATATTATATCAGATTTCACTGTGGAGGTAATTACATCATTACATAGCTGCCAAACTACGTCATAACTGCAAAACCTCTGAGAATAATGGCCTAGGCAAGTTGATACACAACCTTAACCATCAAAAATGGTTATTACACACATAAATATAATCTCACAAGTGTAGTTTTGACTAGGATAGAGCAAGTCATAGATGCATACACAGAGAATGATTCAGTTGGTGTAAAATCCGGAAATATACACAACATACAATGTATATCTCAGGGAAGCAAACATGCCTAGTAAAATTATTTAAAAAACACAAAGGATTATTAAACATAAAATGTAGAGAATTGAATAGATTTTATGTATAAAATAATTCATATTTTAAAATGTTAGTAAAAATCAATATGGTGTATTTGAATTCTATGTTATTCTAATTGTTTTTGATTTGTAGGGAAATTATTACTCTCCTTTACTCTCTTAAAACTTTTAGTGACTTCTCTTTACCCTCAAAATTTGTGCTTTTCATCATGATGTGTTTATATGTGCCATGTATTAATTTTGTTTTTATTTTTCCTTGCTCAGCCAATGGTGAGACTCTTAACCCTTTGGTGACCCATGGACAAAAGGTATCCCAACCACTTTGTATGCCTCTGGAGTTCTTTGAGAAGGTAGTAGTCTGATTTTAACCTGTTTAACCTCAAGGTGTGAGTCTTTTAAACTGCATGAAACTCAAGAACCCTGAGTTGGAGCCTCATTATTGTATAGATTGGGCATTGCATTAGGTGATGTCTCCCAGATGTGTGAATTTTCTTAGCTTTTGAAAGTTTACCATTATTTCTGCAAGATAAGCTTCCTCACTATGTTTCCAGTTACTATGTTCTCGTGAGAATGTACTTGCCATGAGAATAAGCTACCTCTAGTCTTCATTCAGTCACGGTGGCCATTTTCTCCCTGATGTCATTCACTGTTACCAGGTGTTACTGGCTCCCTGCTCTGTTTTGAGTCTTGCTCTGCAGTCTTTCAGGACTGCTTTTCTAGCTTCAGAACAGTAAGTAATGCCTTTGCAATACGGACTAATGCATTGCAGTGATACTTTTTATGAGGCTCGAACTCCTATAAGCTATTCTTACCTGCATTAAATCTTAGGACCCAATCATTGCTTCCACTTATAACAGGTGGAATGCACTGCTGTGAGCAGGGCGGCCATATTCTGTGGCAGCTGTTTCTACTTCTTAGCTGTTAGTACTGCTTTTGTAGCAATGAAGAATGCATAATAGGGGTAATTTTCCTGAGATTCAAATTCATTTAGTTTTATTTATTTGTGCTTTAAGTACTGCTTTTGCAGTAGTGAAGAATATATAGTAGTGGTAATTTTCTTGAGATTCAGATTTCTTTGTTTTTACTCATTTGGGAAATAGGCTTGACCTAGGCAGTTTTTTCCCCTTCTGTATTCTCATGTTTGCTTGGAAGGATGTCATAGTTATTACCCTAGTTTTGTAAGACAAACAATTATTTTTTTCTGGTACATCCCTCTGTTTTAGAAATGGCAAAGAGACCCCCAGGAACTTCTAGATTATTTTTTTCTCTGCCCAACAATGAAGAAAACTCAGATGAGGAAGGTGATGATGATACATTTGAAAGCCTTTTCAATGATGTTGACTCTGAATCAAGTTCTGAAGGTGGGGACAACAACACTGACAGCATAGAAGAGGGTGAGGAAGCAATGGATGATGCAGAGGAAAAGATAGGGTAGGTGATGGTGACTGTGATTAAGTTGAATGGAGCGAGGATGTCTCCTACTTTGAAAATATAACTGCCCTCACTTAGTCAACATGCCCAATTTTTACGCCAACTTTGCCCACTCAGAGAAGTAGTTTTCTGTCAGTGTATATGGAAGAGATGTTGCAAACTGTAAAGGATCAAATGAAATCTTTATGCAACCCAGAAGCACTCCATAAAACACAGAGGGAAGATTATCAGAAGATAAAGTATAAGGAAGCTGGTTGGTCTGTCTTACTTTCACTAGAAGACAGAGGAAATAAATGCATAAATTGCTGTGCACATACTGATGGGTAAACATGTCTTACCAGCATGATGGCTTTATAGATCCGTTGACCCCAATCTGGCTGTTGGTTCAATTCAAGACCTAATGACTAAAACCAGATTAAAAAAACTGACCGAAAAGATAACACTGCAATGACACTTCGAAAGCCATGGCTATAGGAGAACCTGGCAATGACCTGCCTCACAAACTGCACCCAATTACAGATGCTCTCAACAACCACCTGTAGGAGGTGTATGTGCCATCAAGTGTCATGGCAGTTGTTGAAAGCATAGTAGTAAAAAGCTAAGAAGAAGCAGACTAGAATAAAATGTATATGCAGTCATTTTCAGAAGCCTTCATGTTTTACCTCATGTTTTGCAATTTTTCAAGAAAAACAATAAAGCAAATAAATTAAAACGGGGATTTTATCATTGACTCATATCAGCAGGATCTACTATATCCAGGGTCCACTGGGACATATGTTGTGATGGTGAAGATTATGTGTCAACTTGACTGGGTCATGATTCTCAGTGGTTTGGAAGTTATGATGTAGTTTGATAGTCGTATAATGATATGATCACCTTCGTGATCACCTCCATGCTGTGAGTAGCCGATCAGTGCAAAGGGAGTTTCCTTGGGGTTGTGGCCTGCATCCAATATAGGTGGACCTTCTGGCAAGTCTTGAGGGCTTTTGCTCACTCTGGATCCTGAAGCTGGCTCATGTTCATCTGACCTCCAGTTCTTGGGACTTGAGCTAGCAGCTTGCCTGTCAATCTTGGGATTCATCATCCTCCATGGTCTGGATCTTGGGTTCTCCAGCCCCTACAGCTACGTAAGTTGGGAGAAACCTGCAGCCTGACCCACAGATTTGGGACTTTCCAGCCTCTACAGCCACATGAGCCAGTTCCTTGCTGTCTCTCTCTCTTTCTATCTCTCTCTCTACATAATCCAACATAAGACATTTCATACCAGGAATGGTTCTAGAGAAACAAAATTATAAGATTGTAAGGATGAGTTTTCTAAATTAGTTCTCAAGTCTGGTTAGTCTTAAGGATGTTGATGACTCTGCTTCCGGTAGTTAAAATGGCAATGATAATCCATGGCATAAGGTGGCAATAGAAATATGCAAATATGACCATCAATGCAACAGGTATTAGTGAGAGGCAAGGCTCTGGGTGATTGCATGTTTGATACCTTTCTTCAATTTTGTCATAATGAGAAGTATAAGGAAGTTGGATGGTTGGTCTTACTCTCACTAGACAAAGTGATGAAAGAGAGATGATCTCAGGGCTTCAGAGTCAAAGCTCAAACACTGCATAAATAACCTAAAAGTTTCTATTTGTGCCTTGAAAGAAAGCCTTATTTCTTATAGTAACAGAGCTGATATTGCTGAAAACCAAACCGAGAATCTTACTGTAAGAGTGGTTGAATTACAAAGCCAACTGAATTTCCCAATCTTGAGAGGTGTCTGAAGTTAAAGTGAGAGTGTTGATTGGGAAGAAATTTGTTCCTGAAACTTGGGATGGAGACATATGGACAGATAATCAGGAAGCTGAGGACAATGAGCCCCCAAATTCCTTCAAATCACTCCAGCCAACATAACCAGCCCTCTCACTCCCATCTGAAGAGAGTACTAATCTTTGTATGCTAAGTCACCCTTTCCAGTAAAACCATTAGCCCCTTCACCTAAATCTGATTAGTTTAACCCAGCTGTGTCTGAGGAGCTTCCATCTGCATCATCGCATGGGAAAATCACCTGAGGCAGATGCCTTATAAGACAATGCTGAATGTTCTCAAAACACATCATCACCACCCATTTTGACTTCTAGACCTATAACTAGACTTCAGTCCCAGCAAGACCCAAATGGTGAAATACAAAATGTGACCTAGGAGGAGGTACACTACACTCCGAAAGAACTGCTTGACTTTTCTAACTTGTACAAATAGAAAGCTGGGGAATATGTGTGGGAATGGCTATTAAGGGTGTGGGATAATGGTGCAAGTAACATAAAGATGGATCAGTCTGAGTTCATTGATATGGGCCCACTAAGCACAGATTCTTCATTCAGTGTTTCAGCTTGACAGGTTAGAAAAGGATCTAATAGTCTATTTGATTGGTTTGCTTAAGCATGGATTACGTGATGGCCTACACTAAGTCAAGTTAAAGTACCAGACCTTCTTTGGTATACTGTAGAAGAAGATATCCAAAGGCTTAGGGAAACTGGCAGAGTGGATTTATCAGGTTAGACACACAGACCCACACATGGAGGGCCCAGGGTACAAAACTTTTAATCCAACATTGAGGAATAAATTTGTGAAGGGAGCCCCAGCATCCTTGAAAACTGCTGTGATTGCTGTTTTTTGTAAGTCCAATTTGACAGTGGGAACTGCCCTAGCTGAATTAAGGAGCCTTGCTGGCGTAGGGGTTAAGCGTTCATCTGCTAACCAAAAGGTCAGCAGTTTGAATCCGCCAGCCACTCCTTGGAAACCCTATGGAGCAGTTCTACTCTATCCTATAAGGTCACTATGAATCGGAATCGACTCAGCAGCAATGAGTTTAACTACACTGGGGTTGATTGGACCCCGTGGTTGTAGGGGACAAGTGGTGGCACTCAATCAACAAAGACAAGGTGGGCATGGTCACCACAATGGTCAGCAGTGTCAAAGCAGTAGTCAGAATAGTCTGACTTGTACAGACTTAAGGTGTTGGCTATTTTGTCATGGTGTCCCTAGGAGTGAAATAGATAGGAAATCTACTAAATATTTACTTGATCTGTACAAGTGGATGAATTCTAGGTTAGTGAACAGTCACGGATCATCAATCAATTCCCAGATCTGAGTGAGTTTAACGACCCATAACCCCTTGAATAAAGGGGGGGCCAGGTCTCCTTGAGAAAAGACCTCAGTACACTGACAAAAATTTATACTGTTAATCTTTTTCCCAGCCTTCCCCAAAGGGATCTATGGCCTTTTACAAGGGTAACTTCACTGGGGAAAAGGAAATAATCAGACGTCTTGAGGATCGGTAGATACTGGCTCTGAACTGACACAATTCCAGGAAACCCAAAATGTCCCTTTGGCCCACCAGTCAGAGCGGGGGCATATGGAGGTCAGGTTATTAATGGAGTATTAGCTTGTGTATGTCTCACAGTATGTCCAGTGGATCCCCAAATCCATCCTGTAGCTATTTTCCTGGTTGTAGAATGCATAATAGGAATAGACATACTCAGCATCTGGCGGAACTCCCATATTGGATCCCTGACAAGTGGAGTAATGGCTATTACGGCAGAAAAACCCAAATGGAAGCCATTAGAACTACCACTACCTAGGAAAATAGTAAAGCAAAAGCAATACCATGTTCCTGGAGGTATTGCAGAGATTACTGCCACCACCAAGGACTTGAAGGATGCAGGGGTGGTGATTCCCAAACACATCCCCATTCAACTTACCTATTTGGCCTGTGCAAAAAACAGATGTATCTTGGAGGATGACAGTGGATTACTGAAAACTAAACCAGCTGGTTACTTCAATTGCAGCTGCTGTTCAAGATGTAATTTCATTGCTTGAGAAAAATTAATGCATATCCTGGTACCTAGTATACAGCTATTGATCTGGCTAATGCCTTTTTTTCCATACCGGTTTTGAAAGACCACCAGAAACAATTTGCCTTCAGCTGGCAAAGTCAGCAATATACCTTCAGTCCTATCTCAGAGATATAACAACCTGCTAGTACTATGTCATAATTTAGTACAAAGGGACTTTGATCATCTTTCCCTTCCACAAGATGCCACATTAGTTTGTTACATTGATGACATTATGCTGATTGAATCTAGTAAAGAAGAAGTGTCAATTACTCTGGAGTTATTGGTAAAACGTTTGCATGCTAGAGGGCGGAAAATTAATCCAACAAAAATTCAGGCACCTTCTACCTCAGTGAATTTTCTAGAGGTTCAGTGGTGTAGGGGCAGTCAAGATATTCCTTCTAAAGTGAAGGATAAGTTATTGCATCTGGCCCCTCCCACAACCAAAAAGGTGGCACAATGCCTGGTGGGGCTCTTTGGATTTTGGAGGCAATATATCTGTCATTTGGGTGTGCTACTCCAGCCTATTTATCAGGTGACTTGAAAAGCTGCTATTTTTTTGTGGGGCCTAGAACAAGAGAAGGTTCTGAAACAAGTCCAGGCTGCTCTGCAAGCTGCTCTGCCACTTGGGCCGTATGATCTAACTGATTCAATGGAGCTTGAAGTGTCAGTGGCAGATAGAGATGCTGTTTGGCGTCTTTGGCAGGCCCCTATTGGTGAATCACAGCGCAGACCCTTAGGATTTTGGATCAAAGCCCTGCAATCCTCTGCAGATAACCACTCTCCTTTTGAGAAACAGGTTTTGGCTTGTTACTGGGCCTTAGTAGAGTCTGAATGTTTAAATATGGGCCACTAAGTCACTCTGTGGCCTGAGCTGCCTGTCATGAACTGGATATTGTTTGACCCACAGAGACTTAAATTTGGATGTGCACAGCATCCCTCCATCATTAAATGGAAGTGGTATATATGAGATTGGGCCCAAGAAAGACCTGAGGGTACAAGTATTTGCATGACGAATTGGCCTAAATGCCCATGATCTCCACTCCTGTCACATTACCTCCATCCACCTGCCTGCACTTAAGGCCTCATGAGGAGTTCCTTATGACCATTTGACTGAGGAAGAGAAAACTTGTGCCTAGTTTACAGATAGTTCTACGTAATATGCAGGCACCACTCGAAAGTGGACAGCAGCAGCACTACAACCTCTTTCTGGGACCTTCCTGAAGGACAGTGATGAAAGGAACTCCATCCAATGGACAGAACTTCAAGCAGAGTACCTGGTTGTTCACTTTGCTTGGAAGGAGAAATGGCCAGATGTGTGTTGATATACTGATTTATGGGCTGTGGCCAATGGTTTGGCTGGATAATCAGGGACTTGGAAGGAACACAATTAGAAAATTGGAGACAAGGAGCTATGTGGACAGACTTCTCTGAATGGGCCAAAGAAGTAAAGACGTTTGTGTTTCATGCGAATGCTCACCAAAGGATGACCTCAGAAAAGGAAGATTTTAACAATCAAGTGGATAGGATGACGCCTTTTATGGAAATCAGTCATCCTCTTTCCCCAGCTACTCCTGTCATTGTGCAATGGGATCATGAACAAAGTGGTCATGGTGGCAGGGACGGAGGTTATGCATGGGCTCAGCAACTTGGAATTCCACTCTCCAAGGCCGACTTGGCTATAGCCACACCTGAGTGCCCAATCTGCTAGCAGCAGAGGCCAACACTGAGTCCCTTATATGGCACCATTCCTCTAGGTGATCAGCCAGCAACCTAGTGGCAGATTGATTACATTGGACTTCTTCCAACATGGAAAAGGCAGCATTTTGTTCTTACTGGAATAGATGCTTACTCTGAATATAGATTTGCCTTCCCTACATGCAATGCTTCTGCCAAAACTACTATCCATGGACTTACAGAACGCCTTATCCACCATCATGTTATTCCACACAAGATTGCCATGGTTCAAGGGACACACTTCACAGACAATGAAGTATGGCAATAGGCCCATGCTCATGTAATTCACTGGTCTTACCATGCTCCCCATCATCCAGAAGCAGCTGGCTTGATGGAATGATAGGATGGCCTTCTAAGGATACAATAACAGTTCCAACTAGGTGACAATATCTTTCAGGGTTGGGGCAATGTTCTCCAGGATGCTGTAAGTACTCTAAATCTGTGTCCAATATATGGTGCTGTTTCTCCCATTGCCAGGATTCATGGGTCCAGGAATCAAGGGCTGGAAATGGGAGTGGCATCACTCTCTATTACCTCTAGTGATCCACTCACAAAACTGTTGCTTCCTGTCCCCACAACATTATGCTATGTGAGTCTAGTGGTCTTAGTTCCAAAGGAAGGAATGCTCCAACCTAAAGACACATCACTGATTCCATTGAACTGGAAGTTAAGAATGCAACCTGGCCACTTTGGGCTCCTTATACCTCTGGATCAATAGACAAAGAAGGGAGTTACCATATTGGCTCGTGTGATTGATCCTGTTTACCAAGAGGAAATTGGATTGATATTACATAATGGAGGTAAAGAAGCGTATGTCTGGAATGCAGGAGATCCCTTAGGATGTCTCTTAGTACTACCATGCCCTGTAATTAAAGTCAATGGAAAAGTACAGCAACCCAATTCCGACATGACTACTTATGGTCCAGCCCCTTCAGGAATGAAGGTTTGGGTCACCCCTCCAGGGAAACAACCATGACCAGCTGAGGGGCTTGTTAAGGGTAAAGGGAATACGGAATGGGTGTTGAATTAGGTAGCTCTAAATACCAGTTACGACCACGTGACCAGTTGCAGAAACAAGGACTGTAATAGTTATGAGTATTTCTTGCTTGTATATACGCATCAGATATTTTTGTTTTCTTCACCTATAAAATATAAGACGTAAACAGGGCTAGTGCATTTTCAGTTGTACACGTGTTAGTTGTATCATGTTAGGTGCCAAGTATAAATTTATAATTGTCTTTATTCAGAGATTATATATGGTTTAAGGATATGTGTACAGGTGCCAAGTTGACAAGGGGTGGACTGTGATGGTTAAGGTTATATGTCAACTTGGTTGGGCAATGATTCTCATTGATTTGGCAGTTATGATGTAGTTTGGCAGTCTTATAATGATGTAGTCACCTCCATGATATCTGATATAATGTGATCACCTCCATGATGGAATCTGTTGTGAGTGAAAATAAGTGGAAAGGGAGTTTCCTTGGAGTGTGGCCTGAATCTAGTATAGGTGGACTTTCTGGCAAGGCTCAAGGGCTTTTGCTCACTCTGGATCCTGCAACTAGATCCTGGTAATTTAACCTTCAGTTCTTGGGACTTGACCTCGCAGCTTTCCTGTCGATCTTGGACTTTGTCAGCCTCTGTGTTCTGGGTCTTAGGTTTGCCATCCCCTGCAGCTATGTGAGTCAGAAGAAGCCTCCAGAGTCACCCAAAAATTTGGGACTTTTCAGCCTCTACAACTGCATGAGCCATTTCCTTGATCTCTCTCTCTCTTTATATATACATATATAAATATGTAAATATAAATCTCTCTCTCTCTTTATATATACATGTATATATACATGTATATATATATGTATATATTTTCATATATATATATATGAAGACTATATATGGATATAGATATAGATGCTTCACTGGTTTTGCTTCTCTAGAGAACCCAGCCTAAAACATGTGAACCCAGATAATGAGTATCAAAATCCATAACTCATAACAAAAATCCTGAATTGGTCCTTTAACCAGCATGCCTTCCATTAGTGAAAACACATAGTATCAATAAACAATTTAAAGGAGAAAATAATTGGGTCTTGAAAGGGTTTTAATATAAAGGTAAATTTTCTTTAACTGAGGATATTTTTATATTATTTATTAAAATATTTTCCCTCCATTCTTTCTCTTCTCTCCTTCTGGATCTAATATTGGATTTTCTTGAGGTCTTCTTCCTACTTTTTAAATTTGTTCAACATTTTTTTATCATCTTTTCTCATATTTATTTGATGTTGTTGTCATTGGTTGCCATCAGGTCAACTCTGACTCATAATGACCCAATGGATGTCAGAGTAGAACTGCACTCCATAGAGTTTTCAGTGGCTGATTTCTCTAAAGTAGATTGTTAGGTCTTTCTTCCAAGGTGCCACTGGGTGAACTTGAGCCTACAATCTTTTAGTTAGCAGCAGAGCGCTATTTAATTGATAGTCTGGATATTTTTATAAGGTTTTTTTTTTTTTGGCACATATTAATTTTGTATTTGCTTATATTTTCTGCGGTTTGTCTGTTTTACTGATTTTTCTTTCTTTTAGAAATTGTGTTTTCAGGTTTAACCTCTTCTTATTTCTCTGATTGAACTTTTAAATTCACAGTGTACTATTACAGGGATGCAATTTTCACTAAGATCTCTAGGAATATTTCTGAAGTGTTATTTCCTGCTTTGTTTCTATTTCCTCTGGGCTATAATATAAATTGTTTCATTTGCATACCCTGGTTCTTTCATATAATGCTCTTGGGTTGTCTCCAGTATAGGGAAACCTTTGTTTTCTGTTTGTAGTTCTGAAGAAAGAGTAGTTCAATTAGTAGACTTGGTTTCCACACAGATAAAAGGCAACAGGCCCCTGCTGTGAGCTGACTGGGATTTGTACAATTGGGTACTGCTTGTCTAAGAGCAGGTTTCATCGAAATGGAAAAGAGGAAGAACGATTATGCAAACATAAGTAGTAAACTACCTTAGCTGTGTAAGAGAGTGTTATTTTAAAATCTGAATATCTTTATACCAAAAATAATGAAAGTGAACCATTTATTTAAGAAAATGACAATATGGTATGTCACAGCTCTGGCTCCAGAACTGAGTCAGACTTCCTGGGCTCATTTCTCAGTTCTAGCCTAATTGATATCTTCTGTGATCCTCAATTTCTTCATCTATAAGAAGTGGATAATATTAGTAACTTGTTCATAGGACTGTAGTGAAGGTTAGATGAGTTAACAGGTGGAAACCATCTGGAGAGTACCTAGCACATGTGGGAAACAAAACACACACACACACACGCACACACACACACAAAATAGCTCTTATGGCACCTTGCATCATTATTTTAGAACAGAAAATTATTGAATGACTCATGACCTTATATTTTACATTGGAAGGTAAAAGGAAATATGTATCTTTTGAAAAATTTATATACTTTCTATGCATTATTTCTTCAACAAATCATATTAGAAAAAGAACATAATTGGATTTATATGCAGAGCTCTACTTACATCCCAGTTATGTTTGTTTATTTAAACTTAAGTAAATTATCTAATGACTCGGGCTTGTTCCTTTCCACTAAATTAAAAAAAAAAAAGTAACCACGTCACACATTTGCAGAGTTAACTGACAGAAGGTGAATAAAAACCCTGTGACATTATATATTTATTAACAGGGGTTTATTTTAAAGCAAAATAAAAGAAGGGTTAGAGTACTTTTCCTTGGTTTATTTGACTTCTTAGGCATAGATAGCATTGCATAGATAGTAGGCACCAAGAGACTAATTACCGATGTGAATCCTCCTCAAAATCTAACTGAAGACTAAATCAGAAAGACTTTAGACCAAAAATTAAGACCAAATGAAATAAGAAGAAAGGGTTATCTTATAGCTCCAAATCTAAAATGACTCTTTTGTCATTGGGAAAGTTGACCTATAAATTTTTATTGAGAAAATATAGCTTAGGTTTACTTATCTTTTTAAAAGTCAGAAACAATTGGTTTGCTCATACTGCTGTACACTAATCATCTGAATTGAAACAACATCTCCATGGAATCAACATCACGAGAGTAAGGGGATCAATATTGAACAAAGAAGCATTCCTGCTGCACAATACCAGATATCTGTGGTTGGAGAAATTGTAAAACAACCCAATGTGATGTTTGTGTCTGTGGCTAAAGACTGAGGAGAGAAAGATTTTCTTTATACTTTTAAATGGAATAAACTTTAAAAACAAAAACTCAACAATATCTGCACTTATAAATTATGAAAATAAAGTTTTGGATATACTGCATTTTTTCTTTAATAATGAAACGGTGTCACCACTAAATAAATGTAATTAATAGTTTATTTATTTCTTTGTCAGGAGAATTCATTTGGCCATATTGTATTTATGAGAAAGATTTTATTTTATTCCCATACCAAACCTTAGTTAATGAAATCTTTTACTCTCTACAGGTAGAATTTATGTAACTTATTATAATAGTTTATTTTGATTAGAGATGGAAGTCATGAGAAACTGTGGGTGTCTCATTCCATAACTTAATTCTGGCGGAGTACATATGCAATGATGGAACTGGGGAAAACTAAAGTACCTCTCCCTTTTTGATAGAGTTTTCTCACTTCCTTTAAGCTAACATAATGATCCTTTGAAATCACAATAGTGTGACATCTGATAAAGCCTGTCTTGGAAATACTATTCTCTGTGTTTCAAGGTCATTCTGAACAGAAGAGGAATATGATTCAGCAGGATTATTTTTATTTAAATCAAATAGTATATAAACTATTATAGCTGGAACATGGTTGCTTAGTAAAGTTTATCTTCTTATTGCCCCTCCAGTGGTGAATTCTGATCATATTTTTTTTAACGATGAGAATTTCTGAAGCAGTCATTTCCAAAATTTTCCTTAAAAAACCCATTGTCATAACTCATAACGACCCTGTAGGACAGAGTAGAACTGCACCATAGTGTTTCCAAGGAGTACCTGGTGGACTCGAACTGCCAGTCTTTTGGTTAGTAGTCAAATGCTTAACCACTGAGCAACCAGGGCCCCTTCTTTACAATCATGCTATTATAAAAATAATGTTACCATATTTTGATTCACTGCATTAGGTGATAGCAGTATAGTTTGGACCTAACCACGGAATTGTAGACCAAACATATTTTTTATATTATTTTATTCAACCTTCAGTTAAAATGTGGGGAAATGTGACCCAGAAATTTTCAGTCATAAGTGAGTGGAAACTAAAGGGCACACTGTTAATCATGCTGAAGCAGGAATCCCCAGAAAACATGCGGAAAAGAAAAAGAAACACAAAACTTCATCATAAGGTTGGAATCTTAAGGGGCTGTTTCACCAGTGAAAAAGGAACTAAATAAACTATTTCTACTAGTTTAGGAAGGCAGCTAGAAAGAATTTTCTGCCTAAGCCTATGAACAGGAAAGCAAAAGGAACTTAAAACCCTAAATACACCAACGGCATCATCGTAGTCTAAATTGATAGTACTCACTTCATGCTAGAATGACCTAGAAAAAAATTAATCTATGAGAATATAATCGGTAATGTGAAAGAAACAAAAGAAAACCTCTCTGGGGAGAAACTTCAACACTCAGGTCAAGGACTATCACATAAAAAAAAAAAGAAAAAAAGTCTCCCAGAAGGTGAACTGATCAACAACAAGAGTGAAATAAATAAAAAGGAAAAACTGTCAAAGCAAAGATTTCCCATGAAAAAAAACTTGGCAGCAACAAAATAACAAGAATACTTTCATTCAAATAATATGTTCATAAAAAAGGCTGTTGCCATCATGTCGAATCCGACTCATAGCGACCCTGTAGGACAGAGTAGAACTACCCCATAGGATTTCCAAGCAGCGGCTAGTGGATTCAAACTGCCGACCTTTTGGTTAGCATCCTGAGCTCTTAACCACTGTGCCACCAGGGCTCCAATATGGTCATAGATGAACTTAAAAAGGGACCACAACCTAGAAGAAATCTCGAAATAAAATTGCCTTAAAAAACTGAAGGAATATAAAAAGAAATAGGAATCAAAAGACAAAAGCATGTTCTGTAATACAAAATCATGTGAAAGTTAGATAGAACAAAACAAACTATTAATGGAAATATGAAAATGGTCAACACTTACTCTAAAGTAAAGATGAAGGGGTAAGGGGACAAGGAAACCAGATTACTGGAGGTGAAACATCCAGAAGAGAATTAATGAGAATACTCAAACATTGGGAAAAATGTAACCAATATGTCTGAACAATTTTTGCAGTAATTGTTAAATGGGAACCTAATTTGCTATATAAATTTTCACAGAAAACACAATAAATTATTATTTAAAAAAATAACGGAAATTTGTAATATGTGGAATATAAATTTAACCACTGGATCAAACAACACCTCAAATGTTGTTACAGAAAGAATTTATGAACTGCCAGATCTAGGATAATATCCAGGATTTAGACAGAGAGATATACTAAAAAGAAATATAGAAAAGAATATAAGACATGAAGACTAGGATGAGATCGTGTGACAAAATTATTGGAATAAAAAAATGAGTGAATTGTATAAAGGTAATATTTAATTTTTTAAAAATGCCTGAAAGTTCTACAGAATAACGAAAGATGACTGTGATGGTTAACTTATGTGTCAGCTTGGCTAAATTAGGGTACCCAGCTGCTTGGTCACATAGATATGCTGTGAAGATATTTTGCTAATGTGATTAATATTTACAATCATTGACTCTAAGTAAAGATTACCCTCAATGAGGTGGGTGGGCTCATCCAATTAGTTAATGTCCTTAAGAGCAAAACTGAGGCTTCCCAAGAAGAAAGAATTCTTCCTGAAGATTGTAACACAGGTACCCTGCATAAATTTCCAGTTTGTCACCTGCCGTATAAATTTTGGACTTGCGAGCCCCCATAACCTCACAATCACGTGACCCAATTTTAAAAAAAATTCCCTGTCTCTATATATTTGTATGTATACATATATGCATATATATATATATGCATACATATATATATATATATATATATATATATATATATATATATATATATATATATATATATATATATATATATATATATATCCTGTTAGTTTCTGTTTCATGAGAGAAACCTGATAATGCAATGACCCTCAGATTTAAGAATTTAAATGAATGGAAACTGTGGAATGTTAAGGACAAACAGAAATCCTAAAAGCAAGCTGATTATCTAAAAGGAACAACACACATACACACACACACACAAGAATACAGCAAGGATAGAGACAAGAAAATAATTGAAACACATTTTTCGAAACTAATTTGTGAAAATCAAATGTATCAATATAAAAATCACAAAATATATCCATATAATTTGCCATACTAAAGGCATTTGAAAATTTCAGATGATATTGAAGTTGTCAAAGATTTCATTTTACTTGGATCCACAATCAATACCCATGGAAGCAGCAATCAACTAATCAAATTACATACTGCTTCGATCAAATCTGCTGAAAAAGAATTCTATAAAATGTTAAAAAGTAAAGATGCCACCTTGAGGACTAAGGTGCTCCTGACCCAAGTCACAATATTTTCAATGACTTCATCCGCGTGCGAAAGCTGGACAGTGAATAATGAAGACTGAAGAAGAATTGATGCATTTGAACCATGGTGTTGGTGAAGAATATTGAGTATTCCAGGGACTGCCAGAAGAATGAACAAGTCTGTCTTGGAAGAAGTACAGCCAGAATGCTCCTCAGAGGTGAGGATGGCGAGACTTTGTCTCACAAACTTTGGACAAGTTATCAGGAGGGACCAGTATCTGGAGAAGGACATCATGCTTGGTAAAGAAGAGGGTCAGTGAAATAGAGGAAACCCTCTATGAGATGGATTGGCACAGTGGCTGCAACAATGAGCTCAAACATAGCAACGATTGTAAGGATGGTGCAGGACTGGGCAGTGATTCGTTCTGTTGTACACAGGGTCACTATGAGTTGGAACCGAGTCAACAGAATCTGACAACAACAATAATACAAATAGTGAATAGAAAAATGAATTTAACCGAAGAAGGCATTGTTAAAGAAAAGTCTGTATTAATACAAAACTCAGTAACAGAAGAAAATGGAAGCCTTTTCTTTATCACAATAAATTATCACTTGTAATATTCAATAATTGTTCTGGAAATTCTAGCCAATACGTTAGAAATGTACTTAAGATGTTTTAAAATGAAACAAATACACCAACATTTCATCATTTTTGAAAGTACAATTTGAATGGTACTATAGACAATCTATAAAATCTACCAGAGATGCCAGCAAGGTATTTGGATATGAATGCAATCTATTAATCATTGACAACTATTTAAAAATATAATTAAAAATACAGCATCATGGACTTGTGCTATTGTACAAGAGGAAGTTAGGGGCCCAGATATGCCCTCCTATGTGAAACAACTTGTCATCAGAATAAATGAAATGGTTTTCAGAGATTAGACATTAGCCTGTGCAGCACAGAGAAAAATAGCAGAGGAGAAACAAACATGGCAAACACTCAATTGCCCAAATCACTGCCCAGAGAAAGTCTTCAGGTTGCACTGCAAGGAGAAGGATTAGAAGGGAGCCTGGCGCTCTCCTTGAGCTGAAGAGATGGAGTAGGGGGTCCGATGAGGCCAAGGTGGCTATAGTTCACAGAGCACAGCAGCGTATTTCCCAGCACATACATGGGAGAAAACTATCTGAAGTCAAAGAAGGAAATACTCTAAAGGATTAGAGGGTACAATCCTTGGAGCTCACACAAGGCCAGAGATAGTTTGTATTCCAATCAGCCAGGATAGAAATCATCATAATTCAGGGAACACTAGATATAATACACAGAAGGGTATTTCCTTGGTAATGGGGGATAGCAGGGAGTAGCCCTAGACTAAATGCTGCTCTGATCCTGTTTAAGTCAAGAAAGCTTTCATTTCCAGACAAGATGGAGTAAAAAGGATCAGATTTACAGTCCTGACTGGAAGTGGGAAAATGACTCATTGACTTTTGATGAGAGTGTAATTTGGTAAAACCCAAAACATGCTCAAGAATGTTCATAGCAGCACTATTTATGAGTCTCAAACTGATAGCATCTCATATGCATCAACAGTAAAATGGATATATATGATGATGTATTCATGAATTATAGCTGCACACAACAAAAAAAAAGATGAATTCTGAAACATAACGTTGAATGAAAAAAAGCCAGGCACTAAAGAATACCATATATTACATTTATATAATTTTTGAAAACAGGCAAAACTTTCCCATCATTGTTGAATGTCAGGTTATCTTTGCCAAGAAGGGATATTTTAGAGATGGGACCTGACATACAGAGGCTTCGCAGTACTGTATAATTTTCTTTCTTGCACTGGTTGGAAATTCATTAATCTGTACACTAACAATAATGGATTTGTTTGCATATTTTTTGTACTTCAATGGATATGTTTTCTAAAACCATGGAAGGGAAAACAAAAGCATGAAAAAAAGGAGCAAATATGAAGTACAAAAAGTACAAGATGATAGAATTTCAAAGATGAAGTTATCATAAATGTAAATAAAGTGTGCCAATTAAAAGATACAGCTTATTAGACTGAAAACAAATAAAATATGTTCTTTGAAGAGAACTAACACATAAAGACACAGAAATTCAGCATACAGGGACAGTGAAAAAATTTCCAGGGAAATACTGACCAAAGGTAGGATGGAGACCAAACCGATTTTATGACATATTACAAGATACAGAAAATCCCTACATATTATATAGATTTTACTTAACCATAATAAGTATGCTGTTTATATTTTTTAAAATAGCCTTGAAATATACAAAGTAAATCTAACTTAACTATAGGGAGAAACTGGCAAATCCAGCATCATCTGGTAGATCTTGAGGAAACTCTCAATTACTGATAGATCAGACTTAAAAAAGTAGCAAAGATATACAATATTTCATTTATGTAATGGACAAGCTCTATTCATGGAACATATAAATAATCCTGCACCTAAATATTGAGAAAACACTATACATTCTTCCCTAACTTACTTGCTATATTTTCACAAATTGAGAATGTACGGAGCCATACAGCAAATCACAGTAATTCAAAGCAATATATATGTTATTTTACAAAACCTTTTATTTGCCAAAAATGTAATTATATTGGAAGAAAATAAACTTTAAAATTTTAAATAATTTATAATTATTTATAAATTTATAATTTATAATAAATACTTTTAAATAACTATTCAAATAAAATATTGTAAGGAAAAATTTAAATATGAAAAAACGATTAAAATGTATGTGATTCAATGAAATGGAAGAGACAAATTTTAAGCTTAAGCTCTTTCATTAAAGAGTGGGACTATATCCTGAAAACTAATGCTCGGAGTATTCAATTTAAAAGGTTAGAAAAATAAGAATAGATGTTAAAGGTATCTTGAAGGACTTCTAGTTCTAGAAAAGATGAAGAAAGTCTACTACAGCCTATTTTTTCCCAGTGATTATGCCCATAAGCCCAGGAATGAAAGGTTAACCACAGTAGGTCAATTAAGGAGAGGAGTCAGAACTTGAAGAATGCCCAGCACAGGGGTGAGCTTAATGGGTTTCGCCCCTGTGTTACCTGACTTTATCCTGAGGGCAGGGTGAGTCCTGCAAATGTGCAGAGACTATGGACACCAAAACTCTGAGAAAAACTCACTTCTTTCCAGCAAGACAGGGAAAAGGGTATCCTTCAGGCCAGAGAATGTGGGGACATGCTGGCTTTTTATTTCTTCTTTTTGTCTCCTGGCTCTGCTTCACAATCAGTGTCAGTCACAAAGCTTCACTGCACCAGGGCTGGCAACAACATCAGTGACATGGACACCTAGAACCCCAAGAAAGACACCTTCTGTCAGGCCAGAGGAGAAGGAAAACGGGAGCTGGTGGTCCAAAGAGTGTGTGAAGAATCCCCATTATTTATTTATTTGTTTTTCTCTCATCACTTCTCCCCATGATTGGTCCCAATTGTGGAGGAAAGAGCAACAGCATGGGGTGAGGTGGAGAAATTCTGAGCGATATCCCAGATTTTTACTTAAACCAGTTGCTGTTGAGTCAACCTCAACTCATGGCAACCCTACATGTGTCAGAGTAGAACTGTGCTCCATAGGGTTTTCAATGGCTGATTTTTTGGAAGTAGGTCTCGAATTCTTTCTTTTGAGGTGATTCTGGGTGGACTCCAACCTCCAACCTCTCACTTAGCAGCTGAGCACATTATCTGTTTGTACTATCCAGAGATTACAGCTTTCTATTTAGAGGATCAGAAATATGGGCACTTTGGAGACTTCTGGCAAAATGGTGCTCTAGTCAGAAGCACCACACCTTCCCTCCACAGCAAAGATCTCAAAAACTAAGCCAAACAGACAAAACAGCAATCCTGAAACCCTAAAATATCAAATGAAGAGATAAAGAACTCAGCCAAGCACCAATGGAGTGAGAAAACCGACAGAGAACAGAGAGCAAGGAGAGATTCTTGCAGAGGTCCCCGATCAGCTAACACAGTGCAGATCCACCACCTTGGACTCCTGTCAAAGACCAGCAAATAGCAGGTATGAGAAAGCAGCTTCACAGAGCCTCCAGCGGGAGGCAGAACAACTGGTAATTTGCAATATATTCTTTCAACCCTCAACGTTCTTCACTCCCACTCAGCCTCCTCTGCTTCCCGCAGCCACAGTCTCTTGGCCGGGAAGCACCGGCTGCTTGGATTCCACTTGCCCACACTGGCAGGCTCTCAGAGTGCCATTTGTTGGTGGCTGGTGTTGCTCTTTTTCCACTTCTTTTGATTTCTTCCTTACCTCTCACCACCACCTCCTCTTTTCAGTCAAATACCTGGCTCTGTGCACCATCTTTGCTTCTTCCTGAGGGGCTGCGGAGCTCCGTTCATGTGTGGAGCTGCTTCCCGGACTCGGCTGCCGCATTGGTGGGATCCCGGGGCTTTTGTTTCTTTGTATGTTTTGAATTATTTGTGTGTTTTCTTTTCCTTTTCTTGAGTTGGGAGTGCCTTCTGGCCGGGCGGTGCTGCACAACTTGGAGCCTACACCCTCGCTTTGCACAGACGCCCAGAGGGATCCCTGAGGACATTTCTTTTTTCATGGGTTATTTTTTCTTCTGTTTTTTTGGGGGGATTGTCTTGTTTTGTTTTGTTTTTTTATAATTTGTTTTGTTTTCTTTTCCCTCTATTTCCCTTTTTGTCTTTCTTCATTACTCAGTTTCTTGTTTCTCTATACCTTCTTTCTCTTTCTATTCCCTGAATACCTGGCACTGAATACCTCTATTCCTTCTAGCCAGGCTGTATTGCAACACCTGAGAACAACTTCCCCAGACCTCATAGCTGCACTGGTGGGATCCCTGGGAGATTTGCTGTTCTTTTACCTTTCTGATTTTTATTTAGTCATACTTTTTTTTTTTTCTTCTTCTTCCCATTTTTGTTTTTCTCCATTTCATAGTCTCTCATCTCTCCACTCCAACAGCAAGCTCCCTTTAGTGCTTTTTTTTGTTTGTTTGTATGTTTTTGGCTCCAGTTCCTCTATCCTGTCTCCCATATCCATCTTAGTTCCACACATAACTATCTCCCCCATACATGCTGCCTACCTGCATTGTGCGCTTAACATCACACCACCAAGCAGCACAGTCATGGACTACTGGAACCTTCCCTGCACTGATTACTGACCTGCCCTGGTGGCAGTAGTAAGTGCCACAAACAACCTGTCCCAGTAACTCCTCTTCAGCTTGACCTGCCCTACTGTACCATATCTGAGCAACTGACCCTGCCAGTTGGAGAAGGAGGTGAAAAGTATCGTGCCCACAGATGAGCAAACCACAAAGAACACACAGACCACCTGCTCAGACATAGCCAAACAAACAAACAAAAAAAAAGGACAAAACAAATAAATCTACAATCAACAAATGAGAAAAATAAATACTGAATGCCCCAAAGACAGCAGAAAATATCAAAACATTTACAAAAAAAGGACAGGATGGTTCCAGTAGGCATCCAAACTAAAACACCAGATGACTTTACAGTGGAAGTAAAGGCACTAGAACTACCCGATAGGGAATTCAAATCTCTAATACTCAGAATTCTCCAAGAGTTGAAGGAAACAGCAGACAAAAATGAGGAAAAAATAGATAAATTCATGGGAAATACAGACAAAAAATTGGAAGAATTCAGGAAAATAATGCAGGAACAAAATGCCAAAATAATTTCACAACTAGAAATTATACAAAAACAACAAGTAGAAATCCAAAAGATAAACAACAAGATTTCAGAAATGGACAGTGTTGCAGAAGGGCTGAGGAGCAGATTTGAAATGGTGGAAGACAGGATCAGTGGAATTGAAGACAAACACTTGGATACAACTCTGTTTGAGGTAAACTCAGAAAAAAAGAGCAAAGAAAAATGAAGAGACCCTGACAGTTATGTGTGATACAATCAACAGCAAAAATTTGCAAGTGATTGGAGTTCCAGAACAGGGGGAGAAAACAGAAAACACAGGGAGGATCACTGAAGAACTGATGACAGAAAACTTTCCCAATATCATGAAAGAAGAAAAGTTGGCAATCCAAGAAGCTCAACGAACCCCATATAGGATAGACCCCAAAAGAAAATCACCAAGGCATATAATAATCACACTCGACAAAACCGAAGACAAACAAGAATTCTGAGAGCAGCTTGTGAAAAACAAGAAGTCACATACAAGGAGAAACTGTAAGACTAAGCTCAGATTATTTGACAGAAACCATGCAGGCAAGAAGTCAATGGGATGACATATATAAAACCTTGAAAGAAAAAAATTGCCAGCCAAGAATAATATATCCTGCAAAACTCTCGGTCAAATATGATGAAATTTGGACATTTCCAGATAAACAGAAATTAAGGGAATATGTAAAAACCAAACCAAACTTACAAGAATTATTAAAGGGAGTTCTTCGATCTGAGAACAAACAATTTCAGCTCAAAAGCAGAATCTAGGAAGTAGGATCGTATGAGCCAGATACCAATCTAGGAAATGAACTCTTAAGGACTATCCAAAACCAAAAGAAATGCAACAGGGAATAAGAGCAGTTAATCAGTAAATGACAACAACATCAGAACAATAAAAGAGGGAATAAATGGTGTAGGTATAGAACCTTCTAATGGAGAGGAAGACAAGGCGATACCAAGTAATAATAGACTGCTTCAAACTTAGAAAGATAAGAGTAAATTTCATGGTAACCAAAAAGAAAGTTAATAAACAGACTCATAAAAATAAAGAGGAAAAACATAAAGTCTCAATAAAAACAAAACCTACAAAAACAAAAGAAATGAAAAAAAAATTGACAAACAAAAGTAACTCAGCACAGGAGAGTAAGAAGAACAAAGAAAACGTCAGCACCACAAAGTAAAAAGCACTACAAAATAACAGCAACAAACTCACACCTATATAAATTACACTGAATGTAAATGGACTCAACGCACCCATACAAAGAGAGTGACAGAATGGATGAAAAAACAGGATCCATCAATATGCTGTCTACAAGAGTCACACATTAGAAACAAAGATGTGAATTTATTAAAATTCAAAGGTTGGAAAAAAATATATCAAGCTAACAACTACCAAAAAAGAGCAGGAGTAGCAATACCAATTTCAGATAAAATAGACTTTAAAACAAAATCCACCATAAAAGACAAAGAAAGACACTATGTAATGATTAAGGGGACGATCCATCATGAAGACATAACTGTAATAAACATCTACGCACCCAATGACAGGGCTCCAAAATACATAAAACAAACTCTAATGACACAGAAAAGAGAAACTGACAGTTCCACAATAATAGTAGGAGACTTCAACACACCACTCTCAGTAAAGGACAGAACAACTAAAAAGAAATTCAGCAAAGATACAGAAGGCCTAAGGGCACAATCAGACAATTTGACCTCATGTAATGTTCTCCAGAATAGACCACACCTTAGGCCACAGAGCAATCCTCAACAAGATCCAAAACGTTGAGATAATTCAAGTTATCTTCTCTGACCACAATGCCATCAAGGTAGAAATTCACAACAGAAAGGACAAGGAAATAAAAAAAATTAATTACATGGAAACTGAATAATAACCTTACACATCACTGGGTAATAGAAGAAATCAGAGATGGAATCAAAAAATTCCCAGAATCAAACGAGAATGAAAACACATCATACTAAAAACCTTTGGGACACAGCGAAGGCACTCCTCAGAGGACAATTTATAGCAATATATTCACACATCACAAAAGAAGAAAGGGACAAAATCAAAACATTAACCACACAACTCAAACAAATAGAAACAGAAGAGCAAAAAAAGCCCACAGCAACCAGAAGAAACGAAATAATAAAGATCAGGGCAGAAATAAATGAAATAGAGAACAGAAAAACAATAGAAAGGATCAACAAAACCAAAAGTTGGTTCTATGAAAGAATCAACAAAATCGACATACCACTGGCCAGACTGACAAAAGAAAAACAGAAGAGGACGAAAATAACCCAAATAAGAAATGAAACGGGGGACATTACAACAGACCCAACTGAAATAGAAAGGACTATAACAAAATATTATGAAAAACTATACTCCAACAAATTTCAGAAAACCTAGAGAAATGAATAAATTTCTAGAATCACACTACCTACCCAAACTACAACAAAGTGCTGTTGAAAATCTGAACAGACCCATAACAAAAGAAAAGATTGAAAAGGTAATAAAAAAAACTCACAACAACAAAAAAAAGCCCTGGCCTAGATGGCTTCACTGGAGAATTCTACAAAACATTCACAGAAGAGCTTGTACCAGTACTACTCAAGCTATTTTAGAGCACAGAATAGGAGGCAACACTTCCAAATTCATTCTATGAAGTCAGCATAACACTGATACCAAAACCAGGCAAAGATGCCACAAAAAAAGAAAATTACAGACCAATATCTCTCATGAATATAGATGCAAAAATTCTGAACAAAATTCTAGCCAATAGAATTCAGCATCATATCAAAATATAATACACCACGACCAAGTAGGATTCATACAAGTTATGCAAGGATGGTTCAACATTAGAAAAAAAATCAACATAATCCACCACATAAATAAAAGGAAAGAAAAGAATCACATGATCATCTCAATTGATGCAGAAAAGGTATTTGACAAACTCCAACACCCATTCCTGATAAAAACTTTCAATAAAATAGGTATAGAAGGGAAATTTCTCAACATAATAAAGGGCATCTGTGCAAAACCAATGGCCAACATCATTCTTAATGGAGAGAGGCTGAAAACATTCCCCTTGAGAACAGGAACAAGACAAGGATGCCCTTTATCACCACTCCTATTTAACATTGTGCTGGAAGTTCTAGCTAGAGCAATAAGGCAAGAGAAAGAAATAAAGGGCATCCAAATTGGTAATGAAGAAGTTAAACTCTCCCTGTTTGCAGATGATATGATACTATACCTAGAAAACCCTAAAGACTCCATGAGAAATCTACTGGAACTAATAGAAAGATTCGGCAGAGTAGCAGGATACGAGACAAACATACAAAAATCAGTTGGATTCCTGTACACCAAAAAGGAAAATGATGAAAAGGAAATGAGGAAAAGAATACCATTTATAATATCCCCTAAAAAAATAAAATACTTAGAAATAAATTTAACCATGGATGTAAAGACCTATACAAAGAAAACTACAAAACACTGTTGCATGAAACCCAAAGGGATCTACATAAATGGAAAAATATACCTTGCTCATGGATAGGTAGACTCAACATTGTGAAAATGACAATTCTACCAAAAGCAATTTATACATAGAATGCAATTCTGATCCAAATACCAACAACGTTCTTCAAGGAGATGGAAAAACTAATCATTAACTTTATATGGAAAGGGAAGAAGCCCCGAATAAGTAAAGCACTACTGAAGAAGAAGGAAAAAGTTTGAGGACTCACACTACCTGACCTCAGAACCTATTATACAGCTACGGTAGTCAAAACAGCCTGGTACAAGTACAAGGACAGATACATTGACCAATGGAACAGAATTGAAAAGCAAGATGTAAATCCATCCATCTACGGTCACCTGATCTTCGAAAATGGCCCAAAGTCCATCAAATGGGGAAAAGACACTCTTTTTATTAAATGGTGCTGGCAAAACTGGATATCCATCTGTGAAAAAATGAAACAGGACCCATACCACACACCATATACAAAAACTAATTCAAAATGGATCAAAGACCTAAACATAAAGCCAAAAACTATAAAGTTCACAGAAGAAAAAATAAGACCAAGGCTACAGGCCTTAATTCATGGCATTAACAGGATACAAACCGTAACCATCAACACACAAACTCCAGAAGATAAGCTAGATAACTGGGATCTTCTAAAAATCAAACACCTATGCTCTTCAAAACACTTCACCAAAAGAGTAAAAAGAGAACCTACAGACTGGGAAAAAATTTTTGGATAGTACAAGTCAGACAAAGGTCTAATCTCCATAATCTACAAGAAAATCCAACACCTCTACAACAAAAAGACAAATAATCCTATTAAAAAATGGACAAAGGAAATGAACAGACACTTCACCAAAGAAGACATTCAAGCAGCCATCAGACACATGAGGAAATGCTCATGATCACTAGCCATTAGAGAAATGCAAATAAAAATCACAATGAGATACCATCTCACCCTGGCATTACTGGCACGAATCAAAAACACTGGAAATAACAAATGTTGGAGGGCCTGCAGGTAGCTTGGAACTCTTACGCACTGCTGGTGGGAATGCGAAATGATACAACCATTTTGGAAAATGATATGGCACTTCCTCAGAAAGCCAGGAATAGACATACCATATGATCCAGCAATCCCACTTCTGGGAATATATCCTAGAGAAATAAGAGTCGTCACTCGAATAGACATATGAACACCTATGTTCATGGCAGCATTGTTCACAATTGCAAAAAGATGCAAACAACCTAGATGCCCATCAACAGAATAATGGATAAACAAACTGTGGTACGTATACACAATGGAGTACTATGCAACGAGAAAGAACAATGATGAATCTGTGAAGCATCTCATAACATGGATGAAACTGGAGGACATTATGCTGAGTGAAATAAGTCAATCACAAAAGGACAAATATTGTATGAGACCTCTATTGTAAAAACCCATGAAAAAGTTCACACACAAAAAGTATCAATCTTTGTTGGTTACCAGGGATGGGAGGGGTGGGTGGGAAATACTAAATAGGCAATAGATAAGTGGTATCTTGGGTGATGGGTGACACAGTACACAATACCGGGGAAACCAGCACAACTTGTACAATTAATGGTCATGGAAGCTCCATAGACATATCTAAACTCCCTGAAGGACTGAATTGCTGGGTGGAGGGCTGTGGGGACCATGGTCTCGGGGAACATCTAGCTCAATTGGCATAACACAGTTAATAAAGACAATGTTCTACATTCTACCTTGGTGAGTAGTGTCTGGGGTCTTAAAAGCCTATGAACAGCCATCTAAGATACTCCACTGGTCTCATCCCTTCAGGAGCAAGGGAGAATGAAGAGAACAGGATACAAGGGAAAGATCAGTCTGAAGGACTAATGGACCACAGCTACCAATGCCTCCACCAGACTGAGTCTAGTACAGCTAGATAGATGGTGCCCGGCTACCACCACTGACTGCTCTGACCGGGATTACAACAGAGGGTTCTGGACAGAGCGGGAGTAGGATGTAAAACAAAATTGTAACTCACAAAAAAAAACAAAAAAACAAAAAAAACCAGGTTTACTGGCCTAAAGGAGACTGGAGAAACCCCAAGGGAGTGGCCCCCAGACACCCTTTTAGCTCAGTGGTGAAGTCACTTTTGAGGTTAACTGTTCAGTTGGGGAGTGGACAGCCCCATAATACTAAATAGGACTAATGAGGCACAGCAGTCCAGGGGCAAGAAGTAGAAGGCAGAGGGAGACAGGAAAGCTGGTGATAGGGAACCCAAGGTTGAGTATGGGTAGTGTTGATGTGTTGTGAGGTTGTTAACCATTGTTATAGGGGAACGTGTAGTAACCGTTTAATGAGAAACTATTTTGTTCTGTAAACCTTCATCTAAAGTGAGAATAGCAGCACAATTGGAAAAAGCATAGTCAATGTCACTGAACTGTGCATGTAGAAAGTTTTGAAATGGTGAATCTTTGGCTATGTATATTTTCACCAAAAACAAACAAACCAACAAAAAAAAAGGTCGAGAAGGGAGAGGGTTGACATGGTGTGGGGTTGTTAACCAATATCATAAAACAATACGTGTACTACTGTTTCATGAGAAACTATTAATTCTGTAAACCTTCGCCTGAAGTACAATTAAAAAAAAAAAAAAGAAATATGGGCACTTTGGAATAGAAGAGAATGGGAGAAATCGTGGACACAACTTGAGAAAGGGATATCCTTATTCTGTATATGAACCAATATAAGTACCAGGCTCATCCCCATGCACACATGAGAAAACTGAACTATAGAAAACTATAAAGTATAGCCCCAGTCCTAGACTAACCGCTGAGTGTCACTTTCACAGGGTAGAAATAAACAGGCAAAGGCTTTGAAAACTTAACTGATAATAGAACCACTACTTAAGAAGGTGAGACATTAAGTGGTCTAACCATAACCAGATTTGTTTTCTGATAAGACAACCAACTCAGTGTCTCACAGCATATATTCAAAATGTCTAGAACACAATCAAATATTAATTGGTCCAAAAATAACCAAGAAAATCTGACCAATTATCAAGTGAAAACACAATCAAGTAGTGCCAACCCCAAGACCACCCAATGTTGAAATTATCACAGAATTTAAAGTAGTTATTACATCATACTCCCGAAGTAAAGGCAAGATTTCTTGTTACTAACAGAAAAAGAGACATTCTCAGTAGAAACATAGAAACTACATAGTAGAAAATGGTGGAAATTTTAGAACTGAAAAATATATAAAATAAAACATTGACTGGTTGGATATTAAACCAAAAAACCAAACCCATTGTCTTCAATTTGATTTTGACTCATAGCGACCCTATAGGTCAGTGTAGAATTGCCCCATAGGGTTTCCAAGGAGTGCTTGTGGACTCGAACTGCCAACCTTTTGGTTAGTAACTGTAGCTGTTAACCACTACGCCACCAGGGTTGGATGATAGCAGAAGAGAAATAGCAGATTCAGAGACCCATGAGTCAATATCAAAAGATCTAACATTAATGTCACTGGAGTCTCAGAGAAAAAATGATGTTGAAAATTTTATTTGAAGAAATAATGGCTCAAAGCTTTCCAAATTTGGCCAAAGACACAGCAAACTCAACACACACCCACACCCACACCCACACCCAAACACACACACACACCAAAATCAAACTACTGAAGAACAAAGATAAAGAAAAATATTGAAAGCAGCCAGAGAAAAACAGCACATTACATGTAGGGGAATAAATGTCTGGCTGACAGCAGATTTCTTACCAAAAGCTATGGAGGCCAGAAGTCAATGGAAAGCTATCTTTAAAGTGCTAAAAGAAAAGAATGGCCAGTCCAAATTCTATAGCTAGTGAAAATATGCTTTGGGAATTAAAATCTAGTTAGACATTTTAGTTGAAGGAACCCTGAGTAGTACAAATGGTTTGTGCCTGAATCTAATCACTGAGTTGGAATTGACTCATCTGCAGTGGGTTTTTTTGTTTTTTTGGTTCTAACCTGAAGGTTAGTGCTTCGAACCCACCAGCAGCATCATAGAAGAAAGGTCTGGCAATCTGTTTTTTGAAAGTTCACAGACATTGAAAGCGCTATGGAGCACAGTTCTACTCTGCAACACATTGGGTAACCATGAGTCGTAATAAACTCTATGGCAAGTGTTTTTTGTTTGTTTACTTGTTTTAGTTGAAGGAAGACTGAGAATATTTTGTGCCACCAGACCTGCTCCTCTAAAAGAAATGCTAAAAGAAGAGTCTCAGGCTGAAATGAAGTGATGCCTGAAGGAAATTTGTGACTTCAGGAATGAAGGAAGAGCTGCAGATTATAAATACCTGCATAGGTATGATAGACAATCTTTTTTTCTTATTGTCTTTAAAATATATATGAGTTTTAAAAGCAAGAATCATAACACTGATGGGATTTCAATGTAATATATATACACATAGCATTTCAATGTAATATATACATAGTAATGATAACATAAACAGGGGAGTGTTAAAAGACCAATATGATTGTAAGGATTTTAAATATACATTAAGTAGTGAAACATTAATTTTAAATATATTGTGGACAGTTAAAAATGTATATTTAATTCTCAGACTATCCACTTAAAAATATTCAAAGAAATATACCCAAAACTCAGTAAATAAATAAGGAATGTAAAAATATTCAATAACCAAAAATAAGTAAGTAAATGCGCCCCCCCATAGAAAAAAAACATAAAAGAACTGAACAGAGGGAACAAACAGAAAAAAATAAAATAAAATGGTAGACCTAATTCCGCATATACAAATAATCAAATTTAATGTAAATGGTGAACACATACTGATTAAAAGACAGAGATCTTTAGATTAAAAAAAAAAAACAAGACATGATTGCATGCTGTACATAAAAAAAACACTTAAATATAATGGCATGGATTGTAGAAAAGCAGAAAGATAGGAAAAATCATATCAGATGTGTACTAACCAAAAGAAAAGTTAAGTGGCTATATTAATATCTAACAAAGTATATTTAAAAACAAGGAACAATACCTGGAATATCAATCACACAATGATAAAAGTGTCAATTCACCAAGAAGAATTAACAATAAATGTGTATGCAAGCTAACAGAGCTTCAAAACACATGGGGAAAAGACAAGAAAAGTTTCATTCATAATCATCAAAAAATGGATACAACTCAAATGTCATCACCTACCAAGTATATTAAAAACAAACAAACAAACAAAAAACTGTATGTATTCCAAACACACAGTGGAATAGTTCTCAGCAATAAAAAGGAATGAACTACTGATACACACAACAGTATGAATAAATCTCAAAAATATTATGCTAATAATGAAATAAGTCTGATCCAAAAAGCTCCATACTATATGATTCTATTTACATGTCTTTCTAGAACAGACAAAACTATAGGGGAAGAAAACAAATATTTGTCAGAGGCTGGATGAAGAATTTGACTACACAAGGGCAGCACAAGAAATTTTTTTGGAAGGGTATAACTCTTCTGTATCTTGATTGTGGTGGTCACACAACTCTATGAATTTATCAAATCTCACAGAACTGTATGCACAAAAAACAATTAAATTCACTGTAATTTTTTAAAATTAAAAAGAAAAAATCTATCTTGAAAGAAGAAAATTTAAAAATTGGCTCATTGAAAAGATCAATAAAATAAACAAACCCTATAGTGAATCTCACTATAAAGGAAACATAAAGATGTTATACATAGATAATATCATTAATGAAAAACAGGTTCAAAAGAGTTTCAAAAGAGATTAAAAATATAAAAATATATGAGAATAATATGAACAAATTTGAACCCAAAATTTTAAACTTAGATAAAATAGAAAAATTTTATTAGAATGGTAAAACATTATTAATCCAAGCAAGATAAGATGAAAAAGGAAAATTTTAGGCCATCAACAACATACTTGTGTTTTCTTGAGGGAATTAAAAAATATATTGTTTTATTCATATAATGGAATACTGTACCCCAGTTAAAATGAATGAGGTTAATCTATATATAAGAACACGTTTAAATGTAAAACCATAGTGAGTGAATACAAGCAGCTTTCAAATACATTTTCCTGGAAATTGATATATATCATTTATTTAGAATTTGAAAACACACAAAAATAGGTTTGTTATTAGTGTATATGCATATATAGCAGGATTTAAAAAGCTGCACGGGAATGCGAAGCTTCAGAAAGTGGCTATCTCTGGATGGAGGAAGAGGATTAAAAGGAAATCCTAACTAAATCTGGAAAATGTTACCACCTATATTCCTGACAAGTCACTACATAATTATCTATTTTATTTTTCTCTATGATAGAAATGTTTCATTTAAGTTTTCAAGAGTAGAATAATTCTCATTTGTTTGTCTGAGTTAGCTCTTGTTCTTCAATGATGGGAATAGAGAAGATCCAGAATGAGAGGAGAATACAAGTTCAGAAGAACACCAATAGGAAACAACGGTTGTGTAAGAGAGCAGAGTCACTTCAAACAGTTATACGCCAGACAATATTTAAGCATGATACATGTATTAATTCAGTTAATCTTTAAAACAGTGTAGTTTAAGAGTCCTGCTGCTAAACAAAAGGTTGGCAGTTCAAATCCACCAGGCATTCCTTGGAAACCATCTGGAGCAGTTCTACTCTGTCCTACAGGGTTGCTAGGAGTCAGAATCTACTCACTGGCAATGGGTTTGGGGTTTCTTGTTTTGATTTTTTTTTTTTTTTTGGTATGATGAGCTAAGGGAGGCAAAGGGAGATTAAGTTTCTTGCCCTGGATCATACAGCTAGTAAATGGCAATATGCTCCTTAAAGATTACAGAGTAGGAAAACCTATGGGGCAGCCCTATTCTGTGCTACAGGGTTGCTATGAGTTAGAATTGACTGGATGGCACACAACAACAAAAACAACCATGAGGTGATGGATTCATTTTGTTACGTTTAGATATTAACTTTCTTTGGCTCAGGATCTGCCATGAATTTAATAGTTTTGAATAGTGATTAGAAGCCTGTATCCCTTGGCAGATTTCTTTTCTTTTTTAACTCCCTTAAAAGAGTGATAAAGAGTTAACAGTTTGAAAAATTCTATGGGGTTTCCTGAATTTATTTTACTCACATGTGATAAATTGTCAGGATCGTGGCTCAGGTTGACAGATGAAACTCAGGGTGATGTCCAAATGGTGCTCTGCTGAAAAAAATCATAGGATACAACCCAGCAATTTTGGATTCCTCTTCATAAAACATTTTGTCTTGACATACAGTATTTCAAAGTAAACATTTCTCCATAAGTGATACTAGATATGTAACCAGACGGCCCTTAATTTCTTGGTAAGAATATAGGAAGCTTACAAAACCATGAATGATTGGCAGCTTTTCCTGTTTCACCCAGGACGGTGCCATACAATCACACTAAATGTTGCAGCCACATAGCACAAAACTCCAGTGTCAGAGCTCACAACTTTCTGCTTTTGCAGTTGACTGTAATATGCTTCTTTACCTTCTTAAATCACTGGAACCTTCTTATCTTGTCTCCTCTTTGGAGCTTCTACAGTAATATTTGCTTCTTTCGACTGTATTTCCTATTTCTAAAATTGTCTCTTTACTCCTCTGTTTCTTTAGTTCCTCCAAGAACACTGACTGGCTCAACTACGGTTCAACAAATATAAAGATAAAAATGTTTTCAAAGGAAAGAACAAATGAGGTGAGCCTCTGACATAAATATGACTGAGACTTCAATATCAGTCCCTGGAGAAATGTCTAGTGGGCTGAAATCACAGTTCTACAAGTTAAAATATAAATCGGTTCTAAGGTATAGAATGCTACTGGTACAATAAATAAGTATCCATTAGATGAAGGGCTAGGTATTAGAGAGACCCAAACCTACAGAGCCAAAGCCTTTGCAAAGATGCCGGAAAATGGAGACAAAAGGGCAAAGCTTAGATTATTAGGTCAGAGCAGGCCTGAATCAGTGCTAACCCCCATGCTCCCAGTAGCTTTGCTTGTTGTATCTCCTCATCACAGTGCAGGCTTAGACTGAGAGAGATATTACAGTGGTGTGGACACATGGAGATCATTGTAGGACCACAAATGTACTTTCCAAAGTTATTAAGATTGATAATAACATGATTAACAAGTTTTTAAAAAATATTTCCCGATTTTGACCTCCAACAAAGTGGCACTCAAGGCAGAAGCACCATGCCATCCCTCCACAGCAAAGATCCGAAAAACTAAGCCGAACAGACAAAACAACAATCCTGAAACCCTAAAACATCAAATGAAGAGAGAAAGAACTCAGCCAAGCACCAAATGGAGTAAGAAAACTGAGAGAACGGAGAACGAGGAGAGATTCATGCAGAGGTCCCCTACCAGCTAATGCAGCGCGCATCCGCCATCTTGGACTCCTATCAGAGACCAGCAAACAGAGGGTATGAGAAAGCAGCTTCATGGAGCTTCCAGTGGGAGACAAAACAACTGGTAATTTGCTATATATGCTTTCCCACCCCCACACTTCTTCACCCCCACTCAGCCTCCTCTGCTTCCCGCGGCCACAATCTCTGGTCTGGGAAACACCCACTACTTGGATTCCACACAGCAGAATGGGCCGGCTCTGTGAGTGCCATTTGTTGGCTGCTGGTGTTGCTTTTTTTTCCCTGCTTCTTTTGATTTCTTCCTTACCGCTCACTACCTCCCTCTCCTTTCGCTCAAGTACCTGGCTCCATGCACCATCTTTGCTTCTTCCTGAGGGGATGTGGAGCTCCGTTCGAGTGTGGAGCTGCTTCCCGGTCTGGGCTGCCACGCTGTTGGGATGCTGGGGCTTTTGTTCATTTGTTTGTTTTGAATTGTTTGTTTGTTGTCTTTTCTTATTCTTGAGTTGGGAGCCCTTTCTGGCTAGGCGGTGCTGCGTGGCAAGGAGACTACCCCATCGGCTTGCGCAGATGTGCAGAGGATCCCTGAGGGCATTTCTTATTTCTTTGGTTTTTTTTTTTTTTTTTTTTTTTTTTTTCTGTTTTCTGGGCAGGGGCTATTCTTATTCTTTTTTTTTTTTAATTTGTTTTGTTTTCTTTTCCCTCTTTTTCCCTTTCTTCATTGCTCAGTTTCTCGTCTCTCTACATCTTCCTTCTCTTTCTGTTCCCTGAACACCTGGAATTGTATACCTCTACACCTTCTAGCCAGGCTGTACTGCAACACCTGACAACAACTTCCCCAGACCTCATAGCTACACTGGTGGGATCCCTGGGAAATTTGCAGTTCTTTAACCTTTCCGATTTTTTATTTATTCATTGTTTTCTTTTTTTCTTCCTCTTCCCCTATCTGTTTTTCTCCATTTCCTAGTCTCTCGTCTCTCCACTCCAACAGCAAGGTCTCCTTGCATTCTTTTTTGTTTGTTTCTAAGTTTTTGGCTCCCGTTCCTCTCTCCTCTCTCACATATCCATCTTACCTCCACACCTAACAATCTCCCCCCTACATCCTGCCTACCTTCACCATGCACTTAACATCACACCACAAAGCAGCACAGGCACGGCCTACTGGAACCTGCCCTGCACTGATTACCGACCCATCCGGGTGGATGTGTTAAGTGTCACAAACAACCTGTCCCAGTAACTCTGCTTCAGATACACCTGCCCTGCTATACCATATCTGAGTGATGGACCCTGTGAATTGAAAAGGTGAAAAGTATTGTGCCCACAGATGAGCAAACAGCAAAGAACACACACCTCGCCTGCTCAGACATAGCCATATTGAAAAAAAAAAAGGGATGAAACAAACAAATCTACCATCAATAAACGAGAAAAGTAACTACTGAATGCCCAGAAGACAACAGACAATATCAAAACATTTACCAAAACAGGACAGGATGGTTCCAGAAAGTGTCCAAAATAAAACACCAGATGACCTTCCAGTGGATTAAAATGCACTAGAACTACCTGATAGGGAATTCAAATCTCAAATACTCAGAATTCTCCAAGAACTGAGGCAAAAGGCTGACAAAAATGAGAAAAAAAATAGACAAATTCATGGAAAATACAGACAAAAAATTGGAAGAATTCAGGAAAATAATTCAGGAAAAAAATGCCAAAATAAATTCACAACTAGAAATTATACAAAGACAACAATTAGAAATCCAAAAGATAAACAACAAATTTCAGAAATGGACAGTGTCATAGAAGGGCTGAGAAGCAGATTTTAAATGGTGGAAGACAGGATAAATGGAATTGAAGACAAACACTTGGATACAACTCTGAGGAAAACTCAGAAAAAAGAACAAAGAAAAACAAAAAGACCCTGAGAGTTATGTGGGATGCAATCAAAAGCAAAAATTTCCGAGTGATTGGAACTCCATAACAGGGGGAGAAAACAGAAAACACAGAGAGGATCATTGAGGACCTGCTGACAGAAAACTTCCCCAATATCATGAAAGATGAAATGATGGCCATCCAAGAAGCTCAACGAACCCCATATAAGAGAGACACTAAAGAAAATAACCAAGGCATATCATACTCACACTTGCCAAAACCAAAGGCAAACAAAGAATCCTGAGAGCAGCTCGTGAAAAACAAGAAGTCACATACAAAGGAGAAACAATAAGACAAACCTCAGATTATTTGGCGGAAACCATGCAGGCAAGAAGGCAATGGGATGACATATATAAAATCTTGAAAGAAAAAAATTGTCAGCCAAGAATAATCTATCCTGCAAAACTCTTGTTCAAATTTGATGGTGAAATTACGTCATTTCCAGATAAACAGAAATTAAGGGAATATGTAAAAGTCAAACCAAACTTACAAGTATTAAAGGGAGTTCTTCGATCTGAGGACAAACAACTTCAGCTCACAGGCAGATCTAGGATGCAGGATCGTACCAGCCAGATACCAATCTCGGAAATGAACTCTCAAAGACTATCCAAAACCAAAAGAAATACAACAGGGCATCAGAGCAGTTAATCAGTAAATGACAAGAACATCAAAATGATAAAAGAGAGAATAAACAGCATAGGTATAGAACGTTGTAATGGAGAGGAAGGCAAGGTGATACCAAGTAATGGTAGACTGCTACAAACTTAGAAAGATAAGGGTAAAATTCATGGTAACCACAAAGAGAGTTAACAAACATGCTTATAAAGAAAAAGAGGAAAAACATAAATTCTCAGCAAAAACAAAACCTACAAAAACAAAAGAAATGAAAAAAAAAAAATCCACAAACAAAAGTAACTCAGCAGAAGAGAGTAAGAAGAACAAAGAAAACTTCAGCACCACAAAAAAAGCACTACAAAATGACAGCAACAAACTCACATCTATCAATAGTTACAATATATGTAAATGGACTCAATGCACCCATTAAGAGACAGAGAGTGACAGAATGGATAAGAAAACAGGATCCATCAATATGCTATCTACAAGAGACACACCTTAGAAGGAAAGATGTGAATTTATTAAAGTCAAAGGTTGGAAAAAAATATATCAAGCTAACAACTACCAAAAAGAGCAGGAGTGGCAATTCTAATCTCAGACAAAATAGACATTAAAACAAAATCTACCATAAAAGACAAATAAGGACACCATATAATGATTAACAGGACGATCTGTCACTAAGACATAAGCATAATAAACATCTACACTCCCAATGACAGGGCTCCAAAATACATGAAACAAACTCTAACAACACTGAAAAGAGAAATTGACAGTTCCACAGTAATAGTAGGAGACTTCAACACACCACTCTCAGTAAAGGACAGAACGACTAAGAAGAAACTCTGCAAAGATACAGGAGACCTAAAGGGCACAATCAGCCAACTTGACCTCATAGACATCTATAGAACACTCCATCCAACCACTGCAAAGTACAAATTTTTCCCAATGGACATGGAACAGTCTCCAGAATAGACCACATCTTAGGCCACAGAGCAATCATCAACAAGATCCAAAATGTTGAGGTAATTCAAAGTATCCTCTCTGACCACAATGCCATCAATGTAGATATTAACCATAGAAAAAGCAAGGAAAAAAATCAATTTCCTGGAAACTGAATAATACCCTGCTTACACATCACTAGGTAGTAGAAGAAATCAGAGATGGAATCAAAAAATTCCTAGAATCAAATGAGAATGAAAACACATCATACCAAAACCTTTGGGACACAGCAAAGGCAGTCCTCAGAGGACAATTTATAGCAATAGATACGCATGTCAAAAAAGAAGAAAGGGACAAAATCCAAACATTAACTACAGAACTCAAACAAATAGAATGAGAACAGCATAAAAAGCCCACAACCACTGAAAGAGAGGAAACACTAAAGATCGGAGCAGAAATAAATGAAATAGAGAACAGAAAAACCACAGAAAGAATCAACAAAACCAAAAGTTGTTTCTTTGAAAGAATCAACAAAATCGACAAGCCACTAGCCAGACCGACAAAAGAAAAACAGGAGAGGACACAAAAAACCCAAATAAGAAATGAAATGGGGGACATTACAACAGACCCAACTGAAATATAAAGGACTATAACAGAATATTATGAAAAACTATACTCGAACAAATTTGAAAACCTAGAGGAAATGGATAAATTTCGAGAAAAACATGATGTGGAAAGTCTGAACAGACACATAACAAGAGAAGAGATTGAAAAGGTAATAGAAAAACTCCCAACCAAAAAAAGCCCTGGCCCAGAAGGCTTCACTGAAGAATTCTACAAAACATTTACAGAAGAGCTTGTACCAGTACTACTCAAGCTATTTCGGAGCATGGAGGAGGAAGCAACACTTCCAAATTCATTCTATGAAGTCAGCATAATGCTTATACCAAAACCAGGCAAAGATGCCACAAAAAAGGAAAATCACAGACCAATATCTCTCATGAATATAGATGCAAAAATTCTCAACAAAATTCTAGCCAATAGAATTCAGCATCATATCAAAATATAATACACCACGACCAAGTAGGATTCATACCAGTTATGTAAGGATGGTTCAACATTAGAAAATAAATCAACATAATCCACCACATAAATAAAAGGAAAGAAAAGAACCACATGATCATCTCAATTGATGCAGAAAAGGCATTTGACAAAGTCCAACACCCATTCCTGATAAAAACTCTCAATAAAATAGGTATAGAAAGGAAATTTCTCAACATAATAAAGGGCATGCATAGAAAACCAATGGCCTATATCATTCTTAATGGAGAGAGGCTGAAAACATTCCCCTTGAAAACAGGAATAATACAAGGATGCCCTTTATCACCACTCCTATTGCACATTGTGCTGGAAGTTCCAGGTAGAGCAATAAGGCCAGAAAAAGAAAATAAAGGACACCCATATTGGTAATGAAGAAGTTAAACTGTCCCACTTTGCAGATCATATGATACTATACATAGAAAACCCTAAAGACTCCATGAGAAATCTACTGGAACTAATAGAAAGATTCAGCAGAGTAGCAGGATACAAGATAAACATTCTAAAATCAATTGGATTCCTATACACCAATAAGGAGAATGATGGAAAGGAAATCAGGAAAACAATACCATTTTCAATAGCCCCTAAAAAGATAAAATACTTAGGAATAAATCTGACCAGGGATGTAAAAGACCTATAGAAAGAAAACTACAAAACACTACTGCATGAAACCCAAAGGGATCTACATAAATGCAAAAACATACCATGCTCATTGATAGGTGGACTCAACATTGTGAAAATGACAATTCTACCCAAAGCAATTTACAAATACAACACAATCCAGATCCAAATACCAACAAGATTCTTCAAAGAGATGGAAAAACTAATCATTAACTTTATATGGAAAGGGAAGAAGCCCCGAATAATTAAAGCACTACTGAACAAGAAGAGTAAAGTTGGAGGACTCACACTACCTGACTTCAGAACCTACTATGCAGCTACAGTAGTCAAAATAGCCTGGTACTGGTACAACAACAGATACATTGACCAATGGAACAGAATTGAGAACCCAGATGTTAATCCAACCACCTACGGTCACCTATCTTTGACAATGGCCCAAAATCCATCAAATGGGGAATAGACAGTCTTTCTAACAAATGGTGCTGGCAAAACTGGATATCCATCTGCAAAAAAATGAAACAGGACCCATATCTCACACTGTATACCAAAACTACTTCAAAATGGATCAAAGACCTGAATATAAAGCCTAAAACTGTAAAGTTCATAGAAGAAAAAATAGGACCAACACTACAGGCCTTAATACACAGCATTAACAGGATACAAACCATAACCATCAACACACAAACCCCAATAGATAAGCTAGATAACTGGGATCTTCTAAAAATCAAACACCTATGCTCTTCAAAAGACTTCACCAAAGGGTAAAAAGAGAACCTACAGACTGGGAAAAAATTTTTGGACAGTACAATTCAGACAAAGGTCTAATCTCCATAAACTACAAGAAAATCCAACACCTCTTCAACAAAAAGACAAATCCTATTAAAAAACGGGCAAAGGAAATGAACAGACACTTCACCAAAGAAGATATTCAAATGGCCAACAGACACATGAGGAAATGGCAATCACTAGCCATTAGAGAAATGCAAATTAAAACTACAATGAGATACCATCTCACCCTGGCATTGCTGTCACGAATCAAAAACACTGGAAATAACAAATTGTTGGAGAGGCTGTGGGGAGGTCGGAACTCTTATGCACTGCTGGTGGGAATGCAAAATGATACAACCATTTTGGAAAATGATATGGCGCTTCCTCAGAAAGCTAGAAATAGACATACCATTCAATCCATCAATCCCTCTCCTAGGTGTATATCCTAGAGAAATAAGAGTCGTCACTCGAATAGACATATGCACACCTATGTTCATGGAAGCATTGTTCACAATAGCAAAATGATGGAAACAACCTAGATTCCCATCAACATATGAATAGATAAACAAACTATGGTACATACACACAATGGAGTACTATACAACGGGAAAGAACAATGAATCTGTGAAGCATCTCATAACATGGATGAAACTGGAGGACATTATGCTGAGTGAAATAAGTCAGTCACAAAAGGACAAATATTTTATGAAACCTCCATTGTAAAAACCCATGAAAAAGTTCACACACAAAATGTAACAATCTTTCTTGGTTACCAGTGATGGGAGGGGTGGGGGGGAATTACTAAATAAGCAATAGATAAGTGGTTTCTTGGGTGAAGGGTGAGACAGTACACAATAGAGGGGAAACTAGCACAACTTGTACAAGGAAAGGTCATGGAAGCCGCATAGACACATCCAAACTCCCTGAGGGACTGAATAGCTGGGCTGAGGGATGTGGAGACCATGGTCTTGGGGAACATCTGGCTCAATTGGCATGACACAGCTTATAAAGACAATGCTGTACATGCTACCTTGGTGAGTAGTGTTTGGGGTCTTAAAAGCCTGTGAGCGGCCATCTAAGATAATCCACTGGTCTCATCCCTTCGGGATCAAGGGGGACTGAAGAGAACAGGATAGAAGGAAATGATTAGTCCGAAGGACTAATGGTCCACAGCTGCCAAGGCCTCTAGCGGACTGAGTCCAGTACAGCTAGATGGTGCTCGGCTACTACCACTGACTGCTCTGACCAGGATCACAACAGAGGGTTCTGGACAGAGCTGGAGAAGGATGGAGAACATAATTCTAACTCACACACACAAAAAAAGACCATATTTACTGGCCTAAAGGAGACTGGAGAAATCTCGAGAGTATGGCCCCCAGACACCCTTTTAGTTCAGTGGTGAAGTTATCTCCGAGGTTCACTGGTCAGCCTGGGAGTGGACAGCCCTGTAAAACCAAATGGAACTAATGAGGTACAGTAGTCCATTGACAAGGGCCAGAAGGCAGAAAGGGACAAGGAAGCTGGTGATAGGGAACCCAAGGTTGAGTAAGTATATTGTTGATGTGTTGTGAGATTGTTAACCATTGTCATAGGGCAACATGTGTAGTAACTGTTCAATGAGAAACTATTTTGTTCTGTAAGCCTTCATCTTAAGTGAGAATAGCAGCACAATTGGAAGAGCGTAGTCAATGTCACTGAACTGTGCATGTAGAAATTTTTGAAATGGTGTATCTTTGACTATGTGTATTTTCACCAAAAAAAAGGTTGAGAAGTTAGAGGGTTGACATGTTGTGGGGTTGTTAACCAATGTCGTAAAACAGTGTGTGTACTACTGTTTCATGAGAAACTATTTGTTCTGTAAGCCTTCACTTGAAGTACAAATAAAAAAAATAATTTCCGTCATTATTGTAATTACTTATAACCTCCCACCCAAAACACTCTAATTTTAATATTGCCATTTCATAGCTTGTATTAATTTTATAAGTGAATATTTAGAAAAGTTGATGTTTTTGAAATTAATGACTGTTTACTTATATTTTTGCATGTGGTCCTGATATTATTCAAAAAATTTAGTTTCAATATACCTGTTCCCATTTTCAGAAATATAACCCATACTATATATATTGTTTAGAAAACTTGACAGACAATTCTGAGAACAGAAATTTTTATAATTATCTGTATTCTCTGTTTTGACTGCTGTAAAGCAAACAGCATCTTGAATTGGCTTAAGTGAAAGAGCAAGCATTATTATAAGAATACAAGAGATTTTTCTGGTGCCCAAGGACAGGGATTAAACAATACCTGTAAAAGAAAGCCATTAGGAACATAAAGGATGTGCTCCATTTCCCATTTCTGGTTCTCCTTGCATGCTAGTTTCGTCGTCTTTTCTTATCCTTTGAGACTTAGTACCAGGCAAAAGACACACAGATTTGAGGCTTAGAATGTTCTAGACCCAAATCCAAACTTTTGGGGACTCATTAAAGCAGTGTGAATGCAGGGTGCGTTCCATTCCTGTCACTATGAGCGCCCTGTTCATGAATCATTGCAAAAGTACTGGCGTGTCTGAGGAAAAAGGCTGGACAGTATCTGGAAGACAGGTTATCCTGTTCATGTAGCTGTTGCATGATTCCTCTGCAAGGTATGCGCTGAGGTGGGCATTGACAAGGGACACAAATAGCCATACTTTTTCTATCACGTGTCCACCCACACACTTCCTCCCTAGACTTCTTACCAAATCCTGGATCTTGTTCCTTCTAGATCACTGACCAATTAGCCATGCAATTCACCCCTGAAATCCCTGTGTATCCACACTTGTATCCTTCCATACAAGGAGCCCTGGTAGCACAATGGTTAAGCACTCCACTATTAACCAAAAGATCACTGACTCAAACCCACCAGCCCTCTGTGGGAGAAAAGACCTGATGACCTGCTCCCCTAAAAGTTGTTGTTGTTAGGTGCCACTGAGTCAGTTCCGACTCATAGTGACCTTACGTACAACAGAACAAAACACAGCCCAGTCCTGTGCTATCCCCACAATTGTTGTTATGCTTGACAGCATTGTTGTAGCCACTGTGTTAATTCATCTCATGAGAGCCTTCTCTTTTGCTGATCCTCTGCTTTAGCAAGCATGATGTCCTTCTCCAGGGACTTTTCCCTGCTGATAACATGTCTAAAGTACATGACACGAAGTCTCATCATCCTTGCTTCTAAGGAGCATTCTGGCTGTACTTCTTCCAAGACAGATTTTTTTTTCATTCTTCTGGAGGTCCATGGTATATTCAATATTCATTGCCAACATCATAATTCAAAGGCATTAATTCTTCTTCCAGTCTTCCTTATTCATTGTCTAGTTTTCGCATGCGTATGAGGTGACAGAAAATACCTTGGCTTGGTCAGGTGCACCTTAGTCTTCAAGGTGACAGCTTTGCTTTTCAACGCTTTAAAGAGGTCTTTTGCAGTAGATTTGTCCAATGCAATACATGGTTTGATTTCTTTTATTTATTTTTTTATGCTCTCATTGTAACTTTTTTTGTGTTTTAGGTGAAAATTTACAGGGAAAATTAGATTTTCATTCAAAAATTTACACACAAATTGTTTTGTGACATTGCAGTCTCCACAGTGTGTCAACACTCTCCCCATTTCCCTTTTCACCCTGGGTTCTCTGGTCCATTTGTCCAGTTTTCCTGTCCCTTCCTACCTTCTCATCTTTGCTTTTGGGCAGCTGTTGCCCATTTAGTCTCGTATACATGAATAAACTAAGAAGCAGTGTCCTCACATGTTTATTTTCTGTTTTATAGGCCTGTCTAATCTTTGCCTGAAAAGTGGGCTTTAGGAGTGGCTTCGATTATGAGATAGCAGGTGTCCGGGGGCCATAGTCTTCGGGGTTCCTCCAATCTCTGTCAGATCAGTAAGTCTGGTCTTTTTTTGTAAATTTGAATTTTGTTCTACGTTTTTCTCCTGCTCTGTGAGGGAACCCTCTATTATGATCCCTGTCAGCGTGGTCGGTCATGGTAGCCCAGCATCGTCTAGTTCTTCTGGGCGCAGGAAGGCGGAGGCTAGTTCTTTGGAATAATATTGTCCTTGTGTCTTTGGTTTTCTTCATTCTCCTTTGCTCCAGATTGGATGGGACGAATAGATGTATCTTAGATGGCCGCTTGAAAGCTTTTAAGAGGCCAGACACTACTCACCAGAGTAGGATATGGAACTTTTTCTTTATGAACTATGTTATGCCAATTGACTTCTGTGTTTTCCGAGACTATGGTCCCCAGTCCTCAGCCCCAGTAACTGGGTCCCTCAAGGTGTTTGGATGTGTCTAGGAAGCTTCTATGACTTTGCCTTGGTCAAGTTTTGCTGCCTTCCCCTATATTGTGTTGTCTTTACCTTCACCAATGTTAACTTGCCTAGTATTTAGTTAGTTATTTTCACTTGCCACTCTTCCCTTCCCTTGTAATCATCAAATAATATTTTTTTCCTGTGTGAAAATTTTTCTTGTGTTTTCATAATAGTGGTCTTATACAATATTTATCCTTTTCTGGTTGACTAATTTCACTCCAGCTTCAACCATTTTGTGAGATATTTCACAGATTCATCGTTGTTCTTTATTGTTGCATAGTATTTTATTATGTGTATGTAACATAATTTGTTTATCATTTCATCTGTTGATGGGCACTTAGGTTGTTTCCATCTTTTTTGCTATTGTGAATAATGCTGCAATGAACATGGGTATGCATATGTCTATTCGTGTGACAGCTCTTATTTCTCTAGGATATATTCCTAGAAGTGATATCGCTAGATAGTATGGTATTTTTATTTCTAGCTTTTTAAGGAGGCACCGTATCGTTTTCCATAGTGGTTGTACCATTTGACACTCCTACCAGCAGTGTATAAGAGTTCCAATCTCCCCACAACCTCTCCAACATTTGTTATTTTCTGGTTTTTGTTTTTTTTGATTAGTTAAAGTAACATTGGGGTGAGATGGTGTCTCATTGTAGTTTTCATTTGCATTTCTTTAATGGCAAATGATTACGCACATTTCCTCATGTGTCTGTTAGCTGCATGTATGTCTTCTTTGGTGAACCCTCTGTTCATATCCTGTGCCCATTTTTTAATTGAATTGTTTGTCTCTTTGTTGTTGAGGTGTTGAGGTATTCTATAGATTTTAGAGATTAGATCATTTTCAGATATGTTGTAGCCAAAATTTTTTTCCCAGTCTTTAGGCTCTCTTTTTATTCTTCTGGTGAAGTCTTTTGATGAGCATACATGCTTAATTGTTAGGAGCTCCCAGTTTTCTAGCTTCTTTTCTGGTGTTTGTGCATTGTTAGTTATGGTTTGTATTGTATTTATGTCATGTATTAGGGCCCCTGGCATTGTCCCTATTTTTTCTTCCATGATCTTTATTGTTTTAGGTTTTATATTTAGGTGTTTGATCAATTTTGAGTTAGTTTTTGTGTATGGTGTGATGTATGGGTCATGTTTAATATTTTTTTACAGCTGGACATACAGTTTTGCCAGCACCATTTGTTAAAAAGACTGTCTTTTCCCTGTTTAATGGACTTTGGTTCTTTGTCAAAGATCAGCTGACCATAGGTGGATGGACTTGCATCTGGGTTCTCAATTCTGTTCTAGTGGTCTCTGTGTCTGTCGTTGTACCAGTACTAGGCTGTTTTGACTACATGGCTGTACAGTGGATGCTGAGATCAGGTAGTGTGAGGCCTCCTACTTTGTTCTTTTACTTCAGTGTTACTTTGCTTATCTGGGGCTTCTTTCCTTTCCATATAAATTTGGTGATTAGTTTTTCCATCTCATTAAAGAATGTTGCTGTTATTTGATCAGGATTGTATTATATCTGTAGATTGCCTTGGATAGAATTGACATTTTCACAATGTTGGGTTTTCCTATACTTGAGCGTGGTAGATTTTTCCATTTATGTAAGTCTCTTTTGGTTTTTGGCAACAGTGTCTTGTGGTTTTCTTTGTATAGGTTTTTTATATCCCTGGGTAGATTCATTCCCATGTGTTTAATCTTTGTAGGGGCTATTTATTATAAATGGTATTGTTTTCCTGATTTCCTTTTTGAAGTTCTCTTTGTTGATGTATAGAAATTCAACTGATTTTTGTGTGTTGATCTTGTATACTGCCACTCTTCTGAATCTTTCTGTTAGTTTCAGTAGTTTTCTTGTATAAACTTTTGGATTCTCGATGTACAGGATCATATCATCTGCAAATACGGATAGTTTTACTTCTTCTTTTCCAATTTGGATGCCCTTTATTTCTTTTTCTTGCCTTATTGCTCTATCTGGACTTCCAGCACAATGTTAAATAGGAGCAGCAATAAAAGGCATCCTTGTCTTGCTCTTGTTTTCAGTCTCTCTCCATTGAGAATGATATTGGTAGTTGGTTTTGTGTAGGTGCACTTTATTATGTTGAGAAATTTCCCTTCTATATCTGCTTTATTGAGGGTTTTTATCAGGAATGGGTGTTAAGCTTTATCAAATGCCCTTTCTACATTGATTAAGATAATAATGCAATTGTTTTCAATTGTTCTATTTATGTGATATATTATGTTGATTGATTTTCTGATGTTGAACCATCCTTGCATATTTGTATGAATCCCACTAGGCTGTGTTGTATTATTTTTTTTATATAATGCTGAATTCTATTGGTGAAAATTTTGGTGAGAATTTTTGGTGCATCATACTCATGAGAGATATTGGTCTGTAATTCTCTTTTTTTGTGGTGTCTTTGAATGGCTTTGGTATCAGGGTTATGCTGGCTTTGTAGAATGAATTTGAGTATACTCCTTCCTTTTCTGTGTTCTGAAATAGTTTGAGTAGTACTGTTGTGAGCTTTTTTCTGAATGTTTGGTAGAATTCTCCAGTGAACCCATCTGGGCCAGGACTTTTTGTTGTTGTTGTTGACAGTTTTTTATTTAGTTATTTTATTACCTCTTCAGTCTATTCTGTTGTGATGGATCTGTTCAGATTTTCTATATCAGCTTTTGTTAGTTTAGATAGGTAGTGTGTTTCTAGAAATTTGTCCATTTCCTCTAAGTTCTCAAATTTGTTAGAGTACAATTTTTCATAGTATTCTGTTATGATTCTTTTTTATTTCAGTTGGATCTGTTGTAATGTTCCCCATCGCATTTCTTATTTGGTTTATTTGCTTCTTCTCTTGTTTTTCTTTTGTAGTTTGGCAAATGATTTCTTGATTTGGTCGATCTTTTCAAAGAACAACTTTTTGATTCTTTCTGTTGTTTTTTGGTTCTCTATTTCATTTGTTTCTGCTATAATATTTATTATTTCGTTTCTTGTGGTGGTTGTGGGCTTCTTTTGCACTTCTCTTTCTATTTGTTCAAGTTGTAGGACTAACATTTTTATTTTGGATCATTATTTTTTGATATGTAAATTTATGGCTGTAAATTGACCTCTGAGTACTACCTTTGCTGTGTCTCAAAGGTTTTGGTATCATGTTATTTTGTTCTCTTTTTAATTCTAGGATTTCTTAAATTCCATTTTGATGTCTTCTACTACGTAGTTGTTTTTAAGCAAGGTGTCCTTCAGTTTCCATGTATTTGATTTTGTTCCCTTGGTCTTCCTCTTATTGATTTCTACTTTTATGACATTATGATCAAAGAGAATGCTTTGTATTATTTTGATGTTTTGGAGTTTTTTGAGAGTTGCTTTGTGGCCTAAAATGTTATTTATACTGGAGAATGCTCCACGTACATTGGAAAAGAATGAATACTTTGCTGCTGTTGGGTGGAGTATTCTATATACATCTATGAGGTCAAGTTGGTTAATTGTGGCCTTTAGGTCTTCTGTATCATTGTTGAATTTCTTTCTGGATGTTCTGGCCTTTACCAAGAATGTGTGTTGAAGTTTCCTACTATTATTGTGGAACTGTCTAATTCTCTTTTCAGTGCTGTTGGAGTTTGTTTTATATATTTTGGAGCCCTGTCATTGGATGCATAGATACTTATTAAGGTTATTATATCTTCTTGTGTATTGCACCTTTAATCATTATATAATGTCCTTTTTTGTCTTTTATGGTTGATTTTTGCCTTAAAGTCTATTTTGTCTGAGATTAATTTTGCCACCCCTGCCATTTTTTTTTTACTGTTTGCTTGATATACTTTTTCCATCCTTTGATTTTTAATATATTTATGTCTTTGTGTCTAAAGTGTGTCTCTTGTAGCAGCATGTTAATGGGTCATGCTTTTATTATCCATTCAACCGCTTTCTGTATCTTTACAGGTGCATTTAAGCCATTTTCATTCAGTGTGATTATCAATAGGTATGAGTTTATTGCTGTCATATTGTTGTGCTTTTTTTTTTTTTTTTTTTTTGCGGTGCTAACGTTTTCTTTGTTCCTCTTACTTTTCTGTGCTGAGTTCTTTCTGTGTGTGTGTGTGTGTGTGTGTGTGTGTGTGTGTGTGTGTGTGTATTTTCTTTTCTCTTCTTTCATTATTATAGATTTTCTGTTTACTGAGACTTTATGTTTTTCTTCTTTTTTGTTCTGATGAGTAGGTTTGTTGACTTTCTTATTTACTTTTATCTTCCTAAGTTTGAACTAGTCTTTTATTACTCGACTTTTTCTTCATTTGAAAGTTTTATACCTACACGGTTGATTCCCCCTTTTATTGTTTTGACATTATTGTCATTTACTGCTTGGACTTCTTCCTTCAGTACTATCGGATCTTGATCACAACCTATCTCCTGAAATATTTGAGGTCGATCAATTTTTTTTTCTTCTTTTTTAGGTACAATGACTCTGTGTATTCCTCTTATGTTCTTTTGGTGCTTCTTCATCATTCAATTTTTTGCCAATAGAATACTTCAATATTGCAACTCAAGGATTGAATATTTTTTCTTCAGTTCTTTCAGCTTAAGAAATGCCAAACATGTTCTTCCCTTAGTTTTCAAACTCAAGGTGTTTGCACATTTCAATATAATACTTTACTCTGTCTTCTTGAGCCACCCTTTGAAATATTCTGTTCAACTATTTTCTTCATTTCACTTTAGCTACTCTATGGTCAAGAGCAAATTTCAATGTCTCTTCTGACGTCCATTTTGTTCTTTTTTTTTTCTGTCTCTTCAATGACTTCACTTTTTTCATGTATGATGTCATTGGTGTCACCCCATAACTCATCTGATCTTTGGTCATTAGTGTTCAATGTGTCAAATCTTTTCTTGAGATGGTCTCCTATTCCAGGTGGAATATACTCAAGGTTGTACTTTGGCTCTCGTGGACTTGTTCTATTTTTCTTCAGCTTTAGCTTGAACTTTCATATGAGAAGTTGATGATCTATTCCACAGTCAGCCCCTGGCTTTGTTCTGACTGATGACATTGAGCTTCTCCATCATCTCTTTCCACAGATGTAGTCGATTTGATTCCTGTGTATTCCATCTTGCGAGGTCCACATGTATAATCATTATTTACATTGTTGAAAAAAAAGTATTTCCAATGAACAAGTTGTTGGTCTTGCAAAACTGTATCGTGTAATCTCCTGTGTCATTTCTATCACCAAGGACATATTTTCCAACTGTTGATCCTTCTTCTTTGTTTCCAACTTTTGCATTCCAATTACCCATAATTATCAATGCATCTTGATTGCATGTTTGATCATTTTCAAACTGCAGAATTTCATAAAAATCTTCAGTTACTTTATCTTTGGCATTAGTGATTGGTGCATACATTTGAATAATAGTCATATTAGCTTGTCTTTCTTGTATGCATATAGAAATTAGTCTGTCACTGACAGCATTGTATTTCAGGATAGATTGTGAAATGTTCTTTTTGACAATAAGTGTTATGACTTTCCTCTTCAATTTGTCATTTCTGGAATAGTAGACCATAAAATTGTCCTATTCGAAAGGTTAGTACCAGTCCCATTTTAGCACACTGATGCCTAGGATATCGATCTTCAAGCATTCCATTTCATTTTTGACAATTTCCAATTTTCCTTGATTCATACTTCATACATTCCACATTCTGATTATTAATGGATGATTGCAGCTGTTTCTTCATGTTGTGAGTCATGCCACATCAGCAAATGAAGGTCTCAAAAGACTTACTCCATCCACATCATTAAGGTCAGCTCTACTTTGAGGAGGCAGCTCTTTCCTAGTCGTATTTTGAGTTCTTTCCAACCTGAGGGGCTCATCTTCTGGTACTATATCAGACAGTGTTCCACTGCTCTTCATCAAGTGTTCACTGGCCAGTTTTTTTCAGTAGATTGTCAGCTCCTTCTTCTCAGTCTGTCTTAGTCTGTAAGCTTCACTGAAACCTGTCCGCCGTGGGTGATCCTGCTGATATTTGAAATACCAGTGGCCTAGCTTCCAGCATCACAGCAACATGCATGCCACTACAGTATGATAAACTGCAGTTGAGTTGTGGATGTCAAACCTAAAGCCATAAAATTCCTGGGATAAAACTATAGGACCTAATCTCTTGTAAAAATAGCATAACAAACATAACATCAAATGCATGAATAGACGAAGACAAAATAGATAAATGAGACCTCCTAAAAATTAAAAACTTATGTACAAGAGACTTCATTAAAAGAGTTAATAGACAACCTACAGACTGGGAAAAAATCTTTGAAAACAACTTATCCAATAAGGGTTTCATCTATAAAATCTATTTTTAAAAAAAAACTGCAAAAACTCAACAATTAGAAGAAAAACAATCCAATCACAAAATTGGCAAAGGACATGAAAAGAACCTTCACCAAAGAGGACATCCAAGCAGCTAATGAATGTATGAAAAGATGTTCACTATCATTAGCCAGTACAGAATTGCAAATCAAAACTACAATGAGATGCTATCGCACCCAAGCTAAAGTGACACTGATTTAAAAAAAAAAATGTAACAGCAAATGTTGGTGTGGATGTGGGGAGATTGGAACACTTATCCATTTCTGGTGGAACTGTAAATGGTACAACCACTATGGAAAAGTGTATGACCCTTTCTCAGAAAAGTAGAAATAGAACTATCCTATGATCCAGCAGTCCCATGCCTAGTTATATATCCTAGAGACCTAAAAATAGTGACACAAACATGCACACCTATGTTCATTGCTGCTTTGCTCACATTAGAAAATAAATGGAGACAAACTAAATGCCCATCAGCGGATGAATGAACAAGCCAAATGTGGCACATACATACAATGGAATACTACACAACCATAAAGAACAATGATGAGTCTGTGAAACATCTTACAACATGGATGCACCTTGAGGGCATAATGCTAAGTGAAATAAGTCAAGCATATAAGGATAAATATTATATTATATTTCTTTTATAAGTAGACAAGAATAGATAAATACAGTGAGACCAATGTTCATTAGTGGTTACCAGGGAGAGGAGGGGTGGATGGGAAAGTATGCTTTAGATTACAGAGAATTGTTGTTGCTTTTTTTTTTTTTTTGGTAATTGGAAAAGTGGCACCGAACGTGGATATAGTGAGCACAGCATGATCAAAGTAAAAACAAGTGTTTCAGCACATATGGATGGATATAGGCATATCGGGATATGGCTAGGTGCAGGTGTGTACATAGGTGAGAACAGACAGAAGTATCTATAAGTACATGTAAGCACAAATATATGGGTGCAGGCACATATATTCTTTGAAGACACAAATACAGATACTCCACAGACATAAACAAACATCTTCCAAGTTTGGTTTTCTGAGTTTGAAAGCTTAGGACCATGGTCTCACGGGACAACTTAGTCAATTGACATAGCATTGTTCACAAAAATCATGATCTGCATCCTGCTGAAGTGAATAGCGTCTGTGGCCTTAAAAGCTTGCAAGCAGCCCTGTAAGACACAACTATGGGTATCTACTCGCCAAGAGCACAAGAGTAATAACGTAACCAAAAGCACAGAGAAGAAACAAGTCTACGTAAGCCACAACCTCATCTACCCTGAGACCAGAAGAAATAGATGGTGCCTGGCTACCACAGCTGAACATTCTGACCAGGGTCACAATAGATGGTCCCCTGATAGAATGGGAGGAAAATGTGGAGCAGAATTCAATTCTTAAAAAAAAAAAAAAAAAAAAGACAAACTGGAGCAATAGAGAACATAGTACTTCTTGAGACTATCGCCCTGAGACACTCTTTAAACCTGGAACCAAGGCTATCCCCTGAGATCACCTTTTAGCGAAATAGCAGAATGGCACACAAAATAAAGGATATTACCTGTAAGCTTGGTGCTCTACTTAAAAACCATCAGTATGAGACCAAATGGTCAATCATTACTCAAAAGTAGAGGTGAGAAGATAAAGTGGCAGGGAAACTAGAGCCCTGGAAATGGAACAAACAGAACTCAATTAAAGAGAATGTTGACACATTGTGATAAATGTAAAAATTTCACTGAACAATTTGTTTGGAATTGTCAAATGGGAACCTAACTTGCTGTGTACACATTTGTCAAAAACTCAATAAAATATTATTTAAAAAAATACAAAGGTAAGAGGAAAATTAATTAATTTTTTTCCCCATTGGGATTTTGAGGAAATTTTTTTTTTTAATTATGATTAGTTTTTCAGGTGCATGTGATAGCAGAAAATAGTTCAAGATTGTCAGGGAAGAGAAACAAAATCTAATTGGTAAAAGAATGCCCAGAGCATTTTAGCTTGCCTCATGGTTTTCTTCTTTCTACGTTCCCCTTCATCATGGCTACAGCTTTGACACATTTTGATAAATATAACTAATGTCAGTGAAAAATTTGTGCTGAAATTGTCAAATAGGAACCTAACTTGCTCTGTAAAATTTTCACCAAAACTTAAGAATATATATATGTATGTATGTGTGTATGTATATATATGGAGCCCTTGTGGTGCAGTGTTTCAGCATTTGGCTATTACTCAAAAGGTTGGCAGTTCAAATTCACCAACCACTCCTTGGATACCCTATAGGGAAGTTCTACTCCGTCCTATAGGGTCACTGTGAGTTGGAATCGACTGGATGGCAATAGGTTTTATATATGTATACATATATATATATATATCAAAAGATATCACTGAAATTCACCATGATTCCAGCTTTATATTGGCAGTGACTCTGCCGCCATGCTGGACGTGAGTCTTACTGTATAGTCAGAGATTCTTCAACATTTGCAACAAGGGGTCACACTTCAGCTTTTTCTGACATAATAGTGAATACTACAGATAATTTATATCATGTTGAAATATAAATAAAGGCACAGATTTCAAGTTTGGACAATTTCTGCTTTCATTAAAATTAAAACTGAATAGGTAATTTAATTCCGCTCTAATGAAAATGGTCTAGAATTTTTTATTTTTAACTCTGTGGCTTTAATCTTGCAGTTCCCCTCCTTGCTGTTCCTTGCCCTCCTTCTGACTCATGCTCATGTATAGTTTCCATAATGTATAGGCCCAAGTCATTGGAAATTACTTGTTCCTAAAGCCTACTGTTTTTTGTGTTATTATATATTGTTGTAAGCATATTTCCATTTCTCCATGTACACTGAAAATCTTGCTGTATCAGGAACCTTATCTCATGGCATTTTTCTTTAAATCTCAGTACCTATCTAGCTGTCTGACATGATTAGGGCTACATTATATTTTTGGATGTTTCTTATAGTGCATGTGCATGCCCATTTTGTTTTAAATATGGTGCCAAAGTGGTATGTGAATATGTTAGTATTTCCAAGTATTAGGAAATTAGAAGAATGTCAGACAAAATAAGCATCCCTCTCTCTTTCCTACTCATTTCTCTAAAAGCATTTCCTTCCCATAGGTGGAGTATGCATATCAAATAAGACATGAGTGTGCTTAGATAGACATTAATTTGTAAATAAATTCAAAGTCACATTCAACCATTTATAAATAAATGGGATACCATTTATTTATTTAAATAGTTTTTACTGAAAAAATGTGTATGTAGGTTTAAAATATTCCTTTCTCAAGCAAGCTTTTATGAAGTCTCTCACTAAATATCAAGTTGGTGATATTTATTTCATACCTTGTAGACAAGGTCTGTCCTCTGTTGTTTATGCTGTGCTTACACAAAAGAGTGACCCTTCTCCAGCCATCGGAAGAAGGATGGCTTCCTCCCACTGAAACTCTTTCTGCACTCACACCCAGGGAAAGCTCTAAACAACTTTTTGCATTTAATAGACAGACCCCAGTCTCCATTTTTTCCAGACTACCAGTTATCAAGTTTTCTGAAGATTCTCTTGAAACATCCTCCCCTTAGCTAGGTGGCTATTCTATAGCTCAGAGCCCCTAAGTGGTGCAAACTTAACATACTCACTGCTAATCAAAGGTTGGAAGTATGACTCCACCGATAGATGCTTCGGAAGAAAGGCCTGGTAATCTAATCACAAAAAAAGTTAGCTATTGAAAATCCTATGGCACACAGTTCTACTCTGACACACGTGGGGTTGCCATGAGTTGGAGCTGACTCGAAGGAAATTGATTTCTTTTTTGGTTTATTCTATAACTCACAAATAAAAGTTTGAGAACCACAGTCTTTGAGGAAAATATATCTATATTAACATTCATACCTTTGGGATATCTGAAAAAAAAAGAAAAATTTTAAAAACTCCAATGAGGGACCAACTGGGAATCATAGCTACCCACCCAGAGACCCCACTCACATTCACCCAATCACCTGGATGCAGAGAGAAGAGGTACTGTGCAAAATAAGAAGCTGGAAGTATTTAACCTAGAATATATTCATTATATAAAACTGAACATATTGGAAAAGGGTTTCATTCTATTCTAAAATAAATAAAAAGTAACATCTATCAGACATGAACATAATTGCATAAATATAAAGTGCAAAACAATCAAGTTACAACAGAACAGAGGAATTATCAATGAGGACAATGCAAAATAGAATCAAGGTCAAGTGAATATAAATGACACATTTACTCAAATGTAGGTGTGATGAAAGGGATGAAGACAAAATAAAAAGGCATGGAGATCAGATTTTAAGGTACAATTAGTTAATGACACACAGTCCATAAAATGATGACAAATAGAAGATGAACTTTAAGAGTAGAAATTGCAATATTAAACTGGAAACAGAGTTGAATAATATTGTCCATAGAAATTAATGTCAAAACTAATTCTATTAAAATAAATAAAATGCAAAGAGCTTGATACCTAAAAGCTTCTAAGTAGACAAATACAATAGGTTTCTGGTTATAAATCTGTCTTTTGGGAATTTTGTTGGTAAACCATTCAAAGTCCAAAGACCCTTAGATAAATAGATGTAACTGAAAATTTACTCTCATAAATTCAAAGAGTAGGCCATGCATATGTTCTGCCTGAATTCCTGCCAGTCAATTATCTAATGTGAAACTTATTTAAATATAAAATAACCTTGCCTTGCAAAGGCTTGAAGATATCACAAAGAACTGATTGGCGTCTGAACGAAAAACTAGCTTTCTCACTTGCGAATGTGATGGGCTTACAATTTACTTAATTTCTTATAAACTTGATTTCTTTACCTGTAAGAGGTATATAAATACCTACCTTCTTAGAATTAAGGATGGTGAGACTTTGTCTCATGTACCTTGGACATGTTGTCAGGCAGGACCAGTCCCTGCAGAAAGACGTTATGCTTTGTATAGTAGAGGGTCAGCAAAAAAGAGGAAGACCTTCAATGAGATGGATTGACACAATGGATGCAACAATGGACTCAAACATACCAAAGATTATGAGGATGGCACAGTACCAGACAGTGTTTTTTTCTGTTATACATAGGGTTGCTATGAGTTGGAACCAACTTGACAGCTCCATGGCACCTAACAACAACAACAATGTAATAGGTTTCAAGTTGCTTCATTTCTTATAACTTTGATTCCCTTACCTGTAAGAGAAAGAATATAAATACCTCCCACAAAGATTATCACAAGAAATAATAAGTGTATTGGATGTATAAAATATCTCTATCAGTTATTCACGTATACTAGGGAAAAAATAAATGATTATTGTAATTGTTCATTATTATTATTATTACCATTATATTTACTTGCATTTCCTCAGAAAATGTTTTAATTTATAGCATCTGGTAGGAAATATATTTAATTTAGTTGGGTTTTTAAAGATAACAGTTGTACATTTCTAGTACATAACAAAGTGGCATTTTACCTTAGTCAGATCAAAGATGTCTTCAGAAACCCAGGGTTACATTCATTAATGTGAAAAAGGAACATGGTAACATGAGAGCAGTTAGCTATGAACTAATTAGAATCAGGAAATCTTTTATATATAAACAGGAAATAAAATATTTCTCTGCAAAAATCCATGAAGATTCCTCATAAGACTATACATGAAGAAATGTTGAATTTGTAATCGCATTGAAGCAAGTAGATAAGTAAAATATGCATCCTAATATGTATCTGCAAGTAAATCAAACTCTAGTTATCATCGTTGTATAAGAGAGAATCTCAGCTCTTGAACTAACGTGATAAGCATTTGCCCAACTTTGAGCAAGGTATTTGTAGCGTGAGTATTGGTTCTTAAAATGTTGCTCAACATTTTATTGCATTAGCAACTTTTGTTCCAGCTTTGGCAATACAGATTTTTCCCTGCTACTCACCTGCAAAGGAGCCATAATGGCACAATGGTTAAGAACTCAGCTGCTAACTGAATGGTTGGCAGTTTGAAACCACCAGTCACTCCAAGGGAAAAAGATGAGGCAGTCTGTTTCCATAAAGATTAAACTGTTGCCCTTGAGTTGATTCTGACCCATAGCGAGTCTATAGGAGAGGGTACAACTGCCCCATAGGGTTTCCAAGGAGCAGCCGGTGGATTCCAACTGCCGACTTTTTGGTTAGCAGCTGAGCTCTTAATCACTGTGTCACCAGGCCTCCTCCATAAAGATTATAGCCGTGGAAACTCGATGGGGCAGTTCCACTCTGTCCTACAGGGTCCCTATGAGTCAGAATGGACCTGATGTTAGTGGATGCTAACCTGCATAATTTCAGCAGCTAACTGTAGACTATCTGGACAAGTTCATCATCTAGTACAATATTTCACAGTCCTAAATCCTATGATGCAGTAACTCGTTGCCGTCGAGTCAATTCTGAATCATAGTGACCCAGTAGGACAGAGTAGAACTGCCCAATAGGGTTTCCAAGGAGCCGCTGGTGAATTTGAACTGCTGACCTTTTGGTTAGCAGCTGTAGCTTTTAACCACTGTGCCACCAGGACTCCTATGATGTAATAAGACCCCAAATTGTCACTGTGATCATTAGAAAGAAAGCAAATTATCACAGTATTATAAATGGATCAACAACGAAGATTCATTAAGCATCTTCTATTTGCTGGAAATTGTGCTAATATATCACATGTCATCATCAGTGTATATATTATTTTTCTTAACTTCTTCAAGCAATTTCCAAACGTGTTTCTATATCTGTGACGTAAAACTTGTTTTTAATTTACTTAAATATACAGGTAGTCCCTGACTTACGACATATTTGAACCACAGTGTGGCCGTCTGCTTTTTGTTTTGGGTACGCCTTATCCATAGTAATAATACTACATAAAATGTTACAGCTGGTTATTTGCTGATGTTACCATTCTGATGCCAACCCATAAAGACAAATAACGATCAGATTTAGAAAGATACTGATAATAAAGGGTAATAATAATGAAAACTAAAAAATAAATGAAGTATTTGACTTACATCAGGACCGACTTACCATGGAGTCAGCTGAACGGAACCCATCAGCTGGGGACCACCTGTAGTTTATCTGACATGATATTACTTTCAACTAGAAATATCTTAATATAAACTCTAACTTTTCCCGTTGCTTCCAATATACCAGTAACAGTAACATGATTTTCAAAAACAATTTTGATAAGACTTTAATTTCATAGCAATAAGGCTTTGAAGAGCTGAGAAAGCATACAGCCTTGTTACTAAGTTTTTTTGGGGGGGGGGTCCTAGCCAGTTTTCTTCTGCATTTTTTGAGATTATTTCTGACACAGCTCTGAGTCACAGGACTACTTGGGAAAAAAAATGAAGAAATTGTCAGGTAGAAGGTAGAAAATGAAGGAGCTGCTTTGTCACACAGGTGTGTCTTTTTTAAAGAAAAAAATAAATTCCACAAAACAATTTTAAGATTAAATTTAAGAAAAGCACTCAGAATAACATTGCAGCTGTTATAAATGGCTTTGTAAGCTATATTTTCAAATGTAGGCATTTCTCCTGAAGCAGAAGTCCTTTTAAAGGAATCTAATTAGAACCACAGTTTGCTGTATGCACGCTGTTACTGATCCTATGGCAGACTGGAGAGAGCCTCCCTTCACACAAGCCAAGAACAGGGAAAAGGTTTTATAGAATGCATAGAAATACTCAGCTCCTTTTAGTGGTTGACTCTTCCATTTGTCTTGCCCGCACCTCCACCTTATTTTTCTTTTTTAGATCTCTATGTTTTCTTGTTTGTTATTTATATTGGCTGTTGGATGAACTCTGCTGCAAACAAATTGCAAGGCCAGAAATAAGTGTTAGAGGAAACCAAAAGGCTATTGAGAGTAGTTTTTATTAACACATTTATAACTTGAAATTAAAATATACAACTTTGTTAACATTAAGTTTTGAATTAACAATGTATTTTGGAAATCTTATGAAGCTTCCAGCTTTATTATTACAAGTCTGAAACACTCTATTTCTCATATTATTACTTTTCCAAGAAACTAGTTATTTTTACTTTGTGACTTTTGACTATTTGCATTTTCTTACCTATGTGAATATTGCACTGTAACAGAGAAAGTCACTAGTTACAGTTCAGGTGAAGAGAATTCATTTTAAAGAATCTTTATCAACCGTATGACTTATCCAAAGTTCCTTGAGATCTCTGAATATCAGTTCCTCAATCTATATATCTGTTTCTTTGTAAAATTGTGAACTTCATTGATCAAATGACATGGCATGTTTAGCAACTGTCACTTTGTAGGTTTTCAATAAATGTTAAATCCCGTCTTTGGTTATGGAAATTATGTTGTTGTTGTTAGGTGCCATCAAGTTAGTTCCAGCTCATAGCAGCCCTATGTCCAACAGAACGCAGCACTGCCCGTTCCTGCTCCATCTTCACAATCATTGTTACGCTTGAGCCCCATTGTTGTAGCCACTGTGTCAATCCAACTCATTGGCTGAGGGTCTTCCTTTTTTTCTGCTGACCCTCTAATATACCAAGCATGATGTCCTTCTTCAGGTCCCTCCTGAGAACATGTCCAAAGTACTTGAGACGAAGTCCTGCCAACCGTGCTTCTAAGAAGCATCCTGGCTGTACTTCTTCCCAGACAGATCTGTTCGTTCTTCTGGCAGTCCACGGTATATTCAATGTTCTTTACCAAGACCATAATTTAAAGGCATCAATTCTTCTTCGGTCTTCCTTATTCATTGTCCAGCTTTTGCATGCATATGAGGCAATTGAAAAGACCATGTCTTGGGTCAGGCATATCTTAGTCCCCAGTGTGACGTTTTTGCTTTTTTTAACACTTAGCACACAGAAGAATGTCTATACTAATAACTATGGGAAAATGTTTCAAAGTAAACTATCAGAAGATGTCCTACACAATAAAAGCATTTCCTCATTTTTAAGATAAAACATGAATGCATATTTTACATTTTAAAGAAAATTAAACCTCTTCGTTTTCAATAGTTTTGAAATGCTAATATCTACAAACTACTTCAGAAATTACTGATGGAAGTAATCAGATGCAGCTTGAATGCGGGCTATCACAGACATCATTAAATGATATGATAGGTCCTTGTAGAATAAAACTAATTTCTGTCTATATTATGCTATCAAAATTAAATCATAATCATTTAAGTAATGATTTTATAACAATTGTGGAAAGAGCGTTTCTTAATCACTAAAATAGCTTCTCTTTGTACTGTATGTGTTCAAGTTATATGAGCCAGGTATGAGTTTGAGGGGAGCAGGTAGTCTGCCAATAAATAAATAAGCTTCATGAGATGAGGAATAACTGACTTTCCACTTTATAACAAGAACAATAATGAAAGAACCCATGTAAAGATAAGGAAAAGTAAGATGATGATAACACATATGGGTCGAACACTGTCCAGCTCACCCAGCTCAGCTTGTAGCATTGTCTTCAGTGTGCAAATAGATCAACTTAGGCTCAAGATGGTGGATGGTGTCTCCAACAAACACAACTAGCATCTGGAGGAGCAAGAATCACAGCCCAGATCTTGAAGGTTTGATGTAAACATGCACTATGCTTGCTGCTATTTGCAGTTGAGATTGTTCATTAGTATTTGAAAATGTCCTAAAGAGTTGAGGGATCTGTCTTTTATGAATCCAGGGTCAGAGAAGTGAGAACAAATAAGTCTATTTTTTAAGATGGTAGTTTTGAGCGGGAAAAAAACCCAGCCATTAGATGATTTCCACTGAGTAAACTTACTCAGTTAGCCAGTTTTGTCTCCCACTGAGTGCCTGTTAGCTGGAACATGGGGACAGTTGGTCATAAATGCACTGCATTTGACTTTTCAGAGTTTAGCATTTATGTGACCCTACTCTACAAGGGAGATTATGTAAGAAAACTACCCAGGCTTAAGGAAACTGAAATTTATATTAATTGCTGCTGGACCTAAAACAAGAGCCCTGGTGGCACAGTGGTTAAAGTGCTTGGCTGCTAACTGAAATGTCGGTGGTTCAAACCCACCAGCCACTCCTTGGGAGAAATATGTGGCAGTCTGCCTTCATAGAGATTTACGGACTTGGAAACCCTAAAGGGCAGTTCTACCCTGTCTTATTGGGTTGTTATGATTCAGAATCGACTCAACAGCAATGGGTTTTGGTGCCTAAAACATTTTATTATTTCATGTATTTTTATAAGTATTGTGGTACGATATTCCTAGTGTTGACACCTAAAAGAAATTCCAGCTAACCATTCTAATTGTTGTTTTCAAAATAGTACTTTACAGTAAGCTATCTTTCTAAATCTTTCCAGAAGTTCATTCAAGCCAATATTTCTCAACCTGAGATATGAGTATCCATAAGGGAAAAGAATGGTACAACTTTATGAATTACTATTATCTTTCAAAGATTTCTAAGGAAAATTATCATACTAAATTCTTAAAAATATTTTATAATAAATGACCACTACCTGTCTGTCGGAGCCTTGGTGGTGAAGTAGTTAAGAGCTCAGGCTGCTAACTAAAAGGTTGGCACCAGCTGCTACTTGGAAACCCTATGGGGCAGTTCTACTCTGTTCTATAGGGTTGCTATGAGTCAGAATCAACTCAAAGGTACAAAACAACAACAACAACACTTGTGTGTCAGTTTGCCATACTGTGGAGGCTGTGTATTACTATGATACTGGAAGCTATGCCGCTGGTATTTCAAATATTAGCAGGATGACACATGGTGGGTAGGTTTCAGTGGAGCTTCCAGACTAAGATAGATTTGGAAGAAAGGCCTGGCTATCTACTTCCGAAACTTAGTCGAAGAAAACCCGATAGATCACAACAGAATATTATTCAATATAGTGCTAGAAGATGAGGCACTCAAAATACACAGTGACCACATCAATGGATTGGAGCATGCCAACAATCTTAAAGATGTTGCAAGTCCAGGCAATGTTTCCTTCTTTTTTTTTAAAAAAAGTATTTTATTGTGTTTTTGGTGAATGTTTACACAGAAAACTAGGTTCTCATTTAACAATTTCTATACATGTCGTTCAATGACATTGGTTGCATTTTTCACAATGTGCCATCGTTCTCACTATTTCCATTCTGGTTGTTCTGCTTCCATTAATCTACCTTCCCTGTCTCCCCTTATCTTCTCATGTCTCATCTAGGGTAAATGTTTACAATGTGGTTTCATTTAGATAATTATTTAAAGGAGCAAAGTACATACTTATGGTGGTATTATTTATTTTATGAGCCAGTCTGTAATTTGGTTGAAAGATGACCTCCAGGAGTGGTCTGAGTTCTAAGTTTAAAGGGTAATCTGGAACAATAGTCTCGGAGATTCTTCTAGTCTCCACCTGTCCAGTATGTCTGACCTTTTTTTAGGAATTTGAATTTTGTTCTACATTTTTCTGTCTATCCAAGACCAGCTATTGTGGAGCAATGTTTCCTTCTGTTGTTCGTAGGGTCGCTAAGAGTCAGAGCTGACTCTACAGCAACTAACAACAACAACATAAGAAGTAGACATATTATGTAATAGGACACAAAATTGGATGGAGTTTTAGACAAAGGGAGAAAAGTGACTGATGTTTTCTGATGTAGCTCTGCCTGAAGATCTCCTACATGGGGTGTGGACTATAGAGAGGGAGGCTTTCAATCTCTTGTGTGAAACCAGTAGTGGGGCCTCACAGGGAAAACCTAAGCACTGTTTATTGTGACTTTCTCAAAATTACCAAATTTGAGGTCACATCCCTACTGCGCTGCAGCAATGTTTAAGCTCTAAAAATAAAATAAATTAAATCCCTCCATCACTTCTTTGGAGATGAAGAACAATTGTCAACATCCTTCTCATGTAATCACCCATTTCAAGTTGTGGACAGGTATTAAATCTTCCATTTACTTTTCTATTTTTAAAAAAGCCCCTATTACTTAATCTTTGCTCATAATTTAATTCCCTTTATCTTTTCACTTAAAAAAATGATCTTCCCCAGTGACTTGACAATTATTTGTATATTATACTGAGAAAAGCCCAAGGACATGTTATTAATAGCTGTGGTTGAACCATTTGTCTTGTACAAAACTTTTAAATTAAAAAAATATATGAAACCTCGGGGAAAGTATTCATCTTTGCTCTCTTAATCTTTCCTCACAGATACTCTCCATTTATCTACATAATACATTTGTTTTATTTCTACTGAATGTTTTACAATCAAATCATATCATTTTGTTAACCTTTAAATAGGTAAGACACTAAAAAGTGCATTTAATTAAGTTTAAAGTATGTTTTCTAGTTAGTAAAATGTATATTAAAATTTATGTTCATGTCAGTGGGTGTGTATGGGAGTGTGTGTGTCTTCGTTACCTAAGTTACCTAGTGCTGCCATGACAAAAATACCAGAAGTGAGGGGCTTTAAAGAACAGAAACTTACTTTCTCATAACTCAGGAAGCTAGAAGTCCAAATTCAGGGCATGGATCTAGGGGGACATCCTTCTTTGTCTGTTTCAGCTTCTAGTAGCCAACAATCCTTGGAGTTCTGGAGCTTGCAGATTCATCTGTCTTGTCATCAAATAGCTTTTGTCTCTGTGTCTATTCTATATCTGTTCTATGTATCTGTCTCTGTGTCTATTCTGGTCTTTTTATAACTCAAAAGTGATTAGGTTTAGAATCTACCCTACACTAGCATGGCTTAATTAAAATAACAAAAGAAATGCCCTATTTCCAAACAGGATCAGATGCACAGATACAAGGGCCAGGAATTCAATGCATATTTTCAGGGGGATACAATTCAATCCAATAGTTACAGACGATTTTCCATAGCAAATTACCACAAACTGGGTGGCTTAAAACAACAGAAATTTATTCTTTCACAGTTCTGGAGACTAGAAGTTCAAAATCAAGGTGTTGGCACAGCCATGCTCCCCTGAAGGCTCTTCCATGTTTTTCTCTCAGCTTCTGACGGTTAGTAGCAATCCTTGGCATTTCTTGACTTGTGACTGCATCACTGGAATTTCTACCTCCATTGTCATATAGCCATTTTCCCTCTGTGTAGATCTGTGTTTCTTCCTATAAGGAAGAAGAGGTTTAGGTCTCATCCCAATTGAGCATGACCTCATCTTTACCTGATTACACTTGCAAAGAGCCTATTTCCAAATAAGGTTGCATTCACAGGGACTGGGAGTTAAGATTTCAGCAAATCTTTTTGGAGGGCACAATTTACTCCATAACAGGGGAAGTGATTCCAATTTTAACAAGAGATTTGATGAAATTTGGGGGAGAAGTACAATCTCCATGTGATGGTTAAGATTGTGTATCAACTTGGCTGGGCCATGATTCTCAGTGTTTTGGCAGTCAGATAATTTTGTGATCACCTTCTTGTTGAGACTTGATATATGATCACCCCCATGATGGGATCTGCTGTTGAGTAGCCAATCAATTGAAAGGGAGTTCCTTGGACGTGTGGCCTCCATCAAATATAAGCAGACATTCTCGAAATGTTTGGGGGCTTTTTGCTCTCACTGGATCTTACAGCTGGCTCCTATTCATCTGACTTCCTGTTCTTGGGACTTGAGCTAGCAGCTTACCTGTGGTCTTGCCTGGTGATCTTGGGATTCATCGATCTTTGCAGCCTGTGAATAACAGCCCTGCTCTCTGACCTGCTGATCTCGTGTCTGCCAGCTCCTGTGGCTACATGAATCAGGAGAAGCCTCTATCCTGTTCCATGGAGTTGGGATGTTCCAGCCTCTACAGCTGCATGAGCTATTTCCCTGATATAAATCTCTCTCTCTCTTTCTCTCTCTATATATATGTGTATATATATATGCTTTACTGATTTTGCTTCCCTAGAAAACCCAGCCTAAGTCACTCCATGACCAAAAAGCAATCTGGTTGCTGTTGAGTCAATTCTGACTCATGACAAGCCCATGTTGCAGAGTAGAACTGCTCCATAGAATTTTCAGGGATGTCACCTTTCTAAATCAGATTGCCAGGCTTTTCTTCCAAGCCACCTCTGTTTGGGTTCAAACTGTCAGCCTTTTGGTGAGTAATTGAGCACTTTAACCCTTTTGTGCCACCCGGGGACTCCATAAATACAATCTCCATAAAGAGAAAAGTATCATTTTTCAATGTAAATATTATTGGCAAGTTATACGTACATGTAGGTTCATAAATCATAAGTACCCATTTTGATGAAGTTACACAAAGTGAAAACAGTACTCTAACCAGCAATCAGATCAAGAAACAGAAAATCATGAACACCAGAGAAGACCCTCTTCATGCACCCGTAAATTCACTCCTGCCCCTCCAATGTAACCACTCCAATGCCAAAAATTAGTTTTTCCTCTATTTGAGCTTTATGTAAAAGGGCATCATACCAAGTGCAAACCTTTTGATATGGCTTCTTTCACTGGGCACTTTGTGAGATTGATGTATGATGATGAAAGTAGACGTAGTTTCTCTTTTTCATTGCTTTATAATACTACTTTACATGAATATACCACAGGTTATTTACCTTTCTGCTGTTGATATCCACCCCCAAATTTTTGGCTATTGTCAATTGAACAACTATATGCATTCCTGTGCATTTCTTTGGTTGAACAAATCTACACATACATGCCTAGAAGTGGAATAACTAGGATATAGGATATGAGTATGTTCATCATAAGAATACCCTGCAAGTTTATCAAAGTGTTTGTACTAATTAGCCCTCTCAGGAGCACTGTTCAGGTAGCCCGATGACTCCATCGTAAGTCGGTTCTGACATAAGTCAAATACCTAACTTGTTTTTTTCAATATTTTTGCCTTGCATTATCAGTATCTTTAAAAATCCAATCTTTATTTCTCTTTGGGGTTTGGAAATGTTACATATAAACTTACAGATGTATTTTAACCTTATATGTAGTACATATTATTAATGATAAGATGTACCAAAAAAAAAAAAAAAAAAACAGACGGTCATAAATGCAGTTCATCGTAACTGGAATACGTTGTAAATCAGGGACTGCCTTATTAGAGTTCTGGTTACCAGTATCTTTGACAAGAATTATATTATCTGCTTTTTTGCAGTTTTAGTTTGCACTTTCCTGAGGACTAATGAAGTTGAGAAAGTTTTTATTCTTATTAACAAATTTGATATTCATTTTGGTGAAGTGCTGGTATAAAACATTTTGTCTGTTTAAATAGAATTTAATTATTTTTTGCTTAACAGTTTGAAGGAGCTCTTTATTTTTGCTATGATTCTTTTGTATGATATAAATACTATAGAAATCATCTTATAATTTGTGGCTTGACGTTCACTCTCTTGGTGGCATCTTTTGATTAACAGAATTTTTTTTTATTGTAGTTTAGTGAAATGTATCATTTCTTATCCTTTATGGACCGTGGTTTTTGCAAGTTGTTTAAAAATCTTTACAAATATTAAACAATATAAGACTATATTTGCTTACATTTTCTTATAGTTTTATTTTTTTAATTTAGACCTACAGTTACATGAAACTGATTTTTATATGGCATGAGGAATGGGGTAAAAGTCATTTTCTTTTACTATATGGGTACCCAATTACCCTAACATTACTTATTGAAAGGTCCATCTTTTCGCAATTGCATTTCAGTGTTACTGCTGTCAAGAACCCTGGTGGCACAGTGGTTAAGTGCTTGGCTGCTAACTGAAAGTTCGGTATTGTGAACCCACCAGCCGCTCCGTGGACGAAAGATGTGGCAGTGTGCTTCTGCAAATATTTACAACCTTGGAAACCCAATGGGGCATTTCTACTCTTTCCTAGAGGGTCACTGTGAGTCAGAATCAACTCCACGGCAGTGGGTTTGGTTCGGGATTGATTATCGCTGTCATTAATCGGGGGACTGTATGTGTTTGGGTCTGTTTCTGAATTCTATTGTGTTCCATTTTTTCAACCCATATATCAATACCACGCCTTCTTAATCATTCCAGCCTTATAATAAGACTTGATATCTGTAATGTGAATGCTAGGATTTCCCTGGGTGATGCAAAGAGTTAAGCACTTGACTACTAGCAAAAGATTGGTGGTTTGCATACACCCAGAGGCAGTTCTGAATACAGGCTGATGAATTGCTTTGGATAACCACAGCCTTGGAAACTCTATGGAGCAGTTCTACTCTGTCTGTACACTCGGGGTTGCCATGAGTCGGAATCACTCCACTGCCACTATCAACAAGGCGAGCCCTCTAACTTTTTACTCTTCTCTTTCTTCATTTTCTGTCTGCCTCCTCTTTTTACATCTGCTCTTTCTCCTCCTTCTTCTTCTACCTGGTTTTGTACATAACAGCCCTCAATATATTTCAATTTTTATAAAAATTTTAGAATTTAAGCATTTTAGACTCAAAAGAAAAAAAAACTACTGGATGTTGATTGAGATGGCGCTGTATCTATAGAATATTTTGGGAAGACTTGATATCTTTACCATATGCAATCTACCAAACCTTGGATAAAAATAATAAATGGAGTGGTACGACATGAATTTATTTTTTTTATTTTCCTCCCTATATAGTGATTCATATTTTTCAGTGAAGGGCTTTGTACATATTTCTTTAGATTTATTCCTTGGTAATTAATGTTTCTATAAATTATATAATTTTATCAATTGCATTTTCTATGTGCTTGTTGCTGTTAAATAGAAATACATTCATTTTGGCATATTGGCATTGCACTGAACCCTATTGCTGAATTTATATTATTAAACTTCAAATTTTTTTGGATTTTTTTTTTCTGTGCGTAATCATGTGAATAATAACTGCTTCATTTCTACTCTTAGAATCTTTACATATTTTCCTTCTTTTCTTTACCTCATTGCACTGACTAGGCCCTCCATTGCAATGCTGAATAGGAGTGAATCTAGATAGCAACCTTGTTTTATTCCTAATAGATGCAAAGACAGCTTTCACCATTTCACCATGAAGTATGATGTTTACAACAAGTTTACTGTAGATTCTAAATGTAGACAGTAGAAGAATATTCTTAGTAAAATATCAAATGAAAATGTAGAATATCATGTCAAATCTCTAATTTCCTGTAACGGTTTAAAAATGTAATACTTACCTCTACGAAGATGGAAAGATGTCATGAATAAAATTAAAATATTTGGCCTAGGATTATTATAGTAATAACCATAAAATTATGACTTTTTCCCTAAAATGTTTGACAGTGTAACATAGTATCTGAAATAAGTTAAATAGAGATGTTTTACTTTGCTCAATTTATGGGTGGTGTAAATGGCAATAGAACACAATTTTCACTGATACAATAGCAAAGCCTGAAAAAATACAGAAATCCTTGGTGTGAAGTCAGTGGTAAAAACTGAGGAAATCAGAACTGTATGGCTAATTCTCTGGAGAAGGGAGAACCTCATCCAGGTAAGGTTCCAGGGCTACTCTTACCCGGGGGCATTTGTTCATTCTGAGCAACAGGCAGGAGGATGAAATCCCAGGTATTGCACAGGTCACAAGGATATTTGTTGATTTCTGGGGCTTTACACAATGGGAGTATTAAATACTCAGCAAACACTCACTGAAAAGTATAGTTCTTTGAAATTTTGTGAAACAAAGATGAAAGTTCCTCATCAAACAGGAAAAGCAAAGAAAACTAGTATACCTTACCATCGTCATTTTAGACGCAGACATTTATTTGATAGAATTCAACAATAGTTCAGTATAAAAACTCTTCTCAAGCTAGATTAGAAGGTACTTTTCTTAATTGGATTAATAAATACTATAGTAAACTTACTGCAGACAAACCAAAACCAAACTGGACCCACTGCCATCAAGTTGATTCCAACTCATAGTGGCTGGTGGATTCGTACTACTGACCTTTTGGTTAACAGCCAAACACTTAACAGCTGTACCACCAGGGTTCCAACAAGCCCTGTTTTATTTTACATCAGACCAAATAATTGCTGTTGCTGCTTATTAGTCTATTGCCATATCACAACCTGGAGCAGTTTGGCATTTCCTAGAAGTGGTTGAGATGTGAAATCAAGAGAACTTTATCTCATAGTGCCCTGGTCCTTTTTACTGGGAGCCCTCTTTCCTGAGAAATGCAGCACTGAGGCATTGGCAGGAATTATAGCTTCTGTGCGGCTGGGCCAGATTCCACCTTAGCATCCTTGGCCACTAAAGGAGACATATTAACTTGCGGTTAATAGAGAGGACTCTCAAGTCCAATGGCCTGGATTTTAATCCTTGCTCTGCCAATTAATACATTTGTTAGCTTGTGCAATCTCCTGATTCTCTATATGCCTTAGTTTATTCATTTGTAAATGGGATTAATAATAAAATCTACTTCACAGAACTGTAGAGAACATTCAGTGAGTTAGCACATGTATAAACTTAGGAATGCCTAGCACATTACTATACATTCAAAGCATGTTAACTCTTAAGACAAAGACTTGAGAATGTGTCCTAGGTCCTGTGTGATATCCTGGTTTATACTCAGCTACAGCCAGAAAACCAAAGAAGGTCTGAACACAACTGGGTTTCTCCCCAACAAAACATTTGGAGAGAGAGCTATATTGGGATTTTTCACTTCCTGCTTTATCATAGAGTGGGGCCTCCAAGAATTTTCTGAGACATGTGTTCATATCCCAATTTGTAGAGGAACACCTCAGTTCAATCAATATGCTTATAAACCATTGGACGTAACATTTGATGCAATCAAAGAAAGTATAAATGTAAACATTTCATCTAATTCTTTCCTAGGAGGAAAATTACAGGAATATGGAAGAGGTTCCCCCCCACCTCAGCTAATTTTGGTAATTGCTCTATTTTTATTTCCATTTTCCTGTGTGAATAGTGGTCTGAGTACATTTCCAGCTCTTGAGAATTTGAATGAGCCATACGTTCTGTAACTCCATGCTTCATTCCCAGGCAAGGCACCACACAGGGGGAAGTGGCTCTTCTGTCCTGTTCAGAATGTGAATTCATTGCTGATACAGTCCTGGTGATGCAGCTGATGTTAGTTCTGGGTCTTATATATTTGAAGGCAGCCCATGACCCCAACATTGTCAAACTCTCCTATAAGAAAGTAGAAACTGTAAAGATACTGTCTGGCATTTTACCTATTAAAAATATTGTTAATTTCAAACCCCCATAGGACTGTAACCCAGAAGAAATGCACAGTTGACCTTCCATTTTTTAATTCTGATCAAAATGTTCATGACAAATAGCTGAAGAAACACAGAGAGAGCTTTCTGTGCATCCACTTCAAAGAATTTGTCCAGTTAGGTTGACAGGGCAAATAGCAAGCAAAGTATTGTAGATCACACACACATTTAGGATTTACTGTGGAAAATATGTTGTTGAACCACTCTGTATGTTTTCCAGGATGAGTTACTAAGCTGAATCTCTTTCAAAAGCAATCCTTACATTTTCTCACATTCTCCTCCGCTGACAGATCTATGAGTTTGAAGATGTTAAATTTAACCTGAATCTTGGGATCCTGGGAAATAGCAAAGGTTAAGAAATCCCTCCTTCTTTGTGCTTTGGAAAACAGCTTTTTGCAAAGAACCACCTTCCTTATATGTCTTAGATATGACTCAAGGTTTCCCCATGTTTATTATCTATGACAAGGCAAGACACAGACCCTCCAAATTCCCATTCTTTGCCTCATGGGTGCTTAACCAAACTGTTTGTCCCCACAGAGCAATCAGAACAGAATGCTTGTTAAGCAAACTTTGATTAAGTTTCTCCTCTTCCTCAGAGTCCCTGAATTTTGGCCTAGCTTCAGCCTGAGCCAACCTCCAAACCCGCCTTAAGGGCCACTCCTTAGAATAGGCTAGCCTCAGGATAAAAAATTCTTATTTACTATCTGATCACTCCATCCTTTAATCCTACTTCCCCACAACCTGTTCTTTCTAGCCTCATCTTTAAAAAGAAAAACCATTTTTGCCTAATTCCTGAAAGACTTTCTGATCTTATGTTCAGAGCATTTTCCTTATTGCAATAGTCACCCACTCCCTATTATAGTAGTCCCCCTTGCAATAATCCTTTTGAATAAACTTTCTCCTTAATAAATCTGAATTTAGTTTTTCTTTGATAAGAACATGTATAAAAATAAGAACAACCAGAAACTGTAGCAACTGAGAGGTGTTTATGTAAATACTCAATGGCGTTTGCACATTTCTCACGTGTGTTATCTTTCTTTTTATATGGCTGTCTAATCTTTGTCTGAAAAGTGGGCTTTGGGAGTGGTTTCGTTTCTGAGTTAGCAGAGTGTCTGGGGGCCGTAGTCTTGAGGGTTCCTCCATTCTCTGTCAGACGAGGAAGTCTGGCCTTTTTTCATGATTTTGAATTCTGTTCTACATTTTTCTCCTGTTCTGTCCAGGAGTCTTTGTTGTGATCCCTGTCAGAAGGGTGGGAGATGGCAGCCGGGCACCATCTAGTTCTTCTGTGCTCAGTCTCGTGGAGTCTCAGGTTCACGTGATCTGTTAGTCCTTTGGGCTAATATTTTCCCTGACTCTTTGATTTTCTCCATTCTCTTTTGCTCTGGATGGGATGGGACCAATAGATGAATCTTAGATGGCTGCTCAGAAGCTTTTAAGACCCCAGATGCTACTCACCCAGGTGGGATGTAGAACATTTTCTTTATGAGCTATGTTATGCCAATTGACCTAGATGTCCCCTGAGACTATGGTCCCCAGTCCCCAGCCCCAGCCACTCAGTCCCTCAAAGTGTTGGGCTATGTCTAGGAAACTTCTGTACTTTTGCTTTGGTCCAGTTGTGCTGACTTCCCCTATATTCTGTGTTGTCTCTCCCTTCACCAAAGTTGACACTTGTCTACTATCTAGTTAGTGATTTCCCCTCCCCCTCCCTTCACACCCTCATAACCATCCAAGAACTTTTTTTCTGTATGTAAATCTTTTCTTGAGTTCTTATAATAGTGGTCTCATACAGTATTTGTCCTTTTGTGGTTGACTTATTTCACTCAGCATAATTCCCTCCAGATTCATCCATGTTGTGAGACGTTTCATGGATTCATCATTGTTCTTTATCATTGTATAATATTCCATTGTGTGTATGTACCATAATTTGTTTATCCATTCAACTGTTGATGGGCATTTAGGTTGTTTCTATCTTTTTGCTATTATAAATAATGCTGCAATGAACAGGTGTGTGCATATGTCTATTCATGTGATGACTCTTATTTCTCTAAGGAACATTCCTGGGAGTGGGATTGCTGGATCATATGGTATTTCTATTTCTAGCTTTTTAAGGAAGCACTATATCATTTTCCAAAGTGGTTGTACAATGTTACATTCCCACCAGCAGTACATAAGAGTTCCAATCTCCCCGCAACCTCTCCAACCTTTGTTATTTTGTGTTTTTTGAATTAATGCCATTACTGTTGGGGTGAGATGGTAGCTCATTGTAGTTTTTTATCTCCCCTTTGGAAAATAAATTTAATTAAAACAAAAACTTTCAACATATTGAAACACCCCCCCATACATATGTGAATTGACAATTTGATATTAAACCAAAATGCATTGCCACTGAGTTGATTCCAACTCATAGTGACCCTACAGGACAGAGGAAAACTGTCCCATAGGGTTTCCAAGGAGCGCCTGGTGAATTTGAACTGCTAACCTTTTGGTTAGAAGCTGTATCTCTTAACCACCACACCACCAGGGTTTCCAACTTGATATTAGATATTAATATTTTTTCAAATCCATAGAAAGGCACTATTCAAAAGGTACAGTTATATCTGCAAGGTAAAACGATCTTGAAATTTAATTTAAAAAAAAATCTATACCTATGGAGCACAGATCTGCTCTGACACATATGGGGTCTCCATGAGTCGGAATAGACTTGATGGCAATTTTTTTTTTTTTTTAATGTAAGATGTAACCATTGGGCAAAATTGGAAAAAAAAAAATCTAGTACAAATGATTAGCCTGAAGTGTTTTTGTTCAGTTACTTTTTTGGTTTTTTGGTATGTGTGTCAAATGTTCCATTTGATCTTTTCTAGTCAACTGGGATATCTTATGAGAATAACTTATCTAAATAATTTATTTTCAGAGTAGGCTTGCAAAGCAAGTTAAAAATGCAGAGAATTCAGGCTGCTTGAACTGTTTGCTGTGTGCCATCAAGTGAATTCCGACTCATAGAGACCCAATGTGACAGAGTAGAGCCGTAGTTTTGCTTTGCATTTTTCTAATGGCTAATCATTTCGAGCATTTTCTCATGTGTCTGCTGGCCACTTGAATGTCTTCCTTGGTGAAGTGTCTGTTCATATCCTTTGCCCATTTTTAAATTGGATTATTTGTCTTTTTGTTATTGAGATGTTGAAGTATTTTGTAGATTTTAGAGATTAGACCCTTGGTGAATCTATCACAGCCAAAAATTTCTTCCCAATCTGTAAATTCTCTTTTTACTCTTTTGGTGAAGTCTTTTGAAGAGCATAAATGCTTAATATTTGGGAGCTCCCAGCTATGTAGTTTCTCTTCTGGTGTTTGTGCATTGTTAGTTATGGTTTGTATACTGTTTATGCCATGTATTAGAGGCCTGATGGCATAGTGTTTAAGAGTTCATCTGCTAACCAAAAGGTCAGCAGTTCAAATCCACCAGCTGCTCCTTGGAAACCCTATGGGGCATTTCTACTCTGTCCTATGGGGTCACTATGAGTCGGAATTGACTCAATGGCAATAGGTGTTTTTGTTTGTGTTTTTGGTTTAGCCCCGTTCTAATTTTTCTTTCATGAGATTTGTCAATTTAGATTTTATATTCAGGTCTTCGATCCATTTTGAGTTAGCTTTTGTATATGGTGTGAGGTATGGATCTTGTTTCAGTTTTTTACAGACGGACATCCAGTTATGCCAGCACCATTTGTTAAAGAGACTCCCTTTTCCCCATTTAAAGGACTTTGGCCTTTTGTCAAGTATCAACTGCTCATAGATGGATGGATTTACATCTGGATTCTCAATTCTGTCCCATTTGTCTCTGTGTATGTTGTTGTACCAGTACCAGTCTGTTTTGACTACTCAAGCTGTATACTAGGTTCTGAGGTCAGGTAGTGCAAGGCCTCCTGCTTTGTTCTTTTTCTTCAATAATGCTTTACTTATTTGGGACCTCTTTCCTTTCCATATAAAGTTAATGATTAGTTTTTCCATCTCATTAAAGAATGCTGTTGGTATTTGGATCAATATTGCATTGCATTTGTAGGTTGCTTTGGGTAGAATTGACATTTTCACAATGTTGAGTTTACCTATCCATGAGCATGGAATGTTTGTCCACTTATGTAGGTCTCTTTTGGTTTCTTGCAGTAGTGCTTTGTAGTTTTCTTTATATAGGTCTTTTATACCCTGGTTAGATTTATTCCTAAGGACTTTATCTTCTTGGGAGCTATTGTAAATGGTATTGCTCTGGTAATTTCTTTTTCAAAGTTCTCTTTGTTTGTGTAAAGCAATCCAGCTGATTTTTGTATGTTAAACTTGCATTCTACTATTTTGCTGAAATCTTCTATTAGTTCCAGGAGCTTTCTTGTGGATTCTTTGTAGTTTTCTGTGTATGAGATCGTATCATCTGTGAATAGGGATGGTTTTACCAATTTTGATGCCCTTTATTTCTTTTTCTTGCCTTATTGTTCTAGCTAGGACTTCCAGCATAATGCTGAATCGGAGTGGTAACAAAGGGCATCCTTGTTTGCTGCTGATTCTCAAGAAGAATGCTTTCAGTCTCTCTCCATTTAGAATGATGTTGGCTGTTGGTTTTGTACAGATGCCCTTTTTTGTACTTTTTTTTATTATGTTGAAGAATTTCCCTTCTATTACTATTGTGCTGAGAGTTTTTTATCAGGAATGTGTGTTGGACTTTGTCAAATGCCTTTTCTGTGTCAGTTGATACGATCAAGTGATTCTTTTGTTTTATTTATGTGGTGAATAATGTTGATTGATTTTCTAATGTTGAAGCATCCATGCATACCTGGTATGAATCCCACTTGATCATAATGTACTATTATTATTTTTGATATGCTGTTGAATTCTATTGGCTAGAATTTTGTTGAGAATTTTTGCATCTGAAATAGCTTGAGTAGTATTGGTGTTATCTCTTCTCTGAAAGTTTGGTAGAATTCCAGTGAAGCCATCTGGACCAGGGGTTTTTTGTTGTTGTTGTTGGGAGCTTTTTTTGTTACCAGATCAATCTCCTCTTTTGCAATGGGTCTGTTCAGGTTTCTACCTCAGTTTGTGTTAGTTAGGTAGGTAGTGCTTTTCTAGATATTTGTCCATGTCCTCTAGGTTCTCAAATTTGTTACAGGACAATTTTTCATAGCATTTTGTTATGATTCTTTTTGATTTCAGTTGGGTCTGTTGTGATATCACCAGTCTCATTTCTTATTCAGGTTATTTGCTTCTTCTCCTGTTTTTCTTTTGTCACTTTGGCCAATGCTTTATTGATTTTGTTGAGCTTTTCAAAGAACCAACTTTTGATATTGTTGGTTCTTTCTGTTGTTTTTTGGCTCTCTATTTCATTTACTTCTGTTCTAATCTTTATTATTTCCTTTCTTCTGGTGTCTGAAGGCTTCTTTTGCTGCTCTCTATTTGTTTGAGTTGTAGGAGTAATGTTTTGATTTTGGCCCTTTCTTCTTTTTTGACGTGTTCTTTTATTACTACAAATTGACCTCTAAGCACTGCTTCTGTTATGTCTCAAAGTTTTAATAAGATTTGTTTTCATTCTCATTTGATTCTATGAATTTTTTTATTCCATCCTTGATTTCTACTATTACCCGGTAGTTTTTAAGCAAGACGTTGTTCAGTTTCCATGTATTTGATTTTTCCCCCTTGCTGTTTCTGTTATTGATTTCTACTTTTATGGCATAATGTTCAGAGAAGATACTTCGTATTACTTCAATGTTTTGAATTTTGTTAAGGCTTGCTTTGTGACCTAAAATGTTTCATGTGCATTGGAAAAGAATATATACTTTGTTACTGTTGAGTGGAGTGTTCTGTATATATCTGTGAGGTTGAGTTGGTTGATTGTGGCATTTAGATCTTCTGTATCTTTACTGGGGGTCCTGGTGGCACAGTAGTTAATTGCTTGGCTGCTAAACACTCAGGAGTTCAAATCTACCAGCTGCTCCTTAGAAACCCAACAGGGGCAGTTCTACTCTATTCTGCAGGTTCACTATGAGTCAGAATGGACTTGAAAGCAAGTTTTTTTTTTTTTTTTTTTTTTTTGTATCTTTATTGAGTTTCTTTCTAGATGTTCTGTCATTTACCGAAAGCAGTTGTTGAAATCTCCTGCTCTTACTGTGGAACTGTCTATTTCTCTTTTCATTGCTGTTAGACTTTGTTTTATGTAGTTCGGAGACCTGTCATTGGGTGCTTATATATTTATTATGGTTATGTCCTCCTGGTGTATTGATACTTTGATCATTATATAGTGTCCTTCCTTATTCTTTACTGGTATATTTTACTTTAAAGTCTATTTTATCTGGTATTAACATTGCCACTCCTGCTCTTTTTTAGTTATTGTTTGCTTCATATTTTTCCATCCTTTGAGTTTTAGTTTGTTTATGACTTTGTGTCTGAGGTGAGTCTCTTGTAGGCAGTATATCTAGATAGATCATTTTTATCATATATTCTGCCACTCTCTATCTCATTACTGATGCATTTAAGCCATTTACATCAGTGTAATTATTGACAGGTATGGGGGTACTGCAGGAGTTGGTAAAAATCTTCAATTTCTTCATCTTTGGCCCTAGTGGTTGATGAGTAAATATGAATAATAGTTGTATTAACTGGTCTTCCTTGTAGGTGTATGGGTATTATCCTATTACTGATGGCATTGTACTTCAGGATAGATTTTGAAATGTTCTTTTTGCCAATGAATGCAATGCCATTCCTCTTCAAGTTGTCGTTTCCAGCATAGTAGACCACATGACTGTCCAATTCAAAATGGCCAGTATCAGTCCATTTCAGCTCACTAATGCCTAGAATATTGATGTTTATGTGTTTCATTTCATTTTTTGACAATTTACAATTTTCCTAGATTCATACTTCCTGCATTCCATGTTCCAGTTATTAATAGATGTTTGCAGCTGTTTCTGCTCATTTTGAGTTGTGACATATCAGTAAACGAAGGTCCCAAAAGCTTGACTCCAGCCACATCATTAAGGTTGACTCTCCTTTGAGGAGGCAGCTCTTCCCCAGTTGTATTTTGAGTGACTTCCAATCTGAAGGGGCTCATCTTCCAGCACTGTGTCAATGTTCCACTGCTATTCTTAAGGTTTTCACTGGCTAATTCTTTTCAGAAGTAGACTGCTGAGTCCTTATTCCTAGTCTGTCTTAGTCTGGAAGCTCAGAGAATTGATGGAATACTGATCAAAATGTTCCAACAAGCAGTTGCGACATGGGAAGTGCTCACTGGTCTATGACAAGAAATTTGGAATTCAGCTACCTGGCCAACCGACTGGAAGAGGTATATATTTATGCCTATTCCAAAGAAAGGTGACCCAACCAAATGAGGAAATTATCAAACAATATCATTAACATCACAGGCAAGTAAAATTTTGCTGAAGATCGTTCAAAAGTGGCTACAGCAGTGTATCCACAGGGAACCCACAGAAATTCAAGCTGGATTCAGAAGAGAACATGGAGCCAGGGATATCATTGCTGATATTAGATTGATCATGGCTGAAAGTAGAGAATACCAGAAAGATGTTTACCTGTATTTTACTGACAATGCAAAGACATTTGACTGTGTGGATCATAACAAATTACGGACAACATTGCGAAGAATGAGAATTGCAGAACACTTAATTGTGCTCATGAGGAACCTGTACGGAGACCAAGAGTCAGTCATTCCAACAGAACAATGGGATACTGCTTGGTTTAAAGTCAGGAAAAGTGTGTGTCAGGGTAGTATCCTTTCATACCTATTCAGTCTCTATGCTGAGCAGATAATCCTAGAAGCTGGACTATATGAAGAAAAACAGGGCATCAGGATTGGAGGAAGACTCATTATCAACCTGTGTTATGCAGATGACAGAAACTTGCTTGCTTGAAAGTTAGGAGGACTTGAAGCACTTACTGATGAAGATCAAAGACTACCACCTTCGGTATGGATTACACCCCAACATAAGGAAAACAAAAATACTCACAACTGGACCAATAAGCAACATCGTGATAAATGGAGAAAAGATTGAAACTGTCAAGGATTTCTTTTTACTTGGATCCACAATCAACATCCATAGAAGCAGCAGTCAAAAAATCAAAAGACTCATTGCATTGGGCAAATCTGCTGCAAAAGACCTCTTTAAGCTGTTTAAAAGCAAAGATGTCACCTTGAAGACCAAGGTGCACCTGACCCAAGCCATGGTGTTTTCAATTGCTTCATATGCATGTGAAAGCTGGACAATGAATAAGGAAGACCAAAGAAGAATTGATGCCTTTGAATTGTGCTGTTGGCAAAGAATAGTGGATATACCGTGGACTGCCAAAAGAACGAACAAATCTGTCTTGGACGAAGTACAACCATAATGCTCCTTAGAAGCAAGGATGGCAAGACTATGTCTCACATACTTTGGACATGTTATTAGGAGGTACCTTCCCTGCAGGACATCATGCTTGGTAACGTAGAGGGTCAATGAAAAAGAGGAAGACCCTCAATGACTTAGACTGATACAGTGGCTGCAACAATGGGCTCAGGCATAACAATTCTGAGGATGGCACAGAACTGGGCAGTGTGTTTCATTTTGTTGCACATAGGGTTGCTATGAGTTGGAACCTACTCAGCAGCACCTAACAAGAACAATGGGTTTATTGCTATCATTGTTTTGAGTATGTGTGGTGTCACTGGTTTCCTTACTCTTTACTGTGCTGAATTCATTTTGTTTATGTATTTTCTTTTCATCTCTTTCTTTTTTGTTGATTTTGTGTTTACTGAGTCTTTATGTTTTTCTTCTTTTTTATTTAATAGGTAGTTTTTTTAGCTTCCTTTGTGGTTACCTTGAAATTTACTTTTATTTTTCTAAGTTTAAAGCACTCTTTTATCTCTTGATATCACCTTGACCTTGACTTCCTCTCTATTTGAAGTTATATTACTACACCTTTATCCCTCTTTTTTGTTTTGACGTTGTCTTTGTTTACATATTGATGTCTCTGGTTCCCAATTTGCAGTCTCTTAACTTTGTTTGGTTTTTGTGAATTCCCTGTCTGGGTTGGTATCTAGTTGATCTGTCCTGTGTCCTAGTCTTGGATTGTTTTCTGATGTTGTTGGTTCTCTAATTGAAGGACTCCCTTTACTATTTCTTGTAATTTCAGGCTAGTTTTTACATATTTCCTTAATTTCTGATCTGGAAATGACCTAACTTTGCCATCGTGTTTGAGAGACAATTTTGCTGAATGTATGGCATTTTTTTTTTTCCTTCAAGGCTTTATATATGTCATCCCTTTGCCTTCTTACCTGCATAGTTTCTGCTGAGTAATCAGAGCTTAGTCTTATTGGTTCTCCTTTGTAGGTGACTTTCTTATTTCCCTAGCCACTCTCAGGATTCTTTCTTTGGCTTTGGTTTTGGCATATTTGATTATGATACGTCTTGGTGAGTTTCTTTTGGGGTGTATTCTGTATGGAGTTCATTGCTCTTCCTGGATAGATAGCTTCTCATCTTTCATGATATAGGAAAGATTTCTGCCAGCAAATTTTCTACAATTCTCTGTGTTTTTTATTATTCTCCACCCCACCCTGAATTCTGGTACTCTGATCTCTCATAGGTTTTTCCTCTTGATAGTATCCCACATGATTCTTAAGCTTTCTTCATTCTTTTTTTTCTGCTTTTTCCTCAAACAAATCAGTGTCAAGGGAATTGTCTTCAGTCTCACTAATCCTGGCTTCCATTGTCTCAATTCTGCTCTTACAATCTCCTATTGAGTTGTCTACTTCTGAAATTTTCTTGTTACTCTTTTGGATTTCTAGTTGCTGTATTTGTGCAGTTTTTAGTGGCTTGTTTATTCTGTTGTTTTGTTCTTGTATTGTTTTCCTGAATTCTTCTATGCTTTGTCTGTATGTTTCTTGGTTTTGTCTGTGTTTTGCCTGATAGCCTTCTTGATATTTTGGAGAGCTCTGTATTTTATTAGTCGTTTGAATTTTTTATCAGGTAGTTCATTGCCTGTCTTATTCTGGAAGCTTATCTGGTTTTTTATTTTGATCACTTGCTGGAGCCATCTTTTCCTGCTTCTTTACGTGATTTGATATTGACTGCTGTCTCTGAGACATCAATAAGTTATTTTATTTATTGTATTTTTGTTTACTGCATCTGTAAGTTTTGTTTTGTTTTGTTTTGATATGTCCAAGTGGGCTGGGCTTGTGTGCTACTCTAGTTGTTAATCTGGCATCATTGAAATATTCACATCGTTTCTCCAGATGGTTGGAGCAGCTATTGGGTGTGTGAGCCCAGGAGTCTGTTCACTCTTCTTGCAGAGGTTCTGAAGCTGTAGGTGTCATTTTTGATGAGGTATGAATCTGTCCATTGGTCACCTAGCTGTGAGAATAGAGGGTGGTCTCCCTGGTCATTGGGTTACATGTTTTATGTGTGCTCTGCCACTTATTTGTTGGTCGGGGCAGAGGTGTGTGTGTCATCGGTCCCTGAATGTGTAGTGCAGAGACTCTCACCTACAGTTCTGGGCGGGCAGGGATGTATAGGGGTGCCCAGAGCAAGCACAGGTGTCTGGTTGCAGTGGGGGTTGATGTAGGGGACAAGGGGCTGTCTGCTGCTCCCTGGTGCCTGGATGGAGGGCATGTCCCTTTCCACTAGGGCATGAAGTGGGGTGGTAGTGCAGCCAGTCCTTGGGCACCCAATGCCATTGCCTGGAAGAACTGAGTGGCACCACTAATTCTCAGTCCCCTGTTGTGGACAGCTATATGGAGTGGGTGGTACCATTAACCCTCAGGTCCTTGGTGTGGGTGGATGGAGCCCCTTCCTAGGGGGTGGGGTGGTGTTGAATGTCAGAAGTCTGCAGCTCCCACTTGGCTGCTGCAGGTGAAAATGGGCTTAAGGTGGATGCCCTGCCCATTTTTTCCTCTTGAGGGCATGCCATGTTGCATCAGCCAGCACAGCACTGGTGTGGGTGATTGGCAGGAGTGAAGGGTTCTGCAAGTCCATGGACCCCCTATGCCAGTGACTGGGTGAAGGGGTAGGGAGCCTCCAGACCTACCATGAGTTCCTGGTTTAAAAGGCATGGTGGTGATGAATGCTACCAGACTGGTTGCTGTGGGGAACGATGTGGGAGACAAGAGGCTGTCAGCTGCTCCCTGGTACCTGGATGGAGGGTGTGCCCCTTTCCACTAGAGCATGTAGTGGGAGGCGGGTAGTGCCCAAGTGGGAAAGGAGATGGATGAGGAGAAAGGGGTTCTCCTCGGCCATGGAACTCTAGTGAGGGAAAGATTATAGTGCCTGTGCACATGGTGGGTTGGGAGTTTGCACTTAGCTTTTGCAGGTCTAGTGTCCCTCCTGTTTGGTTCTGGAGGTGCGTGCAGATTCACTGCTGCTTGGCTGTATCAGATATTGTGGGTTTCAGCTTGGGATGTTACTGCTTGCTTCAAACTGTGTGTGCTGTGCAAATTCAGCTAGAAGAATGCCAACAATCCCAAGATCTGTAAATCCCTGCTTCTGCTGGTTTTGAACTCTCTCCTTTCATATCTCATTCAGTCCAATTCTTCAGCTTTGTGTTTGATGATTAGGGTTTCTATATTGTCATATATATCCGATACACTTTTTTTTTTTTTGGGTCTTTGTTGTAAGAGGGATGTCACTATGTGTCTGACTATTCCACAATCTTGGCCCGATTTCTTCCATAAAGATTTATAGCCTTGGAAACCGTATGAGGCAGTTCTACTCTGTCCTGTAGGGTTGCTATGAGTCAGAATCAACTCTGTGTCAGTGGGTTTGGTTTTGGACTTGGAATTTTGACCCTGTATTATCTTCCAGGAACTTTATAGTTTTAGCTTTAACATTTAGGTCTTTGATCCATTTTGAGTTAATGTTTGTATATGGTGTGAGGTAATGATACTGTTTCATTTTTCAACATGTGGATATCTAGTTTTGCCTGCACCATTTGTTAAAAAACTGGCTGTTTCTTCCCCATTGAATGGACTTTGACCTTTTATCAAAGATCAGCTGCCTGTAGACGGATGGATTTACTTATAGGTTCTCAATTCTATTCCATTAGTCTATGTATCTGTCACTGTAACTGTACTAGGCTGTTTTGATTACTGTGGCTGTATAGTATGTTTTGTGATCAGGAATTGTGAGGTCTGCAACTTTGTTGTTCTTCAGTATTGCTTTAGCTATTTAGGGCTTCATTCCTTTCCATATAAAGCTGGAGATTAGTTTTTCCATTTCCTTATAGGATGTTGTTGGGATTTGGATCGGGCTTGCATTATAGCTATAGATCATTTTTGGTAGTATTGACAATTTCACAATGTTAAGTCTTCCAGCCCATGAAGATGAAATGTTTTTCCATATACATACATCTCTTTTAGTTTCTTGTAGTAGTACTTTATGGTTTTCCTTGTATAAATCTTTTACATCCTAGGTTAGGTTTATTCCTACAAATTTTATCCTTTTGGGATATTTTGTTTTCGGTGTCCTCCTTGTTAGTGTAGAGGAACCCAACTGATTTTTGTGTGCAGATCTTATAATCTGCCACTTTGCTGAGTATTTGTATTAGTTCCAATAACTTTCTTGTGGAGTCTCTGGCATTTTCTATGTATGGGATCATGTCAACTATGAGTGAGGATAGTTTTACTTCTTCTTTTCCAATTTTGAGACCCTTTATTTCCCTTTCTTGCCTTATTGCTCTAGCTAGAACTTCCAGTACACTATTGAATAAGAGTGGTGATAAAGGGCATCCTTTTCTCGTTCCCATTCTCAAGGAGAATGCTCTCAATCTTTTTCTTTTGAAAATAATGCTGGCTGTTGGTTTTGCATATATGCCCTTAATTATTGTGGTGGTTAATGTTGTGTGTCAACTTGGCTGGGCTATGATTCTCAGTGGTTTGGCAGTTATGATGAATTTTGACAATCATATGATGTGATCACTTCTATGAAGAGATTTGATATAATGTAATCACTTCCATGAGGGGACCTGCTGTGAGTAGTTCAGCTAGGTGTTATGTTTCTATAAATTTTTCCATTTCTTCTAGTTTTTTCAAATTTGTTGTTGAAGTACAGTATTTCATAATATTGTCTTATGATCGTTTTTATCTCAGTTGGTTCTGTTGTAATGTCTGCTATCTCATTTCTTGTTTTGTTTATTTGCTTCTCCTTATTTTAATTCATTGCTATTTTGGCCAGTGGTTTGTCAGTTTTATTGATCCTTTCAAAGAACCAAGTTGTTGATTTTTTCTATTGAAACTGTCTAATATTTCATTTATTAGAAATAAATTTTTATTTTTTAAATAGATTAAAAATATATTTAATTTTAAATTAAATTTTAAATAGATGTTTATTATTTCCTGTCTTCTTATGCTCTTCCTTTTCTACTTTTTTGTTATTGGGTTAAGCTATTGACTTTGGCCTTTTCTTCTTAAACAGAAAAATACCTTACTTAAAGACTATTGGATAACAGAAGAAATTAAAAATAAAATTTAAAAATTTTAGAATCAAATGGGAATAAGAACACAACATACCAAAGCCTTTGGGACACAGCAAAAACAGTGCTAAAGGAGAATTTATAGCAATAAATGCACACATCAAAAAAGAAGAATATGTACATAGACCAAGGGGTAGTCGTTAGAATAGAACAATGGGATACTACATGGTTTAAAATCAGGAAAGTTTTATGTCACAGTTTATCCTCTCACCATATTATTCAATCTTTATGCTGAGCAAATAATCTGAGAAGCAGAACTATATGAAGAAGAAGGACTTGAAGTACTTACTGATGAAGACAAAAGACTACAGCCTTCAGTATGGATACACATCAACATAAAGAAAACAAAAATCCTCACAATGGGACCAATAAGCAACGTCATGATAAAAGGAGAAAAGATTGAAATTGTCAAGGATTTCGTTTTACTTGGATCCACAATCAGCACCTGTGGAAGCAGCAGTCAAGAAATAAAATGACGTATAGCATTGGGCCAATCTGTAGCAAAAGACCTCTTTAAAAAACATAGGTGTCATCTTGAGGATTAAGGTGCACCTGGCCCAAGCCAGGGTATTTTCAATTACCTCATATGCTTGCAAAGTTGGACGATGAAAATGGAAGACAGAATTGATGCCTTTGAGTTGTTGTGTTGGCAAAGAATATTGAATACACCATGAACTCCCAGGAGAATGAAAAAAATCTGTCTTGGAAGAAGTACAGCCAGAATGCTCCTTAGAAGCAAGGATGGTGAGACTTTTTCTCACGTACTTTCGACATATTGTCAGGAGTGACCATTCCTTGGAGAAGGATATCGAGGTTGGTAAAGTGGAAAGTCAGAGAACAAGAGGAACACCCTTGATGAGATGGATTGACACAATGGCTGCAACAATGGGTTCAACATAGCAATGATTGTGAGGATGGCGCAGGACCGGGCAGTGTTTCGTTCTGTGGTACATAAGGTCGCTATAAATTGGAACCAGCACGATGGCACCTATCAACAACAACAACAAATTTGTGTTAGTTCAGATAGGTGTTATGTTTCTATAAATTTTTCCATTTCTTCTAGTTTTTTCAAATTTGTTGTTGAAGTACAGTATTTCATAATATTGTCTTATGATCCTTTTTATCTCAGTTGGTTCTGTTGTAATGTCTGCTATCTCATTTCTTGTTTTGTTTATTTGCTTCTCCTTATTTTAATTCATTGCTATTTTGGCCAGTGGTTTGTCAGTTTTATTGATCCTTTCAAAGAACCAAGTTGTTGATTTTTTCTATTGAAACTGTCTAATATTTCATTTATTAGAAATAAATTTTTATTTTTTAAATAGATTAAAAATATATTTAATTTTAAATTAAATTTTAAATAGATGTTTATTATTTCCTGTCTTCTTATGCTCTTCCTTTTCTACTTTTTTGTTATTGGGTTAAGCTATTGACTTTGGCCTTTTCTTCTTTTTTGATGTGTGCATTTATTGCTATAAATTCTCCTTTAGCACTGTTTTTGCTGTGTCCCAAAGGCTTTGGTATGTTGTGTTCTTATTCCCATTTGATTCTAAAATTTTTAAATTTTATTTTTAATTTCTTCTGTTATCCAATAGTCTTTAAGTAAGGTATTTTTCTGTTTCTAAGTATTTAAATTTTCTCTTGTTTCTGTTATTGATTTCTAATTTCTAGCATTACAATCATTAAAAAAATACTTTGCATTATTTTCGTGTTTTTGACTTTGTTGGGGCTTTCCTTGTGGCCTAAAATATGTTCTATTCTGGAGAATAATTCATGTACATTGGAGAAGAATGTGTACTGTGCTGCTGTTGGGTGGTGTGTTCTGTATATGTCTGTGAGGTCAAGTTGGTTGATTGAGTTATTTAGATCTTCTGTATCTCTGTTGAATGTTTTTCTAATTGTTCTGTCCATCATCAAAAGTGGTATGTTAAAGTCTCCTACTATTATTGTAGAAGAGTATATTTCTCTTTTCCATTCTGTTAGAGTTTGTTTCATGTATTTTGGAGCTCTGTCATTGTTTGAGTAAATATTTATTATGGTTATGTCCTCTTGGGGGATTGACTGTTTGATCATTGTATATGCCCATATAATGCCCTTCTTTGTCTCTTTATTAATTCTTCTAATGAATGTTGACTTAAAGTATACTTTATAAGAGATTATTTTTGCCACTCCTGTTCTATTTTGGTTAGTATTTGCTTGACATATTGTTTTTTTCCATCCTTTGATTTTTAACCTATTTATGTCTTTGTGTCTAAGGTGTGTCTCTTGTAGGCAACACATTAATGGGTCTTCTTTTAATCCATTCTACTACTCTCTGTCTCTTGACTGGGACATTTAAATCATTTACATTCAGAGCGATTATCAATAGGTATGAATTTACTGCTGCCATTTTGTTATTTTTTTGTGGTATTAATTTTTTCTTGTTCTGCTTAATTTTCTGTGCTGAGTCCTTTTGTTTATGGATTTTCTTTTCATAACTTTTATTGTTGTTGATTTTGTGTTTACCTAGTCTTTTTTATTTTCTTCATTATTTTGGTGAGTAGATTCATTAATTTTCTTTGTGGTTACTTTGAAATTTATTTTATCTTCCTAAGTTTAAGACTGTTTGTCATGTCTTGATATCACCTTGTTTTCCTCTCCATATGGAAATTCTGTAACTACACCATTTATTCCTCCTTTTTGTTTTGAATTTGTCATCATTTAGAGTTTTTTTTTTTTTGTTGTTTGCAGTTTTGCAGCTTTATTTTCCTTTTGAAAAATCTTGTCTGGTATGTGGGTGATACTGTCATGTGTCTTAATCTCAGGTTGTTATCTGATGTTTATTCTCTGTCTGACAGACTCCCTTTAATATTTCTAGTAAGGTTGGTCTGGTTTTTACAAATTCCCTTAATTTCTGTTTATCTGGGAATGTTCTAGTTTCACCGTTTTATTTGAAAGACAGTTTTGCTGGGTATATGATTTTTGGTTGGCAATTCTCTTCTTTTAGGGTTTTATATATTCCATCCCATTACTTTCTTGCCTGACTGGTTTCTGCTGAGAAATCAGCACTTAGTCTTACTGATGTCTCTTCAGAAGTGATATTTTGTTTTTCATAAGCTGCTCTCAGAATTCTTTCTTTGTCTTTGGTTTTGGAAAGTTTGATTATAATAAGTCCTGGTAATTTCTCTTAGGTCTATCCTGTATGGGGTTCACTGAGCTTCTTGGATGGAAACCTTCTCATCTTTCATGATATTAGGGATATTTTCTGCCAATAAATCTTAAAAAATTCTCTCTGTATTTTTTTTTTTTTTTACTCCTTGTCTTCTGGTATTCCTATTACACATAAATTATTCCTCTTGATAGTGTTCCACATCACTCTTAGACTTTCTTCATTCTTTTTTCTGATTGTTCCTCAAACCAATTAGTAGCAAGAGACATGTCTTCTATTGCGTTGAGTCTTTCTTCCATTGATTCAATTCTACTCATCCTTCCATTCAATTATCTATTTCTAATATTTATTGTTAATCTTCTGGATTTATGGGTTTTTTTTTTTTTTTGCATGGTTTCTGTCTATTTACATTGTCATTTTTCTCTTGTGTTGTTTTCCTGAATTCTTTTATGGTTTTGTCTGTGTTTTCCTTGATCTCTCTGAGGATCTTATATTTATGTCTTCTGAATTCCTTATCAGGTAGTTGTATTACCATTTCTTATTCAAGAAGGTTTTTGTCCCTTTATTTTGCTTACTTGTTTGAGTCATCTTATCCTGTTTCTTCATATGATTTGTTATTTTCTGCTATGTCCAAAGCATTAAGGTGTTAATTATTAATATATTTCTTTATTGATTGTATGTATGTTTGTTTTGTGCTGACTTTTTTGTTTAGTTTTGCTCTATCAGGAGCTTTGTTTCTTCTCTTTCTCTTTTGAGTGTCTTTCTTTGTATTATTTTAATTGTTGTTGTTTGTAGTTCTTCTCTATGTGTGACTTTGGTGGTGTCTGTTGACTGAGAATGATTTCCTCTCACTAGAGGGTGTGGTTTGTCACACCCACATGATATCCTCTGTGGTTAGGCTCATACATCTTCCCTTACCAGGTTGAGTGGAGGTAGGAGAAGAGGTCCTTTTCCTGATGCTGGATGACAAGTGTTGTTTGGTCAGGGTTTCTCCACAAACTTGTACGAACACAGGTCCTTCTGGATTGGTGCTAGCATTAGTCCATTCTCTGGAGGTCAGGGAAGGACATCTCCATATCCACTGTGAGAGAGTGATGCCCAAATGGATAGGGTAGGCCCACTGTATATACACGAATTGGTGTCTCAGTAAGTGGTTAGATATAAAAGGGTTTCAGTGCTAGTACAGATGGCTTGTAGGAATAGTTTGGGTGTGCGTGTTGGATATATGGTGTTGCAGCTGGGAAGATCTTGGATGAGGGCACTAGGATCTCCTGCTCAGCATTTGGCAGAGGTGCAGATGGTGTCTATCAGGATGTGATGGCATTGCTGATGAGGTGATGTGTCTGTCTGGCTGGCCAGGTGTGGGTCCAGGGAGCATTCTTCCTGGTCACTAGGTTGGGCACTGTGTGTGCACCCACCAGTTGCCAGAGGGGTGAGGGTGCATGGGTCAACACTCACTGGGCAGGTGGCATGAGAGCATGCCCCACCAGTTGCCAGGTATACAGGACAGTGGGGGTGGGGGAGGGGGAGGTCTCATGCCTAGTCCGCCAGTCTGGCAGTGGAAGTTCATGTCACTGATCGCTGGGTAGGCAAGACAGTGCGGGATTGGGTGGGGTGGATGCAAGCCTCTGGTCACTGTTCCAATGGTGTGGGAGCATGCACCACAAATTGCTTGGTGGGAGAGTGGGGGGGGCACACTGCTGGTCATTGGGAGGACAAGGGAAGGAGAATGGGGGGAGTGTGTCCCCTCAGTCTCTGGCATGGCCACTGGGATGCTCAATGCAAAGTGCAGCTGATGATCACAATCCAGCCGCAACCAAATATGAGGAGGGAGGACTGTCCAGAGTCCAGTTGGGAGGAGAATCTCTATAGCTGCCACTCCAAATATCCTCCACTCCACAAGTGCCACCTTCCCAAATGATCAGGGACCTCTGCTGGTGAGTAGTTCTGTCCTTCTTTCTGGTTCCCTCCCTGCTCTGTGATTTCCTGGATCCCTAAGGCTCTTGCTTGCCTTCTTGAATTTTCCCTCCCTAGATCCTGTTCATGTTATGTTCACTTGGCTTGCTGTGAATTTGTCTACACAGTATTTCTGTCTCCTGTTGGTGATTCTGTGAAGTTGCCTTCCTGTGCTCCTCACCCAGGAATGCTGCTTGCTTTGTTTCAAGATGGCCAGGCTGCGCCAGGCCATAAGCCAATATTTTATAGATTTATTTTTTATTAAAAAACATTTATCACAGCATGCTAATAACCATTCTGCAGAATCATAGTCCATAAAATTTTAGAAAAATAATTATATCCCTTAAAATATTTAGGAAGATAATTGCTATATCATTTCTTGTTTTCACAATTTTGGCTTCTCACATTCTATGGAATTTTGATTCTCAAACTGCTTTAAATTTTCTGCAGACCCTTCATTATATCCTCCACTTTCACATTTCTTCTTAAAAACTTACGGTCTTTTCAGGATCACTCTGAAAATGTATATTTCTTTCCCTTGATGTTATACTACCTGTAGTGTGTTTACAACTTCATTAATGTCTAACTTTTGAACCATCCCATCATCATATCTGCTTGACTAGGAAGATAGGAAAAACACTGACTCAAACTGTCCCTCCTATCTCCTCCTTTCTGTTATACTGAGTAGTTCTAAGCATGAAGATGTAGCTCTGTTGTGTTTTGTTTTGTTCATCCTGACAGAAAACAGTCCCCATTTTGATAAGTGCAGAACTTCTAATTTTTATGGTTAGATGACCTTATACGCATGTAATTTCTTTCAAAGTGAAATGAATGAATGGATGTTTCTCATCTTACACCCACCTACTCTTGCTCTGCAGTCTATACACTTCCGTTTAACCAGTCCAACCAAATCATTTTATTTCTGACTTTTTTTGTCTCCAAGGTTTGTGAATGTTCTAAATTATAATTAATGGCCTTTTCAATATTAAAATATTGATAAATACTTAACAGAATATTTTTCATATCAACATGAAAATTCAAAATACTTTTGTAATCTTCTCAGTTTTTTTTTTTTCTGTTTTCGTATGGTTGTTTGGTTTCAAAAGCTTGTCTTTAACAAATATATCCAATATTTATACAACAGCTTAACCAGAAGTTGGGGCAAAAATTGAGCAAACAAACAACAGGAAAACATAAAACTTTTCCCATGATTTCAAAAGAAGGAAAGGGAGCAAACAGTGCCTAGTTGGTGATTTACCATCTTGTTTATAGGGTAACAAGACCGTTTTTTAAGGAGAACGTTTCACTCCATTTATGATTGTATAAATTATGGTTGAAGGCATTTTTTTGTTTCTCTGTTGCTGCAGCTGCGTGGGGACTATGTTGAGAGAATTTGATATAGTATTGACATTATTTTATGAAAGCTGTGTCATGTTTTATTTGTGCAAATGATAGCTGAGAGACCCAAGTGACTGTCACTTATTACTGAGAGCATCAAAAGAAGAAAGCAGATGGGAATGAAATAGACTGAGCTTGGGCCAAAAACTAAAAGAGGATGGGGAAAAAGAAAAGCTATGCTAATTTCTGTCATGTAAAAATACTGCTTAATGCTCTATTCACCCTTACTAAAAGTGGCAGAAAACTAGTTAATTAGTTGGAACAAATAACCTTTTCAAGCTAGACTCTATGGAAACATCTGTAGAAAAATCTTCAGTGCGTCTGATTTTATTTTAATTTCATATTTTTAAAAGCAAGTTGTTTTTCCTTTCCTTTTGAACTAATATAACTTTTATAGGATTTATACACATGCTGTAGAAGAGGCAAATGGAATTTTTTTAAAAAATAAGAATATTAACATTTCTGGGCACAGGTGGTTTATTCCAAAACTACAAATAATCACATCATACCTGCAATAAAAATGGATAAAGGAGTCCATTACTAATGCTCAAAGCTCCCCTCATATTGTAGTATTCAAAGCTATCTGAAGTCTGTCCTCAACCCATTCACTTGCTCTTTCTTCTACTAAATCTCAATACTTCCTCCTCACCCCATTCTTCCCAAAATGGCCCAGGTTCTGGCCACACCTAATTAATTTCCATTCCTGATAAAAACAGGGATTTTCAGGCTCTGTGACTTTGTGAAATTATGACAGAAAAATAGAGTGCTCCTTTTATGTTTATTACATGCTTCCCTGCAAAATTTCACCCATCTTTCACATGAGGTCTTGAAAGTATTCCAGAATCTTCTCCATTTTCCAAACATGTCCCCCAATCATTATGATTATCATCCTTACCATGATGGTCATTATAATCGTAATCAACCCTAACAAAATTTCCATTGCCCTCAAATTTCTGTTTCAAATAATAGGAAAGTGGGGCCTTGAGTCCAGTTTGCATGGTGACTGAAACTTATGAAGTTTAGATGCCCCGCTTTAAGAAAAAGAACACAAAATTACAAATATAAATATCTCATGTATAAGAATGAATATGAATTTAGAATAAAAAAATAGATTATAATAAATTACAAATACTACCAAATCCATTGCCATCAAGTTGATTCCAACTCATAGCGACCCACAGGACAGGGTAGAACTGCCCCATAGGGTTTCCAAGACTGTAAATCTTTACAGAAGTAGACTGCCAGCCACATTGTTCTCCTTCGAAATGGCTGGTAGATTCGAACTGCCACCCTTTCCCTTAGCAACCTAGTGCTTAACCACTGCATCACTAAGCCTCTTGACAAATACTCAAAATACCACAAAATCCAGAAAAATAACATCATATTTTCATTAATAAACTACCTGAAACATTTTAATAATATTTTTTCTGCATTTTAGTTGTGTATTCTTTGCTTGCTCTTTCATATGCAATTATTTTGGACTATCCATTTTTTTCAGATAGAATGAAAGATTTAGTCCTTCTTTAGAATGGTTGATCAAAAAGTTTATTTTTGATAATTCAGAATTTTTTTCCAGCTATACAACTCATTATTGATAAAATCATGTAAATTTTTATTGTTGTATTAAACTGGGAAAATCCTCCATCAAATTTCTTTTGTATATAAGTTATAAGACTTGGAAGACATTCTCATGCAATGGAATCTGCCTCTGTATTTTTAAAATTCTGTTTTTCATTCACTATGACACACTTCCATTGCTAGTCCCTGGATATGATGGGTCCTTCATTCACCTGCTACAAAGCCCTGGTGAATCTGCAGAGAGGGTGGCAGGAGTATTCCTGGAACTCATTCCTCCTCCAGATCATCTAGCAATGATGTAAGCATTCAGAAAAGTAAAGGTAACCATAAGAACAATAAACCTAGACTACAATACATCCTCGATTTAAGTTTTCCGTAGCAGATCCCCAAATTCTCAGAGCTACTGCAACACCACCCAACAACTACAGAAATGTAAGAAACATAAATTTTAAGGAATTATAGTTAAAATAAATATCTCTATCTCTGATCTATATCCATGTATCGATATCTTTATCTGTATATCAATATCTATATTTATATATTGTTGTAGTTAGGTGCTGTAGAGTCCATTCTGACTCATAGTGACCCTGTGTACTACAGAACAAAACACTGTTCAGCTCTGCACCATCCTTTCAGCAAGCAAAGTTGTGTCATCTGCATATGGCAGGTTGTTAATGAGTCTTCCTCCAAACCTTATGCCGTGTTCTTCTTCTTATAGTACAGCTTGGCAGATTATTTGCTCAGTATACAAACTGAATTTGTATGGTGAAAGGATATAACCCTGCTGCACACTTTTCCTGATGTTAAGACACACAATATCCCCTTGTTCTGCTTGAACAACTGCCTCTTGGTCTATGTACATGTTCCTCATGAGCACAATTAAGTGTTTTGGAACCCCCAATTATGTTATCCATAATTTGTTATGATCTACACATTCGAATGACTTTGAACAGTCAATAAAACACAGGTAAACTTCTTTTGATAATCTTTGCTTTTAGCTATGATCCATCTGACATCAGCAATGATACCTCTCGTTCCATGTCCTCTTCTGAATCAGGCTTGAATTTCTGACAGTTCCCTGTCGATGTACTCCTACAACTGCCTTTGAATGATCTGCAGCAAAATTTACTTGTGTGTGATTTTAATGATATTGTTCAAGAATTTGCACATGCTGTTGGATCACCATTCTTTGGAATGGGCACAAAAATGGATATCTTCCAGTCGATTGGCCAGGTAGCTGTCTTCAAATTTCTTGGCGTAGATGTGTGAGCTTCTCCAGTGCTGCATCCATTTGTTGAGACATCTCAATTGGTATTCCATCAATTCTTGGAGCCTTGTTTTTTGCCAATGCCTTCAGTGAAGCGTGGACTTCTTACTTCAGTACCATCAGTTCTTGATCATGTGGCACTTCCCGAGAAGGTTGAATATCAACCAATTATTTTTGGTACAGTGACTGTGTGTATTCCTTCTATCTGTTTATGATGCTTCCTGCATCATTCAGTGTCTTGCCCATAGCATCCTTCAATACTGCATTTCAAGGCTTGTATTTTTTTTTGGTTCTTTCAGCTTGAGAAATGCTGAGTGTGTTCTCTTTTGGTTTTCTAAATCCAGGTCTTTGCACATTTCATTATGATACTTTACTTTCTTGAGCTGCCCTTTGAAATCTTCTATTCAGCTCTTTTACTTCATTATTTCTTCAATACACTTTAGCTGCTGTACATTCAAGAGCAAGTTTCAGAGTTCCATCTGACATCATTTTGGTCTTTTCTTTCTTTCCTGTCTTTTTAATAACCTTTTGTTTCTTCATGTATAATGTCTTTGATGTCATCCCACAACTCGTCTGATCTTCTTTCATTAATGTTCAATTCATCAACTCTATTCTTGAGATGGTCTCTAAATCAGATGGGATATAGTCAAGGTCTCATAGAATTGTTTTAATTTTTTTTTCACCTTCAACTTGAACTCCATATGAGCAATTGATGTTCTGTTTCACATTCTGCCCCTGGCCTTGTTTTGACTGATTATATTGAGCTTCTCCATCATCTCTTTCCACAGATGTAGTCAAATTGATCCCTGTGTATTCCATCTGGTGAGTTCCATGTGTATAGTTGCCGTTTATGTTGTTGATTAAAGATAGCAATGAAGAAGTCGTTGGTCTTGGCAAAGTTTTATAATGCAATCTCCAGTAATATTTCTATAACCAAGGCCATATATTCCAATTACAGGTCCTTCTTTGTTTTCAACTTTTGCTTTTCAATCACCAATAGTTATCAATGTATCTTGATGGCATGTTTGATCAATTTCAGGCTGCAGAAGGTGGTAAAAATTTTCAATATCTTAGTGATTGGTGCATAAATTTGAATAATAGTAGTATTAACTTGTCTTCCTTGTAGGCATATGGGCATTATCCTATCACTGACAGCGTAGTACTTCAGATTAGATCTTGAAATGTTCTTTTTTTTTCCATTTTTTTATTGTTGTAATTAAATGAAATTTACATTTCAAGTTAGTCTCCCATACAGAATTTTTTTTTACATACATTGTTATGAGACCCCAACTGCTCACCCCATTCTGTGACAACACACTCCTCCCCTCTGCCCCTGATTCCCCATGAACATTCAACCATCTCCTAACTCTCTCTGGCATCCCATCTCACCTCTGGACAGAAGCTTCCCCTTTGGTCTCTTGTATCTACTTGTCTAAGAGGCACATTCTTCACAAGTATCACTTTATGTCCCACAGTCCAGTCCAATCCCTGTCTGAAGGGTTGTCCTCGGAAATTGTTTTAGCTCTGGGGTGATAGAAAGACCAAGGGCCATGTTCTCCGGGGCACCTCCAGTCTTAGTCAGACCATTAAGTCTGGTCTTCTTACTAGAATTTGAGTTCTGCATCCCATCGTTCTACTGCTCCATCAGGGACCTTCTGTTGTGTTCCCTATCAGGACGTTCATTGGTGGTATCTGGGCACCATCTAGTTCTTCTGGTCTCAGGCTGATGAAGTCTCTGGTTTACATGGCCCATCTGTCTCTCATGCCAATACTTTCCTTGTGTCTTTGCTGTTCTTCATTCTACTTTACTCCAAGTGGTTGGGACCAATTGATGCATCTTAGATGGCAACTTGCAAACTTTTAAGACCCCAGATGCCACTCACCAAAGTAGGATGCAGAACATTTTCTGAATAAGCTTTGTTATGCCAATTGACATAGATGTCCCCTGAAAGCATGGTCCTCAGACCCCACATCCCTGCTACTCTGTCTCTCAAAGTATTTGATAGTATTGAGGAAACTTCTTAGCTTTGGTTTAGTCTAGTTGTGCTGGCTTCCCCTGTAGTGTGTGCTGTCTTTCCCTTCACCTAATATGATTCTTATCTACTATCTCGTTAGTGAATAACCCTCACCCTCCTTCCCCACACCCGTAACCATCAAAGAATGTTTTCTTCTGTGTTTAAACCTTTTCCTGAGTTCTTATAATAGTGGTCTTATACAGTATTTGTCCTTCTGTGACTGAATAAATTCACTCGGCATAATAAGTTCTAGCTTCCACCAAGTTATACAATGTTTTACAGCTTCATCACTGTTCTTTATCGTTGCATAATATTCCATTGTGTGGATATACCATAGTTTGTTTACCATTCTTACATCGATGGGCACTTAGGTTGCTTGCATCTTTTGGCTATTGTGAACAGTGCTGCGATGAACATGGGTGTGCATATATCTATTACTGTGACGGCTCTTGTTTCTCTAGGATATATTCCAAGGAGCAGGATAGCTGGATCGTATGGTACTTCTATTTCTAGCTTTTTAAGGAAGTGCCAAATTGATTTCCAAAGTGACTGTACCATTTTACATTCCCACCAACAGTCTATAAGTGTTCCAGTCTCTCCAGAACCTTTCCAGCATTTGTTATTTTGTGTTTTATTGATTAATGCTAGCTTTGTTGGGGTAAGATGATATCTCATTGTAGTTTTTTTTTTTTTTTGAACATTTGAAGTTATCATTTAATTCATGAGGATGATTTGGAATATTTTTAAATAACCATAACAAAAATGGTCATATAGGTAAAGATTATCTTGTGCTTAATATATGGAGAGTTTTGCATTAAATATTTTACATATAGCTTATTTTTAGTCCCTTCAACAATCCTATACAGCTGATATAATGTTTATTCTCATTTTTTTTTGTAAACATATTTCTTATATCCATTTATTTAAACGTTATTTAATTTTTCCCAATGGTATCTTGGGATTTTTTTTTTTTTTTTGTACTTCAGGTGAAGCTTACAGAACAAATAGTTTCTCATGAAACAGAAGTACACATATTATTTTACGACATTGGTTAACAACCCCACAACATACCAACCCTCTAACTTCTCAACCTTTTTTTTTTTTTTTTTGTGAAAATACACATACCCAAAGATACACCATTTCAAAAATTTCTACATGCACAGTTCAGTGACATTGACTATGCTCTTTCAGTTGTGCTGTTATTCTCACTTAAGTTGAAGGCTTACAGAACAAAATAGTTTCTCATTTAACAGTTAATACAAATGTTGCCCTATGACAATGGTTAACAATCTCACAACACATCAACAATATCCTTACTCAACCTTGGGTTCCCTATCACCGGCTTCCTTGTCCCCTTCTGCTTTCTGCCCTTATCACTGGAATCCTGTAACTCGTTAATCTCATTTGGTTTTTCGGGGCTGTTCACTCCCAGTCTGAACACTGAACCACGGAGATAACTACACCACTGACCTAAAAGGGTGTCTGGGGGCCATACTCTCGGGTTTCTCCGGACTCCTTTAGGCCAGTAAATATGGTCTTTGTTTGTAAGTTAGAATTATGCTCTACATCCTTCTCCAGCTCTGTCCCGAAACCTCTGTTGTGATCCTGGTCAGAGCAGTCAGTGGTGGTAGCCAGGCACCATCTAGCTGTACTGGACTGAGTCCAGTGGAGGCCTTGGTAGCTATGGACAATTAGTCCTTTGAACTAATCTTTTCCTTGCATTCTGTTCTCTTCATTCTCCCTTGCTCCCGAAAGGATGAGACCAGTGGAGTGTCTTAGATGGCCGCTCACAGGCTTTTAAGACCCCAGACACTACTCACCAAGGTAGAATGTAGAGCATTGTCTTTATAAGCTGTGTCGTGTCAGTTGGGCTAGATGTTCCCTGAGACCATGGTCCCCACAGCCCTCCGCCCAGCAATTTAGTCCCTCAGGGAGTTTGGATATGTCTATGCGGCTTCCATGACCTTTCCTTGTACAAGTTGTGCTAGTCTCCCCTATATTGTGTACTGTCTTACCCTTCACCCAAGATACCACTTATCTATTGTCTATTTAGTATGCCCCCCACCCCTCATCCCTGGTAGCCAACAAAGATTTTTACACTTTGTGTGTGAACTTTTCATCAGTTTTTACAACAGCGGTCTCATACAATATTTGTCCTTTTGTGACTGACTTATTTTACTCAGCATAATGTCTTCCGGTTTCATCCATGTTATGAGATGCTTCACAGATTCATTGTTGTTCTTTCTCGTTGCATAGTACTCCATCGTGTGTATGTACCATACTTTGTTTATCCATTCATCTGTTGATGGGCATCTAGGTTGTTTCCATCGTTTTGTTATTGTGAACAATGCTGCCATGAACATAGGTGTGCATATGTTTATTCGAGTGACGACTCTTATTTCTCTAGGGTATATTTCTAGGAGTGGGATTGCTGGATCGAATGGTATGTCTATTTCTAGCTTTCTGAGGAAGCGCAATATCATTTTCCAAAATGGTTGTATCATTTGCATTCCCACCAGCAGTACGTAAGAGTTCCAATCTCTTCACAGCCCCTCCAACATTTGTTATATCCAGTGTCTTTGATTCGTGCAAGTAATGTCGGGGTGAGATGGTATCTCATTGTGGTTTTAATTTGCATTTCTCTAATGGCTAGTAATCATGAACATTTCCTCAAGTGTCTCTTGGCCACTTGAATGTCTTCTTTGGTGAAGTGTCTGTTCATTTCCTTTGCTCATTTTTTAATAGGATTATTTGTCTTTTTGTTGTAGAGGTGTTGGATTTTCTTGTAGATTATGGAGATTAGACCTTTGTCTGACTTGTACTGTCCAAAAGTTTTTTTTCCCAGTCTGTAGGTTCACTTTTGACTCTTTTGGTGAAGTCTTTTGAAGAGCACAGGTGTTTTATTTTTAGAAGATCCCAGTTATCTAGCTTATCTATTGGGTTTTGTGCATTGATGTTTATGGTTTGTATCCTGTTAATGACATGTATTAAGGCCGGAAGCTGTGGTCTTATTTTTTTCTTCTATGAATTTTATAGTTTTAGGCTTTATAATCAGGTCTTTGATCCCATTTTGAAGCAGTTTTTGTGTACAGCATGAGGTATGGATCCTGTTTCATTTTTTCGCAGATGGATATCCAGTTTTGCCAGCACCATTTGTAAAAAAGGCTATCTTTTCCCCATTTGATGGACTTTGGGCCCTTGTCAAAGATCAGGTGACTGTAGGTAGATGGATTTACATCTGGGTTCTCAATTCTGTTCCATTGGTGAATGTGTCTGTTGTTGTACCAGTACCAGGCTTTTTTGACTACTGTAGCTGTATAGTAGGTTCTGAAGTCAGGTAGTATGAGTCCTCCAACTTTATGCTTCTTCTTCCGTAGTGCTTTATTTATTCGGGGCTTCTTCCCTTTCCATATAAAGTTAATGATTAGTTTTTCCATCACTTTGCAAAATGTTGTTGGTATTTGGATCAGGATTGTGTTGTATTTGTAAATTGCTTTGGGTAGAATAGTCATTTTCACTATGGTCAGTCTGCCTATCCATCAGCATGGTATGTTTTTCCATTTATGTAGATCCCCTTGGGTTTCTTGGAGAGTGTTTTTAGTTTTAGTTGTATAGGTCTTTTACATCTCTGGTCAGATTTATTCCTAAGAATTTTATCGTTTTAAGGGCTATTGAAAATGCTATTGCTTTCCTGATTTCCTTTTCATCGTTCTCCTTATTGGTGTATAGGAATCCAACTGATTTTTGAATGTTTATCTTGTATCCTGCTACTCTGCTGAATCTTTCTATTAGTTCCAAAAGATTTCTCGTGGAGTCTTTAGGGTTTTCTGTGTATAGTATCATATCATCTGCAAACAGGGACAGTTTAACTTCTTCATTACCTATTTGGATGCCCTTTATTTCTTTTTCTTGCCTTATTGCTCTAGCTAGAACTTCGAGCACAATGTTAAATAGGAGTGGTGACAAAGGGCATCCTTGTCTTGTTCCTGTTTTCAAGGGGAATGTTTTCAGCCTCTCTCCATTAAGAACGATGTTGGCCGTTGGTTTTGCATAGATGCCCTTTATTATGTTAAGAAATTTCCCTTCTATACCTATTTGATTGAGAGTTTTTATCAAGACTTTGTCAAATGCCTTTCTCCATCAGTTGAGATGATCATGTGATTATTTTCTTTCCTTTTATTTGTGTGGTGGATTTTGTTGATGGATTTTCTAACATTGAACCATCCTTGCATACCTGGTATGAATCCTACTTGGTCGTGGTGTATTATTCTTTTGATATGATGCTGAATTCTATTGGCTAGAATTTTGTTCATAATTTTTGCATCTATATTCATGAGAGATATTGGTCTATAATTTTCTTTTTTTGTGAAGTCTTTGCCTGGTATTGGTATCAGCATTATGCTGGCTTCATAGAATGAATTTGGAAGTGTTGCTTCCACTTCTATGCTCTGAAATAGCTTGAGTAGTACTGGTACAAGCTCTTCTGTAAATGTTTTGTTGAACTCACCAGTGAAGCCATCTGGGCCAGGGCTTTTTTTGGTTGGGAGTTTTTTTTATTACCTTTTCAATCTCTTCTCTTGTTATGGGTCTGTTCAGATTTTCAACAGTACTTTGTTGTAGTTTGGGTAGGCTGTGTGTTTTTAGAAATTTATCCATTTCCTCTAGGTTTTAAAATTTGTTGGAGTATAGTTTTTCATAATATTTTGTTATAATCCTTTTTATTTCAGTTGGGTCTGTTGAAATGTCCCCCATTTCATTTCTTATTTGGGTTATTTGTGTCCTCTCCTGTTTTGCTTTTGTCAGTCTGGCCAGTGGTTTGTCGATTTTGTTGATTTTTTCAAAGAATCAACTTTTGGTTTTGTTGATTCTTTCTATTGTTTTTCTGTTCTCTATTTCATTTATTTCTGCTCTGATCTTTACTATTTCCTTTCTTCCGGGGCTTGTGGGCTTTTTTTGCTGTTCTCTTTCTATTTGTTTGAGTTCTGTAGTTAATGTTTTGATTTTGTCACTTTCTTCTTTTTTGATATGTGCATCTATTGCTATAAATTGTCCTCTGAGGACTGCCTTTGCTGTGTCACAAAGGTTTTGGTATGATGTGTTTTTATTCTCATTTGAGTCTAGGAATTTTTTTGATTCCGTCTCTGATTTCTTCTATTACCCACTGATGTGTAAGCAGGGTATTATTCAGTTTCCATGTAGTTGATTTTTTTTCCTTGCTCTCTCTAGTGTTAATTTCTACTTTGATGGCATTGTGGTCAGAGAAGATCCTGTGAATTATCTCAACATTTTGGATCTTGTTGAGGATTGCTCTGTGGCCTAAGATGTGGTCTATTCTGGAGAACGTTCCATGTGCATTGGAAAAGAATGTGTACTTTGCAGCGGTTGGATGGAGTGTTCTATATATGTCTATGAGGTCAAGTTGGCTGATTGTGCCAATTAGGTCTTCTGTATCTTTGCTGAGTTTCTTCTTAGTTGTTCTGTCCTTTACTGAGAGTGGTGTGTTGAAGTGTCCTACTATTATTGTGGAACTGTCAATTTCTCTTTTCAGTGTTGTTAGAGTTTGTTTTATATATTTTGGAGCCCTGCCATTGGGTGCATAGATGTTTATTATGGTTATGTCTTCCTGATGGATCATCCCCTTAATCTTTATATAGTGTCCTTCTTTGTCTTTTATGGTAGATTTCACTTTAAAGTCTATTTTATCTGAGATTAGAATTGCCACTCCTGGTCTTTTTTGATAGTTGTTAGCTTGATATGTTTTATTCCAACCTTTGACTTTTAATAAATTCACATCTTTGTTTCTAAGGTGTTTCTCCTGTAGACAGCATATTGATGGATCCTGTTTTCTTATCCATTCTGTCACTCTCTGTCTCTTTATGGGTGCATTGAGTCCATTTACATTCATTGCAATTATTGATAGATGTGAGTTTGTTGCTGTCATTTTGCAGTGCTTTTTTTTTTTGCACTGCTGATGTTTTCTTTGTTCTTCTTACCCTCTTGTGCTGAGTTACTTTTGTTTGTGGATTTTTTTTTTTCATTTCTTTTGTTTTTGTAGGTTTTGCTTTTGCTGAGACTTTATGTTTTTCTCTTTTTTTTAATGAGTATGTTTGTTAACTTTCTTTGTGATTACCATAAATTTTACCCTTATCTTTCTAAATATGAAGCAGTCTACCATTACTTGGTATCGCTTTGCCTTCCTCTCGATTAGAAGGTTCTATACCTATGCCGTTTATTTCCTCTTTTATTGTTTTGATGTTGTCATTTACTGATTAACTGCTCTGATTCCCTGTTGTATTTCTTTTGGTTTTGGATAGTCCTTGAGAGTTCATTTTCTAGATTGGTATCTGGCTGGTACCATCCTGCGTCCTAGATTCTGCCTGTAGCTGAAGATGTTTGTCTTCAGATTGAAGAACTCGCTTTAATAATCTTGTAAGTTTGGTTTGACTTTTACATATTCCCTTAATTTCTGTTTATCTGGAAATGACCTAATTTCACCATCAAATTTGAACAAGAGTTTTACAGGATATATTATTCTTGGCTGACAATTTTTTTTCCTTCAAGATTTTATGTATGTCATCCCATTGCCTCCTTGCCTGCATTAATCTTATTGTTTCTCCTCTGTATGTGACTTCTTGTTTTTCACAAGCTGCTCTCAGGATTCTTTGTTTGTCTTTGGTTTTGGTGAGTGTGGATATGATATGCCTTGGTGGTTTTCTTTTGGGGTCTCTTCTTTATGGGGTTCGTTGAGCTTCTTGGATGTCCAGCTTTTCATCTTTCATGATATTGGGGAAGTCTTCTGTCAGCAGTTCCTCAGTGATCCTCTCTGTGTTTTCTCCCTCTGTTCTTGAATTCCAGTCACTCGTAGATTTTTGCTTTTGATTGTGTCCCACGTAACTCTCAGTGTCTCTTCATTTTTCTTTGTTATTTTTTCTGAGTTTTCCTGAAACAGAGTTGTATCCAAGTGTTTGTCTTCAATTCCACTGATCCTGTCTTCGACCATTTCAAATCTGCTTCTCAGCACTTCTATGACATTGTCCATTTCTGAAATATTGTTGTTTATCTTTTGGATTTTCTAATTGTTGTCTTTGTCTAATTTCTAGTTGTGAATTTATTTTGGCATTTTATTCCTTCATTATTTTCCTGAATTCTTCCAATTTTTTGGCTGTATTTTCCATGAATTTGTCTATTTTTCTCATGTTTGTCATTTTTTTGCCTCAGTTCTTGTAGAATTCCAAGTATTTGAGATTTGAATTCCCTATCAGGTAGTTCTAGTGTATTTTCTTCCAGAGGAGAGTCATCTGGTGTTTTATTTTGGACACCTACTAGAACCATCTTGTCCTGTTTTTTCAATGTTTTGATATTGTCTGCTGTCTTCGGGGCATTCAGTAGTTATTTTTCTCGTTTATTGATTGTAGATTTGTTTGTTTCAGCCGTTTTTTTTTAAAAAAATTCAACTACGTTTGAGCGGGCGGACTGTGTGTTCTTTGTTGTTTGCTCGTCTGTGGGCACAATACTTTTCGCCTCCTTCTTCAACTGGCAGGGTCAGTCACTCAGATATGGTACGGCAGGGCAGGTCTAGCTGAAAAGGAGTTACTGGGATGGGTTGTTTGTGGCACTTACTACAGCCACCAGAGCAGTTTGGTAATCAGTGCAGGGCAGGTTCCAGTGGGCCATGCTTGTGCTGCTTGGTGGTATGATGTCAGGCGCACGTTGTAGGTAGGCAGGATGCAGTGGGGAGATTGTTATGTGTGGAGCTAAGATGGATATGCGAGAGAAGAGAGAGGAACAGGAGCCAAATACATACAAAAAAACAAAAAAGAATGCTAGGGGAGCTTGCCATTGGAGTAGAGAGATGACAGACTATGAAATTGAGAAAAACAGAAAGGGGAGGAGGAAGAAAAGAAAAGAATGAATAAATAAGAATCAGAAAGGTTAAAGAACCACGAAGTTCCCAGGGATACCACCGGTGGAGCTATGAGGTCTGGGCAAGTCGCTCTCAGGTTTTGCAGTACAGCCTGGCTAGAAGGTGTACAGTTATACAACGCCAGGTATTCAGGGAACAGAAAGAGAAGGAACATATAGTGAGACGAGAAACAGAGCAATGAAGAAAGACAAAAAGGGAAAAAGAGGAAAAAAAAAAACAAAACAAATTTTAAAAAAAAACAACGTAAAAAGATATGCTCTCAGGGATCCCTTTGCAAGTCTGTGGAAGCTGAAGGGGAGTCTCCCTGCCACACAGCTCAGCCTGGCCAGAAAGGACTCCCAACTCAAGAAAAGGAAAAGAAAACAAACAAACAATTCAAAACAAACAAATGAACAAAAGCCCTGGGATCCCACCAGCGCGGCAGCCCAAACCGGGAAGCAGCTCCACACTTGAATGGAGCTCTGCAGCCCCTCAGGAAGAAGCAAAGATTGCGCACAGAGCCAGGTACTTGAACGAAGGGAAGGGGAGGTTGCGAGAGGCAAGTAAGAAATCAAAAGAAGCAGAAAAAAAAAGCAACACTAGCAGCCAACAAATGGCACTCAGAGAGCCAGATAATGCAGGCTGGTGTTTCTGGACAAGAGACTGTGTCCGTGGGAAGCATAGGGGACCGAATGTGGGTGAAGAAGTGTAGAGAGTGGGAAAGCATATATCACAAATTACCGGAGCTCTGCAGCCCCTCAGGAAGAAGCAAAGATGGCGCACAGATCGAGGTACTCGAGCGAAGGAGGAGGAGGTGGGGAGAGGCAAGGAAGAAATAAAAAGAAGCAGAAAAAAAAGCAACACCAGCAGCCAACAAATGGCACTCAGAGAGCCACCCGTTCAAGTGTGTGGAATCCAAACAGCCACTGTTTCCTGGTCAAGAGACTGTGGCCGCAGGAAGCAGAGGAGGCCGAGTCGGGGTGAAGAAGTGTGGGGGGTGGGAAAGTGTGTATTGCAAATTACCAGTTGTTTTGTCTCCCACTGAAAGCTCCGTGAGGCTGCTTTCTTGTACCCCTGTTTGCTGGTCTCCGATACGAGTCCAAGATGGCGGATCCGCACTGTGTTAGCTGGTAGGGTACATCTGCATGAATCTCTCCTCACTCTCCGTTCTCTGTCAGTTTTCTCACCCATTTGGTGCTTGGCTGAGTTCTTTATCTCTTCATTTGATGGTTTTAGGATTTCAGAATTGTTGTATTCTCTGTTTGGCTTAGTTTTCCAGATCTTTGCTGTGGAGGGACTGTGTGGTGCTTCTACCTAGAGCACCATTTTGACGGAACTCTGTCTCTCATTGTAGTTTTGATCTGCATTTTTCTAATGGCTAATGATCGTGAGCATTTCTTCATGTGTCTGTTAGCTGCTTGAATATCTTCTTTGGTGAAGTGCTTTTTCATATCCTTTGCCCATTTTTTAATTGGGTTGTCTTTTTGCTGTTGAGGTTTTGTAGTATCTTGTAGATTTTAGAGATTAAACACTGATCAGATTTGTTGTAGCCAAAAATTTTTTCCCAGTCTGTAGGTTGACTTTTTACTCTTTTGGTGAAGTCTTTTGATGAGCATAAGTGTTTGATTTTTAGGAACTCCCATTTATCTAGTCTCTCTTCTGGTGCCTGTGCATTGTTACTTATGGTTTGTATTGTGTTTATGCCATGTATTAGGGCTCTGAGAGTTCTCCCTATTTTTTGTTCCATGATCTTTATTGTTTTCAATTTTATATTTAAGTCTTTGATCGATTTTGAGTTAGTTTTTGTACATGGTGTGAGACATGGGTCTTGTTGCTGTTTTTTGCATATAGATATCCAATTATACCAGCACCATTTGTTGAAGAGACCGTCTTTTCCCCAGTAAATGAACTTTGGGCCTTTGTCAAATATTAGCTGCTCGTAGGTGGATGAGCTTATATCTGGTTTCTCAACTCTGTTCCATTGGTCTGTGTATCTGTTGTTGTACCAGTACTAGGCTGTCTTGACTACCGTGGCCGTAGAATAGGTCCTAAAATCTGGTAGTGTAAGGCCTCCCACTTTGTTCTTCCTGAGTAGTGCTTTATTTATTTGGGGCCTCTTCCCTTTCCATATGAAGTTGGTGATTTGTTTCTCCATCTCATTAAAAAAGATGCTGGAATTTGGATCAGGATTGCATTGTATCTGTAGATTTCTTTGGGTAGAATTAACATTTTCACTATGTTGATTCTACCTATCCATGAGCAAGGTGTATTTTTCCACTTATGCAGGTCTCTTTTAGTTTCTTGCAGTAGTGTCTTGTAGATTTCTCTGTAAAGATCTTTTACATCTCTGGTTAGATTTATTCCTAAGTATTTTATCTTCTTGGGGGCTATTGTAAATGGTATTGATTGGGTGATTTCCTCTTCAAGGTTCTCTTCGTTGGTGTAAAGGAATCCAATTGATTTTTGAATGTTTATCTTGTATCCTGAAACTTTGCAGATATCTTCTATTAGTTCCAGTAGTTTTCTTGTGGATTCCATGGGGTTTTCTGCGTATAAGAGCATATCATCTATGAATAGAGATACTTTGACTTTTTCCCTGCCTATCTGGATGCCCTTTATTTCTTTTTCTAGCCTAACTGCTCTGGCTAGGACCTCGAGCACAATGTTGAATAATAGTGGTGATAAAGGGCATCCTTGTCTGGTTCCTGTTCTCAAGGGGAATGTTTTCAATGTCTCTCCATTCAGGATGATATTGGCTGTTGGTTTTGTATAAATGCCCTTAATTATACTGAGGAATTTCCCTTCTCTTCCTGTTATTTTGAGAGTTTTTATCATGAATGGGTGTTGAACTTTGTTGAATATCTTTTCTGCATCGATTGATAAGATCATGTGGTTCTTGTCTTTTGTTTTATTTATGTGATCGATTATGTTGATTGTTTTTGTAATATTGAACCATCCCTGCATACCTGGTATAAATCCCACTTGGTCATGGTGAATTATTTTTTAGATATCTTGCTGAATTCTATTGGCTAAAATTTTGTTGAGGATTTTTGCGTCAATGTTCATGAGGGATATTGGTCTGTAATTTTCTTTTTTTGTGGTGTCTTTACCTGGTTTTGGTATCAGGGTTATGCTGGCTTCATAGAATGAGTTTGGGAGTATTACATCTTTTTCTATGCTCTAAAATACCTTTAGTAGAATTGGTGTTATCTCTTCTCTGAAAGTTTGGTAAATTCTCCAGTGAAGCCATCTGGCCCAGGGCTTTTTTTTGTTGGCAGTCTTTTAATAACCTTTTCAATCTCTTCTTTTGTTATGGGTTTATTTTGTTGTTCTATCTCTGTTTGTGTTAATTTAGGTAGGTAGTGAGTTTCTAGAAATTTGTCCATTTCCTCTAGGTTTTCAAATTTTTCTGAGTGTAATTTTTCATAGTATTCTGTTATGATTTTTTTAATTTCATTTGGGTCTGTTGTGATATCACCCATCTCATTTCTTATATGGGTTATCTGCTTCCTCTTCAGTTTTTCTTTTGTCAGTTTGTCCAATGGTTTATCAATTTTGCTGATCTTTTCAAAGAACCAGCTTTTGGATTTGTTAAGTCTTTAAATTGTTTTTCTATTCTCTATTTTATTTAATTCTGCTCTAATTCTTATTATTTCCTTCCTTCTGGTGCCTGTGGGCTTCTTTTCCTGCTCTCTTTCTACTTTTTCCAGTTGTAGGGTTAATGCTTTGATTATGAGCCTTTCTTGTTTTTGGATGTGTGCATTTATTGCTATCAACTGACCTCGGAGCACTGCTTTTGCTGTGTCCCAAAGGTTCTGGTAGGATGTGTTTTCATTCTTGTTTGATTCTATGAATTTCTTTATTCCATCCGTAATTTCTTCTATAACCCAGTAGTTTTTGAGCAAGGTGTTGTTCAGTTTCCACGTGTTTGGTTTTTTTCCTTGCTTTTGGTGTTGTTGATTTCCACTTTTATGTCTTTATAGTCAGAAAAGATGCTTTGTAGTATTTCAATGTTTTGGATTTTGTTAAGCCTTGCTTTATGGCCTAATATGTGGTCTATTCTGGAGAATGTTCCATGTGCGCTGGAAAAGAAAGTATACTTGGCTGCTGTTGGGTGCGGAGTTCACTATATGTCTATGAGATCAAGTTGGTTGATTGTAGCACTTAGCTCTTCTGTGTCTTTGTTGAGCTTCTTTCTGGATGTTCTGTCCTTCACTGAAAGTGGCGTGTTGAAGTCTCCTACTACTATTGTGGAGGTGTCTATCTCTGTCTTCAGAGCTGTTAGAGTTTGTTTTATGTATTTTGGAGCCCTGTTGTTGGGTGCATAAATATTTATTACAGTTATATCCTCCTGGTGTGTTGACCCTTTAATCATTATGTAGTGCCCTTCTTTATATTTTGTGGTGGAATTTACTCTAAAGTCTATTTTGTCAGAGATTAATATTGCCACTCCTGCTCTTTTTTGAGTGTTGTTTGCTTGATATATTTTTTCCCATCCCTTGAATTTTAGCCTGTTTGTGTCTTTAAGTCTAAGGTGCGTCTCTTGTAGGCAGCATATAGATGGATCATGCTTTTTTATCCAATCTGCCACTCTCTGTCTCTTTATTGGTGCATTAACTCTGTTTACATTCAGAGTAATTATTGATAGGTATGGGTTTACTGCTGTCATCCTGATATCTCTTTTTGTGTGTTGTTCACAGTTTCTTTGTTCTCCTCAATTTTCTGTGCTGAGTGGTTTCCTTTATGTATTTTTTTTTTCATCTTTTTCTTTTTTGTAGATTTTGTGTTTGCTGGATCTATATGTTTTTCTACTTTTTTATTTTGATTTTTAGGATTGTTAGATTCCTTTGTGGTTACCTTAATATTTACCCTTAATTTTCTAAGTTTATACCAGTCTTTTATTACTTTATATTGCCCTAACTTCCCCTCCATATAGAAAATCAATGTCTCTATTTTTTAAGTCCCTGTTTTTTGTTTTAATATTATCCTTTTTTTTAAACATATTGATATCTGTTTCCCTATTTTCAATGTTTTAGCTTTGTTGTAATTTCCATTTCCGTATCTGAGGTATCTGAGTCAATATCTGGTTACTCTATCCTGTGTTCTAGTCTTGCGTTGTTAGCTGGTGTTACTGATTATCTAACCATAGGACTCCCTTTAGTATTTCTTGTAATTTTGGTTTGGTTTTTGCAAGTTCCCTGAACTTCTGTTTATCTGGAAATGCCCTAATTTTGCCATCATATTTGAGAGACAGTTTTGCTGGATCTATAACTCTTGGCTGACAGTTATTTTCCTTCAAGGCTTTAAATATGTCATCCCATTGCCTTCTAGCCTGCATGGTTTCTGCTGAGTAGTCTGAGATTATTCTAATTGACTCTCCTTTGTAGATGACTTTTCTTTTATCCCTAGTCACTCTTAAAATTCTTTATCTTTGGTTTTGGTAAGTTTGATTATAATATGTCTTGGTGACTTTCTTTTGGGATCTGCCTTATGTGGGGTTCGATGAGCATCTTGGATAGGTATCTTCTCATCTTTCATGATATCAGGGAAGTTTTCTGTCAACAAATCTTCAACAATTTTCTCTGTATTTTCTGTTATTGTCCCCTGTTCTGGTACTCCAATCACTTGTAGGTTATTTCTCTTGATAGAGTCCCACGTGACTCTTAGAGTTTCTTCATTCTTTTATCTGATTTTTCCTCAAATAAGTTGGCATCAAGAGCTTTATCTCCAGTGTCGCTAATTGTAACTTCTACTGTCTCAGTTCTGCTCCTATGACTTTCTATTGAGTTGTCTAATTCTGAAATGTTATTGTTAATCTTCTGGAATTCTGATTGCTGTCTCTTTATGGATTCTTGCAACCTATTAAATTTAGCATTATGTTCTTGAATAACTTTTTTAAGTTCCGCTACTACTGTGTCTGTATGTTCCCTGGCTGTTTCTCCATTCTGTTCAATTTCCTTTCTTATTTCTAGGAGAGTTCTCTGTATTAATTTTTTGTATTCTGCCTCTGGTAATCCCAAGAAGTTCTCTTCCTCCAGAGAATTTATTGATTCTTTATTTTGGGAGCTTGCTGAAGCCATCATAGACTGCCTCTTTATGTGACTTTATATTGACTGTTGTCTCTGAGCCATCAATAATTTATTATAATTTTATTTTGTGTTTGCTTACTGAGACCTAGCTTCTTATTTTGTTTTGTTTTCATATGCCCAAATAGGCTGCTTGCGTGCACTAGTTTGATTTTTGACACCTTTGGATCTCTAATGTCCCATCACCAGGTAGTTAGTTCTGTAACTAAGTATGTGCACACAGGATTCCGTTAAATTTTCCTATATGGGATCAGCTTGGGTGTTCAGGCAGTTAGTCACCAAGTGTGTGATGCAGGCTCTCACTCCCAGTCCTAGAGAGGCATGGGTGATTGGTACAGGCACTGGACTCTGGCTTTGGCAGGGGATCACACACTGAGCCAGGCAGGGGGCTGATGGCTACCCCTGAGAGTCTGAAAAGAAAGTGTGTCCCTATTCTCTAGGGTGAGTAGGTAGGTGAGTTTTGCAGCCGGACTAAGAGCTTCCCACTCTGTTGGCTGTAAAGACTCGAGGGCACCACTTTTTCTTGAACTCCTGTAGCAGGTGACTAGGCACCTTAGGAGCTACCTCAAGACCCTGCTGCAGATCGACAAAAGTGCCTCCTTAAGGGGCAGGGCTGTTTCGAGGGTCACAAATCTGCCCGTTCACAGCTGAAGCAGTTGAAGTTAAGCTTCAGTTGTTTGCTCTGTTGTACTGTGGCAGTGAGTGCTAACGCTGTTAAGATGAGTCCCCACAAGTCTATACCAGTGTGTAAGGCACTCAGAGTCTGTGGACCCCTGATTTCTGTGGCCAGCAAAAGGAGCTGTGCCGACCCTGTGTTCATGGCCCAGGGGAGCCAGCAGCTTATCTGTTCCCTGTCCAAGACCAGGAGAATGGGTCAGGGCACCTTTTGGGATTGACTCCTGGTGCAGAGCGCAGAGGGAGGTGGTAAAAGGAGGAGAGGTTTTTACCAAATGGGCTTTTTTTTTTAAATCGCCACAAAAGGGTGCACGCATGTACTTATTCTAGCCTCTTGGGAGCTGCCTTTCACTGGTTCAGAGTGCCCAAGCAGAATCTCTGCTGCCAGGTCTCTCTTGATGTGGAAGCTGATTCCCAAGCACACGCACAGCACAGCAGTTTGCCTGCTTCACCACAGACCAGCATGGCTGTGTCTCTGCAGTTTTGCCACCACAGCTCTAGCCTTCCTCACCTCTTCCAAATAATCTTTCTCTCCCATATGACTCAGTTGGATTTCTTAACCTTGCCTTATTCAGGGCTGCCAGATGTTCACATAGACTCAAATCACTTGTTTTTCCAGGTCTTTGTTGTAAGAAGGATATAGGAAACATCTAACTACTCCACCATGTTGACCAAAATGTTCTTTTTGATGATACAGTGTGACACTACTCCTCTTCAATTTTTCATTCCTGACATAGTAGGCCATATGATTGTCCAATTCAGAATGGTCAGTACCAGTCAATTTCAGCTCACTAATGCCTAGGATATTGATCTTTATACATTCCATTTCATTTTTGATGACTTTTAATTTTCCTAGATTCATACTTTCTACTTTCCATGTTCTGGATTATTAAAGGATGTTTGCAGCTGTTTATTCTCATTATGAGTTGTGACACATCACAGATGAAGGTCCTCAAAGATTTACTCCATCATGTCATTAAGCTCAACTCTGCTTTGAAGAGACAGCTCTTCCTCAGTCATCTTTTGAGTGCCTTCTAACCTGATAGTCTCATCTTCTGACACTATATCAGACAATGTTCTGCTGCTATTCATAAGGTTTTCACTGGCCATTTTTTTCAGAAGGAGACTGCCAGGTCCTTCTTCCTAGTTTGTCTTAGTCTTGAAGCTCCTCTGAAACCTGTCCAGCATGGGTGGCCCTGCTGGTATTTGAAATACCAGTGACATGGCTTCCAGCATCACAGCAGCATACAAGCCACTACAGTTTGACAAACTGATATACTAGTGGTTTGTGTGTGTGTGTGTACATATATATATATATATATACACACATTAGAAATAAGAATATTAGAACTTCTGGGCATAGATTTTATATATATGTATGTATATGATTTTGGTTAGCAGTCATAGCACTTAACCACTGCACCAGCCCTGATGTTGTAGTGGTTAAGAGCTGGCTGCTGACCAAAAGATCAGCAGTTCGAATCCACCAGCTGCTCCTTGGAAACCCTATTGGCATTTCTCTGTCCTATAGGGTCGCTATGAGTAGGAATCAAGTCAACTGCAATGGGATTAGTTTGTTTATATATATATACATATATATATATACATATTCTTGTGAGGAGTAAGGTCATGGGGATGCACAGCAAATGGAGACAGGAGCCCTGAAATCTCAGCTTTGTTGCCATGGCAGCAAATCCACCACTGGAAGGTGGAGGCGGAACCCTCTCACTAATAAAGGAGAACTTTAGAGGGAATGTCTAAAATCCCCAGGGCTCCCTAGATAGCTCCTGCCTCCTCCTAGCAGAGCTCCATTGCCTAGAGCTCTGAACACTCCTGGCCTACTCCTTTCAGATGGAGCAGGATAATGTCACTGTTATGGATTGAATTGTGTCCCCCAAAAATATGTGTTGGCTTGACTAGGCCATGATTCCCAATATTATGTGATTGTCCACCATTTTGTCATCTGATGTGATTTTCCTATGTGTTGTAAATCCTACATCTATGATGTTAATGAGGCAGGATTATAGGCAATTATGTTAATGAGGCAGGACTCAGTCTACAAGATTGGATTTTCTCTTAAATTAATCTCTTTTGAGATATAAAAGAGAAGCGAGCAGAGAGACAGGGGGACCTCATGCTACCAAGAAAGTAGTGCCAGGAGCAGAGCGTGTCCTTTGGATCCAGGTCCCTGCACTGAGAAACTGATAGACCAGGGGAAGCTTGATGACAAGGACTTTCCTCCAGAGCCAACAGAAAGAGAAAGCCTTCCCCTGAAAGCCTCACCCTGAATTCTGATTTCTAGCCTCCTAAAATGTGAGAGAATAAATTTCTCTTTGTTAAATCCATGCACTTGTAGTATTTCTGTTATAGCAGCACTAGATGATTAAGACGGTGACTAATGGCCTTTAGACGTTTCTTGGCAACCACTTATGCTCATTTCTTGTCCGGTCTCTGGGTAGTGAGCTGTTCACTTCCACAGTGCAGACCAACACTGCTTTTCCCAGTGGTGATGGGAGTGAGGGAAAGCAGATACTCAACAGTTCGAAATAAGTGAGGAAGGACCAATATCCCCATTCAGGATCCAAAGTTTTCACGGTTTGTCCACTGCCTTATGAAGCCCAATTTGTTTCATATTTGCCTATTGCAATTGCATGTATGTGACTTCCTTTCAATAGAAGTCCTTTAAAGAAGTAGATGGTGAATATTTCATCATTAAACCTTGCCCTGACTCCCCAGCAATCTAGTATACAGAATTCTCAGGTGCACAGGCAATAAAGATGTTAAGTGGACCCATAGATCTGAGACCGCATCGTGGCTGAATGGGGGAATTTTATCAATCCTTTATTTACCAGCTAGTAATGACTTAAAGAAGGCAGTGGTTATTCAGTGGTGGAATTATTGCCTTCCATGGTGGAGACTTGGGTTTGATTCTCAGCCAAAGTTCCTCATGCATAGAGATCACCTGACCATCAGTGGAGGATATGGTGCTGAACAGGTTTCAACAGAGCTTCCCAACTAAGATGGATTAGGAAGAAAGGCCTAGCAATGTATTCCAAAAATCAGCCAATGAAAACCCTATGGATTACAATGGTCAGATCTACAACTTATTATGGATATGGCCCAGGACCAGGAAGCATGTCATTCCATTGTGCATGAGCTGTGCCATTGTGCTATGAGTCCAGGGCCCACTGGACAGCAGCCAACAACAATGACTGAAGCTTATTAGAGGATAAGTCTTTATTGAGATTATCGATGAATATACATTGATTTATTCTGCTTTGTAGTTCTTGCTTCATTAAAACCAAGGCTTTTCTAAATCTCTGAGACTTTCTTGGATTTTGTGAATATCAATAAATGCAATTGTTTGGCTGTTCCAAATGTTGCAAATTTCAATATCATTTTCATAAAAAATAATCCTATTTTTTTAAACCATAATAACTTCAGAAAAATGTGACAGTCTGAAAAATTAGATTCCTCTGCAGGGGACAATTTATGAGGTGGCACAGAAAACTTGTGGTGTGTTAGTTGTCTGCATTAGTGTCTGGATCCTTCTGAAAAGAACAATTGAAGCAACATTCAATCTTTGGCTTATTTCCTTGAAATGATAAAATATATTTAAAAGGAAATGTGAACACATTATTATAAAACATTTGACAAACGTGAATAGCTATATTGTTAATGATGCCTCTGTTTACTAATAAAACATAGTTCCTACTCACCGACATAGAAAAATATTTTAAATTCAATTTGACATTTATGTTATATACCATTTATTTTTACAGGTAAAAAATGATACCATGTTACTTTGTCAAATTATCTAAGACATTTCAATTATAATTATTTCATTACTATTTTGAAGTAACAATTACAGCTTTAGCCACTAAGTTTATTGTTAAATACTACTGTTCTCAAAGAAGTAGCTGGTTTCAACATAGTGGGGAAGAAGTTAACTATGAAAGTAAGAGAAGTCAGAAAAAGCTTTGCTGTTTAACAACAGCTTACTTAAACAAACATATGAAATGCATATTTTTGGGGAAAAAAAGAAAACAAACAAAAAAAGCAAAGAGTCTGTTTACACCCGAAGACCAGTTCTGGAGTACTATATAATAATGAAATCTAGATTTTCAACCTATATTTTCTGTTTTTCTTAATTCATTTTGCATTTCTTTTCTCAAAATATTATACATAGAGCAAATAAGTTATGGCTATAGTCACTAACTTATAGTGTCATCCCTGCAAGGCCTTGTGGTCAGGATGTAAGCGGATATTCATGAGAGTTTGACTAAGTAGTTTCTGTTAAGTGATCACTCAGGAGTCAATGAAATAATAAAGGTAACACTCACTATATTATAAAGCTTTTTTCAATTTTTCATAGTTTGTTCATAATTTTCTGGGCAAATGTAGCAAGACAAGCACTACAGAGGTGTAAAGAGTGGAGTGGAAGTCATCTACTTGAAGAAATCAAGGAAAGTCTCATAAAAATGATGGTGTATGAGATGGGCCTTGGAGGTTTGTAATTGAAGGAAGGGCCCACGCTAGCCTAGGGGAATCAGGAGATTGATTACAGTCATTTCATGCAGTGTTACACGAGCAACAGAAACCAGAATTTCTAAAATAAAAGAAAGATGGAAAGTAAAAGTGCTTAAGTCCCAAGAGCTTTGGAGTAAAAGGGGGCTGAGAAAAGTCAATGAATTTAGTAAATAGAGATGATAGAATCTGAGACTGTATTAGATGGTACTTTAAGGATAATCTGACCTTAATCTCATATAAAATGGCTTTCTTCCCTTTTTATTCTCTGTTAAAAAATCGACTGTTCAATGCTGGGCTGTTCAATTACTAGGCTATGCAACATTGGGCTCAGGAGAATTTTTTGTTTTCATCTATTTCTTGTAGTAATTTATTATTTATATTTTCACTTTCGCCTTCCAAATATGTTCTTCCTGCGCATTTTGAGTTTGGGCTATTTTTCTTTTAAATTGATGATCTTTTTCGAGGCCCGTGCCTGGTTTTGTTTTCTCATTACTCACTAACTCACTATTTAGGAGAGACTGGTTAAGCTCAGAATCTCCTGTAAACAGGCTGAGCAGATGGTCCGTTCAGCATGAATCAGGGAGCTGTCTGCAGCTGTGCACAAGACCTTCCCTTGAACCAGTGTTCATGCCCTGTGTCTGTTCTAATGGGCAGTGGCACCCCTTCTAAGAGGTCAGTGCCTGTTTCATACTGGTCACTAAACATTTTGAATATCATCCTTAGTTGATCTAATAATTATTTCTATTCTCAGATCTTTATACGGAGTGTTAGATGATGCACCTGCTGTTTTGCAGACTTTTATTATGTGTGACTCTGTCTGCCTGAGGGGAGATTCCTCTTAATCTTGTTGTCTGGTTGACTTAGCATGAGGAATGGGGTTTGTTACTGCATAATTTAAAGTAGTATGTAAGTAATGAGTTAAGTAAACAATTTCATCCCTTTCCAAAACACACACACACCTGCAAACGTCAAATCATTCCATCTACTTTGCCTTTGAGGCTCTGTTATTTAGTATCATTTGACTCAGGGATTCAGCAAAGCTCCACCTCTTATCTACTTTCAGCAACAGATTCATTGCATTTCTGGGAACCAAAGTACCTGAACCAGTGCTGAAGTAAGACTATTAATGGACATAACAGGCTAGGTGGTGAAATGACCCTGTTATCTTAGAAAGCACTGCCTATTTCTGTCTTTTCTCACTGTGCCCCACTTTTTGGCTAAAGACATCAGTGACTGTTGGTTGGTAGAAATATCTCCAGCTGTTTGTTAAATGTGCCATTAGAAGTTTGTTCTCATTCTATTTTAGTGCATATTTCTATGGCAATGTGGTGGAGAAGTGGGGTGGGGATAAATTAGCTTCATCTTCATAATCCTTGGATTCCTTGACTAATGCAATTATGTAGCAAACAATAAAAATATTTAGACAATATTTTAGGCCTATTTTCCCTCTTGATATTTTCAGAATATTTTCTCAACCCTTGTGTGATGGTTAAGATTATGTGTCAACTTGGCCGGGCCAAGATTCTCAGTGTTTTAATGTAATCACTCCCATGACCAAATATACTGTGAGTAGCCAATCAGATGAAAGGGAGTCTCCTTGGAGGGATGGCTCGCATCTGTATATAAGCAGACGTTCTGGCTTTTTGCTCTCTGTGGATCCTGCAGCTGCTTCCTGTTGTCTCATCTCCTGTTCTCAGGACTTGACTTGAGCTGTCAGCTTATCTGCCGAACCTGGGATTCGTCCATCTGCACAGCCTGTGAGTGAGAGCCCTGCTCTCCGACCTGTTGATCCTGGGCTTGCCAGCTTCTGCAGCTGTGTGACTTGGGAGAGGCCTCTACCCTGATCCATGGACTTGGGACGTTCTAGTCTCTACAAACAAGTGAGCTGTTTCCTTGATATAATCTCTCTCTCTATATATATATTTATACACCTTACTGGTTTTGCTTCTCTAGAGAACCCAGCCTAAGACATTTGGTACTGGGAGTGGTTCTAGAGAAACAAAATTGTAAGGATGAGTTTTCTAAATTGGTTCTCAAGTCTAGTTAGTCATAAAGACACTGATGACTCTGCTTCCAGCAGTAAAGAGGTCACTGCTAGTCCATGGAGCGAGGTGGCGATACAAATACACAAAATATCACCACCGGTAGATCAGGTGTTGGTGAAAGGTGAGGCTCAGGGCGAACACGTGTGATATCTTTCTACAGCTTTGTCAGAATGAGAAGTATAAGGAAGCTTGTTGGTTTGTCCTACTTTCACTAGACAAACTGATGAAGGAAACAGATGCACTCAGGGCTTCAGAGTCAAGGCTCAAGTGCCACATACATGACCTCAAGGCTTCCACTTGTGCTTTGAAAGAAAGCCTTATTTCTTGTAGTAACAGAGCTGAAACTGCTGAAAACCAAACCCAGAATCTTACTGTAAGAGTGGCTGAATTAAAAAATCAGCTCAATTGCAGACAGGTGTCTGAAGTTAAAGTAAGGGCATTAACTGGGAAGAGATGGGATCCTGCCACTTGGGATGGGGACATATGGGCAGATAATCAGGAAGCTGGGGACACTGAGCCTGTAAATTCTGTTGAGTCACTCCTGCCAGCAGAACCAGTTCCATCTGAAGAGATTACTTCTTGTTTGTCTGCTAAACCACCCTGCCAAGAAAAACCATTAGCCCCTCCACTCCCATCTGAGGAGATTAGCACTAGCCCAGCAGCTCCTAAAGAGCACTTGCCTGAGTCATTGCCTGGAGCATTGCCTGAGGCAGATGCTTTACAAGATAATGCTGAATGTTCTCAAAGCAATTCCACACTACCGATTCTGGCTTCTAGACCTATAACTAGGCTTAAGTCCCAGCAAGCCCCAAAAGGTGAAGTACAAAGTGTGACTCAGAAGGTACGCTACACTCCAAAAGAACTACTTGAGTTTTCTAATATGCACAAACAGAAACCTGGGGAATACGTGTGGGAATGGCTATTAAGGGTGTGGGATAATGGTGCAAGGAACATAATAATGGATCAGTCCGAGTTTATTGATATGGGTCCACTGAGCACAGACTGTTCCTTCAATGTTTCAGCTAGAGAATTTAGGAAAGGATCTAATAGTTTATTTGGTTGGGTTGCTGAAGCATGGATTATGAGGTGGCCAACACTAAATCAAGTTGAAGTACCAGACCTGCCTTGGTATACTGTAGAAGAAGGTATCCAAAGGCTTAGGGAAATTGGCTTGCTAGAGCAGATTTATCAAGTTAGACGCACAGACCCACACATAGAGTGTCCAGAGGACTCACCTTTTGCCACAACTGTGAGGAACAAATTTGTGAAGGGAGCTCCAGCATCCTTGAAGACTGCTGTGATTGCTATTTTATGTAAGACAGATTTGACAGTGGGAACTGCCCTAACTGAATTAAGACACCTAACTACAAGGGGGCTGATTGGACCCTGAGGTAGTAGGGGCCAAGTGGCTGCACTCAATCGACAAAGACAAGGTGGGTGTGGTTACAGTAATGGACAGAGGAGTCAAAGCAGTAATAAGAATAGTCTGACTGGTATGGACTTACGGCATTGGCTACTTAGTCATGGTGTCCCTAAGAGTGAAACAGATAGGAAATCTACTAAATATCTACTTGAGCTGTACAAATGGATGAATTCTAGGTCAGGTGAACAACAGTCTAACTCGAATCACCAGAATAGAGAGTCACGGTCCCTCAGTCAATTCCCAGATTTGAGCAAGTTTAAAGACCCACAGCCCCTTGAATGAAGGGGAGGCCGGGTCCCCTTGAGGAAGGACTCCAGTACACTGCCAAAAATTTTTGCTGTTAATCTTTCTTCCAGCCTTCCCCAAAGGGATCTACAGCCTTTTACGAGAGTGACTGTTCTTTGGGGAAAAGGAAATAATCAGACTTTTTGGGGATTACTGGATATTGGCTCTGAGCTGACACTAATTCCAGGAGACCCAAAATGTCACTAGGGCCCACCAGTCAGAGTGGGGGCCTATAGAGGTCAGGTTATTAATGGAGTCTTGGCTCATGTCCATCTCACAGTAGGTCCAGTGGGTCCCCGAACCCATCCTGTAGTGATTTCCCCAGTTCCAGAATGCATAATTGGAATAGATATACTCAGCAACTGGCAGAACCCCCACATTGGCTCCCTGACAAAGAGAGTAAGGGCTATTATGGTAGGAAAAGCCAAGTGGAAGCCATTAGAACTACCTTCACCTAGGAAAATAGTAAACCAAAAGCAATACCGCATTCCTGGAGAGATTGCAGAGATTACTGCCACCATCAAGGACTTGAATGATGCAAGGGTGGTGATTCCCACCACATCCCCATTCAACTCACCTGTTTGGCCTGTGCAAAAAACAGATGGATCTTGGAGAATGACAGTAGATTATTGAAAACTTAACCAGGTGGTGACTCTAATTGCAGCTGCTGTTCCAGATGTAATTTCACTGCTTGAGCAAATTAATACATCTCCTGGTACCTGGTAGGCAGCTATTAATCTGGCTAATGCCTTTTTCTCCATACCTGTTTCGAAGGACCACCAGAAGCAGTTTGCCTTCAGCTGGCAAGGCCAATAATATACCTTCACTTGCCTACCTCACAGCTACATTAACTCTCCAGCCCTATGTCATAATTTAGTCCTCAGGAAACTTGATCAACTTTCCCTTCCACAGGACATCACTTTGGTCCATTACATTGATGACATTATGCTGATTGGACCCAGTAAGGAAGAAGTGTCAATGACTCTGGACTTATTGGTAAAACATTTGTGTGCTAGAGGGTGGGAGATTAATCCCACAAAAATTCAAGCACTTTCCACTTCAGTGAAATTTCTAGGGGTCCAGTGGTGTGGAACGTGTCGAGACATTCCTTCTAAAGTGAAGGATAAGTTATTTCATCTTGCTGCTCCCACAACTAAAAAGGAGGCACAATGTCTAGTGGGCCTCTTTGGATTTTGGAGGCAACAATTCCTCATTTGGGTGTGCTACTCCAGACTATTTATCAAGTGACTCGAAAAGCTGCTTGTTTTGAGTGGGGACCAGAACAAGAGAAGGCTCTGCAACAGGTTCAGGCTGCTGTGCAAGCCGCTCTGCCACTTGGACTGTTTGATCCAGCTGATCCAATGGTGCTTGAAGTGTCAGTGGCAGATAGAGATGCTGCTTGGAGTCTTTGGCAGGCCCCTATTGGTGAATCACAGCGCAGACCCTTAGGATTTTGGAGCAGAGCTCTGCCATCCTCTGCAGATAACTACTTTCCTTTTGAGAAACAATTTTTGGCTTGTTACTAGGCCTTGGTAGAGACTGAACGCTAAACCATGGGACACCAAGTCACCACGAGGCCTGAGCTGCCCATCATGAACTGGTTGTTGTCTGACCCACAGATCCATAAAGTTGGATGTGCACAGCAGCACTCCATCATTAAATGGAAGTGGTATATTCGAGATCGGGCCCGAGCAGGACCCAAAGGCACGAGTAAGTTGCATGAGGAAGTGGCCCAAACACCCATGGTCGCCATTCTTGTCACATTACCTTCCAACTCCCAGTCTTCACTTATGGCCTCATGGGGAGTTCCTTATGATCAGTTTACTGAGGAAAAGAAAACTCATGCCTGGTTTATAGATGGTTCTGTGTGATATGCAGGCGCCTCTCGAAAGTGGACTGTGGCAGCATTACGGCCCCTTTCTGGGACCTCCCTGAAGGACAGTGGTGAAGGGAAATCCTCTCAATGGGCAGAACTTTGAGCAGTGCACCTGGTCGTTAACTTTGCTTGGAAGGAGAAATGGCCAGATGTGCGATTATATACTGATTCATGGGCTGTGGCCAATTGTTTGGCTGGATGGTCAGTTACTTGGAAAGAACATGATTTGAAAATTGGAGACAAGGATTTATAGGGAAGAGGTGTGTGGATAGACCTCTCTGAATGGGCTAAAGAAGTGAAGATATTTGTGTCTCACTGAATGCTCACCAAAGGGTGAATTCAGCAGAGGATGATTTTAACAATCAAGTGGATAGGATGACATGTTCTGTGGAAACCAGTCATCCTCTTTCCCCAGCTACTCCTGTCATTGCTCAGTGGGCTCATGAACAAAGTGGTCATGATGGCAGAGGTGGAGGTTATGCATGGGCCCAGCAGCATGGACTTCCACTCACCAAGGCTGACAGGGCCACGGCCTCTGCTGAGTGCCTAATCTGCCAGCAGCAGAGACCAACACTGAGTCCCCAATATGGCACCATCCCTTGAGGTGATCAGCCAGCAACCTGGTGGCAAGTTGATTACATTGGACCACTTCCATCATGGAAAGGGTGGTGTTTTGTCCTCACTGGAATAGACACTTACTCTGGATATGGATTTGCTTTCCCTGCACGCAACGCTTCTGACAAAACTACCATCTGTGGACTTACAGAATGCCTTATCCACCATCATGGTATCCCACACAGCATTGCCTCAGATCAAGGACTCACTTCACAGCAAATGAAGTGCAGCAGTGGGCCCATGCTCATGGAATTCACTGGTCTTACCATGTTCCCCATCATCCTGAAGCAGCTGGCTTGATAGAACAATGGAATGGCCTTCTAAAGACACAATTACGGTGCCAGCTAGATGGCAATACCTTGCAGGGTTGGGGCAATGTTCTCCAGGAGGCTGTATATGCTTTAAACCAGTGTCCAATATATGGTGCTGTTTCTCTCATAGCCAGGATTCACGGGTCCAGGAATCAAGGGGTAGAAATGGGAGTGGCACCATTCACTATTACCCCTAGTGACCCACTTGCAAGTTGCTTCCTGTCCCCTCAACCTTATGCTCTGCAGGCCTAGAGGTCTTAGTTCCAAAGGGAGGAATGCTACCACCTGGAGGCACATCACTGATTCCATTGAACTGGAAGTTAAGAATGCCCCCTGGCCACTTTGGGCTCCTTATGCCTCTGGATCAACAGGCAAAGAAGGGAGTTACCATACTGGTTGGTGTGATTGATCCTGATTACCAAGAGGAAATCAAACTGATATTACATAATGGAGGTAAAGAAGAGTATGTCTGGAATGCAGGAGATTCCTTGGGGTGTCTCTTAGTACTATTGTGCCCTGTGATTAAAGGCAATGGAAAACTACAGCAACCTAATTCTGACATGACTACTAATGACACAGACCCTTCAGGAATGAAGGTTTGCGTTGCCTGACCAGGCAAAGAACCATGACGTGCCGAGGTGCTTGCTGAGGGCAAAGGGAATACACAATGGGTGGTGGAAGAAGGTAGTTCTAAACACCAGTTACGGCCACATGACCAGTTGCAGAACGGGGACTGTAATTGTTATGAGTATTTCTGCTTTGTATGTGTGCATCAAATATTTTGTTTCCTTCACTTATAAAATATAAGCTATAAACGGGGCTAGCACATTTTCAATTGTATGCATGTTAATTGTATCATGTTAAGTGCAAGTATGACTTTCTAATTGTCTTTATTCAGAGATTATGTATGGTTTAAGGAGATGTATACATGTGCCAAGTTGACAAGGGGTGGACTGTGCTGGTTAAGATTGTGTGTCAACTTGACTGGGCCATGATTCTCAGTGTTTTAATGTAATCACTCCCATGACCAAATATACTGTGAGTAGTCAATAAGATGAAAGGGAGTCTCCTTGGATGTGTGGCCGACATCTGTATATAAGCACACATTCTGGCTTTTTGCTCTCTCTGGGTCCTGCAGCTGCTTCCTGTCGTCTCATCTCCCGTTCTTGGGACTTGAGCTGTCAGCTTTTCTGCCAAACCTGGGATTCGTAGATCTGCACAGCCTGCGAGCAGGAGCCTTGCTCTCCGACCTGCCAATCGTGGGCTTGCCAGCTTCTGCAGCTGTGTGAATTGGGAGAGGCTTCTACCCTGATCCACGGACTTGGGACGTCCTAGACTCTACAATCACGTGAGCTGTTTCCTTGATATAATCTCTCTCTCTATATATATATATATATTTATACACTTTACTGGTTTTGCTTCTCTAGAGAACCCTGCCTAAGACACCTTTCTCCTTTAGATGTGGATTTCATTCCCAATGATAGCAGGGATATTTCTGTTTGTGATACCTTCCCCCCACCAGTAGCACCCCAGAGGTGGCCTCTCTTAACTTTGAAGAAACAAATGTGATTTTAACATCTAAACATGAAAATGACAACACTTTTCTCTAAATCTGACTGGCCAATCTCAGGAATTTGTTCAAGTATATAAGCATTTCTTTTCAAAGTAAATTGATGTATTTTCAAAATAAAACACATTTTCTGTTCTTTCACCTGTGCCTTTTTATAACTAAACTGTTCTCAGCATTCTCCAAGAACACGGTAATCTTGTGGAAAATGGTCCAGGAAGACAGATATTCAGCAGCGAGATTGACAGTTGGAGGTTGTGGTTTCAGAATATTTAGGGAAAAGTAGAGGATAATGATATGTCTTTTCAAAAATGACACACACTGGATACCACTTAGGTAAATTTTTCAACTATCAACGAAAAAGTGTCTCTTTGTAGTGTTTCCTGACTCCTATCATTTATAGAGGCCTTATTTTTTCTCTGTTATTTTGTAACTGTAGACACCATTAACTTAGCAATCTTAAAATAACACACTCAAAAGTGACAGGCGTGAACTATGAGAACAAAGTAAAACTTTCTATTTAGAGAATAATTCTAAAAAATACTTCAGTGTGGTATGGCCATTCTTTGGGCATGTATCATAGACTTTCAAAGCTGCTAGGATGGTGGAGGTCAAGTTCTCTATGGAGAAGAGTAAAGAGGAGCTTATCTCATGCCTACTACGCTGACCAGGGATCAAGGAATCCAGGAAGCTCAGGAGGTGCAGACTGCTTACTTAGCAAGGCGTGGGGAGGGGCAACTGGTTTATTTCTCCCTTTTTTCTTTCTATACTCACTTGATGCATATGAAGTGTCATTAGTCTCTACATCTAACCAAATTTTGAGTGACAGGTCTATCCTGCTACTGTGAAGTGATCACAGCAAAGGATGCTAGTTATGAGCCTAAAGTACTGAATGTTAGAAGTGGTTCTTCTGTTGTGGTGGCAACTGAAAAATATCTTGGATTCTTATGTATCTGTAAGAAAGGGAAGGGGCCAGCAGTAATGATTGAGAACATAGCTAAAATAGCTCAACCACTGAGCCACCAAGACTCCTTAAATGGGACAGAAGTGAGACTTCTGTGATTAATTTTAAAAAGTAAACACATACTGAAGACCTAAATTCATTGAGTAAACTTCATGCCAGTTATAAACAGAGATGTCAGATGGGATGATTTAACGCTACTGGATATAAGAAGGAAGAGAATGGGAAAGAATGGGAATAATATATTCTTATGATCTCATTCTAAAAAATTGCAAGAAAAAGCATGAGCAGATTTCCAAAACCAGATGATTGTTTAAAAAAAAAATAGATGGCATGTTTTAATATAATTGAGAATATAAATTATTTTATAAGAATTCAGAAGCTTTACATCAAAAGAGGAAACTGTTAATGGAAAAGCAGCCTGGGTAAACTTCTGTAGTTTGATGCATAAGGAACATCAAATTACATACATGATAAACCAGATTTTATTTTTTTTTAAATGCGAAGGGGAAGCTATTACAGACATAACTATATATTTTTAATATGTTTACTACACATTTTTAAAGGAGTCCCGGTGGTGCAATGGTAAAGTGCTTGGCTGCTACCTGAAAGAATGGCAATTTGAACTCACACAGCAACTCTGCAGGAGGAAGACTTGGCCATCTGCTCCCATAAAGATTACCCCCAAGAAAACCCTATGTAGCGGTTCTACTTTGTGACATGGGATCACTATGAGTCAGAATTGACTCAATAGCACCTAAAAACAATACACATTTGTAAATATTTCAAATTCTTAATCTCCTCACTTGTATAATAATTTCTGTTTTCTAGAGGTATTTTAAAAATAAAATGAGAGTATGTGTTTATGGATGTTTAGTAACATTTAACATGCAAAAATATTATTTAATATATTAAATGTAAATATTATATTTAATAGTAAGAGTTTCTTTGTGGATAAGACTTACATTTTCTCCCTTAGTTGAATTTAATCTTAAAGTTCTAATTGCTACAGTGGTCATTTTCAAACATGGAAAGTCAGTACTGTCTTAGTCTGGGTTCTCTAGAGGAACAAAACAAGTGATGTGTATATATAAGTATATATAGAGAGATTTACTTCAAGGGAATGGCTTATGCAATTGTAGGGGCTGGCAAATTCAGAATCTGCAAGTCAAGCAACATGCTGAAGATTTCTTCAGGCTTACATCCCAAGAACATCCCAAGGTCAAGCAATAAGTAGAGCACAAGGCTGAGAGAGGGAGAGCAAGCCTTGCTGAAACATCCGTTTATATACTGGAGGCAGGCCACACCCCCAAGGAATCTCCCCTTTCAACTGATTGGCTGATCACATCAGATCACATTATGGAAGTGATTATATTACATTATGGAAGAGCAATTAGTCCAAAGTCTGCCAAACCACTGAAAATCATAGTCTAGCCATAACATTAACCATCACAAGTAGCACAAATAAAATAAGTGAAGTCATACAATATTTGCCCTTTTGTGATTGACTTATTTCACTCGGCATAATGTCTTCAAGTTCCATCCATATTGTAGCATATATCAAGACCTCATTTCTCTTACTGGCTGAGTAGTATTCCATTGTATGTATGTACCACATTTTGCTTATCCATTTATCTGTTGATGGGCATTTAGGTTGTTTCCACCTTTTGGCTATTGTGGAAAATGCCGCAGTGAACATTGGTTTAAAAGTCTCTTTTTCAGTCTCTGCTTTCAGGTCTTTTGGGTATATGCCTAGGAGTGGAATTGCTGGGTCATATGGTAGTTATATTTTTACTTTTTTGAGGAACCACCACACTGTTTTCCACAATGGCTATAACATTTTGCATTCCCACCAACAATGGATAAAAGTTCTAATTTCTCTACATCCCCACCAACATTTGTTATTTTTCTTTTATCTTTGCCATCCTAGTGGGAGTGAAATGTTATCTCATTGTGGATTTGATTTGCATCTCTCTAATGGCTAAAGACGTTGAGCATCTTTTCATGTGTTTGGTGGCCATATGAATATACAACATTGATAAACAGTAGGGTTGCACAGTCAGTTATTGTAATTGCTGTCAGTAAGTTGTACACCCATAAAAAGTTGAATTGACAGTAGTGTGATAGATTTATTTACAACCATGACCAAAAAGAAAGTACTGCTGAGGCTGCTTATGTACAGTCAAACACCTCATGGGATTTGGTTCCTTGGTTTGGAGGTTTAGGGTCATGGTTTCAAGGGACATCCCAGTTAATTGGCCTAATAGCATATTTAGGGCTTCTGTTATACCTCCTAATGCATTGTGTAATGTCTGGGGTCTTAAAAGCTTTCAAGTGGCCATCCAAGGCACAACAATTGGTCTCTATTCTCCTGGAGTAACATAGGAAGGAGAGTGAGGAATAGGAGGAGGATATGGAATATGTGGCTAATTGCCTCCATGAACAACTGCCTCCTTAGCAATGAGACAAGAAGAACTGGATGATGCCCTGCTGCTGTTACCAAACATTTTGATCAAAGATTCCATAGAATAACCCTGATCAAAAGGGGGGAAATGCAGAACAGAATTTTAAATTCTCATGGAATCCAGACTTTCTGGAGCCATGAAGGGTGGATGAGCCCTTGAAACTATTTTCCTGAGATAATCTTTAAACCTTAAACTAAAAATATCCCCTGAAGTCTTCTTAAAACCAAACAATAGTTTAGCTTAATTAGTGGAAAAGGACTGCTTTCAGCATTATGCCCTTTTAAGAACTATCTATATGGGAACAAAGTGGCAACACAATTCAAAAGATTAGACAGGAACTTTAGAGGGCAGTGATTTTATGTTAATGAGGGAGTGGAGGGTGAGAATGGTTGCACAACTCAAAGAATGTAATCAATGTCATTAAATTGTATACGTAGAAATTGTTGAATTGGTGTATTTTTGCTCTGTATATTTTCAATATCAACAAAATAAATAAAATTTAGAGAAAAAAGTTCACATGTCACACACATTTATATTTCACTTATTTTTCTCATGATTATTTTTTCTATAGTTGAAGAACTGAAAGAGATGAGAATTAAAAGAAAATCTTGTTACACAGTATCATAAAGCATCCTTACACACTTGAGATACATACTGAGGTTTATCTACCAGAAAACATATAATTTAAATACATTCTCTTGTCTAGATTAAAAAATATCACTTGAGTCAAAATAATAAGATTTATTATTATTTATTATTTAATAAGATGTCACTTTGAAGACTATGGTACTCCTGACCCAAGCCACGGTTTTGCCAGTCGCCTCATATGCATGTGAAAGCTGGACAATGGGTAAGGAAGACCAAAGAAGAATTGATGCATGTGAAGTATGGTGTTGGCAAAGAGAATTGAATAGACTGTGGACTGCCAAAAGAATGAACAGATCCGTCTTGGAAGAAATACAGCCAGGATGCCTCACGGAAGGGAGGATAGTGAGACTTCATCTCATGTATTTTGGACATGTTATCAGGAGGGACCAGTCCCTGGAGAAAGACATCATGCATGATAAAGTAGAGAGTCAGCAAAAGAAAGGAAGATCCTCAATGAGATGGACTGACACAGTGGCTTCAAGAATGGGCTCAAACATTGCAAGATTGTGAGGATGGCACAGGACCAGGCAATGTTTGGTTCTGTTGTACATGGGGTCACTATGAGTCAGAACTGACTCGACAGCACCTAACAGCAACAACAACAATTGACTTATTATAATTGAATAAATTGCGGAAATGTAAAACTCAGACATGCATTAGAGAACTGGCAAGTCTTAATGCAGCAATCTTCATTCTTACAGCATCAAAGCTGCCTTCAATAGAGATAGGAAAAGTTTACCACTTACCAAACAAAGTAACATCACAAACAAACCCCAAAACACAATACAGAGTGACTTGGATGCTTCAGACAAAACACATATTAGACTGCATTTTTAGCTCAGCATTGCTGAAATAGACATTTCCAACTCCACCCTAAGGCAGCGTCTTAGTTATCAAGTGCTGTTGTAACAGAAATACCATAAATTGGTGGCTTTAAAGAACAGAAATTTATTTTCTCACAGTTCTGGAGGTTAGAAGTACAAATTAGGGTCTCAACTGTGTGGATTCCTACCTTGTAGGTAGGTAGTCCTGGGCATTCCTCTGTTCCTTGGCTTATAGATCATCTACAGCTCTTGATAGTGACTATCTTCCATTCGTGCATGCCTTTGTGCCTAATCTCTTTTTATAACTAAAGACTGATTGGATTCAGCACTCACATAACTGGGGTATGATCTAATTAACATAATAAAAACGTATGGTCAAACAAGATTACATCCACAGGTATAGGGGTAGGATTCCAGCACATGTTTTGGGGAGACATAGTTTAACCCATAATACGCAGTTTGCCATTCTCTCCAAACTTGTTTATATTTTATTTATCTGGAAGTGCCTCAATTTCTCCTTTTTTGTAGGGTAGTTTTGCCAGATATAAAGTATAAAATTTTCAGAAGTTCTTACTCCACCATTTTGACTTATGTCATCCCAAAATGTAGGTAAGTTTTTAATGAAAGGTTTGATTTTTTTGTTAGGAGTAAGAATGTTACTATTTTATATTTCTTTTGTGCCACTTTTGTTGGGTTGGGTTTCGTTGAACTATGTCCATTTTATTTATACAGGTAGCCCCCGACTTATGATGGGGTTCTGTTCTGATGACTCCTTCTTAAGTCAGTACTGACCTAAGTTGAATACCTCATTTTTTAAAAATTTTCATTATTATTGCCATAGCCTGCTACACGGCAGGGCTTGAACAGTGAATAATACCATTGAACACCTGCGAGTGAGCATCTTAGAATGATAACATCAGCAAATTACATGCTGCAACACTGTACGTAGTACATATTACTAAAGACAAGAAGCACACACTCAAAAAAAGACGGTCATAAGTGCGGTTTGTTATAACTTGAATGAGTCATAAGTTAGCGACTGCTTGTATTGTCAAATTTATCTAATATCTTTATGTTTTCTTTGAATATTTTCATGATATGTATTTATGTCACTTGTTTCTTTCCCGATGTTGGAAATTTTATTTCTCTCTCACTTTTTTTTTTTGATAAATCTTGCCAAGTGATTATCTATTCTGTTAGTTTTTTTCAAAGTAACCATTATATGTTTTTTATTAGTTTCATATTGTTGCTATAGCAAATGACCACAAACTTAGTACCTTAAAACAAACAAACAAAAATTACTCTCTTAGAGTTATAGGCATCAGAACTGTGAAATGTTTCTAATAAGGAGAAAATCAAGATGTTGACAGGACTGCATTACGTCTTGAGTCTCTAGGGAAGATTCTATTTTCTTTTTTCTATTTATAGAGGCTTCCTGCATTACTTGGTTTGTGGCCCCAGTCAGTAACTGCATAATTCTGACCTCTGTATCTATTGTCATCTTCCTTTACTGTCTCTCCTACCTCCCTCTTTCCCTTGTATAGTCCCTTACGATTACATCAGTAGCATATGGATTATCCATGCTAATCCCCTATTTCAAGATCATTAACTTAATCATATCTTTAAAGTTTTTTTTTTTTTGTTGTTGTTGTTTGTTTGCCATGTAAGTTAATATAATCACAAGTTTCAGGAATTAGGACATGGATATATTTGGGAGACATTATTCCGATTGCTACATGTTTTTTATGACTATTTCAACTGTATAATTGGTTTTTTTTTCCCATAAAATTCTGCTATTTATTCTTTTCTTTTAGTTTTTTTTTAGTTTAATGTGATGTTTCTTTCTGACTTTTAGAGATTCATAACTACATCTTGAGTCTTTGTTTCTAATATATGCATTTAAGATTAAAATTCCCTCTAAATACATCTTCAGCTATAAACTGCAGATTTTGCTATGCTCTATTTTTGTTATCACTCTACTAAAATATTTGCTAATTTTCATTGTGATTTAATCTTTGATCCCCCAATCATTGCATAATTTCCAAATATTTTGAGACCTCTAACCTATTATTGTTGTTAAATCTTCCAAATTCAACCAGGGGTTGATATCTAGGACATATAAAAGCACCCACGAATCAAGTAATGGATAAGCAATGCAATGGAAAGTAGGACAAGATATAAATAAGCATGCCACGGAAGGAAAACCCGGATGGCTGACAGTGTATGAAGATATTCTCAAAGTCACAAATATTCAAATCAATGTCAATGAAGACAACAAGATATCACTTTAATACCATCAAAATTGCATAAGTTACTAAGGTAGATGTTTCAAAATTGTTGCTGATGTTGTAAGGAGAGGTGATGGCATGGTATTTGTATACATACACATAGCTAGTTTCTCTGAAGTTTGCTTTTATTTTGTTGGAATTATAAACGATGCTAGAGTATATATCACACATCTGTATGTGTATGGAAATACATGGTATTGTTAGGTGCCATTGAGTCGATTTCAACTTGTAGCAACCAATTTGACAGAGTAGAAATGTCCCATAGGGTTCACTAGGCTATAATCTTTACAGGAGCAGATCACCAGGTCTCTCTCCCATCAAGCTGCTGGGTCTTTTTGAACAACCAAACTTTTAGTTAGCGGTGCTTGACCATTACACCACCAGGGCTCCTTATCTTAGCTGGTATATTTGAGGACAAGTTGTTGGACACTGTATTTTATCAAATCTAAAATACTTTGTGATTGGTATGTTCCTGATCTTATGAGAAGGTATCAAAGGAAGGTTTTCATAGATTACATGGATTTTGTAGGTTAAAACTGTGTCCTGATGGACTGGAATTTTAAGAAGGGTTCAGTTGTTAAATGTTTTCCATGTTAAAAAAAAAATGCATTTCAGAATTGGCAAAATAGATTAAGCATTACCAAATTACTCTGCAAAATATATATTTACGTTACTAATAGTTGTACATGGCCTAGTCTGTTTTTCCTAACCTCACCCAAACTAGCTCTTAAACTGTTTCATTATTTTTTCTTCTGGTTGATCTAAATTGATACCTCACTTATTTCTGTATTTCTGTGATTTATACTATAATTATTTTATTTTTCTGAAAATATTAACCAAATTAATTAGAAAACATGAAGAATAGTAAATGTTAGAGAGGAGGAATATTAATTATTCAGTATGAAAAGTTGAAGATACTATAGTGTACCTAACAAACTCAAAAACATGATTAGAAGATAAATTTAAAAAAGAGTTAATAACATTGTCAATTTCATTAAAATTTTTTGAATGCATTTTTCCTATATTCTAAATAATCAGTTTAAAAGTTTAATGGAAAAAAAGATTGTAAAGTTCATAAAATACAAATAAAAGGTAGTTAACATTCTAATTTAAAATGAACAGTGCTTACAGTATAATCAGGGGCATGAATTAAGACCATTATATTGAGAGATGTGACATTTTCTTAGATCAGAAGACTGAAAAATCTGTTAATTCAATGCACCAATACTATATTGAATCCATCCAATATTCTTGAAGATTGTCTTAAAATTTATACAAACATTGTTTAATTATTACAACATCCCTTCATGGATAAGAATCAGCATAAATCCATTCCCCAAAATGTGAAGATTAATAAAATCCCCGCTTTCCCACTTCTCAGTCATCTCTGTCATGAGCTGCCCATGTGGTTCTCTCTCTCTGTCTCTAGCCACCAGGAGTGAAGTCAGAGCTCACAAGTTAAAAGGACACTGTCCTTCAGACTTCCAAACCAGCAGATGCCAGCTGTAAACCTGGAAGTCCATATAACACCCTCTGACCTGGTGGTTGCAAATTTGGGGCTTTCTCACCTACTCCTTCAGGATGCCAGCTTCAAGCTAAAGGGCCTCCCCTAGGCTCCCTCACTTTCACCTACTGACTCCCACTACTCATTTGGGTTTGACAATTCACTGTAATGACTCACAGAACTCACAGAAAGTACTATATTTATGATTACAGATTCATTCTAGCAAAAGGATACAAATCAGGATTGTCATAAGGAAGAGATGCATGGCGGAGATCTGCAAGAGTCCTGGTGCAGACCTTCCACATCTCAAAGTGGACATGTCACCCTCCCTTCATCAGTCAGAAAGCTCTCAGAGCTTCCAAGTTCAGAGCCTTTATTGGCTTTGTTACGTAATCATGTTTGAGGCCTCATTATATACACATGATATGTTAAATCATGCCTCCTAAGGTTAGTTGATATCTACCAGGTGGCCTTTCTGGTTTGGCCAGTCCCCACTCATTAGAAAAAATCCTCAGGCATGGTCTGGAGGTTTTAGTTAATAATCAAAAAAACCAAACACACTGCCATCAAGTCTATTCCGACTCAGAGTGACCCTCATGCTATAAATCTTTACCGAAGCAGACTGTCACATCTTTCTCTCACAGAGAGGCTGGTCGGTTTGAACAGCTGCCCTTTTGATTGGCAGCCAAGCACTTTAACCACTGCACCATGGCTTCTTTTAGATAATAAAGGCACCTGAATTACTCAGGAAATTCCAAGCGTTATCTGTCAGGAACCAAGGACAAAAGCCATATTGTTTGTGTTTTTGGTAAGGTGATTCATTACCACACAGTCCCCAAGGTGCTATTATTCTACTTCTTACTGTTATTCCTATTTCAAAGTAGCAAATGGCAGCAGACCAACATTTTCCAGTTATGAATCTAAAACCATGTAACCAACATCCTAAAAGTATTTTTAATAAAATCTAACAAAATGAGTCTCTAGTTTATCTTGACAAATCAAAGTGGAAGAATAGTCTGGAAGTCCCTGAAGTAAAAATTTTCCAAAGAGTACCCTGTTTTAACTGATATTGGAAATGGTGAAAGTACAAAATAAAAGTCAGACAAGCTGTGCTGCTGCTGGAATAATCAGACAGATGTGTGAAATCAAATATTTACTCCAGAAGAAGATACAACATCTGTGAATGTGAAATTTTCCTCTATATAATATTTTTTTAATTTCAAATAGAAAGGATAACAATGAATTATTTTAAAATGCTATAGGGACAAGTGAAAAAATAAAAATAAAAGATATACCCAGTCCACTCGCTCCACAGCTCACACAAAAACCAATTCAGGGTGAATCTCAAGACTGTACAATATCATTGAAAATATGTGCAATCTAGACATAGGTAAGCTTTTCAGAAGCATGTTATTAAAAGTAGAATTTAAAACAAAGTTTACAGATGTGACTAAATATATATTTTAACCTTCTATACAGAAAACAATAGGCAGCACCACAAAATTGCTGTATAAAAGGTTTTAAAAAATGGCAATCACTAGTAAAATGTAAATATATGACATACAGAATATTACAATCCTGATTATACAGAGTTCTCATGAATGTAGGAAATAATAGATACATGAATAGGAAAAACATCAGCAAAGAACACTAGCAATAAATTCACAAAAGAAGAATTAAATCTGAAAACATATTACAATGATAACATTAATATAAATTGGTATACTAATAAGTTAATATTGCAGTTGTTGTTAGCTGTTGTCAAGTCTGCCCCTGACTCATGACAGCGCCATGCAAAATGGAACAGTCTTATGCCATCCTGATGATCAGTTGCAAATCAGACCATTGTGATCCCTAGGGTTTTCATTCCTTTTTGGAAGTAGATTGCCAGGCCTTTCTTCTTAGTCCATCTTAGTCTGGAAGCTACACTGAAACCTGTTCAGCATCATATCAATATGTAAGCCTCCACTGACAGACTGGTGGCTGCGCATGAGGTATATTGGCCAGGAATCTAACTGGGGTTTCCCTCATGGAAGGCAAGAATTCTACCACTCAACCACCCCGTCCTTCATGTTAATGTTATTTTGATATAAATATATTAATATAATATAAATTGAACTGCAGTTCAATACACTTTACCACCAATCGGCTGGCTAAAATATATGACATATAAAATTTTAGGCATATAAGATCCACCATATATAGCAACATTCCTAAGGAAATGTGTAGACTTTGAAGCAAAAATAGAACTTCTAACAATTTATTCTAATCAAATGGGGGTATTTACAAAGATGCATTCACTAGGTTACTTATCACAGTCTAGTTTATTTATAGTCCTAAAAGTAAAAGAAAGAAATATTTTCCATAAGAGTATAAATAAAAATATTATGCAGCCATTCAAAACTATTATCTAAGTCTTTATAGCTTGAAACAGAAGAGTGTTCTGTGAGTGTAAAATCATTATGTAGTATGTCCCAATTTTGTGCAGCACAGTGATATACATATATAGTAATACTTCATTTTGGCTAAACAGTTGCATTAACTTACAACAAGAGACACACGCATATATTTATGTATTCATGATGAAATTTCTGCAGTTAGGCATACAGTATTGTTGTTTCTGGGTTATTGAGTTTTTTCCTATTATATATTCTTTTATGTATATGGTCATGTTACTGTAATGGTTATGCTTTCTTTTGATAATTAAAGATTATAAACATAATAAATGATTACATCAAATAAACTAGCTTTACTATTAGTAACTATTTTACCCCCTAAAAATGAAACAAGAACAAACATTTCTAAAGAAATGTCAAAGAAAACTTTGACATTTCAACCAAATATTAATGTCAATTACAATAACCATAAATTCAGGTAAACCTTTTCATTATGGTTTTGTGATTTTGCTATAATAGATTTTTTAGCATAAATTAATCCCTCCTCATAAAACAAAACAAACCCGTTGCCTTCGAGTCAATTCCAACTCATAGCGACCCTGTAGAACAGAGTAGAACTGCCGCATAAAGTTTCTAAGGAGCAACTGGTGGATTCGAACTGCCAACCTTTTGGTTAGTAGGAGAACATTTAACCATTATGCCACCAACGCCCTACAAATTAATCCCAGGGACATGTATATTACTTAAGTAGGTTAAAGACAGAAATTTAAATACTTCGCACAATTTTTCAAGACACTCAAAAGCAATAGAGAGGAAGAATTTTAGTGGGAAAATTCCACATTCTTTGGGGAAAAGGATCCACCACTATGTGTCCTCATTGGTTCTGTGTGTCTCTCTGACAGCAGTGAGTCTATAAGGCAGGTGTCTTGAAGGGGACTCCTGCAAGGATGGCCAGCCAAACGTAACAGCAAGTTGGCTTAGTTTTCTTTTAACCATTTTTAAATAAGCTCTTTCCTGGTGTATCTGATGTCACCACCATCAAAATGCATTTCTCTGTTAAGAGAGCAGCCACTGTTACCTTTATCTGGTGTGCTGAGACAGTTTTCTGAGTGCGGAAAATCAATGTTCTCTGGAGGGAGGTTGGCTGCCACAATTGCCCAGTGCTGAGCTGCCAAGCACCTGCTCTAAGAGAATGACTGTTTATATCCCTGCAGCTCGTCTCAAAGACATTTTCTTCTCAGAAAGCAACAGTCCTGTACCTGTCACTTTCTAGCAACAAAACAGGCAAGTTATGTATTTAATATGAAAACGAAGCACAACTTTTATCCTCTGAGTTAATATTCATTATTGTTCAACATCTGGCTAGAAACATCTTCCCCACACTGCCATGAAACCATTTATTATTTCCATCTGCATCATTTCAGCATCATCCAGTTGCTAGAAATAATCATTTGTGATTGTGTTAGAACAATTTCATACCTCTTTTATTGAAACAGTTGCCTCTGAGAAAGTTTTTTTTGTAATAAATTGCTGCTCATTCCATATTAGCTACTTGTCATAACATTTTTAAAAATTTAAAAATAACCTGTTTTTCCCCCAGGTAGCTATTTAACATGAATTTCAAAATATTCTGACTAAATTGAGGAGAAAAGGTAAAGGCAAGCCGTTTCTTAACTCTGAGAATTAACTATCTCCAATACCTATTAATTTATTCATGTTTTAAATAAATTACTCTGCACAGCTTTGTTTTTACAGTAACAATGACTTCAGCTCACAGATCACTGAAAGACACTCAAGGATACATGCTGAAGACTACTGAAAAGAATAAAATGGGAAGTCAGGTCAAGTATTCCATTGAATTCTAACATCATCCAAATGCAGAATGCTCTCACCAAAAGTAAGTAGATACAACCGAAATGCCAGATGATACGATTTCATATATGATATACTGTAATCAGATGAAATAGGTAGGGAGGTAGTTTTATTAAATGCCTAGGGAGATGTAAAAGAAATAGTATTTCTTTCTCATCAGTGAGTTTATTTAATATGCACTCATTTAAAGTAAAGTATCATAATAAAATATACAAAGACCTGGAGTTCGAAAACGAAAAGCGGGAACATGCTCTGCATTTCTCAAGATGAAAGAACTGAAGAAAAATACTCAATCCTCAAGTTGCAATATTGAAATATTCTATGGGGAAATTATTGAACAATGCAGGAAGCATCAAAAGAAGATGGAAGGAATACACAGAGTCACTGTACCAAAAAGAATTGGTTGATGTTCAGCCATTTCAGGAGGTGGCCCATGATCAAGAACCAATGGTACTGAAGGAAAAGTCCCAGCTAGACTGATGACATTGGCAAAAAACAAGGCTTCAGGAATTGACGGAATAACAGTTGAGATGTTCCAACAAACAGATGCAGTGCTGGTGGTGCTCACTCCTCTATGCCAAGAAATTTGGGAGACAGCCTCCTGGCAACCTACAGGAAGAGAACTATCTTTATGCCCATTGCAAAAAAGGTGATCCAACAGGATGCAGAAATTATCAAACAATATATTAATATTACACACAAGAAAAATTTTGCTGAAGATCATTCAAAAGCAGTTGCAGCAATACATTGACAGGGAACATCCAGAAGTTCAAACTGGATTCAGAAGAGGACATGGAATGAGGAGTACCATTGCTGATGTCAGATGGATCTTGGCTGAAAGCAGAGAATACGAGAAAGATGTTTACCTGTGTTTATTGACTATACAAAGGCATTCAATATGTGGATCATAACAAATTACAGATAACGTTGCAAAGAATGGGAATTCCAGAATGCTTAATTGTGCTCATGAGGAATCTGTACATAGACTGAGAGGTAGTCATTCAAACAGAGTAAGGGGATACTGTGTGGTTTCAGGTCAGGAAAGGCATGCATCAGGATTGTATCCTTTCACCATACTTATTCAATCTGTATACTGAGCGAATAATCCAAGAAGCTGGATTATGTGAAGAAGAACGCAGCATCAGGATTGGAGGAAGACTGATTAACAGCCTGCTATACACAAATGATACAACTTTGCTTGCTGAAAGTGAAGAGGACTTAAGATATTTACTGACGAAGATGAAAGACTACAGCCCTCTGTATAGATTGTGTCTCAGCATAAAAGAAAATTCCTCACAATTGGACCAATAAGCAACATCATGATAAATGGAGAAAAGATAGAAATCGTCAAGGATTTCCTTTTACTTGGATCAATACCCATGGAAGCAAAAATCTAGAAATCAAAGGAGAGTATTGCATTGTTCAAATCTGCTGCAAAAGATCTCTTTAAAGTGTTAAAAAGCAAAGACGTCATGTTGAGGACTAAGGTGGGCCTGATCCCAGCCATGGTATTTTCAATTGCCTCATATGCATGTGAAAGCTGGAGAGTGAGTGAGGAAGACAGAAGAAGAATTGACTCCTTTAAATTATTGTGTTGGCAAAGAATATTGAATATACCACAGACTGTCAGAAGAATGAACAAATCTGTTTTAGAAGAAGTACACCAGAATGCTTCTTGGAGGCAAGTATGGTGAGATTTTGTCTCATATAATTTGAACGTGTTATCAGGAGGGATCAGTGCTTGGTAAAGTAAAGCATCAGTGAAAAAGAGGAAGACCCTCAGTGAGATGCACTGACACAGTGGCCGCAACAATGGGCTCAAGCATAACAACAATTGTGAGGATGGTGCAGGATCAGGCAGTGTTTTGTTCTGTTGCACAATAGACCCCCTTATCTGCAGTTTCAGCTACTGCAGTTTGAAAATGTTAAATGAATATGTAGCATGATGAAATATCATGCTGTCCCACTTAATCATTCACATAACTTTTATTACAATATATTGTTATAATTGTTCTATTTTATTATTAATTACTGTTGTAAATCTCTTACCATGCCTAATTTATAGATTAAATTTTGTCCTAGGTATGTATGTATAGGAGAAATCATAGTATACAGGGTTCAGTACTATCTGTGGTTTCAGGCATCCATAGGAGGTCTTGGAACATATCCTCCACGGATAAGGGAAAACCACTGTACACAGGAATGCTGTGAGATGAAACTGACTCAATGGCACCTAAAAGCAACACTCATTTAAATTTTGCAAAGTGTTTTGATGTTTTCTTTTCACACATGGGATTATGCTTGTCCCAGAGTAGAATCTTGGCTCCTGACTTTTCTATTTTATGACTGGCAGAAACTTGGTTGATTGTCAGCTGAGGAAGGAGAAGCCAAGTGCTAGCTTGACCACTTTGATTCAGGGAAATTGGTTCTGTCACTGAAGCCTGCAACAGGTACAGGTTTCTCCCAAAGTAACACTAAAGCCCCTCTCCACATTCCAGTCTACATTTAACTAAAATTTGTAGGAATCAGTACTGAAAGGGAATTTTATAAAAGAAAATGCATACAATAAGGAGCCCTGGTGACATAAAGGTTAAGCACTGTTTGTTAATCCAAAAGTTTGTGGAATGAATCCACTCAGTGGCTCTGTGGGAAAAAGACCTGGTGATCTTCTTCTGTAAAGATTACAGTGTAGAAAACCCTATGAGGCAGTTCTACTCTGTCAAATGGATCACTATGAGTTGAAAATTGACTAAATGGCACATCACAACAACAA